>CM030901.1:17933984-18672964 GCA_018136845.1 Heterotis niloticus | reverse complement strand
GAAAAAGTTTATAGCACCAAGTATTCCCATACGGTCTCCCAATCAAGCACTTACCAGGCCCAACCCAATCAAACTTCTGAGATCAAATGTATTTAGGGTGGTACGGCCATAAGCTAATAAAATAAAAGTTGATTTGCATCTTCTTCATATTTTATACGTTTATATTCCAACACAATCTGAAGAAAAAGCTTATAGCACCAGGTATTCCCAGATGGTCTCCCAATCAAGTACCTACCAGGCCCAACCCAATCAAACTTCTGAGATCAAATGTATTTAGGGTGGTATGGCCATAAGCCAACAAAATAAAATTTGATTTGCATCTTCTTCATCATTTATTTGTTTATATTCCAACAAAATCTGAAGAAAAAGCTTATAGCACCAGGTATTCCCAGATGGTCTCCTAATCAAGTACTTACCAGGCCCAACCCAATCAAACTTTTGAAATCAAACGAAATCAGGTGTATTTAGGGTGGCATGGCCATAAGCTAATAAAATAAAAGTTGATTTGCATCTTCTTCATATTTTATAAGTTTATATTCCAACACAATCTGAAGAAAAAGCTTATAGCACCAGGTATTCCCAGGTGGTCTCCCAGTCAAGTACTTACCAGGC
The DNA here is from genome assembly GCA_018136845.1 of Heterotis niloticus. Lineage (NCBI taxonomy): Eukaryota > Metazoa > Chordata > Actinopteri > Osteoglossiformes > Osteoglossidae > Heterotis > Heterotis niloticus. The sequence goes on along the minus strand of CM030901.1, from coordinate 18,672,352 downwards.
CCAACCCAATCAAACTTCTAAGATCTAACGAGATCAGGTGTATTTAGGGTGGTATGGCAATAAGCCAATAAAATAAAAGTTGATTTGCATCTTCTTCATATTTTACGAGGTTTTATTCCAACACAATCTGAAGAAAAAGCTTATGGCACCAGGTATTCCCAGATCGTCTCCCAATCAAGTATTTACCAGGCCCAACCCACTCAAACTTCTAAGATCTAACGAGATCAGGTGTATTTAGGGTGGTATGGCCATAAGCTAACAAATTAAAAGTTGATTTGCATCTTCTTCATCATTTATTTGTTTATATTCCAACACAATCTGAAGAAAAAGCTTACAGCACCAGGTATTCCCAGATGGTCTCCCTATCAATTATTTAGAGGGCCAACCCAATGAAGTTTCTGACATCTTGTGAGAGCAGGAATTTTTAGGGTGCTTTGGTTGTAAGCTGGTTGAATTCATTCATTTTCTAACTTCTTTGGTATTTTATTCGTTTTCAACCTGAAATCAGAAAATGTTGGGACAGTATGGAAAATCCAAAATATAAAAAACAGAATCATTCTTACATTTAGTTTGAATTTTTTTTGTTTGAGACAGTATGAACCAAAGACGTTTCATGTTTTTTGTGGTTAACTAACATTTCATTTCTTAATATACATTCATTCCTGCATTTCATCCCTGCAATACATTCCAAAAAAAGTTGGGACTGGGGCATTTTACAGCCACTAATGAGGTAAAAAAAAAAGTGATTGCAAACAGGTGATTGTAATCATTATTTGTTACAAAAGCAGTAGCCACAAAAGGCTTAGTTAACAGTCTTAGGCTCCAGTTTGTTAACAAATGCGTGAGAAAGTTATTCAAATGTTTATAAACAATATTCCTCAAAGAAAGATTAGAAAGTATTTGCATATTTCTTCCTCTACAGTGCATAATATCATTAAACAATTCAAGGAATCTGGAGGAATTTCAGCATGTAAAGGTCAAGGGCCCAAGGCTAAGCTGAACACCCGTCACCCCCGATCCCTCGGACAGCACTACATCAAGAACCGTCATTCATGAATACCTGATATAACCACATGGGCAAGGGATTACTTTGGCAAACCTTTATCAAGCGCTACAATACAGAGTTACATTCACAAATACCACTTCAAACTTTATTGTGAAAAAAAGAAATCTTATGTTACCCATGTCTAGAAGTGGCGTCGACTTCTCTGTGCTCAGCGGCATTTAGGGTGGGCCATCATGCATTGGAAATGTGTACTGTGGTCAGAAAAATCAGTATTCCAGATCTTTTTTAGAAGAAATGGACACAATGTGCTCTGGACCAAAAATGAAAAGGACCATCCAGACTGTTATCAGCAACAAGTCCAAAAGCCAGGGTCTGTCATGGTATGGGGTTATGTCAGTGCTCTTGGCAAATGTAATTTAAACTTCTGTGATGGCAGCATTAATACAGAAAAGTACATTGAGATTTTAAAGCAACATATGCTGCCTTTAAGATGTCATTTTTACCATGGATGTTCATGTATTTTTCAACAAGACAATGCAAAACCACATTTTGCACACATTACAAAGGCATGGCTGCGGAAGAAGAGGGTATGAGTACTGGACTGGCTTGCCTGCAGTCCTGAGCTGTCCCCAATAGAGAATGTATGGAGAATTTTGAAACGAAAAATGCGACAACGACCCCGTACTTTTGCAAACCTTAAGACGTGTCTACAGGAAGAACAGGACAAAATAACACCTGAAACGTTTCATTATTTTGTATCCTCCATGCCAGATCGTCTTTTAAGTATTGTGAGAAGGAATGGCAAGATTAAAAAGTGGTAAATGTGTTACCGTCCCAACTTTTTTTGGAATATGCTGCAGGCCCAAAATGCAGGAATTAATGTATATTAACAAATGAAATGTTAGTTTACCAGACAAAACCTGAAATATCTTGAGTTCATGCTGTCTGCAATGAAATAAAAGTCAACGGAAATGTAAGAATCACTGCATTTTTTTGTTTTTTATGTAACCAGGCTTTCCTACATGGTATAAATGAATTAAATGAATTATGCTGCTCCACAAAACATTCTTCAGCCATTATGTCACTAATGTAAACTGGCCCACATTGCTCATGGTTAACTCTCAGGCTGACTCGATATTATGGATACCATTCTTGTCGCCTGGTAAACTGAAGAATTTTAATCAATCAAGAAAACAACATTCCAAACCATTCTAATTTAGAGTTAGATTATACAGCACGACCAGGAGTTTAAGAGAACTGATGGTTGGTGATTGTCAGGAATCAGCGAGGCAGGGCCCACCTACCCAGAGCAGCTGCAACGGATCAACCCCTCAGTGCAGAGATAAAAGGCACGGGGCTGCAGGGCGTTGGCACGGGATCTCAACCGTAGCTACTTATGCTTACCGAGTGTTATCCCTGTGATTCCTGGTGTTACTCCAGACACATCTCTGTCCTTGTAAACCCTAACCCCTTGTCCGCACTTGGGTCCCTTGCCCCCTCCCCATTGGACCCGTGAGAGTGATACTGTAAGCACCAAAGGGGAGAATTGTGGTAAATCGGATACTATTAATATGACAAAACATCAAACTGTGACATTAGAAGACAGGTCATAGGCATTTCAGAACCTCTTCCCAGTTTGAGTGTACAGCCCTTCCCTTTAGAACATTTTAGGAACACAAAGGCAGAACTTCCCACCGATTTTCTTTTAAATATGTCGATTGACATGCAGATAAACTTGCTAACTGCACAATATATTATCTTATGTATGCTTAGGAAAAGCAAAGCCCAAGGAGAGGGTCCATGAGTGTTTCCCAATTTACACTGTGTTAATAACGTTGCCAGGCTACAGTAATTAAAAATAATTTATTAATTACTGGTTGGACTTGGTTCACTAGAGTATTAAATGCTAAACATTTTTTTCATAAAACTTTCTAAGTAACATGCAAATAATAATCATAAAAACATTTTGCACATTACAATTTGACGTATTAACAATTATAGCCATAAAACCACATACTAGAATGTTAGAATATATACATTTTTTGAATGCTTCTTTTTTAATTTCACTTTTTTCAAAATTGTATTTGAATTTCTGAAATTATATAAAAATGAAAATCAACAGGATTGGTAAAAACTGGGGAAATAGTGGGTAGTTGCAGGGAAAACAGCTTTGATACAGTAAAAAAATAAAAATGAATCCAAAGAAAATAAGAAATAGCAGAAGCAAAATAATATCACAAATTAATGAGCGTAAGGAAAATATAAAAAGAAAGGAATTGCTGAAATAGAGTGAAGATTAGCATCTGTAACACAAATTAGTAAGTACAAAAATACAGGAATTGGAAAAAGAAATCCTGATGCTTTTAAAATTATTTGTCAGATTTATTTATCATTGAAAGTCAAGCATCCAAATATCAATCCTGTCAAAGCATCTGGTAAAATCTATGCCCAAGTGAATTTAAGCTGTTCTAAAATACAGAGGAAGTGCTGTATGCCATTAGATAGGTGTACCTAATTAACTGGCAACTTAGTGTATGTAATTTAGGTTCAGCATGTTTAAGTGTATGTAAGTGTATGTAGCTATAACTGTATTATTAGCTGAATCAGTAGAATTGAGAGTATTTATCCTGCCCACAGCTTTCCCTGCCTCATGCCCTGTGTTTTCCAAGGTTCTGGAAAACAGTGACCCTACATATGATGAATGGTTCATAAAAACTGAATAAATGAATAAGTGTTTTATCTGAGTTTGACAGAACATAACCCATCATAACCCAGTCCTGTATGGGAGCAAGAGAAAACATAGTAAACAGACTGAAAGAGAGGGTGTATGTGGAGTGCAGAGTACAGTAATTCTAGCCCCGCTGGCCTTCCTGCCTCAATTTCCTGGTTTGGGATAGGACTGGGGCTGATGTCCTGGAAAAAAGCAGACCCGGTTGAGAGATAAATGGAAGCATGGCATTTATAATCATAATAAAAATAAAGGTAAACACTACAAGGTCATCAGGCAGAAATTTCTAAATTGTAATAATTTCACACTTTCTCCTTTGTGCTATCCTTTACATACACACATGCACATGTCCCCTAATGATCCCTGAGTCATTGTAAAATATGTTTTTAGTAGCTAGGTTAGACTGGGATACTGGAAAATCAGTGTCTTCTGATAATTTGTGAGGTGAGATGTGAGTCTTTTAGAAAGCTGTTTTCACCAGTAAAAAACCAAGATAGATTCCCTTCACTTCTCTTCACTCATTCAGACACAGAAAAAAAAAAAAAAAAAAAACTACTTCTATTATTGAATAATGCAAAATGTTGCTCGTTTTTACTGGATTAGAATAAAATGATATTAATGAGTAATTTAATAGTCTGTAAACAGAACGGAGAGGCTCAGGAAGAGCTTCTATCCACAGGCCATAAGACTTCTGAACCCAGACATGCCATCACAATCCTCACAAACCAAGGTCTACAATATCCTTTGACCGCTCCCCTCACTGTCTCTACAGTGCACATTAAGGTTTTATTAACTGTTTTATTTATTTATTTATTTATTTATTTATTTACTAGTTTATTTACTTATTTATCTATTTGCTGTTTGTTTCTTGTCTTCTTGGTGTTTGGTTGTTTGTTTTACTCGTAAATTTTTTTCTGGTATGTAACCACGCACAGCCTCCTGTTGAATCAGAGCACATTTCACTACATGGCATACTCCGTAACCATGTACATGACAAATAAACTCTTTTGACTTTGAAACAAGAAAAATCTTCACTCATACAACAGGAATCCAAAGTGACATATGACACTATACAGCTGCTAAAAATGATTTACTATTTTATGCAGGTAATTTTTTAATATATCAGTTAAGGATAAGTACCTTAACCAAATATACTGCAGTAGCAAGCGGGGTTTGAATATAGACCCTTTCAGGCCAAGGCTACAGCTGTAACCCTTAAACCATCTGCTGCCCCATAGCAAGCAATCCTTGTATCCTTGTCATGATGAATATAATAAAAAATACTAGCTCTTTTTAGTGTATCCTACACACATTCATCAGCAGTAGCTCATGCTACCTCCACAGTCGTGTGATATTTTTCCACTTAACCTCCTTCCTTGAGAACCACAGAGGCACACACTTTCCATAGAAGGGCTATGGAAAAGTGCTCTTTTAGGTCCTCTTGTGGCTGACCCCCAGTATTACACTTTGATCTAACCAAAAGGCTGAGAAGCTCCTTGGCTCCTTAATTCAAAGGTCACCTTGGGGACTCAAACTCCTGCTACGTGGTCCAGTGTCATGTTCACAATACAGAGGAAAGCACCTTCTAACAATGCTAGTATGAATATAAAACCGGGTCAAGGAAGCTATCAATGGCAAATAGACTTATGTTGCAACAATAAATCAATTCTCAACCACTCTAACCATCTAGCAAAACAGAAAAAAACCCATCCTTTTACATCATGCACAGTCACATCATACTGCAGTGGCATAAATGGATTCTATGCTGTGCTCAAAGTCAGTGATTCAGTCACTGGCACACTGGCACACCAAGGAAACCATCCCCCAAGTTTTAGAAAAAGGTTTGTAAACTAAAGGTTTGGACAAAAAAATTGCAGCTACTCAATGCAAAATGTGCATATTGAGAATAACTTAAATAAATCCCAGACACAAGTGAACAACTGTCTTTTATATGTTTTCACCTTGCTGTCAAGAGATATCTACATTAAATCTCATAGAAGTTAATAAGATAGGTTTAATTTTTAAGGTGTGTCAGAAAATCGATTTTTTTTCAATGAAAATGCATTTTGTGAGAGAAATATACTTTTTATTCATAAAACTGATGCAAAACAAACAAGACAATGTGTGAAAAAATATAATAAAAACTATAAATTAAAATTATAATATTATTTATAACAGAGCACAATATACAAACAGCACATAGAATTTTTTGCTTTTATAAACTGTATGAAAAATACAGTAAAACAGGATAATGTGTTGAGACTTTATACAGAATAATTCTAAAGTTTGTGGTACTGCTCAAAATAACCAAGCTACAGTTCCACAGTCAGGCATTCAGACACCAAAGCATCTATAACTTTCTTTCTTTCAGACAGTCTGTCATTTGCAGCCTCTGCTTAACATTCAGAGCTGCTGTCCAGCATTCTGTGCAACTGTTTGTCCTCTTTTCCATCCACTCAGCCATCTGGTAGTTAAACCAAAATATGCTTTTGTTGACTTATCAGCATTTGGTATCTCAGACATACAGTACATATGAGCTGTGGTGCCAGAGCTGACATCCTGCTTGAAAGCAGGAGGCACAGTGGATCTACAGCAATTCCTGCACCCGACTGCCCCTTGCTGCCTCCCTTGAGCCCTCCTAACCATGCGGTTATTGAGGGAATGCTTGGAAATGAGTGTCCTAGACGCTGATATCCTTATTTCCTGCCCTGTATTTCACTGCTATTGAACTGAGCTGAGGTGTTAAACTTTACTCTGAGATGTGATTTTTTTTCCTTCTTCTTAGGGAACAGGTAGCAATAAAGTAGTAATGAACAAACAGAAACGTTATAACCGCAGAGGGGTGGCTCTGCTGGATGACCAAACAGGTGAATATTTTCTCCGCTTTAACTGAATAAAGAAGAAATTTCTCACTGACCGGATGCAAACACCTTTTCCTCAGCATGTTATTAAATACGGGCTGACTGCTGCCACCCCGTACACGGGATGACTTCCTATCGTGAACAGTCTAATACAGTCAGCACAAACTCAGTTAGACATATTTTAAAAGACGATCCTTAGTCAACCGGTTTGGTGATATTACTTGAAACGCAGAACGCATTTTATTGGACATTGCATCTCGCACGAATAAAATGCGATTTCGGAAGAAAAGGCAGTGTAGTGAGACATGGCTGATGGCTTACTTTAAATGAGAAAATACAGATTTTAATTTGCCCCAGTGAGTCGGCAAAACACCTCAGAATACACAAAAATGTTTCTTAAAGGATCGAACTTCCCCACGCCACTTTCATTCGACTTCAGTCAGCATTGCTTTCGCCGTAGTACACGGTGTATCTGCGCACCAAACCCCGGTCCCCAGTCGCTCATTGCAAGATGTTTGACGGTGAGCCTCTAGCCACATGAGACCGTATCCATAGCAGCTGCATTTGCAGGGAAATTGCGTGCCACGGCGCTGGTTCATCGTTTTATTGTGTAAAGTTTTGCTTAAATAACTGACTCAAGCCACTCCGGCCAGAACGCTTCACATTCCGTCTCCGATTATTCCCAGAGAAAAGAAGTAGCTGAGAGCATATTAGTCGCAGAATTCATGATGTTCTCTTTTTACTGCAAAATGCCGTTAAATTATCAAACGTTTTCTGTCCTTGGAAGCGAACACTACGATAGCAGAAGGTGAACGTGAAATAATGCGGTTCGTAGGAGGTCTTTACATGGTTCTTTAATTCCAGATGAACGGGGAAGCAGGAGTTAATATCGCTCCTGTTGCATAGAATAAACCCCCCCGCAACCACCACCAACCCCACCCGTCCACTGCCGCCGCACTCCACCCCGACTGAGTCGCGTGATTACTTGGGGGGCGGGAGGGGGCAAGAGATCTTTTGGAGAAAACAACCCCGTACATCCATGTTCCGAACCCGGGACTCACATGGAGTCGGAACCATTGTAAGCGCGGAACACCTCGCGCCACGTTTCGCTCCGGCTCGCACGAACGACTCACGCTGGACAAACTGGGCCACAAAGGTAACTGGTTGCATCCGTCATTTCACTCCGAAACAATTTAAGAAACGCAGAAACCAAATAGCCGACAGGGAAATAATTTCAGCTGTTCAGCCAGGACACGTGTGATGATGATGATGATGAATTTACACCAAAAACTGGAAGTCCTGGAATATCTTTGATTAAAAAAAAAAAGTCCTCAAGTAAAAACTTAATGTTGAACGCCTATTTTTTACGTGTTGGGGAAAAGGAGTATTACCAGTTTAAATGTTCCCGTTATACGTGATTTACCTTGTAACCTAATATTACTTAATACATTGTCTCGTACAGTTTATGATCTGTGCAATAGAATATCAGAAATCTGTAAAAAAAAAAATTAAGACTCTAACTTAGGCAAAAATATGAAAAAAGTCTGACCAACCTTTTTTTTAAATTAATTTATTTTTTAAATTGTAGCCCACACTCGTTTTTATGGCCCCTGTTGCCGGAACACTTGTTTATACACTTTTTCTTTAAAGGTGGAACGGGAGCAATATTCATGTTGCAAAATAACGCTTAAGCGATGCTCGGTGCGTAAGCAAAACGGATTTCTTTAATGCCGTGCGAATTTTGGCACGCAGTAAAAACGGTGTAAAAGGCGGTGTTTTCGCGTTGCTCTATGATCAGCTCGGTGTGCGTTTCGTCTTACCGCGGCCGCAAGTCCGGCAATAAAGCCCCGTCGAAAACATGCCTGAAGGAGGACACGGCCAGGGGGGAGGACGCGGACAAAATTGTCCTCAACGTGGGCGGCACGCGCCACGAGACGTACCGGAGCACGCTGCGCACGCTGCCCGGGACGCGCCTGGCCTGGCTGGCCGAACCCGAGTCCCGCGGCAGCTCGGACTCTGTGCCGGGCCACACGGAGCCGAGCCCTGCGGACGAGATCTTCTTCGACCGGCACCCGGGGATATTCGCGTACGTGCTGAACTACTACCGGACCGGCAAGCTGCACTGCCCCGCGGACGTGTGCGGCCCCCTGTTCGAGGAGGAGCTCGCTTTCTGGGGGATAGACGAAACGGACGTGGAGCCCTGCTGCTGGATGACATACCGGCAGCACAGGGACGCCGAGGAAGCGCTCGACATTTTCGAGCCTCCGGACCAGGATGAGGACGAGGACGGGGAGCTGCCCAGGCGCTTCGACATCGAAGACTGCCCGGACGGATCCAGGGGGCGTTACCAAGTGTGGCAGCCGAAGATTTGGGCCCTTTTTGAAGACCCGTACTCATCTCGAGCAGCCAGGGTAAATAAAACACATCCTTCCTCCTTCGATCATCGTGAAACCTCGCCGATTGCATGAGGTTCCTGAGAAACTGGCCGTAAACATGTAAATGGTTTATGCCCGGTTTGTATTCCTGAGAAAGGAAAGCTTGCTCAACAGGTGTTGTTCTCCTCCTGGCCGAGATTATTTAAGAGGAGACATTTCACGTAAATCCAAGGCCTTTCATGACACCCAACACCGCAGGAGTGGAGTAGGGCGTTTATTCTCCTTTCCATTCTCAGGTGTCACAGCTGCGAGCGCCACTCTTTTGTCTGTAACAACAATGAACCCCAAAGCAAAAGAAGCCAAAGCAAAAAAAAAAAAAAAAAAAAAAAATGCTAAAAAGCTTAAAATGCAAAGGAAAGTGCAAGCAGTCTGTTTAAAGCAATAAACACACAGAATTATCTCCAAATGCAACACCATAATGACTTTATGTGATGTCTTATGCTTCTTCAGTCTTTAATAATACATTACAAATAGCTCAGCAGAGAGGATTTACAGGCATTAGGAGTGATTGCAGTAATAACATTATAACTTTAGCCACATTCAATAGTGTTACAACCACAATAATAATAACCAGATTCTGAAAGCACTTTACAGTTAAGAACAAAGATATGAGTTAAAGCCATGGAGCAATTTACACTGCAAAAAAAATTTACCACTTTAAAATGGACAACATAAAAGAATAGCAGAATCCATCCATTATTTATAATCACTTGTGCAATTAATGCTTGTGGTGGTAGAAAGCCTGTCTTGGTGAACCCTGTATGGCCAATCTTTGACAGTGCGCGCACACACACACACACACACACACACACACACATACACACACACACAATTTAAAGCCACCAGTCTACATTAAACCCATCTTTGGACTATAGGAAAAAGCCAGAACACCAGCCAGCAAATCAGACACAAAGAAAAATTGAAATGCACATGAGGCAGTGGATGCCTTTAAATCTAGTTACCCAGCAGAATTCTGATATTCTCTACTTTGTTTTGATTATATATCTAGTGTATTTAAAATATTGATGGCATACCGTGTTAACCTTTAGTAGCATTTTGTATTTGGTGATAGTCTTTGAGTTTTTATCTTAAATTTTAGTTTTGCAGTGATGATGTAATGATTGTTATGTATGTCTACACTTCCATACAAGTGAACATTATGTAGTGACCTTTTCCATCTGCTGCTGTTCTCCAGTATTCTGCGTAGTGCGAAGATCTGGGCTGTATTAAAATTATCTGCCGGTATTATCTGCTTGGTTGGAATCTGGCTTACTGGTTTGTTATGAGAATTTATTTGGTCTTTTTAGATGATTTAGGATCTTATGTGGTGTATAACTTCTCTGGCACTGACAGCAGTGCAATGCCTTGATAATTGTTACAGTATAGTTCCTTTTTTTTCTATTTTTAGGATGATTCCTCTTTCGGTCATGTGGTATGTTTGTTATTTGAGGCCATGTTGCACAACTGTAATAGCCATTCAGTCATCAGTATTGACCCTTTCTTGAGAAGCTCTGCCCAAATGTTATCAATTCCTGATGATTTACCATTTATCTGTTTTATTGCCATCATAACTTCTTCCATGTTGAATGGACCAGTATTTTTGAACAGAGTGTTGGGATCTGGCAGATGTGTGGATGAGCAGTCTAGTGGTACGGTTGGTTTTGGATGACTGAGAGCTTCTCTGAAATGTTCTTTCCAGTGTGTAGTAACCCATCTCACCTGTTATCACCTAGCCTCTTTTTATTTCATACACAGAATCTTTTTGTCTTGTTTGCAGGAAATTGTTTTCACTATGCTATAGATAGTCTTCTTGTCTGCAATATGCAATGCATTTTTAGCCAGCCAGCCCAATTCTTTTCATCTCTACATACAATTTGGGCAAATGAGCATTTGAAAGCATCAACAGAGAAGGGACTTAAGGATTTATCAGGGTTATTACTGACCTGTACATGGGTCAAGTGAACGCAGCATGAGACTGGAGTTCGGGTACTCAGACTGGTTAATAGTGCTCAAAGGAGTCAAACAGGCTTGTATTCTATCACCACTGCTGTTCACACTAGCAGTGGACTGGTTGATCCGTTAGACAAATGGCACAGGATCAACAGGAATTAACTGAGCAAATAATAAACAACTGGAGGATCTATATTTTGCTGACAGCTTGGCATTCCAGTCACACACCCAAAACAGTGCAGCATGAAACAGACAGACTTTTTTGTGTTGAGAAAAAGACAGGAATGAAAATATCAAGCAAGAAAAGATCATAAAGATCAACACAGCAGAACAAAGCAGCATTATAATAAACAATGAAAAGCTGAAAACATTTTTGAATTTACCTACTTGGGCAGCACTATAACAGAACAACACAGAAAGGGAAATAAAAATCAAAATCAGCAAAACAGCAAACGCAACAAATAGGTTAGGAATGACGCCTAATAACAAGCAACTAAAACTAAACTAGATTGTACAACAGCATCACTGTGCTGCCCTTGCTATATGCAGCTGAAACTTAGATAATGACCAAATGATTCGCTGTTTAGTTCACGACTCATGGAATCTACATACAATACTGCACACAAAATGGGAAGATACCCAAACACCATCACAAGACAAAGAATCCAGTACCCTGCATGTACATGTAAAAATCCTGCAAGAAAAACTGACAAGGGGTATAATTTGCAAGACAGCATTACTGGCATTACTTAAAATAACTTGACACATTTATTTAAATTCAGATTTTAATTTAATTTAATTTTAATTTAAATTCAAACCAAATGCTACCTTTCTGCACTTTTTTAATGTGTCGGGGACTTTGGGCAAACTGGCCGATTCTTTTTTACAGAGAACTGTTAAGTCAGTAATTACAAAGACTACTCTGGTTGTGTTCATATTAATTCAGTACAGAGATACACCAGAAACTTAATCAAAGCTTTTAGTTGGGTTGTGTGTGGCCATGAATTACATAAGAATGACAAACTTTATAGACATAACCTGTCATTAAAAATGTTAAAACATTCTCACCATCTAATTTACACCTGCTTAAAATTCCTCCTTGATTTTGACCAGCTGATAGACATCTGTCAGTAGAGTACACAGCTAAGACCTACATTAAAAAAGAAAAAAAGTCAGTCATTTTGTGTGTGGTAGCAATTGATTTTTTTGTTGCATCTGTGTAATTTTAAAAGTTGTGGTTTGTTTCTGCTGTGTCCTTACTTTTAGCAGATTCTTGGATTACTGAAAGATGTATTAGATGAAGCTTGCAGTTTGGTTCAGGGCTTCAAGTGCTAGTAATCTCCTTTGTTGCATTTATATCAGTGGATATCGACAAAGCATTAAGCTTAAAGTAGAAAAAAGTGCCGGACCTCTCCTTACTGACATGCTGGCCAGCATATGCACTCTTTTTACATTACAAGTCATGCGTCAAGTGCCTGTAGTGTGTACGTCTTTCTGGAAAGAGTTAGTGTTCAGCTGTGTGTTGGAATGGACAAAATGTGTGACTTTGCAGCAAGTATCGCACCCAGAATCTTGTAGATTCCACGTCCAGATGAATTCATGCTGTTCTTAAGGTCAAAGGAGGCACAGCATATAGCTAAACAGGCATACCTAATAAGTGGACAACTCAGTGTAAGTCAGAACCAGCAAACTATTACATATTTAAAACATAAGTGCCAATAAGCAAGAAGTCACAGTACTCCAAAGATCAAAATGTAGAAGCTGTGCTGATACTGTGTACTGGTGAGGACAGGCCCTTGTAATTCACTAACCAGACCTAGCAGCAGTCCATCACAGGACAGCCACACATGCTACAGGCAACTTATAGTCCGCCATCCATGTCAAAACATATGTTGTTGGACTGTGGTAAGATTTGGTGATTTGGGGAACAAGGAGGTAGGCTTCACACACACAAAGCAAAGTGCTGATGACAGGGAAGAACTCAGGGTAGCAGATTATACTTAAAGCAAGCATGCTAGAAAGGCCACACGCCTACAAGGTTGCACTGGTGGTGCAAAAACGACTGTTAAAACCTGTGTTGATGCGTTGATAGAATTCAGATGTGCTTTAATTTGACTTATTGTGAGGACTTCTGTTGGTCAATGGGGGAACTTTCCTCTGAGGTTATTGCACACTGCATGTGTTTTTGTCATGAATAAGTTCCATCCTCTTAGTTTTTTATGCCCTCACTTGCAAATTTGACTATCGGTCAGCAATTAAAGTTGGACATGAGATTTCTTTATTACACTAAGCCATCTGATATGCACGAATAGCACAACCCTATCGTACACGTACAGTGCGTATAACCTCCCAGACCTTTTCATGGTTTATTGAATTCAGTGTTGTGGAACAATGAGATATGAATTAGTTCTAGGGAAATTATTATTATTTTTTTTTACAGACATTGCATAATGAACACAGCACCCTAAATGGTTGTGAAGCTAATTTATGTTTTAATTAGTCTACTTAAAGTTTGCTTTAATGTTGTTTCAAGTTAATAAAAGTTATGAGCAGAATTCCTGGTCTAACAGTGTAGATAATGAAGTCCTGATGTATACTGTAAGAGGTTTATGAATTATCCAAGAAAATTTCTGGTACAGTCTAAATACCTAAATGTGTTACATAAAGACATGAAGAGAACATGGAATATGTTATTTACTTAACTGAAAGTCCATAAAACACATTTATACAGACGTTATCTATCCATCTTACAAATTTTCAAAAAAGCACCTCGTTGAGGAAAAGCATTCCAGCATTGGAGCTGTCCTTGACTGAATGTGAGATGTGGACAATATGTCTAGGTGATACCAATCCAAGGCTGCAGTGTTTGGCATCCTTGGGCTGATTTCATTGACATAATGAGCAGCATCAGCTGTCCTCCAAAAATAGATTTCAGAGTCCTGTGAGGACAGTAACATGCCTGCAAGGTATGTGTCTGTCTACCTGGAAAGTAGCAGTGGGTGTGGAGTTCGTACAGCTGCAGAGCTGAAACTTGCTGGCACCTGCCTTTAGTCCTCTGAATGGCTGTCAATGGACCAGCTATTGTCTTTGTCACATGGTGACAGCTACATGCGAACATCTCCAGAGGCGTTTACCTGGCTTGCATCCATTGTTTTGCATCAGCATTTTGCACAGTTTACTTTTGTCTGGCAGCTGTTTAGATGTAACTGAAAAGTGATGGAAAAAATAGTGTGCGTTAAATAAGTCACCATAAATGAAGATGATAGAAAGATCCGTGTTACATAAGGTAACAACACAAAATGCTATATAACTGGTTATGGGGAGATAACGGAGAAATCAGCTGCAGCTATAGCCTTCCTAGACTAAATTGCAGAGAACTGATCCACTAAAGTAAAAGTAAAATATGCTGTTGATTCTTTATTCTTTGGGTTTTAGTGAATTTACCTCATGAATGAAGTGCAAAACTGATGACGCCTTTCCCTTTTGTTGCATTCACTCGTAATCCTATTACAGAGTACTGTAGTGACAAAAGCAGCAACACAGAGAAATAATAGGTACATCCACTTTAGTACATCCAAAAGTGGTCAAGTACAATTGTAGAGTTCATATGACGTACATAAATCAATTTTTAACTTTATTCAGCAAAAGAGATTTCATCATATCCATTATTCACGTAGAAAGGAAAGTTTTGAGTATACGCCGAGAGGGTATTTTATTAGGTACAGCTGTTTCTTAGTGTGTTGTGCCTCCTTTGGCCTTCAGAACAGCATGAATTTGTCTGGGCATGGATTCTCCAAGATGCCAGATGTGTTGTGCAGGAATATTGTACCATGTCGAAATGACAACATTGTGTACTTGTTGTACAGTCTTGCTGCAGACAGCCCTGTCCACATCATCCTAATCCCACTTGGAAGAGTTGCAATCTGGAGATTTTGCAGGCCACTGAAGCAGTGAAAACTGACTGATATGTAGCCATAAAGGGAAGAATTGGTCAAAAGCAATGTTCAGATACATCATGCCATTCAGACGTCCTTCTATGGGTATCAGGGACTCCTGCCATCACACTGCCACCAACAGCTGTAATATTAACACCAAACAGGATGGCTCAGTGAACTAAGTACTTGTGTCGCATGAATACTTCAGCATCATGCAAAGGGAACCTGGATTCATCCGAACTGGAAACTTTTTTCCACTTCTCAGCAGTACCATTTTGATGTTCTTGTGCCCACTGTAGGCATGCTTTCTTGTTCTTTACTGGCAGTATCTGCATTCAACACAATCTTCAACTGTTGTAGCCATTTGAGACAAAGCAGAAATAAAGGAGAACAAAAATAGAAAAGTTTACACAGTTTGGGACACAAAATGTTTACAGCCATTTTGGAAAACCATCTTTTTAATACCCGTGCATGTAATTATTTCTGGAAATGTTCTCCCTTTCTTGTCCAGGTCATTGAAATGTAAGGTGTGCCACCACTTCACAGCAACTGCTTTGCATGATTTTCACAGCAATGGAGGGTAGATAAGTTTTTTTTTTTTTTTTTTTTTTAAAACATCTGATAAGTTATACTAAATTGCAAATTATTTATTTTTATATATTTTTTTAAATTGTGAACACAAGGAGCACACAAACTCTGCACACCCTGAGCTGGACTCAACCTGCCTGAATACAATTCTTAAACACTGTGAGGCACTTGCACTAACTGCTGAGCTACCATGCTGCCCGTTTAGATCCCAAAACTCATCTAAGTTTTTCATGTAATGACCTCATTTAATACTTTTTTTTTTACACAGGCATACAGTTCATTTTGAGAAATGTAATAAATATTTTTGAGGAATATTAACTTCCATCTCAAGGACTGAACTAGATCCTCAGACTAGTTGGTAACCTTCACCAGCTTTTTCCTTAACCAGGCTGTTCTTTGTGGAAAGAAAATCTAAGCTATACATTGCCTGGTTTGTATAGTTCACCTACAGCGGGATTAGAGGGTTCTTTATGCATTTCCTTTGTTTCACTTGTTTTGAAACCCCATCATTTTCATTGTTCAGCTTCAGCATTAAATTCATTTACTGAAGAACCTCAAAAAGAGATTGTCATTTTAAATTAATGAAAAGTAAAGTTTTGCACAGCAGTCACAGAACTGACCGTGTTTCTCATTCAAATAATTTTGTGGCTCATAATTAATTTAGCTTAGCCATTGTAGAGAATTAAAATATTTATATGAGGACTTTTCCATTTTTGACTCACATTATCTTTCAACCTTTAAAAGAAGGTTGCATATGTAATGCCTACAACTTTCAAAGGAAAATGTGAAAAATTCAAGTATTTCTGTAATTCTCATTTTCTAACATATTTGAGTGAAGTCTGCATATATAGCATACATTTAAGTGTAGCCGGATATCCCAGTGATGGCCGACCCATTAACACTGTAACATATAACTTCGGCTTTTACTACTATATGTATCAGCTTCTCCACTTTCCTCCCAATTGACTATCTTCTGCAACAGTATGACTGTAACTCCTGTGGATGGAGAGGAAACACAAAGGCAGGTCTTTCATGCGGAAAGATGTCCCATCACACAAACAGAGAAAAATATTAGGATGTTTGTTTCGTTTAAGTGTGTGTTTATGGCCTGCCTACCTTGGATACCCCAAGTTCCTAGAGGGAAGACTAATTTCAAAAACACTGAGAATTGCATAACATAGGTATAGCTATTGGACAGAGCATTAAGTAAGAAATTAATGTTTAGAATTTCTGTTACTGTGAGGTTAATATGTACACCTAAGACCTTGTAACTATGTATAATGCTGTTCTGTGTGTATACTTTCATTTTCAAGTTTATTTGGTTTATTAATTCAACTAGTAGATACTGTTCTACAGATTGACTTATAACAAAAGTTGCATTGCAAAGCAAAAAACTTTGAAACAGACAGCAAGAAACACACACAGGATTATTGAAGAACAGTTTGTGGATCTAATATCACCATTTTGTCAGCATATATTAGATATATTAGATGAGAAGGTGCATACAGAATTGAGTGAGCTAGGAAATAAGCTGTCTGTGACAGTAATGGTGTGATGCAAGTTTATGTAAATTTATTTGGCTGGTGATCAGGAGACAAGTGAATGCAAAAGAGGTGACTCCTGAGACCCTTCTTAAATGCATTCAGGAGGAAAAAAAGAGAAAAGGAAGTCAATCCAGAACAATGGAGCCTAAAACACAAACATGCAAACTTTTGAGTTTGAACTTGTGAGCAGGTTCACAAAGGGGCCAGAGATAGAGGAGCCTGGCCTATTTGCTGCCATGTGGGATGTGACCAGGTCCTATAAGCAATAGGGTACTGATCCTTTTAGCAAGTAAAATATATCTTGTACTACAGCATTTTAGGTCAGTTGGAGAGTTTTGATAGCAGAGTTCAGAAGACCAGGGAAGCAATAATTTTAGCAGTTTAGGTGATACAGCACTATAGCCTAGACAAGAAGCTGCATAAAATATGGTGTCAGAAAAGGACAGATCCTTGGAATTTCAAAGAGGAAGTATCTGCAGGAATGGTTTTGGTGTGCTGTGAAAAGCAGACACTTGAACCAACTGTTACATGCAAGCTCTTAGCCAATAAAACATGATAAACAAACTGCAGTTTGGAGAGGCAACAATAGAGGCAAAGGAGGCTGTGGAAATGGAAAAGAGTAAGGGGGCAAACATGGAGCCCTGCTGGACCTTTCTTGGGAGAGGCTAAAAGGAAGACAGGGAGTCATACTAAATCACCTTGCAAGATCTACCTGGCAAGTAGGACTCACATTTTCCAAAACGGTTATTGAGACAATGTCAAATGTTGCAGAGAGGTGAAGCAGAATGGCAGATGCAGGAAAATACCAGGTTTGGGTGGTTGCCAGCAGACAACTAAGACACAAAGAGGTGAAATAATTGCAGATGTGTCAAAAGGCAGGTTGCTTAAATATCCTGAAGATGCAGCTTACAGCCATCCAGGGAAATCAGTGGAGCACTGCACACTGGTCAGGATGATCAAGGAGGCATTTGTTGGCAGACAGAAGGATGACAGAGGACAACTAAATAGTGCAGTTGGGAGAAGTAATGGAGACCATGTGAAAATCAAATGGGGATAAAAATAATGGAAAAGAAGAAGTAAGCAAGCCTTTGCCTCCAACCCTTTCCAGAGGTCAAGGGGTATGGGAGAAGGAATGGTTGGTACAAAAGGCTGCAGGTATGGCTGGAATATCCAGTATAATCCATATTTTGGTGAGGGAATGAAGGCTAAATGAGAGGTGGGGGGCATAGGAACTTTACAGGAGACTGCCAGTTTCACAGGCCAATGAAAAATTAATGAAAGAAGAGTATACACCAAGTTATTGAAGCAGCGGAAACTATAATGACAGTAGTGATGGTGAGGAGGCTTAGCCCTGCTGCAATAGACAATGTCAACGTCAAACACTTTCTGGATATTTTACAACATTAAAAGTTATGCGGACAGCAGTGCTTATTTAACAATGACTACCTTCATCACTACATTCAGACAGAAACCTGTCATTGTTTTTGCACTCCCAAGTGTCAGCTGGCGCAGTAGGAAACCGACTAGCACAAGCTGAATAGATTGGCTGGCAAACAAAACTATTTCCTAATTAACAGCACAAAGAAAGGGTGATATGCTTGTGTTAAATCACTGTCTATATTTCACAACACTATACCATATTTTTAAATAAGTCACCAAAATTGTAGAAAATTTGTATGTGACACACAAATACCGATGATGGATTATAGCAGTATTAAAAAACAGACACACAATCTTCAACATGATAGCAGAATTGTAACATTATTGTAGACACAGTATTAATATGCACAAGTGATTTTAATAATTTAATTTGTTAAAATAAGGCCTGTTTTTGTCTAAAATGCACTCACAATATTTGTATTTCCTAGCAATGCACATATATATTTTCTTACAATATATTACTGTGTGGCACACAAATACTAATGCTCCAGTTATAGTTTACATAGTAGCAAAAAATGGTAAACTGACACTTAATATTAAACACAAAGTCTACATACTGAAATATTTCCCAAACTTACCACTGCATTGAACAGTTGTCGTAAAGTCTGACTTTTCCCAATACATTATGTTGTTGCCTATCGATGATAAATTTGTCCCATCTAAGTCTGTTACCTTTCCTGTTGTTTATCTTCTGCAGGCCATTGCTTTGGTGTCCCTTTTCTTTATCCTTGTCTCCATCACTACATTCTGCCTGGAGACACATCAAGCTTTCAACTTCCTGCAAAACCACACAGAGCTATTGATGGTGGGGAATGTGACCAAGGAGGAAACAACATTGAAGGTGGTGACCTCACCAGAACTAACAATTGTAGAGGGTTTTTGTGTGGTTTGGTTCACCTTTGAGTTCCTAGTGCGTATTATCTTTTGCCCTGACAAGCTCCTTTTCATAAAGAACTTGCTGAACATCATTGACTTTGTAGCCATTCTGCCCTTTTATCTGGAAGTGGGGCTGAGCAGCCTCTCCTCGAAAGCAGCTAGTGATTTGCTGGGCTTCCTGCGAGTGGTCCGCTTTGTGCGGATCCTACGAATTTTCAAGCTAACCCGTCATTTTGTGGGCTTACGTGTCTTAGGACACACCCTACGAGCCAGTATCAATGAATTCTGCCTTCTCATAATTTTCTTGGCGTTAGGTGTCCTCATTTTTGCAACTATGATCTACTATGCTGAGCGCATTGGTGCCAACCCAGAGGATCCCACAGCTACTGATCACACCCACTTCAAGAACATCCCTATCAGTTTCTGGTGGGCTGTTGTGACCATGACCACACTGGGCTATGGAGACATGTACCCCCAAACCTGGTTAGGAATGATGGTGGGAGCTCTGTGTGCACTTGCAGGTGTGCTAACCATTGCCATGCCTGTACCGGTCATTGTCAACAACTTTGGAATGTATTACTCTCTGGCCATGGCCAAGCAGAAGTTGCCTAAAAAGAAGAAGAAGCACAACCCCAACCCAGATACAATAACAGACTCGCCTTCTTTTGGGAAGTCAGTGAGTAGCTCCCCACGAGAGAGCACCCAGAGTGACACGTGCCCACTGGCAGCAGAAGAGAGCACAGGTCGAAGTCGCTCAGGTAGGATGGGAAGCATGCATTCGTTCTAGCTTGTTCCCATGCTTGCCTCTTCTCCACCTTGACTTGCAATCTTATCTTCCTTCTAAAGTAATTTAGAAAAACTGAGCCCAAGCCTATATAGTTTCCTTTCTAACTTCCTTGCTTAACTAACCCTGTAGTACATTTTGACCACCTTGTGTGATTTTTAATGTCATGATACAGTCACTAAATGTACAAGTCAAACAAAATATGACATACAATGCCTTTTAAAAATAGTCAAACTGCCTGAAACTTTATCAACATAGCCTGAATTACAAATTATACTTCCACATATTTTCAAGTCATGTTTATTGTGAACTCAAATTCTCCAACGCTAAATTATGAAAGCTAAAATTAGTTTTTTTGTTTGCAGATATTGCAGTGATTAAAATTGATTTAGTTTATCTGAAAATATGTTGACCAATCTGAAATGAATGAATAAATTGAAATGAATATTATAATTTGATGGTTATTCTGCATTGTTGGGTTTGTATTCACTAGTTCACAGAAAAAATATCTCCGTTTGGGATTTTATAGATACTTACAGTCTATATGCTCACTTGTCTCTAATTTCACAGTGCTTACAGATTTCTCTTTGGGAGCAGGAAGACATGATTTAATATAATTGCACTTGCATAAACCCAAAGGAAAATATGTGTGGCAATTACACAGATTGAAAAATCAATGAAGAACATCTCTGTTCCATTTCCCACTAGACTCAAAGCAGAATGGCAATGCCAGTGTGGTTCTGTCTGAGGAGGAGGGCTGCAGCCCCACTCAGACTCTGTCCCCAAGCGAAAAGTGGCCACTTCACCGCTCTCGATCCCGTGTCTGTGCTTGGGACAAGTCCAAGAAGGAGGCCACCTGCTTCTTGCTGACATCCACTGATTTCTCATGTACCACTGATGCCACCATCTGCTCAAGTACAGGTAGCAACCAAAAGGAGAGACCCATGATGAAAATTTTAGCGTTAGACAGTTCTCAAAAACAGGGAGGGGAAGTATATCTTTCTAATGTATTATAATGTTCAGTTTGTGTCACTTAATGATCTTAGTCTGTTAGGCATTTTGTGTCGAACGGTTTATTCTGACATGTGAAAACCACACACTAAGACACTTACATGCATCACATACTGTGGAAGTTTACCTCTTTGTATATAGCAAATACTAAGCATATTGTATATGCTCTATTTATTGTTTAGGAAAGCAAAGCTGTGAATCCGTAAATTTAAAACAACAGCACAAGTGTGGGTACTGTATTGCATCCCATGTTTTTAGACAAGGACTCCAGAACACAAATGATCCTTACATAGCACAAAACAAACAGTCACTAGCTATTTAATGACATATGTAGACAATAATGGTACACTTCTACTACTGCTTTTTTTCATTAAAAACACAAAACAAATAGTATAACACTCAGGGAGATACAAAATGGGAGCTCTGAGGAACTGCATCAACACTAGCCTGGGCTTCAGTGTGATGCCTCCCATCCTCTGTTTTCCCACCATTATACAAGTATATTGCACCTGCAACTGATAATCTGGGGGGCATGGCTGCACTCCTACGTGCCAGATATATATATATATATATATATATATATATATATATATATTTAAAGCCTGACGCATTTATTATGCAATTGTTATTTAAATAAATTCATGCAAAAACCAGAAAATAGTTATATACTTCCTAGTATAGGCACTAATCATAAGACCTCATAGTATGGAATATGTCATTTTAATCAGTGGACAAGTGTGATTATGAGCAGATCACCCCTTATCCTGATGTTAACTTTGGCAACGATGTTATTTTGGATTTCTCACTTAAGCAGTTAACCAATGTTTTGATTTGGATATATTTTAAAAGGGGACCGATTTCCTAGACAACATGTTTAGAAACATTGCCAAGAATGTATTAGGTGTTAACATACAAGTTGGAGAAATTCATGCTATTGATGATTAATGATAGTTGCGTGCTAATATTTTCAAACCAAAAACTCAGCAGTCAGAAAATATACAGTAATTCTTTGATTTGTTGTTAAGTGTCTTCAAGTCTGCTCATGGATATATAATTCTTTGATAATCAGATCTAATTTAACCTTGAAAATTTAAAAACTAATTTTCAAGACCTGTTATAGTAAAAATTCAGATATAGAGAGTTCACATACTAAGGGACTGCTGTTCAGTGTAACTGAGAAAATGTGTCCTAAAATAGTTTTCTTGGTTTTAAAGAGGTACTTCAGCCTTACCTGTAACTTTTTTCAGCAGTCACCCTGGATTTTTTTGTGTTAAAGTTCTTTTAAGGGTGTATCTACTGTATTTCAGGTAGGACATAATATGTTTTATAGCTGATTTCAGTACATAAAATATTTCTTTGTAACACTTCCTGTAAGTTCTGTTGTTGATGTTGATAATTTAGCTATTATTGACAAAAAGAAACTCACTGGGCTGTAGTTTGCCTAATCCTGTCCAAGATACGAGCAAGACTAGGATCCTATAAACCTAGGTAGATCATCACTACAGAAGCCACTAGCTTCATAAACTTTATATGAACATGAAACTTTCAGACTACTGAGCCACTTCTAAAGGTTTCTAAATAACACCACAGTAAAGGAAGTGAAGTTGCAATGGCAAGATACAATTCTAGTCAACATTACTGGCACCCTTGCATTTTAGATATAACATGTACAGTATCTCTAAAAAATGTGGGTAGTGACACAGCTTTGGTCTATATACACTCATTCATTTGATACAGAGCAGCACAGGATAAAACAACAATTTAAAAAGATAGTAAAGAGATTGCCCCAGCCCTTCCATTCTCACCAGCTTCTACAGATGTGCGATGGCATCTTAATCTCCTGTATGACAGTCTGGTATGGAAATTACACTGCGTTTGACTGGGGAGCTCTACAGTGGGTGGTGAAGATTACCCAATCATAAGACGTCACTACGCACCATCCAGAGCATGAACAACAACTATGTCACGAAAGCTCACATCACCACCAGCTCTTCTATTCGTTTTCACTACTGCCATTTGAGAAACACTATCACAGCCTGAGGGCCAAACCCCCCAGGCTTAGAAACAGCTTTCTACCACAGGCTTCCAGGCCCGATCACCAACACCACAACTACCTATGACCACTGACTGACTGCACATCCACCGTGTGCACGCACACATGCGCATGCACAAATGTATGCTTGAGTGTATGTAGGACTGTGGGTTTGACAGCACACCAGTATGGGGTCATGCATTCATTATTGACTGAAATAGGAAAGTGCCTTTTGGGAATTTTCATCAGATCGATAGACTGTCAAATTCACAAGGGGGCCAGTGATTAGTTGGATTTGAGGGCAAAGCCTGTTTACAAATGAATCAGTGAAGCTTTTGTGCCATATGAGAGCTAAGTGTAACCAAAATAAAAAAAAAAAATAAAAGACATAACTGGAAGATTTGGAGAACAAGGAGGTGAACACACAAGAACATGTTAAGTGGAGATAAAAAGCATACAATATGAAAAAACAGGTCAGAGCAAACTCTGAGGCAGCCAAAGGTGATACTAAGTACTGGCTAAAATTATGCAAAGTCAGTGACTGAGCCTAAACCTTTTTATAATAACTAGTATGATTAGGTAAGTGAAGGCAGGTGTATAGAATCCTGCTGAATAATTTAATGCAAGGACCCTTCTGGTCAGCTAGGGAATTGGTCAGGTTGCAACAACTACAATACGTTTAAAGGTTTTGTTCTTTAGTATTTAATTTTCCAGAACATGCATTTAATTTCAACTATGGTATGATTCAATAGAATCATGCACGTGCAACCTAAAGAATTTAAATTGCCCTCATTTATCAAAAACGGTGGTAACCGCTTCTACTGTTATGGGACAAATAAACAACATAGTGTGAACAGTGGCAAATTTTGAGTTTTGATATGTTTTAATAGTATTATTTTGGTTATGTATTTTCTAAAATTCCTACACGAATCAGAGAAAATGCAACTATTGTTTACTGCCTAGCTAAAAGGAAGATGAACAATTCTCATTTTTGTGGGATGCTCAACAATCATTTGAAATAGGAGCTTGAGAATACAGTGTGCTTTTGCTTTTAATTGAGATGCATAATAGCAGTGCCATGGTTTTGGATCTGGTTTCAAATCCAGCTCTGTGTGGACTTTGCATGTTTCTCATCCATGTGTTTGCAGGAGTTTCCTCTGACAGAGCGCTACGAACAGAACAAGGCAATGGAAACCATGTCCGTACCACTGTACCATTCTTTGTAAGCTATGCCATTGGTTGCCATAGAGTGACTTTTGTCTCAGTGGCTTTTACCTTGCCTAGTTTTGATTTTAATGTAATTTTTAATGTATGCTATGCATGTAAGACGACTAAACATTGAGATAAGTGGATTCAAATGCAGAATTTATTACAGGTCATGATGTTGTGACAGGTGCAATCAAACAAAGCTCTTTATGAAAGTTGACTAGAACTAGGAATTGCAAACACAGCTGGTTCTGTGACACTGGTAAGCACAACAAAGGTTCTGTGGTGAGTGATTGCAAAGCAGTTTCTGTGTCCTGCAAGGCTCATAGGTAAGCCTTCTTAAAAGGTTTATGGGTGCACCCTGGTGATCAGTTCTACAAATGGGGGACAGGATATTACAATACTGTACTGCAACCACTCTCACAACTTGCCTGAATATAGGATTGTAGCGGTTCAAAACCCATCTTGGAAAAACATATAACGAAAAGCAGGGTACACCTTTAATGGGACCCTACCCTATCACAAGGCAATCACACACATTTGCTTACTAGAGAATCAGGCAATATATAATAACCATTTCCCTTGAAACACATCCCTTTAAATAATGAGGGGAACCCAGAGAAAGATAGCACAAATACACCAAGAACATGGAAACTCCACACAGACTGAGCTGGATTTAAATCTGAACACGGAGCCCAGGCACTATGAGGCACCAGTGCTACCTGCTATATCACTGTCTCACCTATGTTATGACAGCTTACAAAAAAGGTACATTATTGCTATATCCAGGTTTTTAGCAGACCAATTAAACTGAGGGTCATCTGCATTATTAAGATTTTACCAACTGAGATTTGAAAATTGACTGTTGAGTTACACATAATTTTCTAGTCCCAGATGTGTTTGTAATTTAAGGAGCGAATGCACTTCAAACACTTGAATGCACTTCCACAGCCCCTTGAAACTCAATATAGAATTAGTAATCCAAAACGGGGAAAAGGCAATGAATTGTTCAAAACAAACCAACAATTATCCAGCAAATTAAAGCTACAACTTCCAGCTCTTCTGTCTCATCTGATAGAGCAGTCATATACTTTGTGATTCTATCCTAAACTGAAGGCATCTATTTGTTCTTCCATGATAACTAGCAAGGGGCAGGTACTGAGAACTGCAATATGCTGCCTAGCTCTATGGTTATTCATCCTTTTATCTAACAACCATAATGTTGTAAAAACAACAAATGCAGTAATGGTAACCTCTTCCTGACTCTTCTGTTTTGATAAAAGCAGAACTACTACTAAACAAACTCCGGTGAGCCTCTGCTTGTGCCCATGAACATACTGATTTATTTATGATAAATGCATATTCTTTAAGACATTCAATGCAACAGAGGAAACAAAGAATAAAAATGTGGTTTGCTTTTAGTCCTAAACTGCATTATACCATAACTGCAATAGTTCCTAATGGCTGTCCATCTGTAATGTGATCATGCACCAAGGCTTTTTCCTGATTCTTTCTTTCAGTAAAATGCCTGCTCTGCATTAGGTCAAATCAGTGTTCTGCAATTGGCTCTTTAATAGCTTACATCCTAGCAGTAGAACTTGCTTTATGCATATACTTCAAAAGTCCAGGGCCTTTAGCGATGAACAGTTTTGTTTCAGGAAAACGATTATGCAATATGGAAGCTGACAAATTCACTGACTCCGGATAAGAGACCATTTCTACTTTGTGCTTAAAAACATTAAACACATTTCATTTAATTTATAAGACATTTATACTAATGCATATATTTCTTGGAATGTACTGTTGATTGTGGAAGAGTTGTAATTCAGTTATGTCCTATTCCATTAAATTAAAAAAGTCAAAAACAATCTACAAACAGTATGTGTATACAACATTTTTAAAATTTAGTTTTAAGTTTATAGTACTTTGGATTTGTAAATACTTTTTATTGTTATTCATTTGATTCAATTATTTATTATAGTGATTTCGGACACTAACAAAACCTAACCCGTATTTAAATTTAGGAACCTCTGTTTTGTCAAACTTACATTTATTATGACTTAATGCTAGTCACTCTAGCATTAAGTCATAATAATTTAAAAGAAGAATTACAAAGAAAATTCAGGCTCCAGTTTGGTTCATACGACAAGGAGCTAAACATTTAATGTAAATACATAATTGGACTGTTGTTAGAGCTGAAGTTTACACTGTCATAATTTTTGTGAATACTTACACTGCCTGGCCAAAAAAAAAAAAAAAAGTCACGAGATGAAACGATGCTACAGAGAATGCGTGCTGTAATCGAAGCTAAAGGCAGTCTAACAAAATATTAGAGTGTGTGACTTTTTTTGGCCTGGCAGTGTATTTACATGGAGCGCTTACCTGACAACTGATCATATCAATTATTTAACATATGTATATTTTATTACAGTAAATAACGCGTATATATAAAGTGACTTGCACAGCAGATAAATGCTTTATTTTCTAACCATTTGTTTCTTAAATGCAGAGAACTGCAAAGAAGTGGTTGGCGCTACATCTAATTACAGTCAAGCAGAAGTGACCTCTCTAAGTTGAAGGCGATTAACTGGCATGAACACAGGTGGCAATCTGGCACTTCTCATCTTTACCTCCTCAAACTACCTCTGGCAATATCCAGGCCCTTCCTCCAAGAAGGACAAACCTAACCTCTGTGTTGTCCAGTCAATATCTAAAAAGGCATCAGTATATCTGTTTTTAATGTGCCGTGCATGTCCTGCATGATAAAACACCAATAAGCACTTTGTCACAGTTCACCGGTGGATGTACCACATTTGGGTTATTTCCTTCAGTGTCATAATGTTATTAACAGTTTCACTTGGCATGAAGTTGACTACTGATGACAGCTACACATTTTTGATTGTGGATAACAATTTGCTTTTTTTTTCCCCAGCTAGGCCAGATGCAATAAAATGGTCATTCTTAGTTATTTTTTTAATCCCATAAAGCAAGAAATAAATAAGTTCATTGGTGTAAAGTGATAATTGCTGAACATAATACAATTTTAGTGTATCTAAATAATGCTGAGTAAAACTGCCACAGTGAACTGGAATTGGGCCTCTAGCCAATTTTTTCGACTAGTGCACAAAAAAAAGAAAGAAAAAAATCAAAGCTATTATTTTGGTTCAATCATAATAGTAAAACCATTCTTGTCAATATGATTGATTTTGTCTTGTCAACACTTTTAAAGCTCAGTGACAAACAGAATAACGAAAACTATCCCCAAAGAAGTAAATGGCATTTGAAGCCCACTTCGGTTGCTGTAGCTTCAGTTTACACTTACACTCAGTTTCACTTTCTTTAGTTAAACCCCACCACCCCTCCTGGGGTAAAGGTTGTCAACAAGATACCTCCAGAGTCCTCTATCCTGTTATCACTTTCTTTGCATAACATTAATTTTACTGAAATGGGACCAAACAGTACATTCATAACTTTGTAGATTGAAATCTATCAAATTAAAATAGTAAAATAATTTCCAGTTGTGCCTGCTTTGAAGGATTTTTTCAGTGTAATAACTCAAACAAATTTAAACACTTGTGTAAACTGTTATTAAATCTTTTGTAGCACAAGTTGTTTTGCTGTTGTGTTGATATGATTCAAACAGAGATTTTGGAATATATGCATAGCTGCTTTTTTTGTAACTGCATTACAGCATTATTTTTTTAAGATTCCACCCTTTGTTGCCTTAAGTAAACATACAATACACTCTGAGGTTTCCTTTGAGCTTAAATTGTCATATCAAGCACAATCCCTGTTGTGATATATAAATTAAAGTGGTGATTTGTGTAGCATAGTATGTTTACTGTAAAAAATCCTTAAAATACATTTATAAAATGTATTATCACAAGTGCTTTTTTGTTAGTTTATTGAGAAATCTGATAAAAATGGTAAATTTGTTTTAGTTTATATACTAACCAATGTGCATTTATGTTATTATTTTTAATATTGTAATTAAATTTAAAAGAGTCAATTTAGGATGTGCTAAGAAAATGTTTTTGAATGGGAATTGTTAGTAGTGAAATTGAGTTTAGATCAGATTATTCTTACTGGGGAATGTGCAGTACAGTAAAATATTTGGTCATAAACTGAATTTAGCTATCAAATACTGTCTAGATATACTGTATCCTGTTGGCATGTATTTCTATGCACCTCTGCTGGAAGACAAATAAAATAATCTACAAAGTTGAAAAACAACTCTTATTTCTTTATCTACATTTCAGGAACTGTTAGTATACTCTGTATTTGTTAAACAACATTACATGATATAATCATTGACATAAATTAATGAAAGGGAATGAAATAATGCAGGGATCAGTGAACACAGGTGAGAAAACTGCTCAGGTTGCTCATACAGTACATGGCAGTTGTATGCTTATCTATCATTCCCATCACTGGTATAACAGACCAAACATACGGTACCATGACTGGAATCGGTTCACTTCTAAACAAAACAATTTTATCCTGAGCATACTGAAAGCATCCCTTTTACCTTCTTCTCTGGCTTTCTTTACGATGGTCCAGAGGTTGTGTCAGGAAGTTATGTCAGCCGGCGTCTGGCCTTCTGAGAGTCATAGTTTGTTGTTGAGGAGAAACTTGGACGGACATCCACCACCTTAAGATGGCAGCATGTCAGAATGCATTAGCTTTGCCGGTCTAATAATAGTTGTTTTTTCTGGCTTTCCTATGTTGTACTGCGTTTTAATTGCGTTTAACATTTTTACATTAACATCACAGAAGTTTTTTTTTTTTCCCTGCAATGTATTTAACTTCTCGTCAAATCAATCACATTTGACAGACATGTCTTACTCACGGGGCGAGCTCCTGGCTTTTCCCCCCCCAAAGAATCAGACTGGACAAACGAACTCAATGTCTATGGGAATTGCCAACTGTCCAAATGCGACAATTGGTCTCTCCATTAAAACTTTTCGTATATTCAAAACTTTTTTTTTTTTTTAAATTTGAAACACTATAATAAATAATTTAAAAAATACCATGAGTCCTGGCTATTTGGTCAAGCGATAACCTCTCTCAGATCGCCACTCATATTACAACTCTGCGAGCTCAGAATCACGTGTCCCGGAAGTCCCACCGTCTCTGGGGCTGCACCTCACGCCGTCACACATCTCAACCGGCTAAAATTATATCGCCCCAAAACTCTGCTGTCCGAAAAACCCTAGGTGCTACAAATAATGCATAAAATAAAGATGAAGCAGTGTTTACGATACAAGTTGCATGTTTAAGTATAATAAAGAAAGAAATTTGCTTCCTAAGTGCAGAACCGCGAAACTATGCGAGGAAATTCTCCATTTCGAGTCCTTCTAGAAGCTGAAGAAATTCTGAGCCGAAGTCTGCTCAGAGCCAAAATGGCGTAACTACTAAACGGGATGCGCAGTACGGGCCAGGCTATAGTGACAACCGTCAGAACCAATGAGATTTCAGCTCATCGTTTCATTTCACCAGTAAGAAGCGGAGGGCGGGCTCATAGATGTAGCTTTTCAAGATGGCGTATACGATTGTTTTGGGGAAGAGACTGTAAAGTAACAATTAAGTTCATTCGGTTCTTTTATTAAATAAGTCAATAGGCACACGCGAGAGTCCGCTTTGTATTTGGCTTTTTACAGATTCCGAGTCAGTAACTGCGTGTTGAAGAGGAGCGTGGAAAGATGAAAGGCAAGGAACGGTCACCGGTGAAAAAGCGCTCGCGGGCCTTGGATGACATCCGCGAGAGGGGAGGAAGCCACCCTGCTAGTAAGAAAATGGGCGCGATCTCGGTTTCGGGCGGCAGCAATAACGGCAACAGTTCGGCCAAAAGCGAAAGCAGTTCTGCCAGGCGAAGTTTACTTGGCGAGAAGCGAGAGAGTCGCGATTTCGATGGCCACGTCTCCGGTCGCGCAGGCAGCAACCACAGCTACAGTAGCCCCGCAGCGAGCTCCAGCAGTAAAAACCACGGCGCGAGCCTGGCGCTCGAGGCCGCCGCTGGTGCGCGCGCCGCCTCGCGCGCCGAGCAGCGCGCGCCGCTCACCACCGCTGCCGAGAGCGAGTATAAGACGCTGAAGATCAGCGAGCTCGGCTCGCAGCTTAGCGACGAGGAGGTCGAGGACGGCCTCTTCCACGAGTTCAAGAAGTTTGGGGATGTGAGTGTCAAGATAAGCAGGGTCAACGAGGAACGCGTGGCTTTTGTGAACTTCCGGCGGCCCGAAGATGCAAGGGCAGCAAAGCATGCACGCGGCAGGCTTGTCCTCTACGACCGGCCTCTCAAAATCGAGGCCGTGTATGTGAACCGGAGGAGGAGTCGCTCTCCGACGGACAAAGAGCCTTACGTCGCCGTGGCAGGACACCGACACCTGCACACACAGAGACCCCTGTCCCCCACGGGCCTCGGCTACAGGGACTACCGGTTGCAGCAGCTGGCCCTAGGCCGTCTGCCTCCACCGCCTCCGCCGCCGCTGCCCCGAGACTTGGAAAGGGAGCGTGAGTATGCCTTTTATGAAGCACGGACCCGACCGGCATACATTGCCGAGAGAGCTGCCTTCCGTGAGGAGGAGTTCATTTCTCCGGAGGATGACCAGAGGGCCAATAGAACGTTGTTTTTGGGTAACCTTGATATCACGGTCACGGAAAGTGACCTGAGGAGAGCCTTTGACCGCTTTGGTGTTATAACAGAGGTGGACATCAAGCGGCCGAGCCGTGGGCAGAGCAGCACTTACGGCTTCCTCAAGTTTGAAAACTTGGACATGGCACACCGTGCCAAGCTCAGCATGTCAGGGAAGGTCGTCGGTCGCAACCCCATAAAGATTGGATACGGCAAGGCCACGCCCACTACACGCTTGTGGGTGGGTGGGCTTGGACCCTGGGTTCCACTTGCAGCTCTGGCCAGAGAGTTTGACCGCTTTGGCACCATCAGGACGATTGATTACAGGAAGGGGGACACTTGGGCCTACATTCAGTATGAAAGCTTGGATGCCGCCCAGGCAGCCTGCACCCACATGCGGGGCTTTCCTCTTGGGGGGCCTGAGCGGCGTCTGCGAGTGGACTTTGCTGACACAGAGCACCGCTACCAGCAGCAGTTCCTGCAACCACTGCCCCTGCCACACTACGACATTGAGTCCTTTGTCCACCGAACTGCTCCCGAAACCCTCAGGGTCCGAGAGAGGACTCCACCACCTTTGCACTTCAGAGAGCGGGAGCTCTACCCAGGCGTGGAGTGGGCAGCAACGCCAGTGCGTGAGCGTGTTCGGGCTGCTACCTTTGAGCCCCTTGAGCACCTGGAACGAGAGCGGCGTCCTCGTGAAGCCTGGTCACTGGAGCGTGAGTTGCAGGGCCGGGACCCCACCCGGAAGCGGCGCTTGCTAGAGGACAGCAGGCACCTGGAGCACTCCCCAGACAGCAGCGAGCGTGCCAGCCGGCGGCGGCACTGTCCCTCATTGGAGCGCAGCCCGGGCGGCAGCAGCAGGGACGGGGGCCGCCTTAGTGACTCAGAACGACCTCTGCGCCTCGAAAGACTTTCTCCAGCACGGGAGCGCCACTCCAGCCAGGACCGTGTGCCTGGCGAAAAGCGACCAAAGAGCCTCAGTCAGTGTGAGGGGGCGGGCGGCTCTGGGGCGGGGACGGGGCCGGCAGTTGAGCGCAAGCGCAAAGCTGGTGATGCTGCTAAAAACACAGCCAAGAAGGAGCGCCTTGAGCTCTCAGGTTCCTCCAAAGGTGGTCAGGCAGCGAAACAGGACAGTGGCGGGCAGAAACTCACTTTGGCCTGGCAGGGTATGCTGCTGCTGAAGAACAGCAACTTTCCCTCCAACATGCACCTGCTGGAGGGAGACTTAGGTGTGGCCACCGGTCTACTTGTGGACAGCACCACCGGAGGCCAGGTCGCCCAGCTGAAGATCACGCAGCGCCTGCGTCTAGACCAACCCAAGCTGGATGAGGTGACTCGGCGCATCAAGGTGGCAGGTCCCGGTGGCTATGCTGTTCTACTGGCTGTGCCGGGAGCCTCAGAAGACGGCTCATCGCTGGAGCAGGCCGCCTCCACCCAGCGACCGCTACGCAACCTCGTCTCGTATCTAAAGCAGAAGCAGGCAGCCGGAGTGATCAGCCTACCTGTGGGTGGCAACCGCGACAAAGACAACGCAGGAGTTCTGCATGCCTTTCCCCCCTGTGATTTCTCCCAGCAGTTCTTGGATTCCTCGGCTAAAGCGCTCGCGAAAACTGAGGAGGACTACCTGGTGATGATCATAGTGCGGGGGGCATCCTAATGCAAACAAGCTATCAGAGCAGAAACAGTGTGTCGTCTGAGTAACACTTGCATGCACCCTATCCCTTTACAGTGTGGGTTGGGCTTTTACACAACTCACTTTGGAAAAGTGTCCCACATACTTAATTTGCATATGGCTAAAAAGAGGTTTATTGTCATACAAGGTGGCCTGTGTCAGTCTGTAACATAGTCGGTACATTGTAGTTATTTTAGGTAGGCAAGTGAAGAAAATGATACTGATATTAATCAAATGTGAACTTGTGTAATCCAGAACAACAACTTCTGGTTTTTACTTCATAAGAAAGAAACAGTTTTCTCATCAGAGGTGATTTGGTTTCCATGTTCCAGTGAGGGGTTGTTATGTAACTGTGCCACTGCTAACCGGCCTGTCCCAGCACTTGGAAGGTATCCTGCAATGTCGGTCTGTTTTATGTTAAGAGAAGCTGTCCAAAGGAACTTCTTGTAAATGTTTCTCCTTTAAACTAGTTACCTCCCCTCTCCCCCCAGGTTCTTTAAAGCCCACTCAATTGCTAACCTGAGGTGAGGACCAGGTCTGACTGTGGCCTGTTTACTCTGGGTGAATATAGCTCTTTACTTCCAATCAAACATGTTAGACTTTTGCTAGACTGTAAGAATAAGCCCTGATCTTAATACACAGTGCTCAAGAGTTCTGTCTGAATGTATCCGTAAACCTTTGCTTAGAGGACACGTAGACTTACAAAATAACATGCAGTGTGTTGGTCCACCCATGTTTTCCTTTCTGTGGTGGACCACTTTCACACTTGTTTTTTTTTTTTTTTTTCCCCTTCATTTTTGAGTTGTTTCTCTTGTCCAGCATTGAACAGAGCTATGTGGTTAGCACAGGTCCACCAACCAGTTAAAGTTGAGATTCACAATAAGGTACCATTCAAGGTAAAGAAACTGTATGAGAGCTGCTCTTCCACATGCTTACAAGTGTGGTTGTGCTGTTCTCAGGTAGACTGTACCATCTCCTTTATATTCCCCTATATTCCTGTTTCTGTCTCTTGTGTTGTTTATTTTGGGCTTGGCACCACTCAGCATTAACCTTTATTGGGGGGGGAAAACGTGGCCTGTATGTTATACTGGATGAAACAACGTTACAATGTGGAATGGTTCACAGATGGAGCTGCTTTCATGCACAGCTAAAGTAGGGCTTCAGATGTGTGTCTATAACCTAGGCCATCTACTTTGTCATGGTTCCCACCTGTCTTGGTTATATGTTTACTAATGCATTTTTAGTTGGACTGCCCTTCAAAATTAAGAGAAAATAATGTATAATTTACCCGTATTTTCGGGATTTGTTTGGGTAACTAACAAGGGTAACCTGAGCAAAGTGAGACAAGTGAAGTGTTGAGCAGGGGTTCAACTTGGCTGTAAACAGAATAAGACCTTTTCTGTTCACAGTAACTTTGGCATTTCAGCTTAGTGCCATTTGTTGCCACTTTTATTTTGGTTTGTCTGATTGACAGGGATGTGTTGATTTTCCTCTAATTTTTTAACATAATGTTGCATTTTAAGGAAATGTGTCGATGTGTGTTCATGTTGACAGAGTGTACAGAAAGCACAGGGGTTTTTCTAGGAGCAGCTTCACGATGGAAACTCACGGGGAGGGAGGGGTCAGAGGTTGTCAGAGCACTAATGTAAAAATCAGTAGTTTTTAATAGGGGAGTGAAAGGTTTAATCTTTGTTGACCCCCAACTTCAGCAGGCTATGACAATTCTCTCTAATTTGATAGCCATTTAAGTTTGTGTCCATTAAATTATTTTCTAATTTAGGATCAATGGATTCATTTTATAGTAGACAGTTTTTTACTTTACATTGCTTTACAAACAATAACTGCTAACATTCCTCTGGTCTTGGTACCCTGACAGCAGAAAATTAAAATATTTTGTTGATTTATGCATTGATATTTGCTCCAGGTGTGCATTTGGAAACTGTTTAGAACACACATGTTGACCATTTGTGATGTAAAGCAGGGTCAAAATCCCTTTCAATCTGTTATTCCCCCACTGTGGTTCACTTGGCTAAATGCTGTGACTTTGCATTGATCAGATTATTATAACAAAAAAGTAAATTTACTGCTGTGGAATGGAGTCATGTGGCAGGTTTTGTGCCGCAGTCTGTTGAGCAGGTAGTGCATTGGAGAGTTTACGCTGTTAATGTCACTGTTTTGTTGGTGCCCTTGCCCACAGTCTGTAACGTTGTGCACATGCTGAGCATTATATGCATTTCTGTAAACATGAGGACTGGTTCTTTGGTTCATGTGCTGCAATGGCAGTGTTGGCGTGAAGCATGCTGCTTTCCATGGGATGGCCAGCCAGCGGGCACTTGCTCGCTCACCTCCATGGACACAGGCGCAGCCACGTCGCAAGCGGACCTCCCAGCAACAGCACAAGGAGCCTCCTGCACCCTTCCACCAAGCGTGTGTCCCTTTCAACCAGGGCACCCTCAAGTTGTGTGACTGCTTTTGTGATGCCAGTTGTGTTTAAAGTGGAAACATGAGCCACTTGCTTTGTGCTGTGTACACCTGATGTCTGGGGAGAAAGGAAGCCGCCTCTGCACTCGCAGCTCACAAGTAGCTGTTAACACTCAGGAAGTGTGTTAGCACTTCCTTTTGTCTCAGTATCAATAAATTTTCTTTGAGGGAAAAATGTTTCTGCCTTGGAAGTGAGTTGAAGAAGTGACCCCCTTTGGTTGTGTTGCAAAGGAGTCGTTTTCTACAATTAAAGCAAAAGAGAAACAGCCTGTTGCAGAAAGCAAGCCGAGGGAAGAGAGGAGAGTGAGTGCAGGGGAGAGATGACCTTTGTGCTGGTCATCTGTGTCTACCCCCTTCCTCTTTTTCCCCAAGGAGTTCTCATTGGCCCCACTGTAAATTGAGGCCGCACCCCCCTTCGCCCACTGACGTGCTTCTCGTTGGACGGGGATGGTCTGCTTGACAGGTGTTGGCCACTTGTGCAGGAAGAGTCCTGCCTTGCCACTGCTGCTGCTGCCCTTGCTGCTTGGCTTCATCTACCCCAGACGTGTCTGAGGGGCTTGGTGGGCCCAG
Organism: Heterotis niloticus; assembly: GCA_018136845.1. Taxonomy (NCBI): domain Eukaryota; kingdom Metazoa; phylum Chordata; class Actinopteri; order Osteoglossiformes; family Osteoglossidae; genus Heterotis; species Heterotis niloticus. The sequence goes on along the minus strand of CM030901.1, from coordinate 18,636,602 downwards.
CACACGACAGCTACCTGGATGTCAAAACCCTGGTTCTGGTTCACAGGAGCACTTGATTATTTTCACCTTTTCAGTTTGGTTCCACCACTTATGATTTGATTCAATTTTCCCCCCCATTCTAAAGGAAGGAAGAGGATTTTGCCAGTTTCAGGGCTAGGAGTTCTGTTTACACCTTCCTGTTTTCCATTGTTTGCTTACGAGAGACCTGGAACGGCTTTGAGCGGAGATCCGGGAAGTGCATGTGTTCCTGCTGGTGCTGTTTCCATAGCAACTCAAGCACACGAGGTCCCAAGGCTTGGCCGGCCGCTGTTTGCACGAGCGTGTCTGGTGAAAAAAGGAAATTGAACAAACACTTAAAAGGAGTCTACCTGTTGCATAGTTTCTGTGATGTTCTGTACAGGGATGCTTATTGGTTGTTTTGAATTCTGCGATGAGACGCTGCTGTGATTCAACCGTGAAGAGCAGTGAGTTTTGGCCGTAAGCAAGGAAATCGCCGTGAAGCATCCGAGCTCAGCTGTGGGGTCCACCACTAGGCCACCGCCTTGAGTGCTGGGTCAACGTGCTGCTGGACCTCCTTTCCCACCAGGACATGCTGGTAAGTTGTATGTTCAGGGGCCACAAGCTGGTGGTGTTTGTACCAGGGTAAGTACAGTTCATTTGATCCCTGTCATTTTGTTATTATTCATTAAATTGTAGTCTGTTAAAAAGTGCCCGTAGCATCTGAGCTCCATGGCAATTTTCCTGTCTAATTACAATTGGACTCTAAAGAAGGGAAAAAAAAAGGTTTTTTTAATAAACTCACCTGGATAAGCAAGTTTTTACACTTTGTTTATGCACCTCTTCAGTCTTATGTTGAAATGTTTGTAGCTTTGACTTTGTTAGTATGTAACGTGTCTCAAATTTGTGCAGCATAATAATGTGAGACAGACACTTTGGGGTTTGCATAAATTGTCTCATTGTAATTTTTTAATAGAAAAAAATACTAGGTTAAAACAGCTATGTCATGGTTAACCTTGACAAGTCGTATAGCTGTGGGATTCGCAAGGAAATTATGAGCTTTGTATACGCTCTACACTGTGTTTGAGTCCTAGTGGATAGGTTGGGTTTGTAAATGTGATGTAGAGCTTGACATTCCAACATAGTACTGAATGTGGGGTGGTGACCTGAACTCCTCTTGACAGCATAAAGTAGGTCCAACCTGCTTCTGCTGTCAAGGTAGCTTTTTCTCCTTGATGCCTTCTAGTTTCCCCAGGCTTTGTCTGCCATTATCTCCTCCTTTCCTCCTGGAGGGCAAAGCGATGAAAGTAACTCAAAGTGCAACGCTCAGGTGACCTTGCTTTCAGCCTCTGCTTCATGGTACATGATGTCTACGGTGCTGTGAGCAGAGCAGCATGTTAACCCCCCAGTCCAAAACCATCGCTTGGTTTGTAAGTATTGTAAGTAAGCTTGGCGTAAGTATTACTGATATGAATTGAGTATGTGCTTTAGCCCTGTGTATTTAATTAACCACTTTAAGCAAACCATATGGTGCAATGAGCTTGTGTGACCAAGGCCCCCATATAATAAGTGAGGAATGTGTTCGGACCGTCAGTAGCTTGGACCTGTTCAGCACCAGCATCGCTTGTTGCTGCCTGGTGTTTTCATGCAAGCTAAGTAACAGGTTGCATAGGGTATCTGCACTCTGGTGTGTGTGTGTGTGTGTGTGTGTGTGTGTGTGTGTGTGTGAGAGATATCCAGGTACCCTGAAACAACCTGGAGAATTCCCAGTCAACCAGGTAAGAGCAAAGGGTTTTTCATTAGTAGCCACAGTTTACCTTGTTTGTTCTGCAGAATGGCTGCAGTGATGTTTGTACAGGTGGCTGTCCTTTGGTGCCACACACATTTGTATCAGTCAGTACATGTTGCTCTGTTTAATGCCCTTTGTTTTATCCAGAAACAGTAACAGATTGGTGGTCAGGTGACTTTCCAAAGAGCCCAAGAGTGCTACCAGCTTCTGTGACCCTTTGAAGGTTTCTCCAACAAAATGACAGATTAAAGAAAAATTAAACTTAGTGTCTGTGTTAAGATAAATAAATATGGTTTGTTGAACAACAGATCTTGGAAGCTATAGATAAGATAGCCGAATCTGATGGCAGTTATCAGGAGACAGAAACAGGATGTCCTGTGCAGGTCAGACATGCTGATGTAATGTGGGAGTTGTGGGGCTGAACCAGTGTTGTCACCATTGCTGGGCTAAAATGTGAGGAACAGATGTCAGCAGCCACTTTATGGATGATGTTGGCTTAGTTGCAGTAGGGCGTTAATGGATTTTGTTGCTTTAGGGGCTCCATGGGGTTGGTTGCTGCAGTGGCTCCCGTGAGACTCCTGCTCTATGTCATCATAAGCAGTGCAGTCAACATGCTGTCCTGCAGTGTCACGTGTCCACTGGTGTCAAAGTTCTTTCTTTCCTCAATTGAACTCAAGGTAAAACAACCTAAATTCAGAGTTTTGTAGTTATTAAATCTGCCACTAACAGTGTTGTCAGTATCCTGTAATCAGACTGCTTTGCACTGCTTTCCTTATGTTGTGCTTTTTTGCCCGGTGCCGCTGTGTGAAAGAAACGCAAAAGCCAAGACGTTCCTGTGGCAGCACAAAACTTCCAGGTGTCATGCGGCACGATTGTCTTGTCCTACTTCAGTGTCCCTGGTCCTCATCGTAGGAAAAGATTCTTCACGTCAGAGGGGGGGATAAGATGGGGTGAGTACAGGTCTACTTTAAAATGACACCATGTGCCTATATTGTAAAAAGTTAATGTATTGCTCTATTTGTCAATAAAAGTTTGTTTTATTAAGCAGAAGGGTTTGTCTTATTATTATGAAAAATGTTTGCTTATGCTAGGTTTCTTTAAGAAAAGTAGTGCACATTGACACTACTGAATAGCAGCCAAGATGTGGAGAGCACACGCTGCAGTAACAGAATCTTATGGAGACATTGTTTTTCACACTTCATTTTCAGAATACATTAAAACATGCACAGTTATTTATTTGTAAATACAGGTTAACAAACTACAGCTGAGGTGTTTATGAAGTTTTATTATTCATTTCACTGGTGCCTTTGTCCATTGTTTAGAATCTAAGCAGTTTACAGTCATTTATCCATTAATGCAACTTCTAAGGAGCCTTCAGTTGCTGCATCAGTGGCCATGTAATTGTTTAAACTGTCGCATATGGTTATGTTTGAATACAGCCAAATCCTCTTCATTATTATTTTTTTTAAATATGCAGAGAAATAATGCAATACCCTCGCTAGTTGAACTCTTCTTTTAATGTTTGCTATAAAGAATTGTAGAAATTTGTACCCAAAATTCACCATCTGAACTATAAACCTTCTATAAGGAATCTGCATGTAAAACAATTTTGGAAGTGCTTGCAAGTGAAAATATTTTGCTTTGCACAGGAGTCCAGGCAAAAGTATATAGGGTGTAAAGATTGTGAAAGTATTGCTTTAAGAGAGTGGAGCATTAACATTATAGAAGATGAACTTTTCTATGAGCCATTTTGGTTGGCCATTATTTTATTGAATGAATGCGAGGCAGCCAAACAACTTGAATCAAGTTACACAGATGATTTTTCTGACATATCAGTGCATTTGATAGAAACTGCACAGTTATAAAGTTTTTCACAATAAATGTGCTCAGTGGCTCCCTGCTTTGGTTCATTGCTGATCAAGTTAAGTATGCATTACCCACATCAGTCAGCAGCAAATAGGATAGGTAACAAGCCTCTATGGCAGTTGTATCTTAGTTCTCCCGATAGAATCATGCTTTGTGCTTGTGTTGTTTAAATGGGTTGTGCATTATCACTATTGTTTTTCCAAAATTAAGTGAAGATATGTTCCAGGTGGAATAGCTTGTGAAGAAATCCATTGTAGTCTGTTACACAGGTGTTTCAGTGATATTTGAGGTTTTTAGGGATGGGTCAGGATGTATTGTTATTTTTCCCTTTAATAGATTATAGACTCCATTATCTGAAAATTTGCTATACATGTTTTCAGGAATGGAATAGAGGTTAATGAGGGGTGGCTGTATTAGGGTGCATTTTAAAACAGTCCAGCAGAGTTTAACTGCCCTTTTTTGGGAAATGTATGAAGACATGAAATTCTTGCAGTCCTTGCAGGCTAGCAGGTTGCAATCTAAGTTCAGTAGTAAGAACTTGCAGGTGTTTTGCTCAGGTGTGCTGGAGCTGCCCATGTGCAAACAGATATCCTGTAAATCCCCCAAAAGAGTACCACACTTTACCAGCTGTACTTTCATCAACGGTTTCTTTAACTGGATCAGTGGATATAAAATATCCAGTTTCTTCTAATATTTTAATAGCACAATTGACCAAGTCTGTATAGGTTTTGTCTTGTATATAAATGTACATTTAAATTAAACCTAAATCATAGAATATACATTAGTTAGAAAAGGCAAAACAACAGGGACAAGGACCAAAGAACTATTTGTCAAAAAAGTGGCACCAAATACCATACTGGATCAAAGGAAGGCAGCAATACAGACGAGTTTATACGGGTCAGATATTTTTATGGTGGTTTTTGTTGCCACAAGGGGGCAGAGTAAAACATGATAAACATATGTGGTTTTTCAAAGCACCCAGTGTTTTATCCACAGCAGAGCAATTGGAGAATAGTGATAGGTCTTCTAGCATGTATCTTTGGTTACCGGGAGGTGGTGATGAACAGTTATAGCACTGTGTATGTCTTTAAATATCGCACTTTCCACAACATCGTGCACCTTGGAATATTGTCAAAGTATGTGGTCATCGAGTTAAGCTGCAGAAATAAAAACTTACACAGCAGTGAACAAGGTTTTGTTGACTTTTTCCAGCTGATTGTCAGTACAGCTGCAGTTAAGTGTTCAGCACATAGGAGACAACAGTAACTACAGCTAGACAAAAGACCTGAACTGATGTCTCGTCTCCAGCAGTTTAACATCCAGCTCAAAGCCCCTGTTTAGGCTGGAAGGGGGCTGGTGCCTCAAATTGGCATGTCAAAATGTCTTCCTGAGCTCAGAAGCCCCCCATTAGAGTAGATCTCTTTCCAAACCCGACAGTGTCAAAGTTCGGCTTGGTTGTTCACATACAACTTATTTTTGTTAGAACAAAGTACCTCATTTTAATGGCTCGCTCTCACCTGTGTGTAAAAAAAAAAAAAAAAAAAAAAAAAATGAATAGTGCAGGGAATAACTGGAAAACTCAAAAGGAGAACTACTGTACTCAAAATGAGAAATGAGTTGGGAGGCTTCATTATGAAGACACGATCTCTTGGTAAACAAAAATCTCACTGGTCACAAACTGTGGGTTGCAGTGCTGTTTTCAATTATAATGGCACACCTCTTCAGCAGCTCTGTAGCTAGGCCACTGTTTACTGTTCCATATGGAGAAACAGCCTTTTACAGTATCATAGTTATTGCCTGTAAGATTATCATTTCAACAGAAATGTATAATAAATCCTCTTTCTTGTGTTATGACAATAGTGGCGGTTAAAACCAGCAAATCCCTGTGCACATATTCAATTTATATAGTAATAGTTCCAGTAGGCCTATAATCGTTCTCTGTGGAGCACCGGGAGTGCCATGTAAAAATAATAATAATAATAAAAAAAATAATAATCCATTAATTGATAAAACAACTTGAAAACCTAAATTACAAAACATCAAATAAAGCGAAAGGAAAAACAAAACAGTGTGTTGATAAACTATAAAGCCGTTGATAAACTATAAAGCCATATATAAATGCATTTAAATAAATAAATACATTTATACTCATTTTTAATTGGCTAGGCTAAGATGACCAGTGAAAGTCCCACACGGGCATTTCAGATGCAGATAAACAGTGATCGGGAAAAAAAAAAAAGCAAATCAGTACTTGGCAAAGGAAAGTGCTGATTTTAAACAAATTTGCCTACACACAAATGTAGCTTGTTTATCAATTCACTGTTATTTGTTGCATTCCATCTATCTGTGGCAGTTCAAAGACTTTTCAGGAATTATTGAGCAACACACACAGTGGGAGATTTAGAGTAACCAGTTATCCTAATACATGTCTTTGGACTGAGAGGAAACCCATACAGACCCATACAGACACATACAGAACCTCCACACAGGCTGAACCAGAGACAAGCTCACAACCAACCAACCCAGGTGCTATGAGGCAGTGGTGTTATTTGCTGAGCAACTGTGCAGCCTCTAGTCAATGTGTAAGTTTTTCCTTTTCAAATTTCTTTTAAAGATTGTTTTTTTTTTCTTCTTTTTTTGCTTTTTGCATGACCCTGGTCCTCCATATTTATTAGCCGTCCCCCACTTTCAAAAATATTATGTTTACAAATCACAAAACCAGTTTTTCTAGGTGCACTGCATTTTCTATTAACTCAAACATGAAACGCACAAACGCTGTGCGCACAGGTGTTTCCTCGCTCTGACAAGGGACAGACGGCGTGATTTCTGGGACAGCTTCCAAATTTGGCAGTAACATTTGGGTCCAGTGTCAAGGTCTGGGTTACGGGCTTCAGTTTCAGGCCCACCAGACCTCTAACTCAATGAAATATATACAGTATTAAGAAAAGTTTCCAAAATATAACAATAAAAATTGCTTAACATACTTAAGACACACGTTTCCTCAACTTGACAATGCTGCAAAATCGTGAGTAAAAAGATGTGATTTTTGTTGATCTTTTTGAGTGTAACATTCAAGCAATTTTATGAGTACAAATACACTGCCCGGCCAAAAAAGTCATACTGTAATATTTCGTTGGACCGCCTTTAGCTTTTATTACAGTACGCATTCCCCATGGCATCATTTCGATAAGCTTATGCGATGTCACAACATTTATTTCCATCCAGAGTCGCATTCATTTTTTGTCAAGATCTTGTATTGATGATGGGAGAGTCGGACCGCTGCTTAGAGTCTTCTCCAGGACATCCCAAAGATTCTCAATGGGCTTAAGGTCTGGACTCTGTGGTGGCCGATCCATGTGTGAAAATGATGTTTCTCTCCTGCTCCCTGAAGCACTCTTTCACAATTTGAGTTCAATGAATCCTGGCATTGTCATTTTAGAAGAAAAAATGCATTGATGGAAAAACCTGGTCATTCAGTATATTCCGGTAGTCAGCTCACCTCATTTTTTGGGCACATAATGTTGCTGAACCTAGACCTGACCAACCGAAGAAACCCCGCATCATAACACTAAGTTAAATCCAGGTAGTGACTTTTTTTGGCCAGGCAGTGTATATGTGCATCAAGTGAAAGACTATTCAGATTATTTTGGAAGGATTACTTTTAAAAATTGTCTTTTTTGTTCACCTTTTGATAAGACCTTGGAGACCCATTATAATGTAGTTTGTTAATTTTTGTTAAGGGTTGCATGTGTTTTACTAAATGAAAATGATTTTGAATATGAATATTTGAACACTTTCAGCTGGACCAGTTTATGTCTCAGGTGCATCCTACACTTGTAAAATTTAGTGTAGGAAAATTGTAAATGCAAATTATCTGATAATTTCTATGAATGTCTTGCACAAGCCCGAACAAAAATTTTCTTACTGGTTCTAAAAATATCGGGATATCCAGGAGTTGATAGTGGCCATGTGACTGTGATTTAGTATGTAATAATTCCCAGTCTGGGGCCCTGTAGTTCTGCACCTTTTAATGCATCTCCACCTGTCCACCTATAACTGTAGATGTCATGGTTTTCCAAACTATATTAGCAGGTGAGGTAGAACAATATGTAGCAAACTGCAGCTGTTGAGTGCTTTTCATCATGCCCTCTGGCTTTTCAGCAGTTATACAAGAACCCCTGCCTAGGTGTGACGGCCCTTAGTTGAAGTGCATTGTTATTTGAATGGAGGGACGCTTGGGCTGGCTCAAACCCAAGCCATGAGGAGAATAGCGGCGCACAAGTTGTCTTCCACCTTTTGACATGGACATTCAGAGTATTCTTTAGGATGGTGAAGACTGTCAGTGCAAAATAAACTGCAGCTCTCTGAAGACCATGTGCAGGAAGACTGATCTAAAGTGTCAAAATAAAGTGCATGTACTCTGTATGTGTGTTTGTGTGTGAATTACATTACAGTTATGTACAACCCCTGATCTATGCTGGTGCTGTTATGTGATCTGAGGTATGGATTACATTTTTTTGCCAAGATATCTCTAAAGATTTTTTTACATCCATATCCTCTTTCACAGCATGAAGGAAGCATTTAAACATTTAAGCATTAAGCATTAAACAAAAGTTACTGTGACCTTTCAGGAGCAGTCAACATCACCAGGACTCTAACCTTGCAATAAACACATGGTAAAAGATGAGAATAATGTTTACACCCTGTGTAACCCTGTGTTCCTTTGGCTTCTAATGAAAAGGTATGAAAATGATCCATCTGCTGCAGCTGGGTGAAAACAGCATCTGTTCTTGCATTTGCATGGTTATAATCATGCCAGCTTCTTTCCGTCAGTCTGTTGATTCCCTCACAGCTGCTTCACAGTAGGCTGTCCAAAGGCTTCACCGAGCAAGTGGCCCTCTGTGTAGTGCCCGTATTTTGCACAAATCTCTCCTCAGATGTTGCGTACCACAGCAGCACTGACTGATGCTCCCTTCTGGCTTTGGGTTTGCCACCTCCGGGCCAGAGGCTCCAGGAAGAGTGAGAGAGATGAGAGCAAGTAGCACACACCAGCAAGGTAGAAGGAGCAGTCATATGTCTGCGTGTAGTCATACAGGAAACCTGCAAGAGAGAAATTCTGGCATCAACCAGCTTTGTGAAAAGAACAAATCCAACTGCCACACAAAAATTTCGACTAAAGTCTTTCAGACACTGTTGGTTGGTACAAATTCTGAAAGGGAAACGCAGTGTTTCAAAGCTCTTATGGAAAGCTGTCGATATAAGAGAGAAATAGAGCAGAGAAACCACCAGCAGAGCCATAGCACCAGAGGCAACATGGCTCGTGGTATAGCGTTAACTCCGACGCAGCACTTTCTAAATAATACCAATGACGTCACTGTCACTGAGTTTAGATGGGCTCTCCTTTCAGAAGGCCATGTTCCTCAAAAGGGTATGTGGGACTTTGGAGCATTTATTTCAACTTGCCAGAAATTATGTAATATGGATTTATTTTTATGTTTCCCAGAACCTGGTCAGCAGTTAATGATTTGAAACTCATCATTCAGTCAATCTTTATAGAACTGAAATACTTCCTGAAATAATGACAGAGGTTTTCTTCCTCATGCAATGAGTCCCTATTTGAAAGTTGTTATTTTCAAACTGGAAATGATTCTCCTTTGGTTGCCAGTTAGTTATTACAATCTGGACATTTGGTAATGAAACAAAAAAGGCAAACAATTAAACACAACCACTGAACCACAAACACTGAGAACTCTGCAAAGCTACACACAGCCACACTACTCAATTTTCATCATGTTCTCACAGGAGATTATAGAAAAGTATAGGAACACTATGCACTCATACATTTCAATACATACCACCACCCAAAAAGGTAAGTAACTCATCTGCAGTTTAATTAATATTATTGCATTACATTTTTTACAGGACTGCAGCAAGTCATGTAGAGATGCACATGCATATGAAGGTCATTGCTGCACTCACTTGGTAACCAAGTTCTCGAAAGGCAAACTCACCTGCAAGAGGAGGACCAGTAAGGCAGCCAAGGCCCACAAAAAACATGGAGAAACCCATTGAGTTGTTCAGCTTCTCTGCTCCAACCAGGTCTACCTGGAATATAAAAGGCATGAGAAAATATTTCTTGTACCTTGAAATTTGTATCCATTTACCCACATAAGGTATTTATACTCAAGGCAGTCTTCATGGCAGTCGCAAGAAAGCATCAGACAGAACAGAATTTTATATTGAATTTTCAAAAGTAAAAAGTCTGAGATTACGGCCACAATATTCACAGGATATGCTGCTTATTGATAAAGCAATTATTCCTCACTGGGCTGTACATTTGGCAATTTCTGAGGATTTAGACTTTGAAAAAATGTGCCTCTTCACAATAGTTCATATTAAACACACTGTTATTTGGCACTGTGTGTTTAATATGAACCTAGAACCTGACACTAACAGCATGTCAACCACTTCTCTCAAGTGGGAAACCTTGAAGTTTAATAAACTACACTGAATAAGGTGACTGTAATATTACTTTAGCTGTCAGTTGGAACCCACAGTGAAAGTAGTCCACTTGTGAAAATAAACGTCTTTCTTATGAATTCATAATCCATTTACTGTTCGTGTGTTTTGTTAAATCTGTTACTGATACTGCCATTGACAGTTGCAGTACCAACTGTAAGTCAGTCCTGTACACTGTAGAGCTGTCATTAGACAGTCCCATACAGGTACTAAAGCCAAAAGTACTACTGAAATTTGGAGAGACTATACATTCAGGTAGATGCTACGTTTTGTTTACAGGCAGCTGGAGGTTGTATACATTTTTAATCAAATAAATATTAGTGATGATTATCCAACTAGCTACAACTTTAATGTTAAAAAATCCCCAAGATTTGTATCTATTACCATTGCCTCTGACAGATGTGTAATTTAACAAAAACAGGTTTTTGGCTACTGGTAAAGAATCTCGATATCACAGCATAATTTCTCATTATTTATTTTTTTGTATATACAGACAACTGCCTGCCTATGCATCTGTAAGAAGAGTATGTTTAAAAGGCATCATATTTTCCCCATAGAAGCAGTTAATTGTAGACCCATTGCTGTTCTTTGGTTGCTTGGCATGTTCTATGTTTAAAGCACCACGAATATGATCAAGTCAAACACAATTTTGCCAAAGAGGGTTGAGATAAGCCTGGTACCCAGTGATTCCAGGATAGGCTCCAGACTGCAGCCCTAACCAGGATAAAGCAGTTAATGACAATGGATGGGTGCATGAATGAATAGATGGATGGATGGGTTGAGATATCACCTTTGACTACTGTTTGTGAATAACACAACTCCAACAGAATTTGATTCAGAAAGACCTGACTACTAAAAATGTCTGTCCAAAAGACTCATATATCAAATGACTTACAACAACTACAAGGAAACTAGGGGAACAAGGACAATGTGAGGAAAAACTAGGATCACTGTAGCTCACTAAAGATAAAGGTAGTCATCTGGTGTCTTTTCTCCAGGGACTGTCTCTTGTAGTCATTTCTCTTCTTGGAATACAGTACTTAAAGTTTTATCCAGCACAGATATGGGTTCTGCAGGCTAAAAACAAAAGCTATCTCTGCAAAAAATTAATTTTAAATTTAAATTTTTATAAAAAAGTACCCCAAATGTTGAGTACATAAACAAATGAACAACTGTTAAATGGAAAAAAAATGTCAGAGAACATTCTACTGTTTTTGGAGTAATGATCTTGTAAATAATGAATGATACTGTAGGTACTTTTTTTAAAAAAAACTTTGATTTAATTTTATTTTTAAATCTAATGTGTAAAATACCCTTTTAAAAGTTCCCAGTTTAAAATATTCACTTCATTAAAATTTATTATTCACACTATCTTCTGGAACATGTATCTTCTGAACAAGAACATCCCTGAAAATGACACTATGAAAAAAACCTGGTCTGTGACTGCAGTGACTGGTGGGACATTTCCATTGTCACCTAAAATGAGATCTGTAAGCAGCACAGAAGTACAGGAATATGCATTTTGTTAAAATATTTGAATCAATACTTATGCTTGCTAACTATGTACAGTACACTCTTGTTCTATGTGTTTATAAGTATCTATCTGTTTTATGTGCAAGATTTTGGACGATTTTAATACCAAACTACCTGTTAACATAAAAAAAAATAAACTGAAATATTAGGAAATCTGAGCAACTTTGTGTTTGTAGAAATTCATATTAAAAGTCAATGAATCACATTTGTGGTCTTTAAATATCTCCGATATGTGATGAATTATTACTGGGGAAACTATTACACATCCGAAGAACGCTCACCAGGACAGGGAGCAACAGTGCCATGTAGCCCCCACAGAAGGTGGCAAAGAAAATGGCGTAGATCATGAGCTGCATGTAGCTGGTGGCCAGGGGCGAGAGCAGGTTGATCAGTCCGCACAGAATCAGGTAGGCCTTGTGGTAGTGATACTTGTGCAGGAGGTTCCTGTCTGCTACCCACCCGGAAGCCAGCTGAGATACTGTCTCCGTGATCCCTACAGCAGAGACACAAACCATAGAGCCCCCCATGGGTTATTACTCTACTAACTACTGTTTAACTCCTCAGTGTGGCTTTGTCCATGTCAGCACTACAGTGTCACACATCAAGCAGCTTCAGCGAAATCATTTAAAATGTATAGGAACCTGTTCAAAGTCATTATGAAATGTCATTTTAAAGCAAAGAAAATAAAATAACAAGAATGTTTTGAAACAGGATTAAAACTAGTCACACTTACTAAGTGAAACCTTAAAATGGTAGTGCAGCTTTGTGTTGTAGGTGGAGTCTGTGTGAATGTTGTTCATTTATGGACATTTATTTCCATCTAAGCTGTTGGTCTGGCCCAGGTTTAAAATTAATGGTTATTTTATCTATTTTCACATAGGCTTATTATTTCAATTTTTAATTTGTACATAAACTGAACTGTTTTTATATGCTATGGAAGTATCATTTTTTTCAGTATACTTCTTTATTTGATGCATTGTTTTACCAGTATAGTTTTTCTTTTCCAAATTTTTTAAATGATAAATGGATGACTGCTTTCTATGCGCCGCTCTTCATCCTCCATCATTAAGTAACATTTGCACTGCGATTACAAAAGAAGTCACTTTGAGGAGAAATCACAGATGTCAAGCTTTGGGACAGCTCTGCATGACTGCAGCATAAATATTGCCTCAAGAGAGGCTGGCCAGCACCCCTGCTGGGGACCCACCATGACAGTAAATCTGACAAACATGAGTGGTCTGCCAGCTTAACACTCTCCTCTCATCACTCACCTTCTCAGATTTTTTTCACCTGGTGCACCATTACAGAGGCGACGAGGAGCTCTGCTCTACCCTAGAAGTCCCCAAAGGGCACCTTTAACGCTAAAGACCGGCTAGTCAGATGGAGGCTTCTGCAAAGGCATCGACAAGATTGACCCCTTTTGGGGGGGGTGTCACTAGGCAACAGCTCTCCTTGAGCTGCTGCCGTGGTGACAAGAGGGCTCCCCATTCTCCCTCATTTTGAACTGGCGTTATATTGGTATTCAGCGAGGCAGTGATGTGTATAAAGAAACAACCAGACGTGCCAACAACGTTTGTAACAAGTGGGCAGAGAAATCAGACATGCATTTCAGAGGTTTTTAACAGAATCACCTTCTTTTCTGCTTTTCATGCAGAAGACAGAGTCCAGCTGCCCTTCTATATGTCATAGAAGGAGAGGACCTGTGACAACCCAGAAACATAATACACACAAAACACTGGAACATCACAATGACTGCACTTAAGATGACACAGTTTTTTTAAGAGCTCTGAGGAAACTGGAAAATCTGAAGGAATTCCCTAGTGTTTTTATGGAACCTGGACAAATGGGAACTTCTACCACCAAAAAAACATTTAGTCTGCAGTCCAGTGCTGACAGTTGTTTAATGGGACTTTGGGACCAGTGCTATGTGTTTCTAAATTTATCAGTTTAATCCATAGGCAGCAAATATGTTTTGGGGAAAAAAGAAATAAATAAATAAACCTTTTATTGTCAATAACTTGTTCTCCCACCTCTTAGGTGTTCCTGCAGCTATGAATATCTGTCCTCCCACTTTGTTTTGTAATAAAAAAAACTGTGTTTTACAAACAACATGGCTTATTTAAGATGAACGATTAATGAGCTATAATAAATGTGAATGGTGTTGTTGTTTGAATGTACACCAGTGATGTGTCCTCCTGGACTGTGTGTGGCATTGATTGGACAGCACATTGCTGTGAGCTATTGCCAAATACTCAATATATTAACCTATCTCCTGACAAGGCTTTTCAAAAATCTGACAAATATATTCTGTTTGCTTATCAAAGACACTTTATGCCCTTTTAAAGTAAAAAAGACCTTAAAAACTGGCTACTGTCCTTACAACATTATTATCATCTACTAGGGTCCAAATTTATCAGAGCTTGTGACTGTATGACATTCTGCCCAGTATATACACTGCCTCCTGCCCTATGTTTCTGGAACAGGCTCCAGACTGACATTGCCTATTTCTGTGACAAGCCCAATAATTAATTAATTAATTAATTAATTAATTAATTAATTAATTAATTAATTAATTAATTAATCAATCAATTAATTGATCAATCAATAATCATATGTTTAGGGCAAGGAAGGCTGAACGGCAGGTTAAAGCTACTATGTTTACATATAGAGCATGATGTATACACCAGACTGTTTTTAGTTTTCTATATTGGATATTTCTATGCTCAGAAGGATGGATGATGGGGAGGGGTTTTGTGCTAGAGGAAAGACCCAAACTGGCAACAAAAAGGGGTGGTGGGAGAGATGGAAAAACACAGAGTGGCAACATCAAGATACCTAGAGGAGACAGATGCCAGTAGCAATATGTGCTCAAATAAAAATAACAAATGTATCTGTACATCTGTATAAAGTGAATATTAGTGATGTAAGGGTAATAAAGTTTTGTGAAATATGTGTTTTGCTGTTACTTTTCTTTTTTACTGTTCCACAGTACTGCAACTGGAGCAATGTCTGCCTGTATAACAACACTAATAATATGTATGAATGGATGGATAAAATGGATGCAACCATTTTAAGTATAGTGCAGTTTGGTCATATATACTTGTACATTTCTACTTTTTCCTTTCTACCTTTCTACTTTCTACCCGAGCAATACCAGGTAGCTCAATTAGTTATGAATGCAGATACTTTTTAAAAGAAACTTTGGCAAAGAATACAGTAGTGAATTATTTAATAGTGATGTGGATAATATATTATACTGCAACCCAAAATAAAACAAAAAAGGTCGAAAACATCTACAAATGACTGAAATTCAATTACTATATGGTGGACTAGACACTTTGAAATAATCACTCTGTCAGAAGTATGATCCGGCTTACAACCGACTTCATGTATGACCAGGTATGCATGTCAAAAAAGACAACCATCTAAGAGAACCTTGTAGAAATGTGAGCTAAAAATACACACTAGCTTTTCTTTGGGGATCCCCTGCCTCTGCCAGTCCAGCCAAGATGTATAATCTCGCAAACATGTCCTGGATCTGCCTCTGCACCTCCTTCCCGTGGGAGGAACAAGAGTCTGTTGCTGGCAAGCAGAAGCTTTGGGCTTAATGTTCAACGTGCTACCATTGTGACTCTACGGGACAAGCAGGAGTCTGGCTGACTGAATAAAAATAAACAGAAATTTATTTTATACCACCTGCAAATTTTAAGGTTGCTTAATTATACAAAATCCTGCAAATATGTAAATAAAACATGAAATATTTTTGCTGCATTTTGTATTATTGAAGCAACCCCAAAATGTGCAGATTTCATAAAATAAAATCGCTTCCCCTCATCTCCCCTCCCATCCTCATCTCTCTACATTGCTTTCCTGTAGCTGCCTGTATCAAGTTCACCACTTTCCTCATGGGCTGAAAATCATTGCTATATACGCCTATACCTGCAGGATACAGTTACTCACTACACCCCAGCCAGGCTGCTCATTACTTCTAATCTTTTGTGGCCCCACATGCAGGAGGTCAACATTCAAAAGCCCAAAGGTTTTCAGCTATGACTACTGTTTGGTGGAAAAATCTTCCTTTCTCATTCAGAACTGTTGAATCCTTTTCAATATTTAAAAAGATTCTAAAAATACATCTCTTTCAGGCTCACTTCTCTCCTGAGCTCCAATATATTTTAAGTACATTATCTGTTTAATACAAAAGGTTGTCCTCCATACCAAATCTACATGCATACTAGCATATTATATGCTATGAAAGCAGTGGTATTGGACCAAATGACTGAACTGTTGAGTGGTACTGTTGGTGAAATGTACTTTTTTCTGTGAGATGTACATCGCTTAGGAGAAAAGCATCAGCTAAATTAAAAAATCTAAATGTAAACAAAAAACACAGTGTGTTCTGATTTTTTTATGTCACACTTCTGTTCTGCTTAGTGAATGAAATGACATTGTGTTACCATTTTGTCAGCAAACCTTACCAGCTACAGAGATGATGAAAGATGCATCCATCGGATCAATCCCAAGGTTCCTTGCACGAGCAGACAAGTGGAAATAAGGAATAAAATAAGCCAGCTGACTGAAGACTACTGACCATGTGTAAATGCAGAAAAAAGAATTCTTCAAAAGAGAGAAATCTAGAACTGAGGTCTTTTTCTCAAGCTGCTCAGAAGTCTTGCTTTGCTGTGTGTACTCCATAGACAATGGTTTTCCATTTTGCTCTGAGGAAGTCTCCATTGCCACAGCCGTGTAGGAGACATTTTCACCAGCGACACTGTTGAGGACCAGTTCTGATTTCTGTGTTCCCAAGATATTTGAATGAGAAAGTAGTGCTGTTGGGGCCAGAGAGTCCCAGTGGGTATCAGAGTCAGGAGTTAATGTGGCAAAGCCATTATTCAAAGGACTGTATCCATTCAGGTAGTTCCTGTCAGGCTCTTCTTCTGTTTGTAAGGCACTTAGATGAGAAGGTGGCTTTTCTGTGGACACAGGGTCCCAGTGAGTATCAGAGGAAAGGTCGGGTGTGGCAAAATCTTTTATCAAAGGACTGGAGCCATTCTGGTATATTTCCTTCTCTGGTCCCCCCACTTTGTTTTTTTGGTCTTTGTGCAAATTGGAAGATAATGGTTTGGAAGACGGTTTGACAGTGAGAGGCCTCAGTAACATCCCAGAGGCCACCAGGTTCAACATGAGGCCTCCAAAAATCAGGAGAGCACCTATCAGAGAAGAGCATAATGCCAAAGCAATATTTAAAGGAAAAAAGCAAACACATAAAACTAGAGTATTAGAATAAAATAATGCATAAGCAGGTGGGTAATTACCTAAATAAGTGAATTAAAATGGTAAACACTACAAACATTAACTCATTGGAAATGTGTCTTAGGGGGCATCCTTACAAATCAAATCACTAACAAAGTAAGTTTTTCTAAGTTAACGTGAAGTCTAAGTTCTCAAATGGATCAGTTCTTTAAAAGACTTAATTTCCCAAATTTCATAAAATTAAGTGGGGAAATGCTATTATGAATAAATATATTATTTAAACTAGACAGTAATAGTACAGTAGGCACAAAATACAAGTACAGGCCAGAAAGCCCTCTGATACCTTGCCAAGCATACTGGTCGAGAAGGAGCTGAGTAAAGGGAGCCAGGGCAAAGGTCAAGCCCATACCAGACCTGCCAATGGAGTATGCAGTGGCAAGCCTCTTTCTGAAGTAGCTGGCTGTGACAACAGAGGTGGCTTGGTAGAGAAGTGCAAAGCCCAGACCTGAAGCGTACAGGAAAGGGCAGGTTATACATCATTATAGTAGGTTTTGTAAACAGAAGGTTTTATAAAGTCACTACATCCTCAGAGAAGGTACCAGCACTGTGTATGTTCCTGGGTACCACCATTCGGGCAAAAGTGAGAAGCTATTGAAAAAGTACATTAAACCTCCCCCCCAAGCAAAAATCCTGTGTTCACAGCATCCTCAATCGATATCTGTAAAGTTGTTTGTTCCAAATGACAAATTGCAGTATTTATTAGAAATAGTCAATCTCAGGTTTCTTCACAGTGAATGTACAGATGTATATTTATCACCACACACAGGCTCCTCAAATTACAAATACATTTAAGATAAAAAGCCTGAATAATACATACCTTCACCCATTATGTGGGTTAATCTCTGAAAAAATTTTAAAAAACCAAGACAACCTCTAATAAATAAAAGAAAGTATAACATTTCCACATGTCTGTTACCAAACCTGCAGGGGTTGCAGGGATCTGCTGAAGCAAATGACATGTGATAACCCTCAAATGTGGCTTTGTTACTTTTAATTAAGATGAAACTACTTTAAAACTTGTTTAACATTACTGACAATGAATATCTATCAAGTGCTGATTCAATGTTTTTGACTGTTATATTATGTCTTGTATCTGTCAGCTTCCGTATCTTTGACTGCCTACATATAAAATGCTTTATAAAACAGACGTCCCTCAAATTTATTTATGGGTAAGGTTCTTTAAAAAGTTTTTGCTTGTACAGCAACAAAATCTCAGTTTACTTTGATAGTCAATTTTTGTGCATTCTTATAAAATCAATACTATTGGTAAGGGTGTTAGGCTCAATGGACACTTTTTAAAACAAAATTGTAACGCAAACATTTTCAAACCACAAGATGATTTTTAATAAAATTATTTTTTCAAATCCAGGCAACTTTTTGGGGTTTTTTTTGGCATGTCTGAAATGCAGTAAATTGCTATAAGTCATGCAGCTGATAAACAAACGCATTTGTAAGAGCCCAGATGCTTGTGAAGTCCCAGAACTCCAACTTACCTACAATTAGCCCCATGCTGATGTACAGGAAGACTACGCTTGTGGCCAGCATGCTGACCAGGAAGCCTCCGCTGACCAGCAGTGCGCCAGCAACAGAGGTCATCCGGTTACCAAATTTGGCACAGGCCACTGAGGCCAGAGGACCTGGAAGAGAGCAGCCAGACTGTGAATTTCGATGGCCAGTTCATTTCTAGAGCATTCCTGTGGCAGAGAGCTCAGGCTGACCACCAGAGAGACGTAGGCTGGACATGATGGAGCCGATCCAGCTGATACTCTCTGAAGAACCGCCAAATTCCTCCTGGAATGCCACAAAGAAGATCCCAAAGCTTTTCAGGGTGCCCATCACCAGAACATTCACCTGGCATGGAAAAGAGAGCATGTGTCATGTTTGTGAAAATAAACAGTTCCTGCTAGTCAACATCTACATGAACAAACCCTGAAGATACACATATAAGTTTTAGTATAATACACAGTATAAACATTTCCCTTGACGTCAGCTACCACTTTTAATCCATAGCCTTTATAAAAACAGAGCAGTCATCACATTTCTGCTGATGATTCCTACAGCCTGTGACTGTCGACTGATAGCCAGTGATACTTGCACCCCCAGAGGTGGAAGTCCACTATTTATTTATTTAAAATAATGGCAAATAGGGATTCAGTACCCACAATTTTGACATTCAAAGAGTTTTCAAGGAACAACTATATTTAGATACTGCAGAATTACTATATTTTAATTGGGGAAAAAAACTAAATAATGCACTTCTAGCCCATTCTAAAACACTTACATAATTATCATTTCAGCATTATAAAAGACTGTAAACACCAGTTACCTAGCTAGAAAGCACTTAACACAGTCATTAATTTTCATGTTCATAATAATACAGTATGCACAGTACGTACAGGACATTTTGCGTGTTAGTGATGACAAACATGTCATATCTGCATGCAACACCTGTGTTATGGCATGGGAGACGAGAGTACATGCTGGCAGGCTTTGGGGCAGAAGGTCAGTGTTGTGAGATGATATGGATAATGGGAAGACGTATGTCAAAGTAACCTGCTGCATTTGTGTCTTTGGTACAATGGCTGGAATTAACTAAACAGGTTTATTTTAAGTGAAATGCTCAGTAAATATGGTGCACTGTGCACGTGCATTCATATAAAACAAACCAAGTGGAAACAGCTGACAAGACATCAGTGCAGTTATGTAACAGTTTTAAATATATATTTGAAGAAAGGTCCCAGAACAACAAGAGAACGTACCAGGAAGCAGTGCAACACGACCATCCAACCCCAGCCCCCATCCGGGGGATCTGAGACACAGGGGTCCTTCTGCTGTTCCTTCTTCCACTTTGTGGTGCTCTGCTCAAATAGGGCCATTTTTGCTGCCTTCACGTCGCTGATGAAGACATAACTGTTAAGAAACCTCCTCACTCTCAGCTCATTACCAGACACTAAAGAAGAATCTTAATATAATATCAGGATCTCAATACAAACATTATTTTTCCTTTTGTGCTCCTATCATATGATTGATGATTAAAAAATACATGTAACTGAACATATACTGTATGTAAAATAGAAAATGTGTTAATGGAAAAAAATAGTCATAAACATGCTTTAAGGAGTTATACATTGAGATTCCAAGTTATTACATTTAGATTACATTCAAATGTATGCATATAAAAATAATATTCCATTCAGAAAATGTACAAGGAACACATGAGAAAACGTAAACAACTGGAAAGGTCAAAATTCTTATGAAAAGCATAAGGTGATGTAACATTTTTAATATGTTCCTTTTTATATCAGTAAAAATAATTTCTGAATAGGAAAATTCATGGACTGACTTGAGTGAATGACCCTTAGGAACCCAATGTCCAGTTTTCTGTTCCCATACATACGTGTCTGGTAACATAATGCTACTAGAAAAATGACTGCCTAGTTTGATTTATGCCTATTTAAATCAAAAATAAAAAAAGAGGTACACAGCCTTTAGTCGGCAGAATTAAAACAAGGGTCAAAAGACCAGGTTATGTATCTGCTTTTTTTGTCAACACAAATATGCAAGAGTCACTTTGCTTTACCCAGAATTGGTCAGAACACTTTTTTAATTAGATGCAGACCAGCATGAATGTCTGTTAAATATATCTATAAATAGGACTGAGAGCCAGCAGGCCCACATTTTACATTTACAACCTGCACCACCCACAGGTAAGATGCCTGAACTTCAGAGAATATGAAAAATACAAAGTGCTGAGAAAAAATACACTGAAGGAATTCATTATAAAGCAACAATATTGAGATTATTAGAACATAGCCTTCTCAGCATCACACTGTAGCACACTATAATGTACATTTGGATATCTATCTTGATAAATTGATATTTTATGATTGCATTTCTGAATAAACCTCAAATTGTAAGCTAAATGACTAAAAAAAAACAAATCCTAAAGAAAGAGCTTGCTTTCGGTAATGTAAAAACACTGATGCCTCTTTGTCCTCATGTGACAATTAGTTCTAACAGTGGGCAGTGTGCACTGGCTCCTCATATTGTGAACACAACTGCGACCAGAAGCCTGTTTGTAATTAAATTTGTTTCTAAATCCAAAGTCATATTTGCCACTAAGTCAAATGAAAGAAATACATAACTGACATCTATTAATTTCCTTGCTGGTTACATTCTGTACAACCCAGATATACCCACAGTAAAATACACTGTAAGACTTCTACTGCATCATTCATATTACAGTCTGAAATACACTAAAATGAAAAATAATTTTAAATAATCACAAGTAAGAAATACGAGGTCTGCACAGTAAAGTCTCCAAAGAAATGACATTTCAACATGGTGTCCTTTTAAGAGTTTAATGATTCCCCAGAGACCTCGCCTTCTCAGCTCTGGGAATCAGCTAAGTGCCTGTTACAAGGTAAAACAATTTCTTATTCATTATGTAAGACGAACATGAGCAAGTTCAGAAAAATTGTTAAAGCGGAAAGTTAAAAGTTTATATTACATAATGCTTATGTTAATGCCCCAGAGCTGAATGGTTTCCCTGCATAATCTTACAAACGCTTTCAAACAATTTCACTCTTTCTAAACAGCAGCTTTCACAAAATAGTGATGAATATTTTTCAGCGCATACAAATATAGACTTAAATTATAAATATACACATTAGACAAGGAGCCAAAATTGGTGCACTTTATGATCTCTGGTCACCTATTAATTAACAATGACCTCTAAAATAGCAAGAAAAGCACTTGCAAATAAATTGGAAACAGTTATTACCTCACTTATCAACCCATATCAAACTTGTCGGAGTTAAACACTGTAAAAATGGCATGTGCTTATTCAAACTTTAATATGTTTCACGGTTTCTCGGTTAAATAAAACAATATTATTGCCAGATGAAGAAAAGGCAATTGAGTCCACAAGAACTTTGTTTTCAAAGTTCCAGGAAAAAAATTTGCTCTGGGTAATTATTTATTAATTGGATTAAACTTGTTAAAAATCACCTAGAGCAGTTTTTTTGTTTTCTGTATTCACAGAATCACTCACCACAACAATATGATAGAACAACTTTCACTGGGTACACACCGAAACAACATCACGTAAAATAAGCCCCTCTGCAGCTAATGTTTCATTGTATCTTAAAAACTCTTCAGAATCACTTCTAGAAGTTAACAAATTAATGTGGTGCCCAACATTTCAGACTACTCAGTAACCTTGAGAAAAAGCACCGTCCTACCATTAACTAAAGTCCAAATTCTGAAACTCTCACAACCCCTCTCCCACACATATTTAATAAAATATCTGTGCATTACCTTGTACCCAAAGTTGTCAGACGTGTTGCAACTTAACTTGACATGCTGTTAAGGAAAACTGGAGATCATCTCAATAGCTGAATAAAACTACCACTCCATTTGGATCAATTGTAGCTGGTCAGATGATCGTCTGGGAAAAAAATTACATATGTACCTTGATTCCAGTCATGCTAAGAAATGGTATTCAACTATTTATTTTTAAGTGACAACTGAGAAGAGAAAAATTTCCAAATCAAACAAGAGAGAAAAATAAACTTCTGTGGTCAAAATACCAGTAGCTGTCCATACTTTTTGGGGATTCTAATATATCACAATGGGCCGGTGTACCTTTACCTAAGAAGGCCAGTTAGTCGATGCAGAAAATCTATGCACAAAGATAAAAGTCATAATCTAGTCATCAGACAACTGATGTGTTGTCATAATCCAGTTATCATAATCCATTTGCTGAGCAGCCTATCAAATGTCAATGTGCAATCACAGACAAGGAATGAAAGAGTTCATGATGGAATGAATCCATGAGATGGAAAGATATTGCTAGAACATCTTTGGACAGTGTGAAGCTTGTTGGAAAAGCTCCGAGTAACTGACAACAGAAGCAGGATAATAAGACTCCTGGAATTTGCTAGGTACAGTGATCTCACAAATATATTCAACCTTCAAAAGGTATTCAGAGAATGAACATGGCACAGGCCAAATGGAAAACATAGCCAGGTAGATTATAAAGCCAGAGGGGTATCCTTAACTGAATATTAAAGGAAGTACCTAGATTATGGAAAAAATATTGATGTTGTACCAAGAGCTTCTGTATCTCATACAAGAACTATATTACTAATAAAGAAGATTTTAGTCAAATCAAGCCTACTGTTGAACCTTTTCAACATCTCAATGTGGTCTTGCACAAACCATCTGTGTCAGGAGGAAGAAAGAGAGATAGACAAAGGGAAAAAACAACATCAACAAATAGCAAGATTCGACCTTGATAGTAGCAGCAGACTAAGAGATGAAAGACTGAGAAAGTCATCAGTGATGCCTTCACAACCTTCAGGATTAAGTGAATGATGATGATACATAGTAAAGGAAATAGAAGATTTACAAATAGATTAATTAAAAACGATTGGGTAAAGGAAACAAGACTCAGACAACCATCTTTGTCTGCAGGTCACATGAAAACAATTTGGTACTGACTACTTGTAAAAACTGCAAAGGCCACAGTATCATAGTGGGTATCGCAACTTAATACAGCATGGAGAATCTTAAATATGATGGCTGCTGACTTTTACAAAATAACTAAGTGGTGCAAACATGATCTTCCAGAAAGGTTAAGAGTGTATAAAAAAAGTGTTTGAGAAGGCGTGTTAACAAACCTCTTGCACAACAGTGTGTGTGTGTGTGTGTGTGTGTGTGTATATATATATATATATATATATGTGTGTGTCAGCATATGACTCAGCTGTAGTATATTCATTTCTAACTGGTTATATGTATATTTTGTTATCTGACATTACAGATTTATCCAACACATTTTAGAGAGCACACTCAAAAACAGATCACTAATTGAAACTGAAACTAATTTTATGCATCGATTTTGTAGAGGACTGGCTTTGCTCTAATATACAATAAATACCTGAGTACAGCAGGCAGATGATTACTTTTTGTGGCACTAAAAATTTTGCTTGTGTGCTTAGAAGAGAGTCAAGTGATGGAAATCTTATGTTCTCCTCAGTCCATGTTTTTTTATTATACAAGCCATTGCAATTAGATTTATCATACTCTTTTCTCCAAAGTGACACACAACTCAAAGTACACAAAACAGGGAGAGAGTTATAGAGGTAGGCACACAATTCTGAAGGCACAATTAGTTTGTTTAATATCACTGTTTTCCCAGCAACCATTACAGGAACAGGTGCCCAGAGAATTGAGAAACAACAAAAAGCTAACCGAGACAGATGATATAATGCAAGTTTACAAAGCAGTTAGGAGACCGGGAAAAAAGTGGGTCTGAAAGAAGTGCAATTAATAACCCTTCTTGAATGTTGAAAGGGATTGGATTATGGCATCAATGTGTTGGAAGAATCAGGTGCTTGGATAAATTGTTATAGCAAGGCTCTTGACAGATAAAGGGGATGGTGGAAGCTAATTGTCCAATTTAATACAGTGTTCCTGACAGGCACAGGACCTCCTGAAATGCGATACAAGAGAAGACCTCTGAATCTGCTGGGAAAAGGGGAAGAAAAGCACAGAACCAACAATGTAGCAGCTACAGGAGAATCCAAGA
Source organism: Heterotis niloticus (assembly GCA_018136845.1). NCBI lineage: Eukaryota > Metazoa > Chordata > Actinopteri > Osteoglossiformes > Osteoglossidae > Heterotis > Heterotis niloticus. The sequence continues at coordinate 18,611,991 of CM030901.1, read as the reverse complement.
AAGGCAATGAAAGAGTCAAGGTAAGCGGTGTGAATGGAGAAGTTGCAGGAGGCCCTGCACCTCGATGTATAGAAAACCAATTTCAAGAAACTGAAGGGAAGAGAGGTACCCACATTAAGCCACCTGGTGGAATCAATCTGAAAAGTGAGACTCACACCATTTCAATGCTGATTCTTTCATTTCAACCTTTTTTAGAGAAGACAGTAAGATCCCGTGGTTGACAGTGTTAAATGCTACGTGCAGGTCAAGAAGAATGAAGGTCCAACAAAAGTGCGGTATCTCTAGCCAACTGGAGAGCTTCCAGTACTGCAAACAAGGCAGTTTCTGTGAAGTGTCAGATGCTGCATCCAGACTTGCAATTGTTAAGGATATTGTTCTTTCTAAAGGAATATGGATAACTGGTTGTATGTTGAAAAGTTTTTGAAAAAAAAGGTAGAAGACAAATTAGGTGGTACTTCTGAACTAAGTTTTAGTTCTAGAAGATATTTCTTCAACAATGGTGGTATGTGGATAGCTTTATAGATATATGGAAACCAAGCAATGGACATTTAGGAATGAAAGATGGAAGAGATAAAAGAAATGCTTTGTAGGGAAATAGGGTCAAGGGAAAATTGGTGGCTCAATGTGACAGCAGAAGCTCAAAGATTTCAATTTCAAAGAGTGTCAAAATGAAGAGAATTAGGAAGTCTCTGGAAATATATTTCCTAGAAAAAAAACTATATTGTCCCTCAAGGAATATATTTTATATACTAGTTTCTGCTACAATTTTGCCAGAGAAAAACTTCAGGTTGGGGCTGCCAGAAAAAAGTGCAAAGCATTTCCAAAAGACAGAGAAACTTGGCATAAACTGGCTGAAACCTTTACTCGGGAATATGTGAATGATCACCCTAGATGTCATCCAGCTGTAAATATGTGACAGAGACATGAAGCTTTTGTGCAACAAAAAAACATATTGTGTATAAAATCAGTATTGTGTTTCTAATTCTCATAAAATCTACGCACCCTAAAGGGTGGGGGAAAAAAAAAAACATTCACATTCATTCGGAAATAACAGAAGATATTCAAACTATGAGACTGACATATGGACATATTTAAGCACCATCTATGCGGAATAATACACTTCACATGAGATAACACTGGGTGTAAAATCAGTGTTTATCTAGTAGAATATCTCAGTTCACCAATTCCACTATTTCAGTAACTATTCAATTTGCCATCCCATGTGGCTCCCACAGTTCCTCTGATCAGAATCATGCATATAACCAAGGTTCCATATGGAAGCAGGATTCCTCAGCAAAGTTTTGTGTGGCACACCTGATCCGTCACACTGGACCAGGCATCTCTGGAAGCCTACCCCAATTAGGCAGAAACTGCTTAATGGATTAGGGAGGAATGAATTGGGCCAGTGTACTGCCAGAGTTACAGGGCCTTCTGTGAGCTTTTCCCAAGCCTCCAGTGGGGGGAAGGCTGTATTATTACTCTAAGCTTTTAGACAACAACAAAATCACCCCTTATTTTTTAGTACTGTAGTTAGCATCACAGAAAGAATTTACCATTTATCCCCCCAGTGTCAGTTATGCTTCCATGACATGCTTTAAAGCCTTCAATACTTCAGTACTGTAACGTCTTTGTATATAAAAATCCCAGGCATAGTGTTTGAATGCAGACATATTTTGCACATTTAAAAACATTGTTTGTGTTCAAACTGAAAGGAAAGTAGATCATAAGTTATTTTCAGAAAAAAAGCATATTGTCAAAAGAATAAAAATAATATGCAAAAATAAAGGCGAAAGAAAAAAAAACTTTAAAAGTACAGGAAAAGGTAGTATGTAATAAAATGTAATACTGTTCCCCTGTTACATGGTATTCCTCGTTTCCAGTTGGCTTTCATTAATATCACTTATTACTACTGAGTCCAGATTTTCAATAATCTGGTCTGCAACATCTGATCTGACATACGAAACTGAGAAAACATTTCAAAAGTTGGGCCAACCAGCTGTGAGAAGGAGACTGAGAAACACTGCACTGTAGGAATGAGGAAGCCACATCCCAAGTTGGAATGTGGAATTTTGCAGTCTGCTCAACCAGTTAATGTATGTATCCTGTACTGCACTGTTGTCACTTTAGTTTGTAACTGTTCATTTATTTAAGAGTTGTATTTTTAAAATGTTAGTGAAAATGCTAGCTAAGGTGGAGAACAATGCAGAGCATCTTTGAGTGGGTCAGTTTGAAAAATGAAATCATGAAAGCATATACAGTGTAGTGAAGGCAGAAGTATATTTCTCCTGTGTTAGGTTTCTCTAAAAACACGGTAGAAAAAAGTATTTAATGATACATAAAATAAAAGCAAAAGCTGAAAATGTCACCATCTCCAGTTTTCTGTACCACCTGCTTCCAACTCCTCCACCTTAGGCTATCATTTTTGTCCATGCACACTGTCACGATAAAAATGCTTTATGAAATAATTATTTTTTAATTTGTTTTATACAGTATATAATCCACTCATTCATCCATTATCATTAATCACTATATCCTGGTTAGGGTCTCGCAGGTCTACCTTTTTCTCACACCAATTAAGTGCAACATTTCTCTGGACCCAAAGAGGAAACACAACCTTTACAAGGCTTCACTGATCATATATAACTCCAAACTTTGCAAAGTGTGTCTAATTTCATATCCTACTACAAGCAACCTGCACTCTTCCTATTTCCAGCTTTTTAGAGTATCCCATACCACCACTCCAAGTTTAGAAGGCCTTTCACAGAGTATTCAATGTCCAACTGTTGGAACATGCTGTGTTCACCACAGCCTAAGGCTGTGCTGCATTCCTGGCACTACTCCAGCTCTGAGCTGACTGGGTAAAATATGCTTGGCAGGTGCTTGTGGCCAGCCCACATCATAATAATTCTTAGACTACCGTCTTATATATAGGAATCAACTTGCTTTTTGCAAGGGGGCTTTGTTGCTCTGCTACATAAAATATAACATTTTACACCAATGGTAGCACATAGCTCACAAATTAATGGAACTGCATGTAACTGCTCCTCTCAAGAGAAAAAAGGACATAATAAGTAAACAGCAGAAATTAGTTAACACTAAAATGTCGAAACACTAAATGTGATTTTAAAAATAATTCTGAGCAGTTTCCTTAGAAAACGATTTTACATTGCTAAAAACAGCATACAAAAGATATAAGGAAGACATATTCCCTGGAACATACAGTATGTAGCCCAAACAGTTTATTAATAACCCACAAGACTAAGTTAATATTCATATTTAAATGGTTTTATGAGTAGTTTTATCCCAAAAGTAGACGAGCCATCAAGGCCTACCTTTTATGTTCTTTTGGTAGCATGGCAGAACAGTGGAACGTCTGTAGCAAGATATGATCGGGAAGGATGTACCGTCAGCTTTGCATTCTCAGGACAGAGAAACTTAAGACAGTCCTGGGCAGTCTCCTGCAAGTGTTCCATACCAAACACATGTAAGCTTGCAGTTTAAATAACTTTCAAAAAAGGCAAAGAGGGTGGACATAAAAATGATCTCAAAATTATACACATAACTTGTCTTTGGCAACAATAGCCCTGCAAATTTTCAGGTTTTGTCTAATAAACTTTTCAACATCTCTTTCCCAGATGCTACATGGTATTCCTCGTTTCCGGTTGGCTTTCATTAATATCACTTATTACTATTGAGTCCAGATTTTCAATAATCTGGTCTGCAACATCTGATCTGACATAAGAAACTGAGAAAACATTTCAAAAGTTGGGCCAACCAGCTGTGAGAAGGAGACTGAGAAACACTGCACTGTAGGAATGAGGAAGCCACATCCCAAGTTGGAATGTGGAATTTTGCAGTCTGCTCAACCAGTTAATGTATGTATCCTGTACTGCACTGTTGTCACTTTAGTTTGTAACTGTTCATTTATTTAAGAGTTGTATTTTTAAAATGTTAGTGAAAATGCTAGCTAAGGTGGAGAACAATGCAGAGCATCTTTGAGTGGGTCAGTTTGAAAAATGAAATCATGAAAGCTCCATAAATGCTCCATAAACACAGTAAAAGCCCCATATAACATAAGTGGGTTCCATACAATTCCAGTTGCATAAAACTACAAGGTAACCTTAGTGTAAGGTCTGTGAAAATCAGTGTTTTATAGTTAGTCTTCCAGATACTGTGTGTGGAAAAAGGGGAAAAAAGTTTTAACTTATTAAACATTTAGGAAATAGATTATTATAAATAATAAGATATACACGTGACAAATACAATATGACCTAACTGAATGGAACATCCCATCTCGAACATGCTGACAGTGGTGTTATGAGAAGAGGTCAAAGTAGATCTGACTGAGGCAACACAAGCTTTGTTTTTCTGCAACATGTTTAACCACCGGCACTCACAGAGTACGACATCTCTAAAGCGGTTAAATAGATTAAACACTGAGGGGGTCAACAGTTCCCTAAAACTCAACACAACTGTTAGACACAACTATTGACAAACCTGTCATAGCAGTGCATTCTGGGAGAGCTTTGGCTCCACCTTGTACTGCTGCAATAATAATAATTCAGAATTTTATATAATAATGCCATCAGAAACTTTTACCAAAATGTATGTTCTCTTCAGTAAATCCTGTATAGTCGTCGCTGTCAGAAGAAGACTTTGGCAGCTGGAAAGGGATCAGGAAGACGGGGGTTAATCGCCAATCGTGTTTTACTCAAATTTGTCTGATTCTGCGGTGCTTTATCATTGGCTTTTCCTTTATGTGATGTGTGTTGAAACAAAATTCCTTTGAGAAATTGCCACTTGCTAACCGTGGCCCACTTCAGCGGTCATTCCGTTGTCAGACTACGCAAAGAGCCATTAACATTAACTGCGGCACAAACGCTTATGAAAATGATTTTCCATAGCACAGCGTGAACGTACTTACTGTACTCCTTCAGAGCACTAATATAAGGCCAAGAGCAGCAGCCTCCTGAGGGACAGACTTGTGAAATCTCCCTAAACAGGGTGTAAGACAAGAGGAGGTAACAATACTGTACAGACACAATACGCACATGCAGTATTTCAAGTACAATTTCCACAGCCTGAACGGTAAAACATCACTGTTTTTAGGCAAGTGTGGAATCTGAAACCACAGATGCTTAAAACAAATGTAATAGTTTGCATGTAAGCATCATACATTTCTGTCTTTCACACTGTCTAAATTGTGCAAATTCTTGCGAGCAATGATATTTTCCTTTTTTTATTAAATACCTCACAGTAGTCACAATTTTACCTGAAGTCGAGCCCTTGTAGATTTATTTGGATCTCAGCTGACCTTAAAAGGGCGAAGTTCTTAGCTAACTTGCTATTGCCAGTTGTACCCGAAACATCCATGTGAAAAGTTTCTCGGAAGGAACCTGGCTACGATGTCGGTGCTGGGATACTTACCTGTCCTGGATGAGAGGTTCTCATAGCGTGGTCCCGTCTCAGAGCCCACCCCCTCGGCCGGTCCAACGACGAAGTGTTAAAATGTACGGTGAGAAGTCGGTTTACTGCAGCGACAGCGGCAGGGGCGCGCAGGGGCACCGCGGACTGGCCGCTCTGCCGCAGCGTCGGGAGCGCAGATTCCCGGCAAGCGCCGACGCGCTCTGTGAAGCCGCCAACCGGAGCGACCACGCAAAGGTTAGAAAGCAGCGCGTGACACAAACAGCACGTCTTTCAGGTTAAATATACCTGTAAGTATGAAGACATTTTTAAACTTGGCACTTGGAAATGATGACTCACCTTCATTTGGGTTTTACGCAGCGCGCCGCTGGACTGAAACCAGAAGTCAGTTGCGACTCCCGGTTGCAGGGCGAGCGCGGCCGCACCGCGGGATAGAAGCTGCAGACACCAGCAAGGATCGCGACCACGTGACAGCTAGCCCCCCCCCCCCACACCACACACACACACACACACACACACACACACACAGGATCCCTAGACCTCGATGGCAGACCAGGCCCTGTGCAGTGGACCGGACAGCGCAACCCGTTAGAAATAAAACAAGCGGAGCAAACGCATCCCCGCAGTGACCTGCACGAGCACCCAAAAATAGCGCCACTGTGCCAATGAAACGTTAACTTGGAAAAGGGACTTATTCATAATTTAAATTCTGCTCATCCACGCACATTTTAAAACTGCGCTCTCGTCTGCTGGTGCTGGTGTCACTTTTGCTGGAGCTCCGCTCTGGACGGCAAGCAGCGAAGACTTAGAAGAGACAGCAGGTTACCTCCAACAAGGAAAAGTGCAAATACTGCTCTACCAGCCCGAGGATTTGGTTCTCAAATATCTTTATTTAATGAACATATTTTTAATCCAGCAAAACAACTGTCGTAGGTGAGGTAACTTGGAAAAAAAACATAATTTGTTGAAACAGGAATCATGCTTAAATCACTGTCATACATCGTATGTAAATAAGTAACAAAATAACGTTTGCTCACTTTTGTCTGTGAGACATTATATAAAATTACATGAAATGTTGAATCAAGAAGGACAGATAAATTGCAGAAAGCAAAATCAGAATTAAAAAAATATATATTACACGAATAACTCTCTTACACATTAAAACAGGTCTTCATATGTCATACCTGAAAACATTCTAAAACAAAAAATAAATTATGCAACCAGGTACACACTGGAAACCAAAAATTGCAGCTAAAACACAAGCATGCAAAAACTGCCAATACCTATACAAATTAATTACTAGATAGATAGATAGATAAAAAAGAGGGCTTATGATTGTAGACATACAACAGATTATTCTGAGATACTGATATGCAAAGAGTCGATCATGTAAAAACTCTAGGACTCTTAGTTTTGTCCCCTTACAGATGAAATTGATTTTTATGTTCCACAACTCAAACTTGTGACAATAACAGCCACATTCAGAAAAACTAGTATTGTATGCTCTTTGAGACCATCCTGTCATCATTTTATCATATTTTAGCACTGTCTTACCATTCAAAATGTTTCACATGGGTCTGATTAAAAGTTCCAAAATCTATGTGAGCTCTGTTCTCTATGCACCCAAAATGTGAGTATAAAAGAGGTGATGTGGATTAAATGGTTATTCACATTTACAATGTATTCAAAAAGTCTTTAAATAATTTCACTTTCTTCCACATTTACACAACAGCCATATTCTCAAATAGCTTAAATTATTTTCTAATTATAAATCTACACACAATACATCATAATCAAAATCAAAAATGGGTTTCTACAATTTTTTTTTTGTTTTACAAAAACTGAAATATCACAACAATTTGTTCAATACTTTGTTGAAGCACTTTTGGCTGCAATGACAGCCTCAGATCTTCTGGGATATGATCCTACATGCTTAGCACACCTGGATTCATGGATCTTCTTCCATTCTTCTTTACAAAACCTATATGCAGTGTATATACAGTATATACGTATATACCGATCAACCAGAACATTAAAACCACTGACAGGTGAGGTGAATAACACTGATTCTTTCATTGCAATACACCTGTCAAGGGGTGGAGGGACACATTAGGCAGCAAGTGAACATATGTGGCATCAGGAGAAATGAGCAAGTATAAGACCTGAGCAACTTTGACAAGGGCCAAATTGTGATGGCTAGACAACTGTATCAGAGCATCTCCATACGACAGGTCTTGTGGGGTGTTCCCAGTATGCAGCGGTTAGTACCTACAGTACCAAAAGTGGTCCAAGAAAGGAGAACTGGTGAACTGGCATGAAGGTCATGGGCACCCAAAGGTCATTGATGCATGGGAGGAGTGCAGGCTAACTCATCTGGTCTGATCCCACAGAAGAGCTACTGTAGCATAAACTGCTGAAAACCTTAATGCTGGCCATGATAGAAAGGTGTCAGAATACAGTGCACTGCAGCTTGCTGCATATGAGGCTGCGTTGCTGCAGACTGGTCGGGGTGCTGACCCCTGTCTACCGCCAAAAGCACCTATTGGGGGCATGTAAGTATTAGAGCTGGACCACGGAGCAACAGAAGAAGGTGGCTTGGTTTGACGAATTATGTTTTCTGTCGGTACCATACATTTTATTCCTCATTAGAAGTAATAACAATAATGGATATTTAGTTGATGTTACATTTATTTAAAAATTGAAGAAATTTAAATGAGAAAATAGAAAAAAAAAACTGTAAAATGTACTTATTGGAATGGGCTGTTACTGTAATGAACTTTTACTGGAGTATTAACTGTCTGAACAGAAGTGAATGAAATCACAAAAACACAAACTGCGTTTGAACACAGCAAGATAGTAACAACCCAGTACAGGGCACAAGACACAGTACACCTTAAATTCCCATCCACTGCAGCGAAAACAAAAACATTCATTTACTTGTATACATATATTACAAGCAGTTTGGAGTCACTCATTTACTTTAAACAGATGTATTTTAACTTGGACACAAACACATGGAGACCAGACACACAACCAGATCTCTGAGGCACCAACATGCCAGGAAGCACATGAGTAGGTACTTTCATATAATATCATCGATGTATAAATACACATAGTGCCGCTCCGGGTAATTCTCAAAGTTTAAATAGGTAACATTTTTAATGTGCCTTTAAAGATAGTGACAAAAAAGGCAAGGAGTTCTGCCATAATTAAAACATATGGTATGTTTTAAAAATATATATCTTTTTTGGTGAAAAAAAAAAGAAAAAAGAAAAACACAATTGAGTGTATAATACTAGACATTGAGAAAAAGAGGCTGTTTTCATTACACAGCTCCATACCACAATAACATCTTCACATTAATAAACACTATGAAAAAGGGGGGGGGGGGGGGGAAATATATAAGCAAAATTGGCTAGTAATAGTTTTATTAGGCTACAAATCAGCATTAACAGTTACATGTGGTGTAAAGTTCTAATCATAACAGAAGACAGTAGAGACTGCAATAAGGCAGTGTTGTGCAGGGGATCAGCTGCTTCAGGAGGCCACTTTGTGCACAGCCACCGTAATGGTTCCATGTGCTTTTATCAGCACGTTCCTGCAGAGGGGATGAAAGAGGTCTCTTTCATAAGCAATTCAGAATGCCAAGGTAATGACAAGGTTAAATTCAGCAAATATTTCATACTTTTATTCTCGGTAAGCTGTCCCAACCATTAGTATAAAGGATACAGTAATTCACATCAATTTACATGGTTTAGAATTTCTATTCAAATTCCTTACAAAAATGGGAAATGTGTGTTTGGGACCATGACAGTAACAAGAAGCAAACATCAAAGAGTGGAGAAAAAAACAATTTAACCAAATTATAAACTTAAAAACGTCTGCATTCAGTATAAACACTAGTCTGAGAGTGCCGCTTGTGTGTACTTTGCCAGAGAGTGCGCTTACCCCGAATCTGATTCCAGGCACACAGTAGGGGTGTCGGTGGGGTCCCTCGTGAGTGACATAGCTTGTCTAGCCAGAACACACACCACGCCGCTATGCTCGTCTGACAGGGAACCACGGGCTACGTGTGCACACAGTAAACCACACATCACACAACCCAGTGGCACATGAACAGCTGTAGTAAATAGGAGCAGACAGAGTCATCGGGTTCACATTTTCACGGCCATTTACACCTGTCTGTGTGCATGCACCATGCTGACCACACACAAGCATGGCGGATGTGTCGGAAGCAGGAGAACCAGAACGAGACACCTACACGGTTTCAGCCTGACAACTGTGCTTACCGGCCAAAGTGTGTCCCAGCTGGTCTGTGCACACAACTCCGACAACGGCGGGGTTCTTCATTCTGTTCCAGACACAGGGCATGCATGTCACTCCACCTTGTACCGTGACGGCCGCTCTCTTCACATAAACTGCAGAAAATGTGCTCAGCCGCCGCAACACCCTCCAGTCCAACCCCAATAGGTCGCATGAGCAGTTAGTAATGCAACCACAAACCCCAAGCAGCCGCTGGGGGTTCAAACCCCCCTCTCGAGAGAAGTAGCCGCACTGAACTCCTCTAACAAACATAGCCTCCTGCGTTGCAGAGCACAGTCAGCTAAAGGACTAAACAGTAACACTTACGTGTCGTCCAGATGATGCTCTAAAGTGGCTTCCATTATCCCTGACCTCTTCAGCCGTTACTGTGTCACGATGAAAGGTTTTATTTAAAAAAAACAAAAAAAAAAACAAGATGCTTAGAGAACTTCCGAGCTCCTTATTACAGTCAGCTGACAGTCACGTGATCGTCTTGGTACGGGTGCTCACAGAGGGCAAACAGTGCTGACTCATAAAGTGCACTTTTTACGTCGTCTTAAACGGTTGTGTGCCACTGTGCATCCACACGTTTCCAGTATTTAAGAGAGCCATTGAATAATTATTGCGGAAATCGTTAGTTTGGTTTATATGTGATCTGGAAGTAAAACGCAAAGCCTCAAATACAGTAATAGCAATGAACGTGCGGCTCGAGCCGTAACTGAGAGACAAAAACGTCCCTCTTCCCCTGACCACGCCCCTTCCAATCGGCGTGCAGCTCGAGCTGTTGCTCAGCCAATGAGAGTCCCTCTACCTCGTGACCTCGCGCTTTCCAGTGCATTGTGGGATGGCGTTGGACCACGTTGAGGCGGCATGGCAGCCAGCAAAAAGAGGTGAGCGTATGTTGTTGTTGGTTAAATTTGCAGACTTGAGCTCTTTCGTGTTTCTTTTATATGTTGCGTTAGAGCTGTTTGTATGAATAATTTTAAACGTGTTTTAAGAAGCGCCGTGTCGGACAATTTAACTGTTATTCACGTGTATTTTCCTCGATTAGCGTGGTCCCCCTCACTGCACGGTAGACCGCAGGCTGAGGCGGCCTTTTGCTGCAAGAGCGCTTCTTTTGAGCCACGTGTTAAACTGGAATCATTAAATCTGCTGAGGAAAACTTTCACATATTACAGTATATAAATGAGATTTTGATATTTAATCTTTTTGCGGGCACTTTTCTCCATGGAATTATCAACTGACGCAGAGCGACTTACAATAAAGCGGTATAGGTACACGAAGCACTAGTACTGTGCACATAAAAACAAACACGAATGTGGAAACTGGAGTAATAATAGATCAAAATGAAGGAAGAAACGACAGTGTACAGCATGGAGTTGAGAGCGCCTGTGTGAACTGGGGTGTACAGGACAGTATAGTGATTACAGCTGTGTTCACATTACCAGCAGAACTGAATTGCACTTTCTGAAATTATTATATATCTTTTAAAGAAATAGTACAGTTTGTTCTAAGACCATCCTCAGTTTAGCCCCAACATCACTCTTGATGCCAGATATAAGGCAAATGTGTGACACATTAAAATAGAATACATAGTAGTTAATATTATATATAAAATTAGTGCAAAATATTTCAGAGGCGTACCATGACAATGTGTGTGGGCTTCGCCTTGAGGAAGATGATGGCTGCTCATTTTAAATAAAGTAAGCATAATGATGCAAAACATGTGACTATGGCAGTGAGACCATAGAGTTCCAGACCTCATGGGTACACAGTTTGCGCGGTGCACTCTGTCTCAGTCTGTCTCTCAGCTGTTTAGCATGCTTTTCAAATGCAGTTCCAGTATGTCTCAATGTACCTAAGATTGCAGCCCAGCTTGGATTTAGTAGATCAAACAGATGAAAATTCAGAAGGAAATTCATTAAATGGTGTTAATTGTTGACTGGATAAGTTATTTTAGAAGACTAAATAATGGGGGATGAGTATAAGCAGTATAAATGTGTGTAAGCTTTTAGTCTTCTGGTAGTGCTGTTCTTGGTGTTTTTACATGTTTTGAGGTGCTGTGGAGAAAAAATTCATGGTCGGGCAGTTATCCTGCTATTTTTATGCCTTAAATGAGACACAGCAGTTGTTAGGAGCAATAGAGGAAAGTTAAGAACAATATCTTTCTCCAGGTTCCTTGGTCTTCTCTGCCACAATTTAGTTGGTGTCTTTTTGCTTTTCAGGAAGTTGGAAGATCTCAGTGTAGATGAGTTCTTGGCATCTCAGTTTGAGTCAGACGATGACGGGGACACCGAGGAAGAGACACTCGCGCTGGAGAATGGAAAGGGGAAGAAGTCAAAGAAATCAGCTGCTGCAACTATACACAAGTAGGTGTTTCCTCCTGTTTTTTTTCTTAAGTATATACCCAAGTGGTTATTGACTTACAACCCATGCGATTTATGATGGCCTTCCCGTCAATCATGGATTATTTTTGAGTCAGACTGCTACTTCTGCTGTACGATAATACTACACTTATAAAACTGCTGTATGATAACATTAGCTGACTGTACTATCACAAGGCAGCATGTCTTTCTGCAACGCATCAGAGTGGAAGTACTAGAACATCAGTGTGTCAGGTGTCATCGACATTCCTTTTGTCCCTTTTATCTGTAATTAAGAACTCTTTATTTAAAACACTACAGTAAAAACTGTCAAAACTAAAAAAAAATACATAGTAAAATCTGTAATAAGACCAAATAAAGTTTTACCCTTGCCTTAAGTTCCACACCCCCCATAACAGCACAGTGTAATTGTAATTATGATACAGTTTATAATACAATTATAATATTCTGTATGCTACTATTATTCTATTCTGGCATACTATTTAACTTGAATAACATGAAGTCACAAAGTATAACACAACTAAATATCACATAGCATTCATGTATTTTCATTATCAATACAGTATATTCTTTTGGTTTATATACAGTATAAGGGAACACTCTACTGGCAATTTTTTCAGTATGGAATTTTTTAATTACAGGCTCTCTTGAGAATGATTGTGTTAAAGGATAAATGTAAAGAACTGTTTTTGTGTGACATGGCTTTTCGGTAATTTAAAAATTCTTGTACATGGGTTTTAAAAGAATGTTACAGCAGCTATTGGTGTTGAGATTGTCATTTACAAGTGTATTTGCAGCACATTAGAGCAAGGCACTATTATATGTTAGTGTTTACGGAGTTTTCCTTTAATGTGCACAGAAGTGAGAGGAAGAAAGGCACGGCATCCCACCACAGAGAACAGCTTTCTCGTCTGAAGAGCAAGGACCCAGAGTTCTACAAGTTTTTGGAGGAAAATGACCGCACCCTGCTGAACTTTGAGGACAGTGACAGCTCCGATGATGAGGATCAGAAGTACCATAAACTGCCCAGTCAACTTGAGGTACAAAAAAATTTTCTCCATTTGTGTAAATTTCTGTTAAAAATTCAGAGTAGTTTTTTTGAAAACCATATAATTTATTCTCAGTTTCACACATTTTGATGTGATTGATTTATGTGTTGAGTGTGACATTAATGTGTCAGATAAAATGTGCTGTCTTTAAACAGGAGGCTGGTTCTGATGAAGAGGAGGAAGAAGGAGAAGCAGAGAAAAAGTCCCGCAAATCTACAGAGGCTGTCAAAGTGACTGAGAAGATGGTGAAACAATGGAAAGCATCACTGAGGGTAGAAACCACAGGTCTTATTTGGGGTTTTTGGATAGGATTGGTACTTAATCCCAGCAGGAAAATTCACAAAAATTTCATGCAGATCTTCCATTGGAATCTGTCAGGTATTCATCCTTATCATTGTTTGTGTGCTTTCATTAGCAGAAGCCCTCAGCTCGTCTTTTCCATGAGGTCGTTCAGGCCTTCAAGGCTGCTGTGGCGACCACCAAAGGAGAAAGCGGTGGCCCAGGTCGCTACAAGGTGGAGGACAGTTCAGGTAGTCCATCTCTATTCACTCTATGCAACGAGGCTTTATTCAGGTAGTTTGCTGTGTTACACCACAGTGGTTGGAGACTGGCAGTAGTGGACTGTCCTTTGTTTGTCCATAACGGCCTTGGGCAAAGTTGACTTGTTTCACACTGTGTCAGTGTGATTAAATAGTGACAAACTCAGCAGTCACCTCTTGCTGAGTTGTAATGTGTTTGAGTTAGTAACATAGTAACACAGGTAATTAAGCTTTATAAAAAATAATAAAATAAAAAAATCTAGCACAGTTGCTAAAAGTTCTTACTACATGTTACCATGTATTAAAAATTATTCTAAACTGTTTTCTATTATTTTAAATAGTTTATTTCAAAATTAATTTTCACACACTTCTCCCAGTATATTTGGAAAGTGCACTTTCTCAGTTGAGTTTCAGTATTGATCTTTTTCAGGCCCTGCATTCAAATAAATTTTGATGTTGTTTATTTACCATGTCTGAAAATAAATGAAATGACTCATAAGGTGCAAAAATGTTTTGTAAAAAGTGTTTTTATGTAACTACATAACATTCTTTTCCGTGCAGTGTTCAACGCATTGATCCTGTTTTGCATTCAAGAAGTTTGTGTAGCCTTGCAACAAATGTTAAATCTGAAGCAGCAGAAGGACCAGAAGAGGTATGAGTACTCTTCTCACTTTGCTGGCATCTTGCTCTCCTTTTGTTTGGTTACTGCTGTATTTTTCATAATCTTTTCTGTTGATGTTCACTTCAGTTTATTTCACAATCTGTTCCTAAAATTCTAGGCTGGTGCTGCCATCGACCAGTCCCATTTGGCAGAAGACACAGTTGGATGTCAAGGCATACCTCAATGGTCTTGTTCAGGTATTTGCCACTTTCTGTGAGTGGGCTCTACTTTCACCCATTTCTAGATAGGTACTTCTTGTCTGGCACTGACACTTCTGCTGTAACACAATCACTTTTGTCCCTCCACAGCTCCTGTCCTGTTTAACGGAGTCCACGGTGGTTGCTGCCGTTCTGAGGCATGCCAACCAGATGGTGCCTTATTACTTAAGTTTGCCGAAGCAGTGCAGGGTCTTGCTTAAGGTTAGTGAGCGAAACATCTATCTGTGTGTTGATTGCACTGGTGTCTTGTGTTTGCACACCTCCCTAGCGTTGTGTATGTGAAATACTGTGCTGTGCATGTGATCTGGAATGCTGTCTGACATGGTGTATGTTGTTTTTTAGCAACTGATGAAGCAGTGGAGCACAGGGGAGGAGACTGTGCGAGTCCTGGCCTTCCTGGCTCTCAGCAAAATCTGCCGCCACAAGCAGGATGTCTATTTGAAGCCTGTCCTCAAGGTGTGTCTGTTTAAAGGGATGCATTTCATTTTACGTCCTTATAGCTTTTTAGCTCTGACTAATTATACTGAATTCCAAGAAGAATACTGTTGTCTAGTAAATGGTTTGTCCTATTACCCCTAGGTTTTCTACTTTTCTGTATTAATACCTTTTGCACATAATTTAAATTACAGTGATGTGGAAAAGCATTTGCCTTTCTTTCTGTTTTTGTGGTTTCAAACTGGAACATCTTTTTAGGTCTTGCCATTCAGTAAGGACAAGACTATAACTAGGCCATTCCAATTTTTTTTTTTTAAATTTAATTTTATTTTAAATCCACTAATATTGACATGCTCCATCTTGATGTTGACTTGCTTGTATGTTTGGGATCATTGTCTTCCTGCATGACCTAAGGCTACTTCAAATTCTACTCACGGGCTGATGGCCTGACATTCTCTCTTACAATTTTCTGATGCTAAGAACAGTTCTGTCAATGATAAAGGGGTCTGACATCATTACATTGCTGTAGTGTGCTACATCCCCTGCAGGTTTTTGGTTTTTCCTCCACTGTTGTTCATACAGTACCCCACTGTGTGTGGTGTCTTCATTTATTATAATCTATTTCTACATTTGTTCTTGCAGCAAATGTACATTGCTTATGTGAAGAACTGCAAGTTCACATCGCCCACTGCACTCCCCATGATTAACTTCATGCAGCGCACTCTCACAGAGATGTACGCACTTGACACCCAAGTGACCTATCAGCATGGCTTCATCTATATCCGACAGCTGGCTGTGCATCTCCGAAATGCCATGACCATGAAAAAGAAGGTGGGTTTCCAGTAAGCAGTTTTTCATAATGTACAAAAGGGAACTCTGTGTGTTACTGCTGTTTTAGGAGAGGTCCTCATTTTGATGGACATTGTTGTAGTAGTTCCTCAGTTGACCTTCATAGCAGATTAATTGGTCAATAAATCAATTTCATATGAGTTACTCAACTTAAGCTAGGTTCATACCCATTTTTGTGGTATTTTCTCTGCCTAGAGCTGTGCTTAGTCACTCTTGTCTTGCAAGTAAATTTAGTTGATTCAAGTCTTACCTGTAATTAGAAAAATGAGACATACATTCTTGGTACACATCCAACACTTCATTTAAAAAAAATAATAATAATAATTTATATTACTGAGATAATACATGATATGTTTAATGTTTTGGGTTTTGTTTTTTTTTTTTTAATTTATATGTGCTTATTTAGCACACGCTTTTGTATGGTTAAAATTACTGTACTAAATTTGTACAATGGACATGAAGACCCAGGCCCAAAAGAGTTCTTTTCACGTACATAAAAATTGTATAAATGTCTAATTTAAAAATTTTACCGTTTGATATAATTATGTTCAAAATGTGGTGTTTTAGTACCCAGTAAGTATGTTTTGCCACCAGATTGTATTCAAAGGACATGGATCAGTTTCTATAACATTTTTCTGTCTATCTCTGGTTGTTTTATTTTGTGTCTATGCACAGGAAACTTACCAATCTGTGTACAACTGGCAGTTTGTGCACTGTCTGAATCTGTGGTGTCGAGTATTGAGCTCACTACACCCCAGTGAAGTGTTGGAACCCCTTATCTACCCACTGTGCCAGGTCATTGTGGGCTGCATCAAGTAAGACACAGTTTTTAACATCGTGCAAGCAAGGACTAAATTTAAGTGCTCCAAATCTCTGAAATATTCAGTTTAGGGGATGTGCACCATTAAATATAGATACTCCAGGTTAAAATATATCTGGATGTACAACTCTTGAGTAAAACAAGCGTGTAAGATGAAAGGAGAGCTCTTTTTTTTCAACCTTGGCTCAGTCTTGGTAAAGGTATTTCTGTTCTTTAATTGTTTATTGGAATTGAAGTCCTGCATTGCACTAAACTGCAAACAGGTGTTGCTGTTGACCACTAACATTTGATCTAATACCATATTGGCCTACAGTGTTGCTGTGGTTAATTGTTTGAAGTAGTGAACTTCTATACCTGCTACTGTACTGTTGTGCAAGCTATTTACTCTGTTTAATCAGTTGTCTTCATGGGTTCCCTGTGCTTTGGTATTCAATATAGGTGCTGAAGGCTTTGTGTGGTTTGGACAGGATGACTGACATTTTTCTCCTTGTGTGTCAGGCTGGTCCCCACATGCCGGTTCTACCCGCTGCGCTTGCATTGCACAAGGGCCCTCATCTTCCTCTCTGAAAGCACAAACACTTTTGTCCCTATCTTACCATTTTTGCTTGAGGTAAGGTGGATTGGTGTTACCTGTGTGTGTAACCATAAGGATATAAGAAATGAAAGTGCAGGAATGCAAGGAAAAATATCATTTTGTTGGTTTTGCTACTAATTTCATGTAGTAGCATTAATATAACTTAAAATTTAAAAACCGAGACAGTGTTATATTTTCATGCAGCGCGGTGTGACAGTTGGATTTGTTTGAACAAAGAGGTACGCATTCAGGGAGTCTTTATGTCTTCTTTATTCAGTGACTGATTAAATTACCAAATGCCCAATTGAGTTGGACAACGTGAGCTTGTACTGGTTACGTATGACATGGGTGACCTGTTGACTTTTCTTGTAGGTCTTGCAGCAGACAGACTTTAACAAGAAGCCAAAGCGTCTCACTACCAAGCCTATCAACTTTGCAGTGATCCTGAAGTTGAGCAATGTCAACTTGCAGGAGAAGGCCTTCAGGGTGAGTGTCAGTACCGTCCTGTTCCGAGTTAGTGTGATACAAGGGACATGTCTGGAGTAAGTGCTGAGGGTCTGTGTGGCTGTGTTTCAGGATGGCCTGATTGAGCAGCTCTATGACCTTCTGCTGGAGTATTTCCACAGCCAGGCCAGCTCAATCGGGTTTCCCGAATTGGCTGTCCCTGCGGTTATCCAGGTAACCTGCTCCCTTCAACATTTTATCACCTATTAATCACAGTTGTTAACTAGTTATGGGCAGTTAAATCCAAAGGTATGGTTTGTCAGGTCTCAGGTAATTTCTGCTGTTTATTTTTGTTCTACTTGAACTTTAACATATCAGCTTTAAGACTGAATGTCTTATACAGTGCAAATAATAACAATCAGATTTTTATAGTCAAAATACAGAGCATTAGTGGCTTAGCTCTTTTATGCATGTACAGTTAAGGGAACATGGAACATCTGAGTAACGATTAAACACCTGTCACAGTTGTTTGCGCAATACAGTTGGATCCCAAAATAAGTCCCTTACATGTATTTTTCTTCATTTTTTATGTTTAATAAGGTCTTCAGTGTATAATTTGCCCCTGAAGTTCTGTCTGGCTACCTGTGAATTGCTTCCATACACTTTGTGCAGGACACTCATTCTACTCCAGCTATCCAGATGTCTAAATGCAGACACATGTACAGAACCAGTGTCGAGGTCAGCTGTAAAAGTCACGTGGTCTAGGGCTTTTTCCTGTGTACAACTGGATATAGAAATCGAATTTTTTAGTCTTGGGTGCCCTATCCACCTATGTTCATTGTTTCTCTCCTGCATTCCTTTGTATGGTGCCAAACAAGCCATTTCAAATTGATAATTTTGCCATGTGATTTCTAATGTGCCACGATGGAACCAAATCCAATAAATTACTTTGTAAATTAATGTAAATATACTCAGGCCTTATATAATGGGTTGAGATGCAATAAAGTACTGCTACATTGGCACTTTATTTGAATGAGTATGTTAAGGGTAAGACAAAGGGCTTTATTGCTTGTATCAGACTTTCTGAGAGAGATGCACATATTACTGGGTAAGTCTAGTGTAAATTGCCATAGAAATGATAGCTGCTATAATGGTGACAATAATAAAAACCTCAGTGAATGTTTGTTCATCACCTTTTCCTTTGAAACAGCTGACACTGCCCCTCTATCCTCCTTTACTGTCCTGTAGCTGAAGGCTTTCCTAAAGGAATGCAAAGTGGCTAATTACTGCAAGCAGATACGACAGCTGCTGGAGAAAATACAGGAGAACTCCGCTTACATTACACTGCGCCGCCAGAGGGCTGCGTTTGGTGTTGGTGAAGTAGCAGCTGTGGTGAGTAATTGTGAAGATGCTGAGGTGGGTTTGTTGCAGTGTCTCGGCTGTGGTTCTTGCTGGCGCTGTGGTAGGACATTCTTAATTGGATGAAAGACTACTGTCCTATGACCCATTTCATGTTTCAGTGATTTACTATTGTCAAGCACCGTCATAGCAGTGGGTCATAAGGTCAGGCCTGAATGTCCACATGTACAATTGAAGGTTTTCAAGGTGGTGCAGCAGAAACAGACTGTGGGATTTTAAGCCAGACTCCCACCACTTCTCGCACAAAGTAATACTTGCTACTGGTTGACCTTACGTAGTACATCTAATTCTGATCTTATGAATGGAATACAAATGTTGCTCTTTGGCAGGTGGCATGGGAACGAGAAACAGCCAAGGAGGGCACCCCTCTAAGCAGGTACTACACTCAGTGGAAGAAGCTGCGAGAGAAGGAGATTCAGCTGGAGATCTCAGGAAAGGAGAGGGTAAGTGTGAACTACACGAAGCTCAGTTGTGCTCCTTCTTTTCCAGCAAGGCTTCCACATCTGCAGTTCAGGCTGCCTCCATACAGGTAGCATAGTAGTTAGAGCGCTACTTTGGGCCTGAAGCCCACCTCAGACTGTAGAAGTCTTGAGCAAGGTGCTCTCCTCCAACTGTTTCAGTACAAGTTAACCAAATGTAAAAATTGACAAATCGGTGCAAATTGCTATGGAGAACCATCATCTACATGAGCAAATTGTATTGTTGAGATTTCTTGGTTCTGGTTGCCCAGTTCCCACATTGCAAAACCACACTTTATAGATGCAGCACTCACTCGTATTGCACCAGTTTTCTTAGAAATAACGTAAAGGAAGCAGTGCAGCAGGATTAGGTCAGTTGTGGAATTTGAGCAGGAAGAAAAAGGTAACATGTAAATCAGTGTAGAAGGAGATTCTGAAGTGTTAAGGCTGAGAAGGACAAGCAGAGCCATGCCTGTAGTACTTGGCAATACATACCCTGTGGTAAACCTGATAATGCTATTAATCCCTGTTGATGAGCATCACTCACAGTCAACGTTGATGTAATACTAAGCTCAGGAAGTGACTGCATCAGGGTACACATCATGTTTGTAAGTCACACGAATAGCTCATGTTTCTTGTTTGCAGTTAATTTTACTGAAGTCTTTTTGGAGAAAAAAATGTAACCGTTTTTAATTTGAGCAGCTGCAAACCCTCCCTTACAGGGTTCAGTTGTGCTTTGTTTCATTTATAATGTTTTGTTTTTTCCTGTTTTTTGTGAAGATGGAAGACTTGGACTTGCCTGAGATCAAACGGAAGAAACTTAAGGAAAGCAAAGAGGAGGACAGGAAAGCGTTTAAAGATCTCTTTGATTCAGACAGTGGCTCTGATGTGGATGGCATGGAACTCAAAGTGAAAGGTGAATGCAGAAAATCAGACATTTAAAGTGTTTTCCCCAGGATTGGAGGCCCCTGGCCAGTTAACTTACCACTGAAGTCTGGCTCTCTGGAAAGAATGTTTTTTGTTTTTGTTCCAGTCCCATATAATATCTAAGTCAAGTGCATCTGTGCCACTTCAAAGAAATCCATAATTTTTTACAGTACAAATTATTAGGCAGTTTTGAACTGTTGACAGTGTTGTCAATGCAGATTGTAAGAAACAATCAATTGCCAGTACCAGCCAGAAGTACAACTGGGCAATTTTAGTGGAGAAACAGGACAGAGTGGTTAAAGCTAGGAAACACAGCATGGTATTGGGAAGATATGTGACATGATTTCTGGCAAAATATTACTAAACAAATGCTCAGTGAGGAAAAGCTTGTTCTCTACAGTTGAATTCAAACTTTTCACTGGTACAACATACTTCTATCCTTACAAGATGAATCACTAACTGAAATTTACCTTTGAATGCAATTTCTAGCATTAATGCCATAAACAGGATGAGACCCTATAGGCTTATGGTGCATGTGCTAGAGTGCTGAAGAATGGAGTACCCAGGTACCACTTTCAGTTTTCTTTATGTGGAACTCTTCGTCTATTATAGGGAAAAGACGGAGAGAAGGGGAAGATGAGAGTGGCCTCAGCAGCGAGGATGAGGAAGGGGAATATAACGTGGAGGAAGCTTCAGAAGATGAAGATGTTTCAGGTTTGCAAAGCTCTGTTCCCTTGCCCTTTGGAAATACATTTACAACAGATCTGTACCTGATTTTTTTTTTTTTTTTTGTTGGAAATTCACGAATTTAGCAATACTCCTCTCAGTCTTTTTGACACTCTTGATACAATTCATATTCTCATATAGTTGCTGTATTGGTCCTCAGGGGTAAAATTATCCATGAGTGAGTTGCATAGCAATCAATATTCCACATCCGCAGAACACTTTGCTTACTACCGTACACCATACCTGCTCATATGTGGTGCCCTGGCTATTTCCCCAGATTCCAATGAAAGTGCAGAGGGAGATGTAAAGGATGGACAGAAAAAGGCTTCTAAAGTGGACCTAAAGATGTTGGCTGAAGGAGATGAGGATGTGGTAGAAGATCTGGAGCTTTCTGACCAAGAATAGATGCAGTGGAGTTCAAGTGGGCCAAAGTGCTCACCGGCAAAAAAAATATTGTAAAATTATGCTCTGTCCCTTTTCTTAAGGATTTTTGTTCATGTTGCATCAGTATTTTTTTAAGGACTGCATCATCCTCACTGCAGGATTTGCTATTGTATATTAAGATTTATAGAGTCTGTTTTACATGTTTCTATTAAAAACATTGAAACAGTACAGTGTTCATTAACACCAAACTTGTGTGTGTTACATCATGATGGTTGTTGCTGAGTGGTGATTCAAACCTGGAATGTTCAGATTGCAAGACAAAAGCTCTACTCACTGTGTCCATACGATCCTTGAATTTTGTACTGGGGTGTCCAAATGTGTTTGGACAGATTATGATGTAAATATTTGGTAGGAACATTACTAGAAACCCTTCAAATGCTGTTTTCACACTTAGGGTGGTGACTAAGCAAGCGTGAACAAAGAAGGATCTCTTTTAATGTTTAAAAAATGTTAACTTCACACACTGTTTCCTCTCAGCCCCCTGGCTTTGTCCCAGTCCAAAAACGTTCAGTATTTGTCAGTCACTCTAAATTACCCCAGTGTGCGTGTTTTTATACATTTTTGTGGTATGGGGGGGAGATAGTGGCTAACCTTAGGTTTTTCTGGATGAAATGTCAAACTATGCAGTGAAAGTAAAACCCAGTATCTAAAACAGGCTTGGGAGGAAAAGAGAACTCAGCTAACCTTATTTGTAACTACTGACTCCAGTTTCCTTTATTGGCCACACCTAGTGCTTTCAGGCCCAAGATTGCAACATGAAGCTTTGGTCAACATTCATGATTGTCACACGTCTTATTTGCACAGTCAACTGCTACCATAGCATGACGGCCACATTGATTCCTTCTTCCTCAAAATGGCATGATTGTTTAGGGCAATGTCAGCTTTTTTATGGAACCAGTGCTATTCGGAAATGGTCTGGAGTCCATCGAATATTTTCTCAAAACAGCACAATAGTAAAGTAGGCTGTAAACCATGTCAAAGTCTTCCTTCCGCACATTAAAAAATTTGAAAGACCATATATACAATTGTAACAGTTTAAATTTGATGTTTTATTTGGAGTAAAGTGGGAATATTTTATTTAAGGTTGAATTGGTAGGGAGTGTGAATGAGTGGTGTGGCAGTGAGGGGAGAGCATGGGAATATATATATATATATATATATATATATATATATATATATATATATATATATATATATATATATATATATATAAATTTACCTTTAATAAAGTAGAGTTAACTGTTCCAGTGACACTCAAATCTCGGACGAGTTTTATTTCCACTCTTGAAGCCACAACCGAACCAGGAACTTTTTAAAAGCATTAAAAAAAAAAAAAACATTTTAAAAGCTTTGGCAAAATTACCAACTGAATTGTTAAATTGAAATAAAATGATTCTGGTTAAGATAGAGAATTTTTCCTAGTTTACAATTCAAATATTTCGTTTTCTGAGGCCTGTTCGAATGCCACAGTGTTAAAACGGAATTTTTGTTCACCCTGTTCACGTTCAGTCCTTCGTTTCAGTAGTGTTGGCACTGTAAAATATGCAGGGCACATTTATAAAATAAATAAATAAAAAACCACAATATTAAAACTGAGTAAAGACAAAAGCAATGCAGAACTGTTTCCGTTTAAATGTCCGCGTCAAGCCGAACCGCCACAAAACCACGCTGCACCTGCGTCGCCAGCACAACCTGAGGCGCCAAGTAAGTCAGTCACTATTTTTTTAAAACTGAAAAACTAACGGACGTCGTGTTTGTTGGGTGGCGGGTAAGTGTCTCTAAAACAGAGTTTATTGTCGAAGCAATAGGGTTAAAGTCTGTGTATGTTTATTTTGTAGCTTATGTACGGTATTAGACAGACGGTTCAGCAGAAATTAGCAAAGGTTTTATTGTAGTCTTCGAACAAAAGTTGTCCGTGTGGCGTTGTAACGTTTTCTCTTCACGACTTTCAATTTTGAGTGGTGTTCCTGACTTTGTTCTCGCATGGATTGAGCTTGGAGAAAAGGGAGGAAGGCACAGGGCCAAAATTTCCCTTCAAAGATAAAATACATTGCGTTTGCAGCATTTGCAGATCCTTGTGGGTTTTATACAATTCAGTTGTACCCTACTGTGAAGTAGGGAAAGGTTCAAACGTCCATATATCAAATACGTGAAGGGGATACGTTTCCCCAAAGATGCAAACGCATACAATTCATGTTATCAACCTTGTCATAAAAAATGTACACCGGCTTCAATGGGTTTTATTAGTTTGCGAAAATACAATATTTTCAGCTTGTTTTAGTTGCATTTTTCACCTGATGTGTTTTTCCGAATGCCAGTTTGTAGCGTCACGACTGCAATTGGACTTTACAGCCAGTAGGTGTCAGTAAAGCGCACCTAGAACAAGAGGTGTGTGAACGTCATAATTCAGCTCTTTAGTGTTTACAGCTGGCATCTGTTTAAAAACGTAAGGATAAATGTCGTAAAATTGTCTGCTCAATCAGAGCACATTCAGTAATAGGTTGTGGAGATGTGTTCATTCACTCTTGCTTGTAATTGTTTACCCTAGGTAGGGTCACAGCCTGTCCATCAGAAACAGGTTGCTGGGCTAGGTCGTCCCTGGGTGGGATGCCAGTTATCTTCCCATGCAAACATGCAGTCAGACACTACAAGCAATCTGGAGTAACTGGTTCACCTGAAATGCATGTTTTGGAGCGTGGGTGGAAACTAGAACACTTTAAGGAATTTTAAAAAATGTTTGAGTGATTGAAGACTTTTTATGCACCCTATGTGTGTACATGGCAAATTTTGACCATACTGCCTTTTATAGTAATCTTCAAGTTTGTGTTTCACTTGTTGTTACATATGTTAATTACTGAATCTTTCTCCTCCTCCTCTGTAGGCTGATAAAGTAACTTGCTGGGAAGGGCACCATACAAATTACAGCCCCTTTTCATGAAAATTATGGCATCAAAAGAAAATCAGATGGTTGGGGGGAGGTTGAAAAATCTGTCAACTGTTAGTTGTCAGAATCCTCATAGACAAGGTATTCTTCTATGCTTATCACTATAATTTGAAGCAACTTGGGTCAAAAATCAGTAATGTACAATGCAGGTTTCCACTGTTTTTTTATTTATTTTTGTTTTGTTTTTTTTCCTCTTACACTCTTCAGTACACCTATATCCCAGTGTAGTTGGTTCCTTGAGAATCGTTTCAGTACTGCAAACTCAAATATCTGGAAGCAGTTTTCATTATTTCATATAAGGACAGTTATTATTTGTTCTGGGTTCATCTAAGAAACCCCACTTAATTTCCCCATATTGTTATTAGTAGTAATAGCAACAAACATTTCAGTAGTAAAATGTATGTATAAAAAAATACAATGTACCTGCTATAATAGGTTGTTACTGTAATGAACTGTTACTGGGGTATTAACTATCTGAATACAAATCAATGAAATCAGAAAGTGCAAACAGTATTTGAATACAGGTGCATGAGGCTAAGTCTGAATGCAGATGCTGGGTGCAGTGCTACCACCTGGAGTTGCACTTCTGCTTGTGGAAATTTCAAATATTTCTCAAATATAGTTTGAATTTTCTTGATTTGGATGCAGAGTTGGGTATTAATATATGTTGCTTACTATATCAGAAATTTGGAAATTGTGGGCTTGAGTACCTGCGTCTACATTTTATACTTTTTTGCAGCACATTTATACTTTAATCAGTGTTAAAATTGAACTGGATGAGGAAATGAAATTACTAATCAGTTTCAATAATGTGCTTGTGGTGTTAGTTTATCAGGAATGGGTGTTTGTGACACATGTGGTCAACCCAAGCCATTTCTATGTACGTCGTGTGGCTGAGAAGAAGGCGGGGGCCTTGTTGTCTAGGAAAATCAATACCTTGTGCTCTGAAGAGACGGCTCTCTTTACCACCCATGATGTTCTGGAGATAGGCAAGTATTTCCTTGACTCCGTAAATAAAAGTGGAAGCCCACATCTTTTTCCCTACTTATTGTATGAATGTTGGCTAATGCAATGAGTATTTATCAAAATTAGGTTTCGGAAGTGACTAGAGCTTCTGTTTTTCCAAGCCATTATTTAGCTATAATTTTTGTCATTTTGTGGATATAGTCCTACAACTGTTGCTTAATTCTTGCTGCAATGTAGTTACTTCAGATTGGTCTGTCCTCCACTTGTCTATGGAACTGAAAGGGGTTTCATTGTTGTGTATGATTCCATAAGGCTCTACGATCTTTGTGAGATGGAAGGAGAACACTTGGTGCCGAGGAATTTTGAGGGAAGTCGTCCAAAGGGAGCACGAAGGACCAGTGACAAAATGTCCAGCTGCAGCTGTGTTCAGTGTAGAAGTCTATTTCCCAGACTATGGGTTTTCCAAACATCTCTCTTTCCCACTGTAAGGAAAGCAGTGAAATGCTCTCATCCAGTTCTCTGATTTTTGAAGTCTCTTATGCGTTAAAATATTGAAATTGTCATACCAGTTTAAGACTTCATAGCAGTAGAGAAATGTACTTGTGTTTTGTTCCTTCTCTATCTACCTTTGGAAAGTTCTCTGGGTGTGATATAATTATTTACTTCTATATTGGTGCCACTATATTTCCGTCACTAGATGTTCTGTGATTTGTTTATTCTAGTGTTTTATTGTCTTTTTTATTTGTTTTGAACTTCTTTCCAGCCATGAAGATCTTAAAGACCCATTTCACAAACTAAACCAATGCATGAGGAAAGTAGACATGGGAGCACAGTGTGAACTGAGTTATTTGGCACCACAGGCTATAAAATGTTCTCTTAAGGACATTGTTCCTTCTGATCAGGTAAAACAAATTCCTGAGGTGCCCACAATCTTGTTGTCCACACTTATGTATTGCCCTATGCAATTTACTTAGAATTGTAGAATGTAAACAGGGACACCGAGCTATGCAAATAAGTGAGATAAGGGCCTGAAGAACTTTTAAAGAAAAAATAGATTCAAAAGGAAAGAGTACTCTACACATTCACACACCAGAGGAATATAATACATACATTCACATACTAAGACAGGGGTCAGCAGTTCACCTGAAAGATGTCCGTTTTCGAAACCCACGTGAACGTGGGAAGAACATGCATCCAGTCTCGCAACCCAGGTGCTGTGAGACACTCCTGCTGTGTCTTCTAGGACTGCCTATTCATGTCAGTGCAAGGAGAACACACATTCATCACTTTTTTTTTTTTAACACCTAACTGAATAGGCATACTATGACTTGGAACATTTAGTTTTGAATAACACACATTAAGCTGGAGCTACTGTGCATGTCAGTTGGTCCAGCAGTACAGGTGTGGGTGATCTGTGAGTGAGTCGTCTGTAGGCTTTTTATTTATAGGTAATAGTTAAGTTCTTTTAGTCACCAGCACTTCAAACTGAATTTATATTTATCTTTAGTTTAATCAGTTCAGTGTATTTGAATAAAAAAGTGGGTGTTTTTGGGCAATATTTGAATTTGTATTAAATACTGTATGTATTTTATTTGTTTAGTTGGCAGTTGTCAAGTGCAAATTGTACTTGTAAATTGAGGTAATTGGTATACTGTATTCCCTCAAGACATACAGTACTTTTTTTAGCCTTTTTGTTTTGAACTTTAACTTAATGTAACTTTACATTATGAAGATGCTATAGGTTAAACTAAAATGTTATGTGACATCTTAATTTGAAGCTTTAAATGTGTATTGTGAATTAGATTTCTGGATGATAACAAAATATCTGCTGAGGCAGGCAAAGGGTTGGAGCTCAGAGTCATGCACAGAGTTCCAGCATGTTGTGGGTACCAAGGTAGTGGAAATGCAGGTCTTTGGAAGGGAGAACAGTGTCCTGCTGGTGGATCTGAAGAAAGCCCCCATGGATGAAAGCCTCTGTGGCATGCCAGTCTCGCTGAGAGAGTACTTGGTTTTCCTGGAACTAGCCAGGCAAGTATTGACCATGACATTTGAGTTGGTCATAATTCCAGGCATTCACCGTGCTTCCATGAACACAGTACGTGTTGTTAAAAGATAGTTCTTCTGCTTGTCTTTCAGATTTCATTTGACTATTGGTGGGAGTACTAAAACTGTTTCCTGTGACATGAACGCCATGCAGTTCCATCCTCCAGTTCTACCTATAGTTGGAAAGAATATAACTGCGGTGGTGTGTCATGTGAACACTGCTTCTGACTTCTATATCCAACTGGTGAGGCAAACATTGGCATTTTTGGCATACTAATGTTTTGAATAAGGGAAGTTTTTCAGGAATTATACTCTATATTGATAAACATTCTGTATTTTTCTCTGGGAAACAGGTTGACAGCAGTGAGTTGAGGCTACTAATTTCTGAAATGCAAAAGTACTACTCTAAACCCTGCCCAGATACACAGGGAATTTTCTGCCCTGTGTTGAACCAGGCTTGTGTGGCTCTGTATGATGATGATCTCTGGCATCGGGCTCAAGTCACTGGTTAGTGTTTTTTGTCTTTTACTGATGCTGCTTTGAAAATGCATGAAAGAACAGAGAAATGTATTATTAATTTTTTACTTGTCCTGTCAAAATACAGAATGGGTGTATTTAATGATACCCATATGCTGTACACAGAGACTATGTTCCTACTTATCAGTGCATTTCATACATCTGCCAGATCGAGTAAACAAGTCTGATCGTACAAATGAGTAAGACACCTGGTGTACCGAGTCCTGGAGAATTAGCCCAGTTCTGTGCACAGCCTAAAAATGCTGTAAACAGAAGAAAGTTGAGTTCATGTTTATGAAACACTGTTTTATCATTGGCATATGTAAATATAAAAAAAGGCCCCAAAGGAACTGAAAAAGTTCAAGGTATAATTCATCAAAGAGCACAAAAAAAGGGACCCTCATTTATGTAGTCATGCAGACAAACTGACTGGCCATTCCATGTGTTGAATCTATAACTGTTAAAGGCATTGTGCAAAGTTCCCTCATAGCATATACTGTACATTGGTTTCTTACCAATTTTGAATTTAATGGAATATTTTATGTATTTCATTTTCTGTTTTTTTTAAACTTGGAAATATTTTACATTTTTGTGTGCATGGCTAGTGTTCCAATATTTGTTCAGTTATATACAGATAAACTACTCAGAATTTAAGTGGGGAAATTGTTTAAATTTTCAATGTGTGGCTGAATTTGAAATGCAGACGCAACCATACAACTTTTGTCTACTTATTTCTTAATATGGTGGCTTCCTGGCCTTTGATTAAAATATGCCCATGGTTCTCTGTACCAAAAGTTGTTAAACTGTATTGTTCATAAAGCTAAGAATATTATTGTTAGTCTTGAAAAGGATTATAGTTTTATTTTAGTAAGAATTAAAAGGGAAACATTTGCCATATACAGTAAATGACAGAATTTATGCTTGAATTCCAGAGTATTTGTGAATTTTCTGAATTTACTGGTTGACACTAGGTTTCTGCCAGTGGAAATGTATAATTGTCTAGTTGCAGTCAGTTAATATGGTCTCTCTAGGTCTCCCTAGTGTTGGACAAGTAGAAGTCCAATACGTGGACATTGGGGACAAGAAGACCATTTTTGTAAATGATGTCTGTAAGATCAAGGAGGAATTTTTAGCACCACCAGCCATGGTGAGTATTTTTGTTTGTTTGAACAAATTGCATAGTTTTTTTTTTTTTTTTTTTAAATCCTTTTATTTTTCATTATCTTTGTTTTATTTGATTAACATACATCAGGATAGTTGGCTAGCTTTGATTCTTTTTGCTTTTAAAATTTAAACTTTCGTTCAGGCTATTCATTGCTGCTTGGCGGATGTGGAACCTCTCAATGAGACAACGTGGAGCCAGGAGTGCAAGAACAGAATCTGGGACCTAGTGGGACAAAAGCTGTCAATTGTGGCAACTGGGGAACCAGTTTTTAGCGGTATTTGTTAAATGGACCAAGAACATAGAATGTCCAGGTGGATGTGAAGCCTGACATTTTTGAATAAAAGGTTTTATTGGGTTAATAATGGGAGTTCATGCATCAGAAGTAAAAACTGGGTACTTTATATAGCCTCATGCAACGGATTAGTGACCACTCCGACTTGGAGCAGGGCATGTATCCAGTGGCTTTAACTGAGTTGCAAGTCTTGTTTTTTTATTTGGTAGACACAGTCCAAAGCAAATGCCTGATTCATTATCATTCATTATCTGGAGCTACCAGTCTTCAATCCCTAATTTGTTCTCCTGTCTAGAGTCTTTTTGTTGATTGACAGGGATTGCAGAGGTGACTGTAGAACACAAAGTTCTGCCAGTTAGATTGTTTGAAGTGAGCAGCACCGGTGATCATTCTGTCAACATTGGAGATCTCCTGGTTGAGGATGGACTTGCATGTTACAGTAACAGGTAAGACACTTTTCTATGAATTGTGGGAGCCCAAGATCATAGAAAGAGAGCAAAGATCTGCATTTGGACTCCCTACAAACAGTTCTACACTTGCTAGAGATGTTAATGCATACTGCCTATCCCATGAAAGTAATTTTCCCCTACACGTCATGAAATTTCTGGATCATGGGTAATCAACCAAAGCTGTTTCAATCACTGGGAAATATTAGGATTTAATAAAATGCAACTGAATTGTTTTTGCATGGAATAACTCCCACCTTCTAGTGGCACACAAGAAGATGCAAGGAGCAAGTCTACACAACTTATAAAGAGTGGGCACATAGGTTTATTGGCATGCGCTAGTTGAAATTCCACTGCTTGATTTTGTCCAGACTGTTTCTTTTAAAGACCTGGTTATTGAGTAATTGAATGACTGACCAGGTGATTACTGTCGAATGGTTGCAAGTGGGATGCTTTTAAGGGTTATTGTATTTAAGGGTCATGACAGTTGACAATGTGAGTCTACATTTAGCATCACCTTGTCTCAAATGTTAAGTCCATTATGGCAAATGGTTTCAGAATATTTTTTATATTAGCTTCTAAATATACCTATAATTAAAAACATACCATTAATATACTGTAAGTAAGAAGTTCTTAAAGGAGGCTGACATACTTATTTAATTTAAAAACTGAAAGCTGCAAATTGTGTGCAAATGGGGAAAAATCCTTATCTATATAGCAGGGGGAAACCAGAGAATGAAACAAAGTACATCGAGGTTGTAGTATGGGATCCACCACTGGAGAGCCATTTGGAAGGAGAAAGTACTGAACTTGGTCTTCACATAGACCTTCATACTGCACTTCAGCTGTCCAACAATATGGAGGGCATGAGGGTGAGGGTCACGCATGTGACCTCTCCATGGAGCATTTTTGTTCAGCTTCTACAGATGGATTTAAGTTTAAAGAGGTGAGTGCAACTTTTTTTTGTAAAGTTTCTGGTATAGTAGTGCATTTGTTTATTGTTTTGTTGAATAATTGCTCCAATGAAAAAGTAGACCAAGAATTTTTGTTCCTATTTATCAACTTAGTGCTAAGCATTTGTCTAAATTTTTTTTTTTAGGTTCTATCAACAATATTTTTTTAATAGCCATTTGGAACTCTTCAAGAATTAAGTAGGTTAAGCTTAATTTAAGTTTCAACACAGAATTCAGTCTCCACAAAGACTGCAGTGCTTACAAAAAGACACAGAATCAGTCATAACAAATATACTTCTTTATAAGGCTTGTATCAACAGGAATTACAGTGACTGTACAACACATACTGCCACTAACATGGGCTTAAACTGAATTTATGGGCATGAAGCATGTACTATATGTATTTATTGGTTATTAGCACATTTTGCTCTTGATGTGCTGTAAATGAGTTTCTCTGCAGTGATAGTTTTATCCAGTTCTATTTAGGTGTCGTGGGCCTAACTCGACAAAACACCGATGAAGGAAGGTGCCCACTTGATAACCCCGATGAGATTCCGCGCCATTGCTGCGCCACACCATGGTTGGAGTTATAGTTAGTTGGCGCTAGTTTTAATAGGGTAGCTATTGTATAGCGGAATTGTAGGCGTGCTGTGGGGGTTAGGACAGGTTTAGATGGGTATTAGGATCCCCTTTTAATCCAAGCTCCTGTTATTTGGCACTGTGTGTGTAATATGAATCTAACTTTGCATTATTCCATTAAAGTATTTAAAAGGTATTATAAGGCAACATGAAAAGCATTAAATGCTCTGAAACATGTGTTCTCTGTTTCAAGTTACACTGTGTCCAACTAAGACCATTCTCTGTTCAGTTTCTGGAATGTTGTTGGAGGTTTCTTTTAAATTTATTCAGTAAAGCATTTTTTCTAGACACAATCAAATTTTGTTAATCTTATTGTAGTCTGCCTTGTTTACATGTTCCCAGCATCCCACTTGTATGCTCCCTGAGAAACTTAGATTTTTTTCATTTGTTTTTGTTTCCTAAGTGCAAATACATTTTCTGCATGTTGTTCCAGAGTTCATGAAATGTTAAAGGAAGAGTATGCACAGTCAGAGGTGTTGCAGTTGGAGTGGAAGCCAAAGATGTACTGTGCTGCCTATATAAATGGGATTTGGGAGAGAGGAGAGGTCTGCTCTGTGTCTTCACCCTTTATTGTTGAGGTGCTGCAACTTATGACTCTAAAATTATATCAGCAAGTTTGTTTTTAATCTCTGTGCTCAAACTGTTTATGACCATCCCTTGATTAGAACAACCACTTGTAAGCTGAAAATTTCTTGACTGAAGACACAAATCTCTTTTACATTAACAGTAATTGATGGACTTTTTTTGCTGCATACTGAATGTGTTATTTTAGTTATGCTTAAGACTCATGTAAATTATGTTTTAGTAACTTGGTCAGGTTATTTGTATATTTGTAATATTTGGTTGCCCAGCTACGATGTAGCTTTTGTTGGATTTTGGTGTCTGGATTTGTGCGCCTGTAGGGGGGTTGTACTAAGGGTTTGTGTCTGTGCTGTGCAGTGCTTTTCAATGGATGGGTAAAAGGTGCATGAGTCCAAACTGGAAAACTGTTATGTGAATTTTGAGATAGTCATAAATCTAAATGAGACTATCGTACTGAGTTTTTGCAGTTTGAGTGTTCATAAATTGGGCAATAATTTGCTTGTAAATGCAGCAATTAACTAATAAATATAAATGCTGTTTTTTCAACATTACCTCAACAGCACAGTTTTGTAGTTTTATGTTGCTGGGAAGCTCTGTAAATTGAAATAAAGTTGAAAGTCAGAAAATTTTGCAGAAACTGGGAATTTTGGCTATTTTATAAATTTCTGCCCTCTACTTAGGTTCAACGTTGTGATTTTGGAAACAAAGTAAAACTTCACCCAGACAAGCTGAGGCTGCTTCTGCCACACCTAGTTGGGCACCTTGTCCTTGAGTGTACGCTTTCTGAAATCAGGTAATTCATTTTGAACAGAGGTCTTTGATATGAAAATGACAACTTAGAAAACACAATTGCAAGTTGGTTAAATAATTCCTTCCTTCTTGCTGTTAAATTGTTAGCCACTACACATCATCTACATGTGACAAATACAGCAGGATTCTGTTAAATATGTTTCTTCTTGGGTTAATCTAGATATTTACTTTCTACACACTATTTACTTTCTACTATATTCTATGAATTTCAGTTGTTGGCCAATTCTCATTTTCCTCTCTTTAAGCTGAACCTTAACATTCTCATATCATAGCCATATTTAGTGTAAGCATGCAAGATGTTGTTCTGTTTTTCAGCAAACTGGTGTTGTAAGTACCCTGACGGTACAAAAATACAGTCCTCATTTCAGGAAGGTGCTATGTAGGTATACAAGTGCCACACATTTCTGCCCTCTGTCTCTCAGACCCACAGGGGGCTGCTCCACCTGGACTGCCACTGCATGCAACTTCATTTCTAATCACCTCTCTGGTGCCTTGGCTATTATGACTATTAAGGTATCATTTGAAGGTTTTTTTTTTTTTTTTTTTTTTTTGGGGTAATCATTTACTTTTAATCTTTTGTTTTTATTGGAGCAGTTTCTAAATTTTTTTTTTGTTTGTTTGCCCTCCCCTCTAGAACTATGAGCTTCATCGCCCGGTTCCAGTGATTTTGCTTTGTTCCAGTGAAACATATCAGGATGTCAGTATTGCTGATTTACTGGTCAGCAAGGGTCTGGCACTTAAGGAGAAACCGTTGTCTCAGTAAGTATTTTTAAAAAATTTTTTTTAATTTTTTAAAATTTTTTTCCTTTCCTCTTCTTGGTTGCCTCCCCCCAGACACATACCCATAGCTGGTAACACCTACTACTGTGAGCAAAATTTAGATACACAGCTGAAAACCTGTCATCTCAAACTAGTCTTCCTTCACTCTTCATGCCTGTCCTATTTAACTAAGCCTTTACTTAGTCTCCCTCACAAGGTTTTAATTGCACAAGATGC
The DNA here is from genome assembly GCA_018136845.1 of Heterotis niloticus. NCBI lineage: Eukaryota > Metazoa > Chordata > Actinopteri > Osteoglossiformes > Osteoglossidae > Heterotis > Heterotis niloticus. The sequence continues at coordinate 18,577,966 of CM030901.1, read as the reverse complement.
AAGTACCCTGCAAAAAAGTTTGTTTACATAATGAAATTATACCACTATATTGTCTGTCTGCTTTGCCTTAGTAATGATATATTCCTTTGATATATTCCTTTGACGTTTAACTGTAATGACTACAAAATAAATGTTCTTTTCTTGCAGTGCATTACCAGTTAAAGTGCCTGAAGAGTCTGTCCTACAGGGTGAAACCTTGGGGGAGAGAGAAAAGGTCCTTTGGAAGCCAATGTGCTGTACTTATCTTCCAGAAGAGGTAAGGAGAGAACCTTATCCTCCACCAGAGCTGCCCAAGTGTGGTCTTGTGCAGGTGATTATTACCACAGTTGGAGATGATGGGACCATCTATGTCATAACTCAGCAAGCAGGTGAGTGAATATTGTAGGCTGAAATCTAAAATTGCTGCTGAATACATTTTAAGTAAATTTAGTGTATGCATAATATACATATATATACTGTGTATGTATGTGTGTGTGTGTGTGTGTGTGTGTGTGTGTGTATATATATATATATATAATCAATGTGACTTGTCATTTCTATCCTATTATTCTATGAGTAAGGATGTGTTTTACAGAGATCAGTGTAGTCCATCATGATATGTTATACAAGTAAGGTTGCCACTGTTTTGTTTTTATTGAATTATGGACAACTTTCAAACTGAAGAACAACAGTGTGAGCAGCTAAAAGATAGCTTTCAGCACCACATGAAGACCTTCAGAAGACACAAATCCTACAGTTGGAACAATGGATTGGGCTGTGCTGTTGTGGGGTCAGATATGGTTTGGTACAGAGGCAAGGTGCTGGAGGCTATTGGGGGCCATGTTAAGGTCAGTCTAGAAGGTATTTTGCAAATGTCTATGGTATGCCCTTGTTTTTTAGGACCCAGGTTTAGAAGTGCAAGCTTCTCTTGCATGAGTTTTTTTTTTTTTTTTTTTTTTTTTTTTTTTTAAACCTGAGAAACCTGTTCATAAACTGAATTTCATGGAACAAGCCCTGTCATTCCAGAAGATATTCCTGTTTGGTTTAAAAATATATTGCTCCTTCCTTATTTAAATACAGATAAAATCCTATTAAAAATCTATTCTAGAATATCAAAATTAAGTTATTTATGATAAATGAACTGTAAATAAGTCACTTGTATCGATGCTATTTTTCAGTGCAGTTCTACGTCAAGTTATGAACTTTGAGTTAAGACTTTTCTGTCTTGTCAACTTTTAGCATTTTTCATAACTCATTGTTTAAATTTGAGGATCCAAATTAGAGTTTTTGTATAAGCCCAAATTCTTGTTAAAATAGATGAAGAAAGCCTTCATTTATGGTTAACAACAGCAAAAACTTTTTATTTATTTTTAACCCAGACTTCAGGCAGTAAATTTAAAAAATTTTTAAATACAGCATTACCTAATCATTTGTGCTCCTTAAATATTCAAGTTTGCCTGTACTGTGGTGTCATGGTTTATTTTTGGCTTCATATTAGGCAAAAATTACCATCAGAATAAAGGTTATATAAAATTCCTAAAAGTGTCCTTATGTGCTTGTGTATAGGTGCGTTACGTGGACCAGGGATGGGTGGAGAATATTCCAGTCTGTCATGTTTACCCCATTGTGCTGTGTGAAGATGTGCCTGAACTTTGTATTCCTTGCCAGCTGCATGGAGTCATACCTGTGAGTTGTAAGCAACTTAGTGTCTCAGCATTTGGTATACTTGTACTTCATGTTAAAAACATCTGAGTTAAGAATTTTCAAAAATGCCAACACTTATTTATTTTCCTTTTTTTTTTTTGCCAGTTTTTTGTAAAATGTTTAACTGGGGGAGGGTGGGGGTAATGAGGAATGTTAGGGGTTGGGTTTTGGACAGCTTTTACAAATGTATTTCATTAGGTGATTTACATTCATTTTTTGCCTGAATCTAGGGTTAGCTAACTAGAATTTTTTTTTTTTTTTTTTTTTTTTTTTAAATGGTTAGGGTCAGGTGATCAAATTCTGACAAGATGTATAACAAACCATTTCCATCCTTACAACCACCAAAATTGTCAGGATTTTAAGTTGGAACACTAATGTTTCTGAAAATTGAAATTAAACTGTTTAAACTTTTTCTTTTTTCCTCTGTGCTGATGGAAGTTCAGAAGTGACACAAAGTTACACCATCTTATGTGGGCAAAGCAAACAATGAAAGAAGGATGTGGACATGATGTATTAATTTTCAGTTATTTTAATGACATGGATCCAATTTTGCTGTTTCAGAAAATTGTTCATTCATTATATCCATGTTTTTGTTTCTAAAGGAATTTAACTCCTGAATAAATCAAGGTGTATTACATTTTTTTATTGATTTTTGACATCGTGGGTGCATTTGAACACAATTTAAACTTCAGATCAGACTACTGCTACCAGTTCTTGTAAGGTGATGTACAAATGCAGTCGCCTTTATGTTTAAGCTGCCTGATTTGTGCAGAGCAACTTCTGATTGGGGGGCATCAGTTGAGAAATGAGTTCCTTTGTTACATTATTTAAATGGATTTTATGAATGTGTTATCTCTTGTCCTCCTTCTGCAGGTGGGTGGAGCTTGGCAGTCCGATGCTATTGCGTTGCTGAAGGAGCTGCTGCAAATGCGCCGTATGAATTTACTAATAATGGTAAAATGCTCTTTTATTTTCTGAAATTAATTTGGTCCTGATACTGTGCAGAGAATCAGATACTTATGGCAGAAATTTTAATTTGTTACTGCATCAATGCAGGCAAAAAAAGAACCAAGACATATACAACCAATGGTGATGCCATTTTTATAACAATGGTCCCCTTTATCAGATTAATTTTCCTGTCTGTTTCCCTGTTCATGTCCTTAAACTAAAGTGAGGTGCTACAGATCTTCCACTTTCAGAGTATGAATTTAATAATTTTCTGTGGAAAATTTTGCATGTAATATATTTAAATGTCAAAATGGGAACACGAGTGAACATTAGTTTGCCTGTGGTTATACTGAGATGTTTTGCTGCAGTGTAATGTGTTTGGAAATAAGTAGGATATTTTTGGGTGCGTCATTGTTGGCATCTTACCTTTCAGCATTCATTCCATCACCTTAGCACTGTACTTTGTGCGTGTTTGTCTACAATATAGATGAGTGGGTTTTTTGACAGATACAGTAATGTACTATGAGTTTATAGAACAGATAAATGGAGGGGGTGGGTCCAAATATTTAAATTTTTTTTGACTCCTCAGAAGGATTCAGCAGTTCTCCACTGTAGCATTGTATAGTACTATATAGTGCAGCACATTGCATTATGGCATAGTGTAATGCAGCACAATTCACTGCTTTACAATGTGATTTAATAGTATGTAGGAGTAATGATAATAGTCTAACCTGGAATAAAATTTAGGAGGATTAGCATAAAATGCATAATCCTTAATGTCAGGGTGAATATTTCTCGTCATCATACCTACACTGGTGCAGGAGAACCTGTAGCAAACCCAATTTATGTGAGGTAGTTTTCTTATACAAGTCCAACAATGAAAGCAAAGTAAGCAAAGAATAACTGCTGTTTGCTGACAGAAGGAAAAGTCACCAAGGTGGTTTATATCTGTGCTTCCCTGTAATTGTATCCCTGTCTTCTTTGGAATGCTCCTCATTTTGGCTTGGTTTGTGGAAAATCCCTACCATACTGTTGGACCTCAGTGAAAAAGGGGGTATTTTTCCTCATAAATTAGTTGAGAACAGGTATCCATCCATTTCCTACACAGGTGGAGATCATAAATTGGGTGAGTTGATACACTGCACCTGAGCAAAGTTATTATGTTTACAAAGATGACTATATCTTTTTCTACTGTCCAAATTGTTGATTTGTACTTTTTGGTAAACTATTAAAAGGCACTTTTTTTTTTTCTTTTTTTTTTTTTTAACTTGACATGATGTATGCTGTTTTGCAGGTCAACTAGTAACATTCTTAATTTATTGTTTAGGATCTGAGACAGTAAAATGTGAAAATAGTTTTGGGCATGAATATTTTTCAAGACACTGTACACAATGACAAACTATAAAAATTATAATGCTGAAATAGCTTTAAGTGTTATTTAGAAAAGGAAAAAAAATGCTGTTAACATCGTCTTGGTTAATTTCTGACAGTAATAAAAAGTTAACAGCACCTCAGATTTAACCCAACTCTTTCTTTAAACAAGGGATCATGTGACCCATTTAAGGTAGTGGGAAAGTATGAATGAAGAATAGCAGGGCTTGAATTTGATTTAGTATAAAGACAATGTTCTGTTTCTTTGCCGTTAAACCTACTGTAATTCTACATGATTGTTTTTTTGTTTTTTTTTCTCCCTGCTTCAGAAACATCCTCTGGATCACTGGGGTCTTGTGACAGTTCAGATTAACTTGGATGGGATAGACCTCAGCAGGATCATGATTCATCACCTGCATGCCATTGTGGATTCTTCTGTGTTGAAGCAAGAGGTGGGACTTGAGATGCCAAGAAACAGGCAGTAGAATATGAACACAGTTCTAGTCCTAGATTGCTGTTTGGGCTGGTGCGATGATGGGTACCTCCATTCATCCAGTTATGTATGTTGATATTTGTGTTGAAAATGGTGACAACAAAAATTGCTCTAATCATACCTGGTCCCACAGGAATTTGTGACGGTACCTTCTATGACGAAACTAGACAACTGGGCCATTGACACCACTGTAAGATCAGTCTCTTTTCTTGTTAATGTCTTGACTAGTTGTTCAACTAACAAAGTACAGAATTCCTGTTAAATACGATACATGGTGTTGACCCCCCCCCCCCCAGTGCTACACAGTAAAATCAGTTGGACTACTATTTGACTAGGTTTAAGTATGTCTCTCTTGCCACTGTTATAGGAATTGACAAATACTGTACCTTTGTCCAAATGCAATTTGCAGTCTTAGATTTTTAGTTTGACTCACTACATATATACTGTATACAGTCAGGTGTAGACTTTCAGCTTTAACTTAAGGGGTTTAATAAAAGTATTGCATTAACCATTTAGGAATTGCAGCCATTCATATACATTGTCTACACTTCAATCATATGTTGATTGCTTTGTTTCAAATTCACTGGTGGTATACAGAGGCAAAATACTGAAAATTGTGCCATTGTCCAAATAATTACAGATCTGACTGTATATATAAAATTTGTGCATGTATATATTTTCATTACCATTACCAGAGCAATATGCATCTTGCAATCCAATGACTTTAATCTTTGAAACTCTTACTGCTGTAGGACATGAAGGACCCAGAGGTGGTTCCAGGCAAATTCAAGTATTCAAGCCTGCCTGACAAAGGAGAGCACTTCAGAGTTCAAATCAGGCACCTGTATACTCCCAATGAGGTACTGAACTAGATGTAACAGCAGCTTAAAAATCTGGACTATATTTATAATAGTGATGGCCCTAAAGCAAAATTTAAAAAGTTTTAAAGACAAAGGAAATTTTTTAAACTTGAAGTGATAAAACTGTGAATTTGATAAATAGGCATTTTATGGAGGTTACAAAGCAGTTAGGTAAGGAATACATGCAGCAGGCTTTCAGCCTGGGTTCATGAAATCAAAGTATCCTGGGCCCCATAGGGTTGATGGCAAGAAGTTAGGGTCAGCAGAAAATCAGCCAGTCACAACTGTGCAAAAATTAGGAATCATACTGCTCCCCTTGCTTCCCCTCAGCTGATGACAGCATCTCATCTGATGTCAAAATGTCCACAAACATTTCATCCCTGCAGTTAGGTTTTAGCGTACTGAAGGTAGTATTGTTTTTACTGCTGATGTACCTAATGGTATCATTCACATGAGGGCGGCAGGTATAGTTGGGACTAGCTGAGTTACCTGATACTGCCTGGTCAGAAAGGTGAATAGTAATAGTGCGTCAAATATCTCCAAACCGTATTACCCTTAAAGTAGTGCATTTAGTACATAAATATTGTTACTGCTTCCACACAGGCAGACACTACAGAAGAACACAGGAGTCATAGTCTAATAGAAAGAAAAGTAGTAAAAAAATAATTTGACCAGACTAGATTAAGCAGACTTGAATTCCCCAAAAACAGTTTAAAAAAAAAAAAAAACAAAACCCTAGAGGATGTGAGCACATACAGTATAAATGCAGATAGCTTTTATTTCACTGTTGCATGTGTTCCAATACATGTAGCATTTTTTAACTGTTTATTCGTTGCAATTTCAACATGTAATAATTACTTTTATCTTTGCTCACAAGCTTTTTTGTTCAAGAATGTCCCAGAATTATAGCTCAATATTAATTTATTGAGCTTTTTATGGGTGGCACTTAAACAGAAGATAATAGCTTGTTTCTGTGCATGTGTCTTACCATCACCACAAAGATAACAGTACTTTCTGATAGCTTTGTGCTTCTTGTGTCTGTTGACAAATTTGTTTGTATTTTGTAGGTATTCCTTAGTATTTTTTCAGAGGTATTGGACAGTAAAGAGAACTTGGAAGAAGCTCTGAAACATGTGAATGAAAGAAAGGACCAACTTCTCCCACTCACTGACTTTGCCATAGGTACAAAATCCCTCCTGCACAGGCACTCTACCTGTGTATAACACATGTGAATGCTATAAATTAAGACTCAGCACAACATTAAAATACTGATTGCCTTTGCTTCTGTCTAACAAGACAGGGCCTGCTTAGCAAAGTACAGTGATGGGAAGTATTATCGAGCAAAAGTGCTAAGAATTGAAGGCTGTAACCCTCTTCAGATCTTGGTGAAACATGTGGACTATGGATCTGATGACATTGTCTCCACAAACAGGTATCCCACACTGCATACAAAAAATGTTCTGTATAAACTGAATGATGTTTACATTTTTTTATTACATGTATAATTGTTTCACAGTTAATTATAGCACTGACATTTTAAAAAAAAAAAAAAAGGTGTTTGTATCTTTGTTTTGTCTTGTACTTTAGACTGTGTCAAATCCCTTTGGACCTCCTGAAGTTTCCTTGCAAAGCCATCAAGGTGAAAGTGGCAGGGTTCAGGCCTCCTCGTGTCCAAGTGGAGGTAGAGAGAATCTCGTATCAGCCTGAATGGAGCATTAAAGCTATGCTGGAGATGATCGACCTGTTGCATGGGAATATCACTGCCTCTGTTGTGGTAAGCCTTTAGAAATTATTGGTCATACAAAATTGTCTTGACAATCTTCATGCTAAGGTGTTTTTAAATACTTAACTTTTTTCAGTCTGAATCTACTGTTCTACTGTATAATGAGAGAGGAGTACCTGTTCACCATCCTCTAGTGGAGAAAGGTCTTGCTGATGAGGATTAAGAAGAGAAGGCCTGTAGGTTTCTACCATTTCACATACAGCGTTGCACTGATTATTTGACTGGTACAATGATTATATGAATGGTAAGTTGATATTTGGAATACTAAACAACCAAAAAATGCAATTAATGAAAAATACTAGGCATACTATGGTAAGACCAGGTATATAAAAGTTTCTGAATTAAAATTGCATGTCTGCAGATGAAGCTGGGATAACCAAAAATTCCATAACTAATGCAACTACATTCTGAAATATTACATTGTCATACCTACAAAACTGATGGTGATAAAATTTGAATAGTTTATAGCCCTAGTAGTGTATAAGTTGTATTTTTGTTACATTTATACGTAGTTAAAAAATGTTTCCATTATGAAGAAAAGGTTTATAACATTGAAATATGCCTTATATTTCAAATACATTTAAAATGTTTTTCTTCAGGCTGCTGCAGTGCCACAGATTTCTTAAAAAAAAAAAAAAAAAACCTTCAGGAACATTTAGTTTGTATGACTTCTAAACTTTAGTGTTTACTCACTATGGAGCAGTTGGTCCTCATTGCATGTTTTCCCCTTGAATATTCTGTGTACTATTAATTTAGTCTGAGTTAAGGTTATTAAATTTAAGGGCTTCTGTCACTGACTGCTGATGTCACTTTTTCTTTATCCTCATGTTGCATGATGAATAATACAATTTCAGCTCTCAGCAAACTCTTAAAATGTACCAAATCAAGTTGTGCACCACAAAGGAAAATGAACTCAAACGCTACCTGTTCATGTTCAACATTTTCCAGTGTTAAGATGACATGCATGTCAAGACATGAAGGCAAAATGACTGAATAAATATTTTTAATTGTCACGACAAATGTCGTCTTCCAACCTATCCTCAAATCACACATGTCCCACCATTCCGCCACCACCAAAGCCAGCCTAGACTCAGGCAGACCCTCCCAGGTGTCTGACCACCTTAGTGAACTGCTATACACTGTAAATGGTATTTCAAGGTACTCACTTGCTGAATTTGCAGATCTGCTAGACTTCTGTAAAATGAAAAAAAGTTTAAATTATCACTATCAATAATTGTTTTTTTTTAGGCTGATGAAAAATGTCATCACACAAGTAACATTTAAAAAAAATTTAATACTAAAACCTAATTTAAGATCATTTGAGGAAGTTCTTTGCCAAACACAATGGGACAAATGTACATTATACTTGCAACAATAAGATCAATTATTTTACCTACTAAAAAACCTATAAATACACAAATTTAAAAAAATACTCTATGCCATAGAAGCACTGCTAACCTACTTGCAGCAGAAACAATTACTCTTGAACCACCAAATGAACAGCAACTGAAAATAAGATGGTCAGGATTCCAGAGTTCAGGACTCAATACCCTTTCTAAAAAGGCACTTAGCTCATTATTGCTTTTTAGACATGTAAGCTGCAAAGTAAGAAGGTAAGCTACTTCCTTTTGAGGTATGTTAGTAATAAATGTTCTGGTTTCTGTAAACAACTGGCTTGTACTTAAAAGTTTAAAATTCCCAGGAGTCCATCCATTTGAGACCAGCCATTGGACTGCTTGAGTCATGGGCAAGGGGCCCCCTCATGCCATAGGAAAGGGGATGGAACAGGTAAAAACTGTAGGAATAAGGATGGGAAATTGTCAACTTGGTGAGTTTCATTTAATCTCATCGCCTACAACCAAAAATCTTATAATTCAGAATTCTTAAAATATTTAATACAGGACTGAAAGTACATAAATGTCTATACTTGGCCTAAGAACCATAAAATGATATTTATATTGCTTACTAAAAACTTATCCTGTGTGCATTACTTACTGAGCAATTTTGAGTGGTTAGAACAGCTTTGGCAATCTGAAACAATCTCCAGCACTTTAACACCCAGGATCAGAAAGAAACAGCTAATTAATCTCACCTGTAAATAAAGGCAGAGAGGAGTAGAGCATGGCCCCCTCTCCACAGATGGCATGCCAAAGATGGTGAGAGCAGCAGTTCTGCGCTCTGTAACAGGACATCCCAGGTGATGGCTGAAATGTAGAGGACAGTAACAGTCTTACAATAAATACACAAATGGTCACCAAGACGCGGTTCTATCTAATGCACTTGAAAATAAACAGAAATGGAGGCCTCTGAACTGTGTCCAGTGTAGCAGACGAAGCTAAAAACAGTAGGCGGACCCACAGTACCTGTGAGCATGCTGCTGAAGAGCATGGCAGGGAAGTAGTGGTGATAGTAGAGAATACGGCCCATAGTGTAAAAAGGCAAGTAATGCAGGACCCAGCCCAGGAGCAGCAGCCCACCGCCATCCAGTAGTACCCGGTAGCGTTCTAGGTCATGAAAACGGCAAGTGGCTAGATCCTGCTCTCCTCCAACGACAAAGTACCAACAAAATGGGTAGGTAATACGGACATTTGAGTGCTGTTTGCTTACCCTGACTTTTCTTGTTGAGCCTCACTCCTCTTTGAAGAGCCACAGCCACAGCGGTTGCCATAAGCACGTACAGGCCTATGCAGAGTAAGTTGAACCACCAGATCACCTGGCATGTGGATAAAACAATCACTTACTGGAAACAAGTCTAGCATCCATTTCAACCAGCGGTTTACAGGCAGCTGATGTTCATTTAAGATGAACGTTGTGCCAGTATGATAAGCTGTTTTTTTTTTTTTTTTTTTTTACTGCAGTGTGGAGCTTCATCCAGGCGAAAAGACATACTGGATTTCCAAGGAGATATACACGGTACTCCGTTGCATTCACGCCGGAGAACCTTATCCCCTGAAAGAGAGAGATGGATTTTTAACACTTCATCACACAAGTCCACATGACACTGATCTTTATCACCTCTACATGAACATTTGAATAGAGAAAATCCTTCACCTGGTAGTTGATAGGCCAGTGCCATGGTCTGGAGATAGTTTCATATTCTTTAGGCTTCAACCCACTGTTACCCTGAAACAGAACAGCAGCCAAAGCTCAAAGTAACAAGCTGGAGTTTGCCAGGCAGATGGTCCTTGCTGAAAATCTTGCCTTACTGCAAGTTTCTGCTAATCTTTTACCCTTGACTCACCCTTATCATGATGATGTGAGATTCCAAGAGGATCTCCAGGAAGGAGGGCTTTAGCACCGCCAGGCTGATGTTAGGCACTGGACACAGGAAGAAGACATTTTGTAAATTGTAAGCACTGGATAGAATGTATTACTGTGGTACAAAAAGACAGAGGTGGCTAGTATACACTTACATTTAGGATTGATGTGGTCCTCAATATTCCACTGGGAGTTGGGTGTCTCCTTCAGGTAAGGGCTACACGTCACTTCCACCTGTTCCCATCCCCTCAACGATGAAAGCAGTGGAGTTGTAACCACCATAAAAATAGCTCAACCACACAGAATTACCATTCAACATAATGACCGAAGTCCACTACCCTTTACTTCTAGAGGTAAAAAGATGGGTTCAAACCCAACAAATACTTTTGCACATTCACTAAGGTTCTTAACCTGAACTAATTTTCTTTCTTTTATATTTAATCCTTCAGCAAACACTTGTCTCCAATGTGAAATATATCTCAACATAAAACATTTAGCCACAGAGATATTAAAAGATGGAATTTTTGAAGCACCATCACTTAGTCCAGTACACATTTTTACCTGCATGCATTACAGCATGGTCGCAGATAGAAACAATAGGCAATATTTAAGATTTTTTTCTTTCTTTTTAACAGATACTGTAGTGCAAGTTTATGGGGGAGATTGGGAGAGAAGTGAGTGTGAAGTAGTGTTGTTTTGAATGAAAAGAAGAAAACGGCAGGTCTGATTTGCATTCCACCAGAGTGATTTAGGGAGTGCATGTGCTCTCACCACTTGGGCAGTGTCTTGCCGGAGGAGTACAGCACACATCCTGTGGAGCGGTGCAGCAGTCGCACCTTGCTACGCAATACTTTGACCAGGTCACCATGCTGGCCCCCACAAACCTCCACCTGCCACAGGTCATTGAGGTCACCTGTCCCATTCTGCATCACAACAGAGAGCAAATTCAAGAAAGGTGACAAGACTGTATACAACACTCCATTCTCTAAGGTGTTTCAGCAAGCTTTGATAACTGAACTGTAAGCTTCTGCTGCTTGTTGACTAATTTACAGTACCTGTACAGGCTTTATAATGTGATTTGTCCCAGATATACCATAACAAAGCTTTTAAAAGCGAACATGTAACAAGTGTTGTTTTCCACTTTGTGTTCATTTAACATTCCTTTACAGGTCAGAAATTGTCAGCCCACTGCATTTTCAGCAACACTACTGAATGGTGTTGCACATAATGTGCTACTCACAATACCGTAGCCTGTGACCTGCAGATGCTTCTTAGTGAGGGGTGCTTCTTGGAGGTGACTGTGAAGATTACGAGTGGTCCTGATGGAAGAAAATTTCATATTTTCATATACAAACCCTTAATAACACATAGACATGATGAGCATAGAAGTGTTTTGTGCAGGGATTTGCCCTTACTCTTTGTGCTCCAATCGGATGATGTCACCGTGTCGAACAAAGTCTTGAGATCCAGACTGATCTACACGATAGAACAGAGAAGAGACCAGATGGAGTCACACAAGTGACTCCTTAGTGCAGCATTAACAGGCATGAGCTGTACAGTGTGAACCTGTCACTTACCCTCAACGCTATCTTGTCTGTGGACCAGCCATAGGTTGTTGTAGTCCTTGTGGAGGTATGCTGTGACCTGCAAGGGTAGAATAGAGCAGTAAGCCAAAGCAAGGGGGCTAACCTACCTAAGAGCAACTCTGCACCTGAAGCTCATGTAATTTTGAGTCTACACAGACACAGATACCTATTCAGTGCCCATTATGTAAGCACAGTATACAAGGTGTGGCCAAAGGAAGCACGGTGAGAACGAGGCAAACCTGCTGCTGTCTGGCACCCACCCCTTCCGGGTACAGGTGCCAGTGGGAGTGAAGGTAGCCACCTGCGATGCGCACGTTCTTCAAAGTTATGACAGAGCCATAGGCCAGGTCTGCAACAGCGAGCATCACAGAACAACCACAGTGGCGTAACAACACAGCTTGTGAAAAATTAGGCACTATGACCCTATCAAGCAGAACACAAACTACTCAGTAGAAAGCAAAGTGGCAAAGGTATAATCCTAATGTGATGGGAAAAAGACAGCAGTGAACTCACACTCAGGCATGGAGGCGTTGTGCAGGTTGTTCCCAACCAGTCGTGACTGAAAGGCCGAGCTGAAGAAGCCATCTCCAGGACCACTGGGTACAAAAATGGAGGGAAACGTGGCGGGGAAATGTTACTACACATTTAGGACTGCCATGGCTTCAATCCAGATGTAAACTTTAAAAGATTCTTTCTAATATTTCTAACACATTAGTGAATCAATAATCATTGGTTACATTACGTATTCACTGCATATCACATGCTGGATATTTACAACTCAAATTAATTCATAGCTTTTGTGGGTCCTAACATTCTGCAGCATCATTTTGCTACATATGTTAATACATAAATGTAAAATAAATATACAGCTACACTGCTCTCAGTCTCTGAGCACACACATAGTATTTATTATTTCCCAACTTGGTACACAAGCTGCGAAATCCCAGCACAATGAGTTCTATCCAAGTGAAGTCATACAGCATCAGTGAAAAATTCACAATTTACAAGCACAAAGCTGCATGGCAGCACTGCACCCAGCATCTGGATTCTTGGGCTTTGTCTCATATGTCCTGTGTTCAAACAGTTTGTGCTTTTGTGATTTCTTTCACTTCTGGCTTGTTGATAAGTTACATCAATAGAGTAGCAGCCTATTACCATGCATACATTTAATTGCTTTTTTCTATTTTTTGTCTTCATTTTTACATAAATCTGACTATTGTTTGTCACTATAACTACTAATAAGGAAAAAAATGATGTTAAGTAACTATAAACACACAAATGCATGCAGTAATACCTCAATTTTTTCAACTAGATAACTGCTGTTTAAAGTGTTCTTTGTCATGCTGAAACGGGTATCTTACAGTGTTATGGATATTTTGGAGATATTAATTGGGGTTTCTCAAATGAACTCGGAGAAAAAAACAATTTCAATTTCACAATCTCATCAGAAATGATGTAAACTCCTTCATGATATTCTAATCTGAAGTCATTTCCAGGAACCAATTACAATCAAATACTGGGGAATAGGTGTACTGGTATTATTACTGATTCAGAAATATTGGAAATAAAGTTACAATGAGTAAAAAATGAAAATGCACCAACCTCTTATTTAGGATAGCAAAATGGACTGCAAAAATCAGGATGTACAAGGACAGAGGGACCAGGATGAGCCCTAACACTCGGGCCAGTAGATGCTTCCCAAAGTTCACCTGTCAGACCGACCAACACATTGCCACATGACCATGATGCTGTATTTTAATTAATTTTCATACCATACTTTGAAAAAGTATTCCTCCCCCAAGCCTTTTTTCACAAAAACAACTGTCACAACCTGTTTGACTGGGAATTTTTAATTGTAAATTAAATAGTGTATTTTACAATGTTACTAAAAAAGAAAGAAAATTATAAAACAATAAAAACTAAAATAAAAAAAAAAAAAACAAAAAACTGAAATGTCCACAATTTGTAACTATTCACCCCTACATTTAGTAGTTGAACCACCTTTTGCAGCTTTTAGTCTTTTTGGATGAGACTATTTTGCACAACTTGATGGAGCACAGTTTGCCTGTTCCTCCTTGCTCAAAGTGTTGCACATTCATTTAACAGACGCAGGAGAACAGGTACCAGTGTGATGTCTGTGTCTCCCAGCAGCCTCCAGAGATCCATCACCGTGTTCAGCCCCACCAGCAAAAGGACAAATAGCCCCACAAACTTCACTCCAAGAGCTCCAGCAAGGTTTACTCCTGTGAGCAGTAACCACAGCCACCAGGGAGCACTGAAGGGTCTAGACAATGTGCAAAATATGACAAGACATATACAGTTAGGTCCATAAATATTTGGACAGAGACAACTTTTTTCTAATTTTGGTTCTGTACATTACCACAATGAATTTTAAATGAAACAACTCAGATGCAGTTGAAGTGCAGACTTTCAGCTTTAATTCAGTGGGTTGAACAAAAAGATTGCATAAAAATGTGAGGCAACTAAAGCATTTTTTTTAACACAATCCCTTCATTTCAGGGGCTCAAAAGTAATTGGACAAATTAAATAACTGGAAATAAAATGTTTATTTCTAATACTTGGTTGAAAACCCTTTGCTGGCAATGACAGCCTGAAGTCTTGAACTCATGGACATCACCAGATGCTGGATTTCCTCCTTTTTAATGCTCTGCCAGGCCTTTACTGCAGCGGCTTTCAGTTGTTGTTTGTTTGTGGGCCTTTCTGTCCGAAGTTTAGTCTTCAACAAGTGAAATGCTTGTGGTAATGTACAGAACCAAAATTAGAAAAAAAGTTGTCTCTGTCCAAATATTTATGGACCTAACTGTAACTGTTCCAGCACATTACAATCCATTTTAAAAAATAATCATTTGTGTTATAGCTACAGCTATGTCCAAAGATAAACAGCACTGTGTTACCTAAAACTTCCTATCCACACAACAGGGCACTTTAAATGCAGAAGGTAACACAGTGGTTACAGCTACTGCATTGCACTTAAAACACCAAAGTTCAAATCCCACCTCCTACTGTAATGCTAAAGTACAAAAATATCCTACTGTATAAATTGATAAGTCATCATATACAATTTACTGTACAAACACTGAGTAATGAAAAACTGAAAAAAGCTAAATAACTGTAAACAAATGTAAACACTAACTACAGGCAATTTACAGTGACAATTTCACCTGAATATGTGTCTTTAGACTGGGCAAGAAATCAGCAGGAAGAAACACAAACAAACAAGGGGGGAGGGGTAGAAACTGCACACTGACTGAGCCAGATTAGAACCCATATTCTGAAATGCAGTGCAGGAGTGCTGGGCATTACCTGCTCCTCTGCAGGTTGAACTTGACCATGCTGAGAACTGAGCCCAGTATGAAGAACATCAGAATAGGATCCAGCAGGATGTACTGGGAGATGGTAATGCAACCCGTGTCTGAGGAGATCCAACATCATGACAAGTTTAGTGGCCAAAATTTCAAATTTGTGATATTTTGTAAAAACATGGCCACCAGTATTAACAGATAACAGGTGAAGCTGAACTGGGTGTTGCTCAATGTTTGCTCATCACAGACAGGAAGTATAACAGACCTTGTAAAAAAGTATATTTCCATGGGAACAAGACCCACCAAAAATGAGTGCAGCAGCAGCGGTGAGGGCTGCAGGTGTGGACCGTGAAAGTTCCAGCACTATGAGGTAGGCCAAAGGGGGCAGGCAGGACCCCAGAAGAGCACAGAACTGCAGTCGAAACCAGACATGGGGTCAAACCATGTATAAACACTATACATGAGGTAAACGTACCATTATAACAACATTATAAAAAAGCTCTGCCCCATCAGTGAACACAGCTCACCCCTCTCATCCCACAGTACGCGTGATGCTCATACTTGTCCCCTGGCTTGATGAAGGGGAACGTGCCATCATAGCCCGTCAGGTGGCCAGCTGCAGCAATGAGCATCTGACAAAAGAGAAGCAGCATGTTCTGCACATGGAAAGCTCAACAAAATATACAACATTCTTTCTTCTGACATCAATGCTACCAAACTGCACCAAACCAAAGAATGTGCTTTCAGCAGATACTTACTTTTCCAAGCGGTGGATGGACATCAAAGAAAAAGGTCCTGTTGAGGTAATAGCTGCCCATTTTTCCAAAGTGGGTCTCATCCCAACTACAAACACACAACCCAACACGGATTGAGACAAACCTTTGAAGCACAAAATGTCTATGCTGCATTAACCTGACACATACCAGCAGGTGGTGCAGTGTTTAGGGCTGTTTTGCTTGGTAATCAAGTTTATAGGATTAAAGGCCCAGATTTGCTGTATAAATGGGCAAATAAATGCTAACGGTCTGACAAGGTACATGACATTGGGCAAGGTGATGTAATAAATATAAGTTGGACTGCTGGCCGTATCCCACCATTTCAGAATGGTTACAGATGTACAATCATTTTCATACTCATCACACTTTTTACTTAGCTACAAAACTTGGTTGTGAAAACATTCATTGCCAATTCTTTCACCACAGCCCCTGCTGGACAGAGGAAATACAGACTACAGCCTCACCATATGTGCGACGGTTCCAGGATTTTGTTAAAGCGTGTGCATAAGGAGAGGACGGACACGAGCAGCAGCAGGCGGTTTTGGACCCCCTTGGACTTAGCAGCAGCAGCAGCGCACGTCTCCGTGGCTCTGCTGGGGGTGACGGACGTTGCACAACTCGCATTGTCCAGGTCCCCCGCTGTCCTGTGTCCTGCGCCGGGCTCCCCATCAGCCGCTACCCAGCCACTTCTACGCTTCTTTCCGTGGGGGGCCTCTGGGTGGCCGCGGTGGCGCACACTTCGCTGCCCGTCCATTGTTTACCAACAGGTGAATGCGCCTGGTCCCCCCACCCCCCGTGTCACAAACACGTTGCTGTGCACGCAGCGGCAGCAGCCACACGACACGTTCAGCACACGCCTGAACACGGATCCGTTGCAGAGTTTGTACACATGCCGCAGGTGACCGAGCGGCGACATATTGGAACGCGAGTTTCTGGGAGATGTATTTTCTCAAAGGATCCCGGGATGCTCCAAATGGAGCAAGAGGACTGTAGTTCCCAGAAGCCAGCGGGACATTAATGCGTCACGCTCGGGCACCCAATCGGGTGCTGCTGCTACACCGCGCCAGTAGGTGAGACCGCGCAAGCGTCAGGTGTGAATCTGTGATCAGAAGGCGTGTTGTGAGTTTATCTTTGGAGAAATTTACGAAATCTAATGTGTGGATTGCATGTGAATGCGCACTCTTCCAGAAACCACACCACTGGCTATTTTCCTGCGTGTTCTCTTGCACAGGTTTAGTCTCCCGCTACAATTCACTGGTCTTCCACGTCTCAGCCGTTTTGTTTTACTAACAAGTAAGGCCTGGTGGGGTGGAAAGCTGCTGACACCTGAATCTGTGGGGTTATAATTTTCTTGGTTGCCTGGCAGCATTGCTAGTTTGTGTGAATCAGTGGAGTTTCAATTAAAAAGCTTCTGCCCAAGACTCAAAAACAATGGTTACTAAAATACAGTCAGGTCCATAAGTATTTGGACAGTGACACAATTTTCAGTATTTTGCCTTTGTACATCACCAAAGTGGATTTGAAACAAAGCAGTCAACATGTGTAGACTTTCAGCTTTAATTTAAGGGGTTTAACAAAAGTATCACATTAACCATTTAGGAATTACAGCCATTCATATACATTGACCCCCATTTTCAGAGGCTCAAGAATAAGTGGACAATTGACTGACAGGCAGTTTTATGGCCAGAAGTTGCCTCTTCCCTCATTGTTTCATGACAAATTGAGCAGATAAAAGGTCTGGAGTTGATTCCAGCTGTTGAATTTGAATTTGGTAGCTGTCTATGGGAACTATGCGGTCCATGGGAATATGCAGCCCAAAGAATTATTGATGCAAGTGAAGGAGGCCACCATTATGCCTAAAAAAACAAAACAAACATATCAGAGAAATAGCAAAAACTTTGGGAGTGGCCAAATGAACAATTTGGTACATTCTTAAAAAGAAGGAAAGCACCTGCAAACTTAGCACTTAACCAGATGCTTTCATAGTTGGGAAGGTAAATAGTGAGAATTTCCTTAAGTTTTTAATAGCAGTAAAGATGAAAAAAATGTGAATAAGTTGGAGATGATCCTATGCCTTTTATGTCTACCAGTTCTGAGCCTGTGAAGACATGCAAACTGGAAGGGGGCACATAACCAGTTAGAAGTGTAGATCGTAATACAATCCAACAGTACTTGTTTTACTGTATTTTTGCACAGCTGAGAGATGGCTACCTAATGAATCTCATGAGACACACAAGAAACTGCTATAGTAAACATGGCCAACTATATCATCAGTTTACGTGAGATGGAGAACAGGGTCATTGAAGATTAGATTATCTTTCAAGGAGCTGATTAAATCAGCGACACAACCATTGAATACATTGCTTGTTGCAATAGAATGAGAATGAAACAGGCCTGCCAGGTTTCTTTTAAAACAAACTCACAAAGAGTAAAAAAAAAAAACAGCATTTATTTGTGCTCTTTGTGGTATAGGCTATCGTTACAGTTAGGCTTGGTAAAGTTTGGGGGCAACAGGGCTGCACTTAAATGAAAAAAGGTTAAAAGGGTTTACTGTCCAGATGATCCACCAGGAACTAACAGCATTTTTGTGGAGGGGTTTTATTGTGACAAAGGTTAGTGATTTATAGTGAATATTTACATTAAATTGTGATGTACTCAGAAGCATCAAAGTGAAAAATTAACTATTCCACTGTGTGAACCAAAGAACAACTATTTATCTTAAGTCTGGAAAGAAAAGTGACAAAGCCGAAACAAAGTCTTCTGTGTCTGACTGACTACACTGTTTTAGGGTATCTGACAAAACACACACTGCATTCTCTATGCAGATCAACAACACTAACAACTCACACTGCAAATCATAAGGCCAAAACTACAGTTCACACTCCAACAACTCCAGACCATCCTCTTCTTTTGTGGGGTTCTTACATACACAAGAGGTGGGGCCACTCAATTGATGTCAGTTGGCATAAATGGTCACACTGTGAAGTCTCCACAGGCCTAATAACTAAACACGGAACAGGCACAAACACACAGCCTGACCCTGGGCCGTTACACTGTCATTGCCCACCTTTGCAGAACTGTAGTGATTTATATTGTGTAAAGTATTTCCATATTCCTCAAATACTGCCAAGGTAATTGTTTTTTGGGGAGAATTTTTGAGCTTGATGTCAGAGACTCTCTACTTTCTTTAAAATATCTAAACATATCATTTACCAGTGTCTTAATTTATATACAGGTAACATCATAGCATGTCTGAGAATTAAAACAATTTGTTTTATCTTTTAAACTGAATTGTCACTTTGTGTCTGCCAGTTAGTGTGCTCCTTCTAAAGATGGGTGCTATAGATAAATAGATGTCCCAACCCAGATTAACAATCAGCCAACATCTACTGTGACCACTCTGTGTAACAGGTATGTGGGCAAGACTGGTTGTCACAGTAACAATTATAGCCAAACTAGAAGACAATTTATATTAATGTTCTAATCAAGTGCACCTTCTCTTGATCACAGTGTCTTGCATAAGTATTCAAACCTGTTAAAAGTTTAAAATTTGTTATCCAGACAATGTTTCTTATACATATTTTTCCAATTTTATTTTTCCATTTGCACTAATACTGAAGAGCAAAATTAAATTGGAGATCAATTGTACTAGCACCCATCAGGCTCTGCAATGAATCCTTTCTCTAACATTACTTCATACTGTCCTACATTTATGATGGTTGATCAAAAACATAGTAAGATCTTTTCAACTCTGACATCTTGGGCAATCCACACGCAAGTTTAATCCTTAAAAGACTGACCTATTTACAGTTGGCATATTCAAACTTCTTGCAGCAGTTTTAACCCAGGAGCACGTGAAGATGTTCTTTTTCGGAGTCAAGTGCTGCATGACATTACACCTACCAACCATACCTCCTCATGGAGGAAGTGCCAGAAACAAACCAATCAAATTGACAGGAAGTTTTCTCCATCTCTCGTACAAAAAGTCTGATGCACTGTATGATTACACACTAAAGTATGGAATCTGTTGCTCTTGATAAATTAAAGTGGCTCTTAAAAGAGCCTTTGGGTTTGGGAAACGAGGCCGGCGGCGCAGCTGTAAGCTTAGGCGCGCTCTCCCCGGATTCGGCGGGCCAGCTGGATGTCCTTGGGCATGATAGTCACCCTCTTGGCGTGAATGGCGCACAGGTTGGTGTCCTCGAACAGGCCGACCAAGTAAGCCTCGCTCGCCTCCTGCAGCGCCATCACGGCGGAGCTCTGGAAGCGCAGGTCGGTCTTGAAGTCCTGCGCGATCTCCCTCACGAGGCGCTGGAAGGGCAGCTTGCGGATCAGCAGCTCCGTCGACTTCTGGTAGCGACGGATCTCCCTCAGGGCCACGGTGCCGGGCCTGTAGCGATGAGGCTTCTTCACGCCGCCGGTCGCAGGAGCGCTCTTGCGCGCCGCCTTTGTGGCCAACTGCTTCCTGGGGGCTTTGCCGCCGGTGGACTTGCGAGCGGTTTGCTTGGTTCGTGCCATCGTGTCAAGAAGTTGCGACTCAAATTTCTGTGACGGACTGCTGCGAACAGCGGGGCCTTATAAGCGCAGTAGGCGCCACCCGATTGGATAGCGTCACCTGCCTTTGCCATTGGTCCACTGCTGAGCGCTGGTCGCTCGCCATTGGTGGATTCTTACCGCGCAAAGTTAAAACGATAAAATGGCGACTTCCGCAACCCCAGCTCTCCCCGTACTTTCAAGATTCACGAGCAAAAACACTTAATCGAATTAGTTGTAATGTCATAAAGTACCCTAAACTTTAAAAGTGAACACCAAACGTCAACGGATCAATAAACAACCCCAGAATAAATAAGCTACATTGTCGGGTGAAATAGTTTCTAGCCGTTTTCTTTATAAATTACCGCAAAGTTCATTTTCCGCTTAATTCTTTCCAGTTTTAATATGTTTGCATTGAAATCGTTTATTAGAAATATTTGCTAAACTGTGCTACAATGTGAGTCCCAGGTTGATGTAGGCGCGCCGCAAATGCGTATTTAGCAGCAACAAATCCTTTCTACGAAATGCGGTTACCTTGGTGCGTGACTGCGTGTCATTCATCTTTAGGAATTTATTTTTTCTTAAATCAACGCTAATAAACCGGCGTGTATTTGTAGGTACAACAGGGAGTTCGCTCTTTCTGTACAGATGTGTGTGGCTCTTAAAAGAGCCGTTGGATTGAGCAGCAGTAGAAGCCGCTTCGATTTACTTGGTCTTCTCGGTCTTCTTGGGCAGCAGCACAGCCTGGATGTTGGGCAGCACGCCGCCCTGAGCGATTGTCACGCCTCCCAGCAGTTTGTTGAGCTCCTCGTCGTTGCGGACGGCGAGCTGCAGATGGCGGGGGATGATGCGGGTCTTCTTGTTGTCGCGGGCAGCATTGCCGGCCAACTCCAGGATCTCAGCCGTCAGGTACTCGAGCACGGCGGCCAGGTAGACCGGGGCTCCAGCACCGACGCGCTCGGCGTAGTTGCCTTTACGCAGCAGCCTGTGGACGCGGCCCACTGGAAACTGCAGTCCGGCCCTGGATGAACGGCTCTTGGCCTTCGCTCTGGCTTTGCCGCCGGTCTTTCCACGTCCGCTCATTGTTGCTCCTTAACACTTGTATACTTAACAGTAAAACGTATTCGAATGAGCAGCTTTATATAGTCGAATCGTTCGTCCATTGGTCAGCTTTCTAGATTACGTCGCGGTTCATGATTGGTTCACAAGAAGAGGCGTTTCGCCTCCGACTTCCACCATCAACCTTTGCGAATTCAGCTTCTGTTGTTTCACCTTACAATTTTATGACATGTATTTTGCTCATTCTAAACTACACTTTAAAAAAGAATTACATGTAGTATTAGAATGTCATTTACCTGTACTGAGAGTTCAGTGAAAAGTTGCCTCCCTACAAACGGTCCAAGTCATTTAAACAAAAGCATCTAATGGTTCCAAACAAAGTCCCAATGCACAAATCCACAAACACAAAATAATCATTATTATAATTTTGGTTTCAAAAAGAAACACAATGTATTAGTGGAATTCTCAGAACATACATTTTGAAAGCTTTAAACCTTCAGTCCATATAAAAACAAAGGACTTTACAAAGAAATATGAACACAGTAAAATACCACTAAACTGCATTGAAAAAGTTTTTTTTGTTTGGGGGGGGGGTGTTACGGTTCTTTTTTTTCTGGTGGGGACCTGTCGTGTTCCTGTTCGCGCGGTCTCTCCATAGGGGTTCGGCGTTGGACAGGTCCGTCAGAGCCAGGATTGGTCCGTCGGCGGATGACGTCACCCTGCAAGCGCTTCTCTGTGCGGACCACCATGGAGGCAGCGGCAACAGCTTCGTCTTGATCGTGCTTTCTGGCAATCTATGTCTAGCGGGGGAGTTTGCTGTTTGTCCTTATTTGTACAGTGTTGGCACCGGGGAGTGTACAACCCTTGATGTACCTGTTGCTAACACTTAGCGATCTGTTGTACTCACAACTACTTTAAAACATCAGGCGAAGTGGCAGTCTCCCACCCTTATATTTGTTTGGTGATTTCTGTAGTGGAGCTCGACTGGGCTTGAGTTTGTCATTCGTTTTCTTTTCTTTTCGTGGCCCAGGTCGGGATGTCCGTTTTGTTTTGTTGTTGTTTTTGAGTTGGGAACCGCCTATATTCTGTAAAACTGTTTGGAGCCTGGTTCTGGTTTTTGTTTGTTTGTATATGTCTATATAATTCCATCACTCCCCACTGTAAATAAATTACACTTGGTGCCGTGTATCGGGTTCATTGTTGAAGGGGGTTCTTCCCTACCTCCTACATTTGCTTCCTTTCCCTTAAAATGCTACGATCCTCAATGCTGGTCCTCTAGCCAAGGAGCCGGGTCGTAACATTTTAAATGGGGGCTCGTCCGGGATCCATTGCCCTTTTGTGTGTAGTTATGTAACTATTTGGGGAGAAACCTTTGCTTTACTTGTTTCATTTTGCTTTGTGTCGGTTTTGGGATTAACGGCTGGTTTAACGTAAAATGGCACATTTCTCTGTTGAAGGGTTTTTCGATGACCCTAGCCTTGACTGCTTCGACAAGTTAAGGAAGATGACTTGTTATTGCTGGCAGCCCATTTTGATCTCTCGGTAGGGAGGCAGTGCACTAAGACGTTTATTAAAATGTTGGTTTTGGAAAGGCTGGTGAGCGAGAATATATTGCGGCATCCGAGTTCCCCTGATTCGGCTGCTACGGCAGTGCCGCTCGTGGCGTAAGCCAGTGGTTCCAGCGTGCCGGCCGAAGAGCCGCACGACTTCCCGGGAGGAGAAGCGAGGAGAGTCTCGATCGGTTTGCCACTCTTTGAGCCCAGCACTCCATTTTCTGCTTTGACGCCCCGTGCGTTTTGCGAGGAGGCCCGACTGAAGGTCCACTTAGCCCAGATTCAGGCTGAGGCGGAGGGCAAAGCACAGCAGAAGGAACTGGATCATAAGCTAGAGATCCAGAGGCTGGAGATCGCAGAGGAGAAGGAGGTCCAGCTGCGACAGCTGGAATTGAGTATGAGCAAACCGTCTGTTAAACCGCCTGCCACTGATGCTGTTCAGCGGGTTACCGGTACCTCAATACCCTCAAGTTCACCAAGCACTACGTTCGATGTAAGTAAATACATTTCTTTGATACCTCACTTTCGGGAGACCACGGAAACAAGAACCGTAACAATAAACATATAAAAAAATGTACCATACAGTCCTTTTTCCCTGTTCCCAGGTGGGAAACATCATCAGGTCTGCAAAACTTAATCTGGGAGGAGACTCCCTTTGGGATAAATCAACTTCAAGTGCACCAAAATGATCTGGTCCAAATGGTGATGGTAGGAAGCAGGCTATTCTTAGTAGTAAAGTGATTCATATTTCCACAGACAGTGAAGTTTGCAGTATGTGGTCAAGTAGGCACACAGGCTGACATAAAACTCAATTTCAGAAGAACTGTTGATCCCTCAGCTCAGAATACCTGTTGACTAAGTTTCTACTAGCAAAAAGTAAAGACAAAACCTTTTTTCCTTTTGTCATTCTTTCACAAAATCTTCAGTCTTCTTGTAGCTCCCTTCAGTTAGTTGTATGAATGGTGACCCATTCCACTGGATGTACTTTTTTGATGGTCAGATCCAAAAATTACAAGAAAATCACAAGAGCAAAGGAAACTCACTTGGGGAAGCTAATATAAACTTATTGGTTCTATCATTTGGATGATCTACATGCCAGGGGGTCATTGCCATCATCACCATAAAAGCTGTTGTTATTATCAGGGTCTCTACTAGCTAAAAATAATTAACCTCTGTCAAAAGGTAGAATTTTGCCCCATTACAGCAGCAGTTAAGCCACCTATTGACACCTTAGGTTCCATACTGTCTTCTGTGGTCATCTTTACAATGACCATAACTTGATAATCCCAATAAAAATTCCCCCTCTGTAGTACCTCTAAAAAAAGGTGAGGAAATTCTATTTTTATCCATATGGAGTATTATTGCCAGCGATATCAAAGTAATACACTGAGGTATAAAAAAAAAGAAGTTTTTTTTTCTCTGTATAAAGTCATCTATTAATTGTTAATAATAATAATAATAATAATAATAATAATAGCCTGCAATGTTATTGAGGTATGAAGGAGGTGTAACTCCAAATACACTCCAAAATATGACATAAAGGTTCAAGTATGTTTACATCTGATAACTGGGGTAGGTCTGACAAGTGTCTGACTTTATTCTGTTTGTATGAACAAGGATAGAATCAATTTTTTATTAGGGATGATGGAATATTGCCTCTGAAATTGGAAACATTGTCAGAAAATGGTCTATATATCAATAATGCATTGTGTCATACAATGCTAAGACTAAGGCACTGCTGAATTTCATCATAATTTATTTTGTGGCAGTAAGACAGATTCTTACGTCTGTTTGTACATCAGGACAGCGCTGGGTCCCTAAATTACATCAATCAAGCAAACTATGCTTTAAATATCAGAAGACCTTTAAGTAATTTTGAATATAGTTCTGCAAAGCAGAAGCAATGCACTGTGAGGAATACAACACTTCTGCCAAATGTCATTTAAGTAAATTAAAGTGTAATCTCACTGTTTGCAAAGACAGTGAGATAAGAATCAACTCAGCTTCATTGGAAACAGTGAGTTTCTGTGACTGCCATGGGAGAATTCCAGGTTAATTGCACAGATGAGCAAATTCAGGCCTACAGAGTGCTTCGGAGACCTGTATAGCTCTTTTAGGAAATGCGGTTCAGCCAGTCAAGCAGATCTCTTGTTCTGCTAGCAAAGAGTAACTTTTCAGTTGTTCACTGGCTACACAGATTCAAAGTACATGACAACCTGAATCAGACTGCAGGTACAACTAACAATTTTGTAACCTAAAGGTTGAAATGGTAGGAAAAACCCTGTACTTTTAAGCACAGAACTTAACTGAGTGGTTTTAAGGATTTGTTATTGCAAATAAAACTTGCAGTTCAATGGTCCTGCTTTTTATGGTCAGAAAAACAGATAATGGAGCTGATTACTCTTGCTGTGCTCTGTGTGCTCATTGAGCCCTTCTGGTCAGGGAAGTAAAGAGGCTTGGGGCTCATGCAGTATGAAAATATACTAGAGAATTGCATGTGTCTAATACACTGTGACACACAAGTTGCAGTTGTAGGAGCATTGAAAATGCTCAGTCTTGAGTCTGGCCAATTGGCTATTAATTTACAGACATTTTTATAGATTCCTAATAATCTAAAAATTGTAAATGATTAGAAAGCTTCCATTGCCATCCTCCTTAATAATTGTGCGATACACCAAGCAATGTAAATGTGTAAACAGCTGTTAAATATTGATGTAGAATTCCTGGGAATCTGGAAACTTGAAAGTTAATAGAAAATCAGAAAAACAGGTACTGCTGTAACACATCAATAAAATATCCATGGTGTGTCTGCAGCAAAACAATATTTGTGCAGCAGAAATGTAAGGTGGACTTTCCTTCGAAAAGTTAATATTAACACACCTATAGATTATTTCTAACTTCTAGTAATAAAAACAAAGCTAAATGTGTCAGACAGTGGCTCTTTGCTAAATGTATAGTTAGAAAATAGCAGGTATATGTGCAAGACATTTATAACTTGACAAATTAAAAACAAAAATATATATTTTGATGAAGTCACATAAATCTCACAGCAAATTACTACTATTTCTCTCAGTATTTACGACACAATGCCAATGACAACAGGCAGCTTTTCTAAAATTATTTTTATTTTGAAGGTGGTTTGTATATACACTGTCCGGCCAAAAAAAAAAAAAAAAAAAAGTCACACACGCTAATATTTCGTTGGACCACCTTTAGCTTTGATTACGGCACGCATTTGCCATGGCATTATTTCGATAAGCTTATGCGATGTCACAACATTTATTTCCGTCCAGAGTCGCATTCATTTTTTGTCAAGATCTTGTATTGATGATGGGAGAATCGGACCACTGCGTAAAGTCTTCTCCAGCACATCCCAAAGATTCTCAATGGGGTTAAGGTCTGGACTCTGTGGTGGCCAATCCATGTGTGAAAATGATGTCTCTCTCATGCTCCCTGCAGCACTCTTTCACAATTTGAACCCCATGAATCCTGGCATTGTCATCTTGGAAGAAAAAAACCCATTGATGGAAAAACCTCATTTAGTATATTCAGGTAGTCAACTGACCTCATTTTTTGGGCACGTAACATTGCTGAACCTAAACCTGACCAACTGAAGCAACCTGAGATCATAACCCCAAGTTAAATCCAGGCAGTGACTTGTATTTTTTGTTTTTGGCCCGGCAGTGTATAATATAACTTCTGTATGTTTGTGATGTTTCCAGTTTCAAAACTTATCTTTAAATGTTTAATCAAATCATAGTTTTTAAAAAAATTATACTTATTACAGTAATATTCCCGTAATGCTAGTCCTCAAGGTACATTCCTACAAAGTGCAGTGCTAACCAAATTAACTTTAATCAGGATCAATACAACATTATAGCTTATTTGGTAAAATACAAATAAAGTAGTATTTAATAAGAAATAATTCACTTTTATTGAAAATCTCATCATGTAAATTGTTCTTATTTATCTTTGCAGTTGTGCTGCACAAGCTACAAAATCTAGAAGATTTGAGTTAAATTCATTTTCCCCATACTCTAATTCAATGTATTCAATGTAGTGCATCCCTGTGTAAAGGACTGAAGAATTATATATTTGCAACCATGAGCTGTTGCTATTTGTTCAACAAATTAGTAATACCATTTATGATCATTTATGATCAAATATACACAAATAATCCTTACAAAGGCTTGCAAGCCAACACACAGTAGTAGTTCAATGTCATGTCTATCTTTGTATCAGGGGATGAGACACCCATTGCTTCCAGAAACCTGAAACAGAAAATAATAGCATGCATAAATAAGTTAACTAGCCTGTACAAAATATGTGTGCATGAAGAAGTTTGTAGTTCATTGTGATGTTACTTGACCTGTGTAAAATAGGCACCACTGTCTTTGTAGAGATGTTTCCTTGTATGTGAGTACTGTGTACAAAAAGCTAGTGATTATAACAGCTGCCAGTACTGTGTGGAGAGGTCATCTAGCCTGGGATTTATCACTGACCGATGTGTGTAGCTGTGAATATCTGTTTGGAGGAAGTGGGCACATATGAGATTGCTACCTGGACTGTGTGTACTGACTATCAGGTCTTTGAAGAGAATTTACCTGGTCTGCATGTTTTGTAGCATGGCTGGACCTGCTTCTGGTTCTGCTCTTCGGTAAGCCTGGTAGTAGGAGAAGGTCTCGATGAAGCCCACTATCTCACTCACCGAGAGCTGCATCTTCACTGGGATGTTTTCCACTCTTTCAAAGACACAGGGCTTGTTAATTAGACTACATTTTTATGTGATTTTGGACTAAAAAAGAAAATGATATGCAAATGTTCACAGCATATTTGCAATTATATTTTTGCAAAAGATATATTCTGCATAAGCATCTAGAATTAGATGCCATTACTGCACATGTTGATGAAGAAAAACGGTTGCAAGGCAAAGCACTAATTCTTTTCTCGTGAGTGCTTTAACCAGCATTGCCATAGGACCATAAATCCCAGTAATAATTCAATCTATTTACAGCTAGTAACTAAGAATATAAGCTTCCCTTATGTAACAAATGTAATCCATTCTTAAACATCTGATTGTAAAGCAAGTTCTCATACAAAAATTTGTTCATCAGTTTAAAAAAAAAAAAATTATAATGTGTTTCTGAGGTTCAAGAAGTTTGTCCAATTTATTTCCCCCTAACATGCAAAATCTGTGTCCTGTGGGAAGAGGGAGTGCTCCTGGCCTTGTGTGTTGTCCACATCACCAAAGCATGTATTTCGAATTCAGATTTCTTTTCTAATAAGTGAGTTTATAGGTCAATATGCAGTTTTTTTAATTGTACAAATTACATGGGCTTCTAAATTTAAATTTTCATAAAAGTAACATCATTACATGAGGAAGCCTGTACTTTATCATTAAACAATTGCAGCCTTGTTCTACCAAATTTAATTATCTTAATAATTTAAGATAAATATAGTTTACCTCTTTTTATCTGGGAAAGGGATAGCATCAAAAAGGTCTTGGAGCTTGCTGTTGGCAGCTTCCACCTTTGCGTTTACATAAGGCAACAGGAAATTGTTAACCTGGAAAGATCAACCCAAGGATCAGTACATGCACCATGACATCTATACTTGTATTCACTACTCTACATACAGAAAGAACTTTGTCCCTCAGCCCAAACAAAAACTCAACATGTACAATTAAAAGTGTATTAAGTTTTACATTCACAAACTACACTAAACCTGCAGTTACTCAGCAATGGGAAGGTGGGGTATGGGGACAATGTGTACTGCAGTGCCTGACCTCCTCATAGATGCATGCGATTCTGTCGTCGCAGTGGCCGTAACTGAATTTCAAAATGTCACAATATCCCAGCAGGGCAATGCAACCACGGGGTTTCAGGGTCCGGTTCACTTCTTTCAGAAACTTTTCTGGATTAAACCAGTGAGCAGCTGAGGCAGCAGTCAACAGGTCAACTGAGGCATCTTGGAAGGGCAGCTCCTCTGCAGCTCCAACTCTACAGTATTGGATGTATAGAAGGCCATTTTGATATCTTACTGTGTGACCAATGATGATGAATGATGACCAATTATGAAGAATGACCATTAGTGACAAGTACCCATTAGTGAATTCTTTTTAAAGGTTTTACTGCTATACTATAAATGTTTAATCGAGTCTTCTTAGATATTAACTCAGCCCATATTAAGTCTTCTTAATGCAAGCAATCTCGGCATCATAAAGACAGCACGAGACAACATGAGGTCAGATGATAATTCACAAGGCCATTAAAGGTAAAAACAAAGGAAAAAAAACCAGTAATTATCACTTTCTGCTCTGACATTCAAAAACATGTACAGTGCTGTGAAAAAGTATTTGCCCCCTTCCTGATTTCTTATGCTGTTGCATGTGTCACACTTAAATGTTTAATATTAGACAAAGATAACCCAAGCAAACACAAAATGCAGTTTTTAAGTGATGGTTTTATTTATTAAGGAAAAAAAACTATCCAAACCTACATGGCCCTATGTGACAAAGTAATTGCCCCCTAAACCTAATAACTGGTTGTGCCACCCTTAGCAGCAACAACTCCAATCAAGCATTTGCAATAACTGGCAATGAGTCTTTCACATCGCTGTGGAGGAATTGTGGGCCACTCTTCTTTGCAGAATTGTTTTAATTCAGCCACATTGGAGGGTTTCCAAGCATGAACCGCCTTTTTAAGGTCATGCCACAGCATCTCAATTGGATTCAAGTCCGGACTTTGACTAGGCCACTCCAAAACCTTCATTTTCTTTTTTTAAGCATTTCAGAGGTGGACTTGCTGGTGTGTTTTGGATCATTGTCCTGCTGCAAAACCCAAGTGCGATTCAGCTTGAGGTCACGAACTGATGCCCGGACATTCTCCTTCAGGATTTTTTGGTAGAGAGCAGAATTCGTGGTTCCATCAATCACAGCAAGTCGTCCAGGTCCTGAAGCAGCAAAGCAGCCCCAGACCATCACACTACCACCACCATGTTTGACTGTTGGTATGATGTTCTTTTTCTGAAATGCTCTGTGACTTTTACACCAGATGTAACGGGACGCACGTCCTCCAAAAAGTTCAACTTTTGTTTCGTCAGTCCACAGAATATGTTCCCAAAAGTCTTGGGGATCATCAAGATGTTTTTTGGCAAAAGTGAGACAAGCCTTTATGTTCTTTTTGGTCAGCAGTGGTTTTCGCCTTGGAACTCTGCCATGCATGCTATTTTTGCCCAGTCTCTTTCTTATGGTTGAGTCATGAACACTGACCTTAACTGAGGCAAGTGAGGCCTGCTGTTCTTTAGATGTTCTTCTGGGTTCTTTTGTGACCTCTTGGATAAGTCGTCGCTGCGCTCTTGGGGTAATTTTTGTAGGCTGGCCACTCCTGGGAAGGTTCACCACTGTTCCATGTTTTCTCCATTTGTGGATAATGGCTCTCACCGTGGTTCGCCGGAGTCCCAAAGCTTTAGAAATGGCTTTGTAACCTTTTCCAGACCAATAGATGTCAATTACTTTGTTTCTCATCTGTTCCTGAATTTCTTTAGATCGCAGCATGATGTCTTCCTTTTTGGGATCTTTTGGCCTACTTCACTTTGTCTGACAGGTTCTATTTAAGTGATCTCTTGATTCAACAGGTCTGTCAGTAGTCAGGCCTGGGTGTGGCGAGTGAAATTGAACTCAAGCTTCCCAAAAAATGCGATTAACCACAGTTACTTCATGATTTAAGAAGGGGGCAATTACTTTGTCATATAGGGCCATGTAGGTTTGGATAGTTTTTTTTTCCTTAATAAATAAAATCATCACTTAAAAACTGCATTTTGTGTTTACTTGGGTTATCTTTGTCTAATATTCAAATTTGTTTGATGATCTGAAACATTTAAGTGTGACAAACATGCAACAACATAAGAAATCAGGAAGGGGGGAAATACTTTTTCACAGCACTGCATATAATGGAAATATGCCCAAATCGTATAGTAATTAACTATGGAAATGTGAGTAATGCTGACCTATAGGTGACGTTAGGAAAGCAAGGCGCTGCCTTAGCTTCCTGAATTTGGCTTTCACTGACATCAATTCCCACCACCTGCTGGAAGTGAGGAGCCAGCAGACGGGTGTTCTGTCCTGTCCCACAGCCCAGGTCCACAGCAAGAACATGGGGTGGCTTTTTCTGTTGGACAAAGCGCATAAAAAGTAAGGGCAATAAAAAGCTTCAATAACATGGGTTATCACCTTTAGCACAAATATGCAAAGCCAATATCATGCAAAAAAAACAACCAGTTTTTGTGTGCACATTTAACATTTTGTATTTTTAGGTGCTTTTCAGAACTTCCTCTAAGCACTGAATAGGCAAATATCAAACATTTTGTAATATTTTCTACATATCTGAGCCAACAAAACCACAACCAAATGACAGGCACACAAGGTGAAAGGTTAAAATCTATGATGTATTTTCTTCAATTGCAGAACTAGGGCTTGAAAATGATGTCTTATAGATGCTTAGCAAAAACGATTTGCTTTTAATGATTTGCCACACAACTTACCACAAGGTGACTAAGTGGTATTTAGTAATTTTTTATATTTACCTTCTCATTCAAATATTGAAGGATCAAATCCTTAACCTCATCGGGAGGGACAAAGCGGTAGCGCTGGTAAATGGAGGAATGGTGCTTGCCTTCAAACAGTTTGTCAGTCATGATTTGTTCTTTAAAACTTCAGCAGCACACAGTGACTCAGCAAACAGTCAGATAGCCTTGCCAGTCATTACCTGGTTGGAGTGAACACAAGTCCCTCAGTTAATCTTTTTAACCCCTTACTTACACTTTAATGTTCAGTATTCTAGCCATATGTTCCAGAGAAAAAAGATAAATATGTTTTTTTCTTCAATCTTCTTGCTATCTGTATAAAGAAATGAAAGAATATCTCCTTCATTCAGCAGATATTCAGTTTAGTTTATTAAGCATGTAGTGATATATCTAGCAGCATTTGTAATGTTAAAGTGGGAACAGTGTGATAACTTATGTTTCCATTTAAGGATTTCTATAAAAAACCATGTTTCAGAGTTCTGGATTATGTTTTATCACCGTTACAGTCTTAAACATATTTAACAATCTTACAGTGAAAATTAACTGATTAAATTCAGTTAATCCTTTACTCCAAAAAGCTATTTTGTAAAAACATCACAAAAGTAGTAAAAGCTTCCTAATTCATCCACTGCATTCCAATATTTCTTAAAACAATTAATGCCTAACTCAATTTCTCTATAATATGAACAAAAAATTATCTGAATTTTAAGACTTTCAGCCCTAAACTAAATGGCTATAACCAAAATGATAATGTTTGCTCTGAACAGCATTCTAGTCATAAAATTGGAAAAATTAATTGAGGCAATGGAAGATTCAACAAGCAACTGCACAATGCATGTTTGCTTTTTAATGGTCTTTACTGAGGCTTACATGTCACTGAGTCTGCAGAAACTGTCATTACTGCTGAAAACAACCTGCTTTATTCCATTCCCCAAAATAAATATGCACACGAGTTGAAGGATTACAAGCCAGTGGCGATCACAGTTTATGTTATGAAGATCCTTGACATCCTGGTGGTGGATAACATCAGACCTCTTGTTAAAGATCACCTGGACCCCCTGCACTTTGCCAACCAGGTCCAAATAGGAATGGATGACACAATCATCTGCATTCTCCACAAAGCTTGTTCCTACCTGGAGAAAGCTGACACCACAGTTAGGGTAACTTTTTTACTTTTCCAGAGCCTTCAAAAAGATCCAACAATTCCAAGTAGACTGATGCGGAGTGGTCAAATCTTAGAAGCACTTGTGGGTCCACATCAACAACAAACTGCACTGGTCTCACAATACAAATGCACAATATAAAAAAGGACAGAGCAGGCTTTGCTTTGGTAGTTGGGTGAGATCCTTTAATGTGTGGCAAGATCCTCCACATGTTCTACTAGACCATGTTCACCAGTGTGTTCTTCTATGCTGTGGCGTGCTAGGGCAAAGACTTCATATGTAGTGAGAGGCATGGACTCAACAAACTGGGAAGAAAAGCAGGTTCTGTCATAGGTCTGAGACCTCATTCAGTGGATGCCATGGCAGAGGCCAGGTTGAGGAAGCTACAGTCCATCATGAAAAATGACTGATATCACCAGAATAAAGTGACAATTACAAAGAATATTAACCACCAGGTTACCCAATTTAGGTGCACTAAGAAGTGCTTCAGGGGCTTTTTTTTACTATTAAGAATTTAACTGTCTTTTTTTAATTTAAGCATTTATTTTTATTTTCTTATTGCTAAGGGTTTTATGTATTCAGCTGTTGTAAAAGCTGTCCTTTACTTATCCTTTCCCAAATTGGAAGGAAACTAAAGCATGCCAACAGGAACAGGAGAAAATTTATGATGCAACTTATAATACAATATAATACATCTTACAACGTTAGGTATCTATAATAATGCATTTAAAGTTCAAGATCAGCGTAAATTTGTTCTTTTGAATTACTTCTGCATTATCTTGGGTATGAAAATGAAATCACGATTTACAAAATCTCCAGAACAATCCTTTGTGTTTACGGCAGAATTTAGTGGCACTCTTGATATTTTATTAATAACTCATCATGAAAGTAGTTTTCTGTGTTCTATAACTTCAAGTTCTGGTCAAACATCGTACTCAAATAAAAGTATTGTTGCCTTAAAAAAAATGCTCAGAGAAAAGTACGGGTTGAAAAACATCACTTAAATAATCGGTTAAAAAAAAAAAGTTCTAAAGTACTTAGATTCAGACGAAACTTTCTGCGACTCAAACCACTAGCAACACTAACGGCTTCAACACAGTTTCATTCAAAGAATATTACTTAAAACAATGTCTTCGAATCTTTTCAACAAACCGAAGCAGCAGTGCCAGTATGTTAGTGCTGTATCGCACTGTCACAGTCCTGAGCTCCGCACATGTTGCGGGTTCGCTTCGATTCTTCCCACATGCACACCGCCGACTTTAAAAATGAATGCGATCATGTACAAGGTATATATGTCCGGGAAACGAATAACATCCGTCGCACAAATAAACAATAAACATGCATATTTTCGTCACAGCGTGCGTAAACGAACTAAAAAATAAGTACTGTGCATAAAAGGTAACAAATATTGTAAAATGGCTGTAAGGTGAGTGGCCCACACAGCGAAGCTTTTGCCATATTTATTATTATGAGCACCAAACTAGACGAAATACAGGCTGACACGCTGAAAACAAGAAGTAAAGAAAATATTTTACCGAAAATACCTCCGCAGGAGCGAGGTGATGCAATCGGAGAGAAGTTGGCAAATTTGGGTCCTGGAAAAGAAGGGAGGCGAGCGATCCCTTCTGCTGCTCCTTTCCATGGAAACGTGACTTCCGGGCATGCGTACATCGGAGCATAAAATCGACAGACTGGTAGGGGGCCATAAACAGCAATCGCAACACTTCGAGACCAATCGAATAACCGACGAATAAAAGACCACAAACTGCAAGGCACTGTACTGGTACTGTAATACACTCACGACGGTAGCCATTTTCCCACTGCAGGGCTGTGGTTTGGAGCCTATCTTCGATGCACAGGGCGCAAGGTACGGTATCTGCCCCCTTAGTCCTTACAGAACACTACTGCCCAGCTGCCTGGTACGATTCACTTTGTACCGTAGTAAAGCAAAGTGTAAAGTAGCCTGCAAGAACATTATGAACTGTACCATGCAAGTAGATGCACAATTATTGGCATCGTGAAAAATAATGCGGTTCCCAATACTGCTGTGACACTGATGGTTCGTTTATATAGTTTGCCATGTACCAGCGATCATGTAACATAGTCCAGATTTTATAAACCTAATACGGGATCATTTTTGTTTTGTTACATTCATAGCGACAGTACTACAATATAGTAAATTTTCATCTAAGACATCCAAGTAGCAGAAGCGAATCTCAACTTTCAATGACTTGGTCACGTGTATTTTACGTCACGTAAGTTGTCCTGCCCGGATGTTAAACCCCGAGCGCACTGGGGTCAAATAAGGACACGGTACTGTACAGTATCTGTTTTTTTTTGCCGGGATGGTGCTATCTTTCACCTTTTTTCAAGATGCTGAGACAGAAAGAAATTAAAAACACTCATCACTTGGCCCTTAAAAGACTTGCCTGGACACTGCTGCCTTTAGTGACTAATAGTGGTTTGTTTGAACTGATTTCAATGTTTAAGTTTTGTTACTTATTTAGGCTGTTATCGCCTTTACAAATTGCAACTGTAAACAGACATAAAAAGCAAACACTATAAGTCAGGGTACACAAGTTTTTTTTTTGTCTGGTACAGAGTATGGATGTGGTGGCCTGATGATCCTTTTATAATTCATGCATGTATAAGTCACCTTTTTATTTCCCACAACAATTAAAACTTAATCTGATTAAAACCACAAACATAAAAAAGCTTTAAATCCTCAATTTAGGTAAAAACAAAATCTAAATAAGGAGAGCAGACAGCTGTGGATGTGATTTATAAAGGAGCTGTAAATGAAGTCACATTGTTTCGCAGCACAGCGGTGGTTTATTGTGTTTGGGCTGTGAGTTTGATTCAAATCCATTTCAAGTTGTACGTTTGCAATCCAAAGACATCTGTACACCGCAGTAATGGTAAATAATTTCTATACCCTCCCATGCTATGAATACCATGTTAATGGTCACTGTGAGCAGACTTTGACTTGAATAAATGTGTCTGTTATACAACACATCTCTAGGATAGAGTCTTCTGTTACTTTGCTTATCATGGTAATGCATGGGAGGGTCAGCAAGTTGCAGTGTGTAAACTGTCTATTATTTCTTTTACAGTCAATGTGTTTTCAGTTTTTTTTAGAAGCAATGATAGAGATACACTGAAATGAAAATAAACTTTGAAATGAGACTATTCATAAAACATTCATGTTCCATATTTTAAAAAAATATTTTCATATAAACTGTTTCAAGCTTATAACTAACTAAAACTTTGAGTTTCATTACAGTAGTGCATTTGATCAGACACTTTAATCACTTGCAAAATGTTTAAACTGCAATAGTTATGATGCTACCTCTAGTAATGCTGTAATAGTGCTTCTCCTTCATAGGACAATGCTTGGACATTATTATGTAATATTTTCTCCATCTTAATGAATAATATTTCAGAGAAAAAATATTTTGGTTATAACCTGACACTCACACAATGCCTAAGTATCCACACATCAACTGTTGCAAGAAATAAAACATAAAAATTTACAACAAATGTGGTACAAATAAGAAAGGAGCTGTACACTTTAGATTCATTCTATCTTCTATTAATCTGTTCAGTCATTTGTTGCTTGTGGGAAGATGTTACCAGTTGATGGCAGTATTGCAAAGTGAATGCACTTCAGCACATACCTCATTAAAGTTGCAAGATGCTGTTTGCAAAACCCTTTTTTTAGTCCATGTTCTAAGAAAATGCAGCAATAGAAAAAAAATGCCATCTGTACATCTCTCACAAGAATCTTGCTCTTTAAGTGCTCAAGGTCTCGCCTGCTTTGTGTGGAGGTGTATTTGCCCACATTCTATTGTGCGGCACTAAAGCTTCTGAAATGAAAGCATTCATCAGCAAACTGAGAGTCAGTATACGTATAAAGAAATCCAGGGCTTATTCATTAGGAAACATTCATTTCAGCATTTGCACTGACACTGTTGAGAAGTAGATTGAAAATGAATTATTCTATTAATAAAATGTGGCTTGATTTACACAGGCTGTTGAAAAACTGGATGATTAAATACATCTCAGGTTATCAGAAAACTGCTTCATTTTGAGTATACTAATATGCTGATGTTCTAGATGTCAAAGACATCTACAAGTCACAAGTTCATCACATAGCAGTATGTGTGTTTTCCTGTGGTAGACACGCATTTGCACCCGGACCACAGATGATAGTAGGTTTCCAGATCTTAGAGCACCACTCCCTTTGAAAAGAAAAAAATTTTAGAAAATGCTTTAGCACCAAATATTACCTCTCTGTTCAGCTGCAGGAGAAGACTAATACTAGTTTTTTTTTGTGTGGATTCAGTCAGGAATACGCTCATTGTAGAGCAGTGAAGCTAGTCTGTGAAGGGGAGAGAGATTGCTTGGACATTGATTAAGCAAAGTCTTTTTGGGGGCCTGAATGAATCTAGCAGCAGCAGTTCAGCAGCACACATGGGCTGAACAATCACACTGCAGGATGTCGGGTGTCTGAGCACAGCCTAGTCATGAAAGACAAAAAGCAGAAATGCTCTACTCAGCTTCAAACACATCCCTCAGCACTGATAATCCCAGTCCTGCATGCAGAATGACTCTCTCTCTCTCTCTCTCTCACACAACCCCCATTTCAATAAGGAGACTTTACGGTCATTGATTTGCAGGTCCAAGTGGGACAAACATGCGTGATGCTTTTGGAGGAGGTGTTGCTATTTGTTTCATAACAGTCTGGCAATAATATGATGAGAATTTTAATCACATGCCCACTTACTTTAAAGTTAAATTGCTGCTTTTCTTCTAATACCAAAACACAGAGACGAGTTTTCCCACATCAAAGTACAGTTGGAGGTACTGTGAAATTCTCCAATCAAGACTGGTGAACCTTTATATCCACTGCAGTATATTTTTTTTTAATGAGACATCCAACCCTGTCCTCACGGACCCCTGGATAAAGAATCAGACCAGCCTCATTTTGAATCCATTGCTTCATCATTACGTCTTTAAATAGGTAATTGGTAACAGCCTTGTCCCTGAATAAGTAAATCAACATTTAAAGCTTGAATACCGCTGAACAAATGGCCATGTGTTAAAAAAAAAAAAAAAAAAAAAACTTATATACCATAAGTTGAAGAATATATAACAGCAGGTAGTACAGTGGCTAAAGACATAGGTATATGATGAAAAGGTTGCCAGTTTAATAGCAAGGAAGTGTGATTATATCCTTATACATTTCACTTAGTGGCTTCTAGCACACATCGGGTCATGTTTAGTGTAACATGCTAAACATATTACAGAGCTTTTTAATCCAGTAGATATCTTTTTCAAACTGTCACATGACCAATACCACTATTACTGAAACAGCACTGTATGAATTAAACATCCATCCTTCCATTATCCTTATTCATTTGTCCGTTTGTCTTGCTCAGACCTGCAGAGCTGGTCTCAAAGGTTTCTAATTTATTTTGTTATATACAAATACATAAAACCAAAATTATTATTATTATTATTATTATTATTATTATTATTGTTATTATTATTATTATTATTATTATGTGCAGTAATGCATCATGTGTGACAAAAGATTTCTCCTATGTTTCACTCTCAGGTTTTTTTTTCCTGATATTCTTGAATTCCAGGTGATGCAGAGGATTATCTGCTGCCATGGAAAGCAGTTCTCAACATTTGAGATGGTGAGTTGACCGGTAAGCAGGAGACTGTCCTGTTGCACCCATGGACAAATGCACCTATTGTATGTCATTATGTGTACATGTCAGTGACAGCCTCCTCAACATCCCTGGGGACCACATACGCTCGCCACCCCATCCCCCACTCCCCACCACTTCAGTCACACAGACAATTCCCAGCAGCCTGGCAACTGTAGGATTGATCACTCTTTTTGTCTTCTCCATCCTTTCTTTCCACCTGTTCCCATCTCTCTTATTTGACAAATAGACCACTCTTTCTTTCTTCCCTCTATCTCTTTCTTTCCCATTCAGTAATGGATCTTTGCTGACAGCATGGCTCCAGTTCCTCCAGAAGACAACACTACAGACATCATTGGTGGAAATTACTTTAAATTGATTTTCAGCAGAGTTTCAGTGCAGGCCACCATACAGTGGGAACAGGATACCTCATTAACATGAAATCCAAGGAAATTAATTTTGTTCTTTCGAGAGGTGGTGTGATATTTTTTCAAGATCTGTTTTCTTTTATTGCAAGAAGTGCATTTGTGCATGGATGACCAAGGGATGTTGTGTGAATCTGAATGTCAGTTTTGCTGTTTCTTTACATCATATGTGTGTATGTGCATGTATGTGTCCATGTATTTGCCCACATAACTGACCTCTGCAAATTTTGCTATAGATTGAAAACCGTCTACAAACAAAAGATGGAGACAAGAATTCATGTAAACAAACATTTCAAATTGACACTGTTCCATCATCTATTATTATTATTATTATGAGGCCTAGATAACATTTAACATTTGTCATTACAGTAATATTACTTGGAGAACCCAAACCAAAAGCTAATACTGCATTAAATTTCAATTTGCTCTGAACAATCCTTAGTCATGTCGAGAGGACTCTTGAGGATTGGCCTGTTTTGTCCGATGTCACATTAAAGGGGAGCTTCTTATATTTACTAGAAAAAAGCCATGATAGAAATTCTTCTGCTTAGACCTCCAGAGTCTCCATACAGTCACATAAAAAGCCCAGTTACATACTCATGCCAGGCAAATGTTCCGGAAAAACTTACAGATTAGGTTTCTAAGCTGACAGAACCTTACACATCTCATGATAGCACTGAACAGACTCTGAGCAGACACTCTCAGCTAGGGCTGCAGGGGAAATAGGGCTTTTCTTTGTGCCATTAGTCAGTGGCCTCTGCCTGCTGATCAATAGGAGACATTAGTCAGCCTCTTCAGCAGGTGAGGCCCTCTCAATATCACCAATGTACGGTCTTGGACCTCCTCACCAGTCTCCAGCTGACCCCCCTGAGGCAACCTAATCAATCACAAAGCAGCCCCCATCTCATGGTAGTGGGTGGAATAGCTGAGTAGGCTGGCAGATGCAAATGTCTGATGTACATTTAATGTATTGCCCAGTAAAAAGACATGATTCATGCTAAATATACCTCTCATGTGGCTGGAAAGAATGATTTCATCCCAATTTAGGTAAGATGCAATGCCTGCAGTCAGGGAGAAAGAGTGCTGCTGTATACAGCAAACCATACAAACTTGATCTAGTGTGGAACAGGGAAGGATGCTGAGTTCAGTGCCACTGAAGTTCTAAGCACTCTTTCTAAAGGGTGATTTCATTATAGGAGATAGGCAGTGCCAAATGCACTTCAGTGAAAATTCGTTTCATCTCGAAATTTTCCTGTTCTGGTCCTATTGCTCTTAAAGGGAGATTCAGGTGCTACAGCGCAAAAAAAACATTTGTGTCAGTTCATTGCAACATAAAATATTAATCTCAGTTGTCTATATAGGCTATAACGATTGATTAAAAAAGCCAGATAATTTTGAAAAGGTGATAGAGTGATTGAGAGAGCAGTATTACTGCTACAGCCCCTTTGCTGTTCAGGCCTAGGTTCAAATACAGCTTAAGCCTGTGTGTTTGCATTTTTCACTGCATCTGTGTCAGTTTCCTCCACGTGCACTGGTTTCCTCCCACAGCCCCGAGGCGTGTGTTTCAGGTTAACTGATGGCTCTAATTTGAAATAGTGAGTAGAATGAATGTTTGTGTTTCCATCGTGTCCTTCCTGGACAGATTCTGAACCATAATGATCCTGATTTATACAAATGGTTACCAATGACCAATGGCTACCAAGTGAGTTGGACTTCTGCTTTTATTTTTCTGTGATGATCTTACTTGCACAGAGTGGAAAATGTGAATAAACTGCTAATTTATTATTATTTAACACAGGCACATAGTTTGACTTTTTAAACAAGTTTTAGCACAGGTCACAGTGTTTTATGTAGTTATATCAGATATGCTGCTAAATGTTGATGTACGTGCATCGATTAATGAATATTTTTAAGTCAGTGAAATGAAAGGTTTTATTTCAGTTTTAACAAGAAATCAAGTTATTTGATTTATTCAAAACATAAAAATTCAAACAGCAAACTTTTCAGATCTCAATATGAAGCCACAGAACTGCCATTATGGTGTTAAAAGAATAGCTAAAAATATTTCATAGTTTATGAGGAAGAAAGAAAATGGATTTAAATCTAAACAGGCCAGAGGCACTCTTAATCTGATGTATTTATTCATGAGATTCCCATTTGCAGGTACATTCTTTGCCGGTGTGTGGGTGTAGCCCTAATGGATGGGATGCTATGGACACAAGGATTCGATTACAGAAGAGCTACCGTGTTCTGGCAAAATCTTCACTAGCCAGATTCAGAGTCTACCTTCCTCCCTTCCACATGCTTGGCTCACGCATCTGACAGCCACATCATCCTCAGTTCAGCTGTAATAAAATAATCGTGTTTGTGAGCTCTACTGACCCTCCCTCTGACCTTGTTAACATATCAGGGGTTGATGCAATCCTGCCATGCTGGCTTTGCAGGTCTAATTAACTTTATGTTCACCATAATGGCAATAACAAAAGAAACTCATTTTAGGCAAGACTCCGAGATCAATAAAAATTTGAGATGGGATGATTTTAGACTGGGGTGTTCATTGTCAGGGACGTTTTAAAGCATAAAGCAAAAAAAAATGAGACATAAATTGCCTTTGTGTGCTCAGACTGTAGTCTCAGGATGATCAGGTAGAACCAGTTGAAAAATAAAGTTGAAGCTTTACAAAATAGTTGCTTTTTCCAGGATTATGATGTTCATTTTACAAAGACAGAACCTACTGTGAAAGAAGTATAGGGCTAGAGGGCTATACAGCTTAGATGTAGAAACATTGATCTGATATTGATTTCCCATCGCTCATCTTAATGTATTCCAGAGACCAGAAGATGAGATAGATTAGGACTTGTGGGATACCCTTTGAATTGGACCAGCTACATGCATATCCACACCACCGATAATAGGGTTAAATGTGTTTACTCTGAATTGCTGACTTGTATCCACATTTCATTGTTAAGGCCTGAGCTTTATTTTAATGATAATCCAGCTTTTGCCTTTCGAAGGATCCAGAAAAACAGAAGCTTAACACAACCAGGCTTGTGTTTCCTAGGAGAATTTTAAAAGCTTTCGTAAGCGCTAGTGAAGCTCATTGGAAATACGCATCCCTAATAATAAAT
Organism: Heterotis niloticus; assembly: GCA_018136845.1. Classification (NCBI taxonomy): domain Eukaryota; kingdom Metazoa; phylum Chordata; class Actinopteri; order Osteoglossiformes; family Osteoglossidae; genus Heterotis; species Heterotis niloticus. Next base: position 18,535,727 of record CM030901.1, on the reverse strand, counting down.
AGCCATCATTATACTACCAAATAGACTGGCTCTTTGCTGTTTACTTAGTAAAGGAGCTGGCAGATTTTTTGTGCTGATAAAGCAAAAGAGACGTAAATTGCAAGTACCATGGTTTTTTTTTATCATATAATAACAAAATATGCTAAATTTCTGCCTTTCTCTCCCTTTCTTCGTATGACTTGGTTTTCTTCCTCCCCCATCTGTTGGAGTTGCCATGACAATAGTCTGTCACCATGGCAACAGCAGGAGCTGACAGGTTGGTGTAAAGAGATAGTGTGCTATTTGAAACTCCTATCCGTACAGGTACAGAGTGAAACCAAGAGATGGCGCGAGACAGTGCGAGAGAGAGAGACAGCAATGACTCCAGCAGGAGTTAAAAGCACACAAGACAGAGAAGGCCAAGAATAAAGGAACATTTTAAATGTTATATCTGCTCATCATTTTGCCACTTTCAAATACGCTTTTACTCTGTCACTGACCACAGGAGGTGCACCCCATCATTAAAACAGAGATAGGAAAAATCAGCACTGAGACATTTTCATCTGTTGCAACATAGGGATGGAAAGGTAGGCTTGATCTGAGGAATATAGTTTGGACAACTGCAAAGTTCTGAATAACCAAAAAACCTCGCAGCTCATTGTTTAGTTCCATTTTTAAGTTGTCTAATCCTAGTACATTAAAGATGTGTATGCTTCTTTCAGTTTTCACTGGTTTTTGTTAACTTATCTTTGACAAGGTCACAGTAGTTCAGAGTTAATCCCAGAATCACTGGACAATACACTAGTTTTGGTGCAGCCTGGACAGGGTGCCAGTCTATTTCAAGATAACCAGAAACAAACATTCATTCATTCATTCATTCATTCATTCATTCATTCATTCACTCACACCATATGAGTCATTCATTCCCATAAAATACATGCCTTAGGATTGTGGGAGGAAACCCTTGCACACATGGAAATAACAAGCAAACACAAACTATGTTGGATTCAACAGTCCAGGTACTGTGAGACAGCACCACTATCTGCTGCCCTGCTGAGCTCAACGTTTTCTGTTTTTTTTTTTTCATTTTTTATTTTCAGTTTTCCATTTTTTTATTTTTGTGGCTTTTCGACATTAAACCAGATCAGACCTTTTTGTCAGTTCTAGCAGTATATATTTGTAGTCTGAGCAAAAAAATGACACCAGTAATGTTTTCTGTCTTCTTGAAGTGGAAGATAATAAAATGTGCAATCATAGGTGTAAAAATGTAATTACTTTCTAACTTGAATTTCCAGATTAAAGGGATAATTTAATTCTGCTGTTTGAATGAGATTAGGGCTGATTTAAGCTATCCTGTACAACTACTTAAGCCTTCATGATCTAAAGTCAGGTTTGACGAACAGACTCATACAGGCACAGAATAACATGCTTAAAGGAGGTTTCTGAAACCTATTAGTCAGAGCATAGTTATGAAGCAATTCCAAGGCTCTGAATGTCAACTGAACACCATGTATTCATCAAATGGAGAACTTTTGGAATGATGTGGCATGGTAGGTTAGAAAGTAGCACTGTTCCTTCACAGTGCCTGGGCTGGCCAGGCTTGGGTTTGAGCCCAACTCAGTCCATGTGGAATTTGGATGTTCTATCCATGTCCAGGCAGGTTTCAGATGAACTGGTTACTCTAAATTGTGAGTGTGACTGGATGTGTGTGTTTGGTCACCCTGCAATGCCCTGGTGTCCCACCCAGAGATACTCTAGTGTTATAGCCTAGGACCACTGCAACTGTGCTCAGGATGAATGGTTAAAAAAAGGGATGGATGCATCTGTAATAATGGTGAATTTACTTAGAATTGTCTATTGTCCAAGTTCTGTCAATGAGCAAGGTGTAAAAGTATTAATGAGCTCAAAAATAATGTTAGAGCAACAACCCAAGAGCTTCAGGCCACTCTACTCTCAAGTCAGTATTCATGACTACAAAGTACAAATAAGACTGATATACAACAAGGTGAAAAGGTAAAATCTCCTGATCACTTAGAAGGTCATGGAAGCTTATCTCCAAGCACATGAATGTTTCTCAAGACTTCTGGAAAATTATTCTGTATACTGTTGAATCAAAACAATGCGTTCTGGGAAAACATGAGACCCATCCTTTCTATTAGAATTTTATAAAATAGAATATGAGGGCATCAGTCTGAGAGTTGAAGCTGAAGTACAGATTGGTCTTGAAACAAGACAATGATCCAAAACTTTTAAGCAATTCACCAGGATAGCTGAAAAAACAAAATTAAAGTTATGGAATGGACTAGTCACACTTCTGACATGAATCAGATTGTGCTGTAGTAAGACCTGAAAAGAGCTGTTCATGCGTAAAAATCTGCAAATGTTGCTGAGCTAAAGCAGTTCTGCATGGAGAAATGAGCCAAAATTCCCCCACAGTGAATTTAGTGTTTATTTGCAGCCTAAGCAGCTAGAGGTGGTTCAACCAGTTATTGACTGTGAATGGCCAATTACTTTTCCACACCTTTGACTGCACATTTCACTGTCTTCCACACACAGGAAAGGATTTAAAAACAATACAGGTTGTTCATCTTTTAAAACGAGCATCCAGAACATATGAAGTCAAGTCATATGACAAGTATAAAAGTCAGTCCTTCAGTTTTAACCTTAAGGTACTGCAGTCTCTAGTATATTAGTTTCCTTGTGTTTGAACGTGATGTCTCTTATTGACAGGCATGAATTTCAAGTAGCATTTCATTTCAGATATCACACCCCTTCAGGTATCTCCAGGTGTCAGTGTGAAAGTTGAAATTCAGCAGCAGGACTACTGAGTCAGTAGATGGCTTCCTCCTGAGTAAACCACAGATTGTGTCTAAGAAGGCCGATTACTCCAAAAAGCAGTTGGATGTATATGCACAGATGGCAGCCAGAATTTTACTGTCTCTAACTCTCGGCTGGATTGATCCAGTTTCTCTTCCTCAGAAGAACTTCAGCTGCACGGCCTTCAACCAAGTTGTCTGTGTGCATCCCCACAATTGCCTAGGGCCTTTTTATGAGGAAGAATTACCAAGTAGGGTAGAGAACCCAGTCATAAAGTTTGGTTCCAAAGTCAACATTACATGTAGAGATAAGGCAAACCATATTTACTGTAGCTGGCATTTTTCCATTTTTCACATGAGGTCAGACTCCATCCCCACCAGATAGCGGACATTCCGTATTACCAGAGCAGGTTTCCGGTGCCAGAGTTCAAACTGTTTTGGTCCATGCTGCTCATGCATGGCACTTGGATGCACTGCACCTGATACCTACCTGTATCTTATAGGTGGTGAACCCACAATACACACTGTAATATGGATCACTAATTTTTCAACTGGTGTAAAAGTTTTTCCACATTTGTTCACAGTACTGTTATATATATTATTTTTCCTATGTATTTTGTGGATTTTAAATTATAATAGTAATTTCCATCTTGTAGTTATTTGCTTTTTCAACACCAGATGTGTATTGGTGTATTGAATAGGGATTTAAGAAGCGTAGTTTAGAAGGAAATATGGATTTGTCTGAAATGTATACTCACAGGGGAATTATATTTCATTAAAGTAAACAAATTAATGTATCTGATATCCCTTTTCATTGTTTATTGTTACAACTTGAAAAATTAAATATGGCATCCATAGGTGCCAGGCCCTGGGCTGTTTCTGTTTCAGAAATGCAAACTGTTTTACTCTGCAGTGGAGTGCAATATCTGACCAGGCTGGAGTACAGTTGTACACATACATTTGTTGTGAACCTGTGAACAACTCAGTGTGCCAGTAGTGAAATATAATGAGATATTTACCAGGAACAGTGATGTGGCCACATTTGTAGATGCACTGCGATGTGAGTGCACCTGTGCTCCAAAGCTACTTGTCCTATTGTAAGTGGCAGTGAAATGAAAGGGCATCCACGTAGCAACCAGTGGCTATTATCTGGCCTTTCTATAAGAATAGATTAATGCATGAAAGAGAGCACACAGATTCAGTCCCTGCCAGTTTGGATACTGTACTGAGCAACTGTTACTACCTGGAAGAAGTTTCAATTACATTTAGTAAAAATTACACATTACCTACAAGTTACATAAAAACAAAAGAAACACTGAATACAAAAACCTATGCAGCATACAAACACATTCTAGAGAATTGTGTGCTTCCAGTTTTGTGGCCACACTTTAGGGAAGCTCCTTTCCTGCTCCACTGTGACTGTGCCTCTGTGAAAAAACCAAGCTCCACAAACACATGGTTTGCCCAGGTTGGTCTCGAAGAACTTGAGTGACAGCATAGAGCTCTGACCCCAACCCCTCTGAACACCTTTGGGATTAATTGGAAGGCCGACTTCAAGCCAGGCTTTCTTGCCCAACATCAGTGCCCAACTTCACTGATACTGTTGTGGCTGAACGGGCACAAATTCCAATATCCGCCTCCAAAATCTGGTGGAAAGCCTTCCCAAAAGAGTGGGGGCAGTTATAGCAGCAAAGGTGGGAACAACTCCATATTCATGCCCATGGGTTTGGATTTGGAGATTGAACAAGTATATATGGATGTGATGTTCAGGTGTTCACATACTTTTGGCCAGAGTGTAATTTGTGCAGCAGAAAGTTCATATAAAGTATAATGGCAGTATTTAAAATGTTGCTCTCTGTCATACTGAATCTCAGAGAAATCACTTAAAGAAGAGCTTGTACAGTCAACTCCGAAGTGGTTTTTGTACAAGCAAAGCCACACTGTTTAAAACCATGTTGCCACAGAGCATCAAACTGGATTCACCTTAATAGTGTCCCTGCAGTTCTCCATCCCACCATGGGGAGGCACTGTGGCCCTCACATCTGGGATCATTCTGGCAACAACTGGAGGTGAAAGATTCAGCAGTGTCATTTAATATTTCAGCTGGGGGGCAGCTAAGGGTATTGGGGGTGTGAAGTATTTAGTTCTACAGTAGCATTTTTATGATGAACAGAAACTGAGTATGATCACCATTATCTGCTGACTTTGCCATTCTGTTAAGCAAGGCCATGGGGTTGCTACTAGAGAATCTCAATCAATCCACTGGGAGTGGAGAACATCTCACTGTGGGGGTTGCAGAGACCTTGGACGTCGAAGGAAACATGGAGAGAAGTTAAAGTGAGCATAGGCTACACAGCGGCCAAACAGCAAGAGGCAGTTTATATGAAGTTTCTCTTATATCAACAGCCAGTCGAAAGTAGACTCTCTTTTTATGGCCTCACCGTTCGTGGTGTCCGCACTGGAATTACCCTTAGGGATCATCAAAGTTTTTACGTTTTTTTTTTTAATCTCATTCTGATTCAGGCAAAGCACCTCTTGAAAACAGTCAGGGTAACACAGATATGTTTTTTTTAATTATTTTTAGTATAATAACTGTAATGCAGTCACCATTACAGAAGATCAATTTTTTTTTTCTTTTTGCATTTGTTTAACTAAAAGATTGCTGACAAAAGATAATGATAATAATAGGTATTATGGTAAAATAAAGTTTTCTATTAATGTGCAAAAAATGTCCATTATATGCAATTCAGAACAAGTAAATACTCACCCTGGTCCTTGGTCATGTAATCTGCAGCACTTGCATGTTCTGAAGTTTATGGTACACTTAATGCAGGTGCATCTTACTTTAGACTTACAAGTGAAGTAGTGTGCTGCCATCATGACTGTCCACCTGTGTGTATAAGTGGAATAAATATGGAGTCAGAGCAGTTAAAAAAATGTTTGTGCGTGTTGTGTGTGTTCAAGCAATGACTATGTGCAAATGTAAGCTTGGCCACAGTAAATGTGATTATAAATGAATAAGCTGCTGTGTGTCTGTTGGTGTAATCCTTAGATTTTTGCATGCAAGCCTGCATCTGGCTGTGCGCAGCTACGTGAGGTTTAGCAAGGGCAGGAAGGATGCTATGAGCATGAGTCTGGATAGTGTCAGCCAGTGAGTCAGTAATGAAGGGGTGACAGTGTGTAATCCACATAGTCTGCATAACCTTCAAGAGTCTTCAGGGAAACAAGTCTTCCAGGAAGAGTTTTGGGGTGACTGGGTGACATGGGAGATGGGAAAGGATAGGGAGGGAAAGTCAGACATCACCAGACATGACATCACTCTTTTATTTACTGGATCTGAGCACTTGCACCATGAAAGAACAGCAGCCCCATGCATTGCACCTTTTCTTTATTTTTTAAGCAATAGAATGACTCCCAAAAGTGCTCTTTCTGTCACAATATGTCACCTTGTAAGCACCCTGTAATCCAAACAGACATTCATGTTCAGTGTTATAGATAGTGCCATTTTGGAAAGCCACACATTTGTCAGACGGACCCCATTTGCTAAATGTGGAGCAAGTGTGGCTTAGAGCCCTTCAGTGAAGATGGCACACAGTGGCAGTACCATTAGCTTTGACCCCTTTACTCGTAACTCATCCGGCTGCCATTCGGGTCAGTGGGGTGAAGGAGTTTCCATGGTAACTGCTTACACATTATGTAATGCATGAGGATTCTGGCCAGGAAACTTGATGTTGATTCCCGAATCTTGTCATATTTCATTGTTTAATATTGAATTTATGGTTTTCCGTACTTGGACTTTTATACTAAAAAGGACCTGCACACAGATGGAAGCTGTGTAACCAGAGGTTTTTATGATACTGTTTATCTGCCTTTCATGATGGGTAGACTGTGGTGATGTCTCTCCTGCTTCTACATGTCCAGTTGGCTTGTTAATTCTGACACTTCCAGTGTTCACCGACACCTTTCCGAATTCTTGGCATTGAGTCAGTCCCTTTTTCTTACTGTGTCATACCCAGAAACATAGTTCAAATCTACAATGAAGCCCCTTCGGATGCAGTCACTATCTTTAAAATCAGCCACACTGAAACTACAGGAATTAATTAATGTCATTTTGTTGCACTGAATAATTATTTCACATAAATCTCCCAGCAACTATAAAATGGATTCTTCATTATTATTCCTTGCACAGCCACACCCTTTCCTAGATGCCCTAACACTAACATATAATATCGCCTGCTGACAACATCCTTCAACACCAAGTGCTTTCTACTCGTGCTTGTTGCCAGGCGTGACCTAACTATCCCCGCACTTCCTCCAACATTTTAGGAAGGAGGCAGCAATGGTCATTTATTGAGCACTTTGATTGATGTATGACACAGGGGCCACAGGGGTCCCTAAGGATGAGGAAAGCCTTCCCACCCCCATCGACACGCAGTCCTTTCAATTCTAAAAGCCGCCATCTCAGCAGTTTGAGCTCACGCCTGTGGAGGTGTTAAACCTGTAGGAGAGCATGTGTGACATTATGTGAGCATCAGATGCTTTTAAATGTGTGAGCAGCAAGAATTTTGCATTGGCAGGGCTTTGACTGAGTCTTCTGGGACAGCAAGCCCCCATGAGTCAGCATCCAGTCAGACTTATAGCAAATTGATTAAATTAGCATTCACTACATGATCAGTGGTTCAACCCCTCCTCAGCTACCTTTGGATTGCATCCCTAGACCCAGCACCCACCCACCCTTCTCCACTCTAAACAGCACCTGCCTCATCTGGGAAATGTTTAATTTCCTTTAGCAAGTGAGGGGAAAAACTGAGTAGAAAAAATAGGAAATAGAAAGCTAACCGAAAGGAGTTGTGTGTTGTGAACTGGCCTTTTTGTAAATCAGTGGGAGACTGGCCCTGGAGTCAAAATGATCAAATATCGAATTGACACACAAAAAGCAGCCTGCTGAAATATGGCCCTGGGCTTCACCATTGTTAACTGACCCCCTTTTATCATTTTCAGAGGAACAATTAGTTATTTTCCAGCCAATTAATTTGAAGAGGGAAAACAAGATCAATTAGGCTGCAAAAATAATGACTTGGTGTTGTTTCATTTTTATGGCCTAATTTTTCTCCATCCTCTTGTAGAAAACCAGTTGCCATTTTTCACTCCTCCTACCACTATATATGCTTAAGTATACGTAGTAAAACATAATCTGTGCTATAGAACATCTATAATAGGTCTAAGAGTGAGATTATTCACTGTTTTGCCAAAGGTTTTGGAGATATGACATTTATAATATGTAGAAAGCAGAAAGAATATTGACTCTCTTTAACTGTTTTAATATAAATGTTGTGGTTTCATTACCTATTGTGAGTGCTTATCTTTGCCTAATTTTTTATTCTGCAAGTGCCCATGACTAAGACTATGACAATAAAGCATTGTATTTGTACATTTAGATGGAATCATTGCCACACTTGATAGACACTGGCCCTAATACATCAGCAGGAAGCCCACTATTCACAGATAGAGATTTTAGAGATTCCCAATCTCTTGATTCAGTAAATTATTGTTAGTGTCTGCTTAAAATGAAATTACAGCACATGGCAGCAAGAAAGCTCATTATTTTTCTAGTGCTAAATGTATGGCTTGATTCTGATGGCTGTTTAAACACTGACCACAATGCACCTGATCAAGTGATAAAGTATCAGGTACAGCAAACCTGTAGATGTGCTCAGGCCCCTTTGCATCTGCATTTGATACGTCAGTGCCAAACTGCCAGGCCTTAACCTTCACCTGCACACTGTTCCAAACTATACCAAGTTTTAAGCAGTTCTACAAATTATCTGTAGTATACGGATACACAGTTTTGTTTGATTTGACAATAGGACCTCAAAGCCAGTGGAGTTAATGGTAATGTGCTAAGTGATGAAGCACTGAATGGAAATGAGCAATCCATACGTACGAGATTTATCTGTTCATGCTTGCCTTATTTGTCATTGGGAATTTTTATTGAGCCTCCGCAGAACACTCCTTTGACAAGAGCTTGCGGAGCATGTGATAATGAAGTGAAAACGGTTGAGAAATCTGGACGATTGTCTACAATTTCACAGTGCCAAATTTTAATCTTTTAATTTTAAGATCCTGTTATAAAATGTTGTTTTGGAACTGATAACTACAGATGGAGGTCCATGGCGGCAGTGTTACATAGCTCAAAGTCAGAGAAAGACATAATTTTTTAAGTCCTAATGATCTGGAATTTATTTATATATTTATGTATCTATTTACTGATTTGTTAATAAACGAGGAATTGTGGTCTTTTTGGCACGTAGCCGATTTCTTAAGCTGCATCGGCTTGAATACTAACAGGGAGTATGCAAATCTGCTCTTCAGTATGCAGAAACCTTCATGTTCCACTGAATATCAATCAGGGCCTTTGCCGGCCATCGTGTTACAAATACTTCATCATATGGGGAAAGAGTCTGCAAAGAGTCATCCACACAGTCTTATCAAGGGGCAAGCACTGCCTTTCTTGACCCAAAGTGACTTCGTCCCTCTCAGTACCTCTACTAAACTGTGCTACCCCCACCCTCACTGCCCAGAGTTAGCGTTGCCTCATTTGTCTTCCTAAGAGGAGGCCAAGATCAATGGTCCTCATGAGTCCTCTACTCCTCTATTCCTCTCCCTCCTCCAACCCATCACAGCCATGCTCCATAACCTTGGCCAGATGCAGTATAATGCAGTTAATCACCATAACAACGTCCATGCTTACCATCTTTGCCTTGCGTTGACATCCTTCTCCTCCCTTCCTCCGCGCTGTTTCTGAGAACTCTTCTTCCTGACCCTGTGTGTAATGCAATTAAAACCCACATTATAGAAAATGAATAGATGGTAATCTAATCAAGGGTTCTCAAAGGCCACTGTAACTCGAATTGCATCTTCCTCTTGTCTCCTGTGCTTTAGGGTCAATGAGAACAAGGACGCCCTGAAACATTAGGGACTTCTTTTATAGGCAGGAGACACAGCATTGGCTAGGTGTTACTACATTGCTGTATAACCAGGACTTTGCTGTCACCCTCTAAACCCTTCAGCAGCTGCTGGGGCAGTTCATGAATGTGCTGAAAACAAAAGAAAGTGCATCCAACACATACCGTCTCCTCATGGGTTATACTGAAGTTGATTCACTGTGTAGCTTTTGGCCATAATCGGCTGCAGGGACCTCTGATATACAGAAAGGTGATTGTCTGTCTGGCTTTATAAACCCAGAGAAACATGCACATAGCACCTACGGACAGTTTACAGTCCCTTCAAAACCTTTCTGATGCAGTTGCATCAACGGATGTGACAGCATAAGCAAGCCAGAAATGAATAGTACAATATTAATGTTTGTTTTCTTAGAATGGACTTCAGTATCTATGGAAGTTTAACAGCTTAGATGGTTAACTTTATTCAGAAGTTCCAGGGAATTTATTAGACTTAATTACAAAAAAGCTTATTTACACTTTCAGCATGAAGTCTAAAAAAACGGAACACACTTGGTTCAATGTAGGATTCTACTGTAAAAGGAAGGTCCATACCATTTAAGTTGCTGTTTAGATTATTTTGAAAATACTCTACTGTAATTCTACAAAAATGATTATATATAAATACACTATATATTTATATAGGTATGTACAAAACACACATATATAGGGACAGAACTTTTTATGATGGCAATGTAAACTAAGTCACACATGCACATATACTTAAAAATATACATGCCAGCTTGCGTGTACAGGTTATATATTATATATTATATATATGGATTTTCAGAACATCTGCTGAATGCCTTTTACATCTAAACTTGCAAACATTTGGACTGGCAGTTTTGCCCGTTCAATTTCTGAATGCATTGGCACTTTTAATGTGCAAAATCATTCTCAAACTTCTTCAGCAGGTCAGCGTAGATGATGTTACTTTGCAGCTTCAGCTTGGCACTAATTGGACTCCCACACACGCAATATATATACATTTCTTTTAAAGCAGCTTGGAAGAAGGGAGGCTAAGAAATGTACTGGTGCTCGAGAGAGAAATGAGCTACATTTTTGGCATAAACATGTTAAAAGAAAGCAATTTTGCTCCGTCTGCCTGGAATTGGAGGAGCTGAATCTATTTGTTGTTCTGAAGCTGGCAGTGCAAAATAGCCTAAGGACAGGTAATGACCCTGTGACCCCAGTGGCTCACCCCAAAGTGTGCATTTTGCCTTTTGCTAATGGATGGGGGGGGGCTGTTAAAAGAAAGCAGTGTAAATGGCACGTCAGAAAGAGACAGGTGGTACCACTGACAAATTCATTTCAGAAGTTATAGCTTTTCACGGCACTCATTTTTCAATACTAATGAATAAAAGAGAAAGTAATAAAAATGTAAAATTGATCGTGATGCTGACATACTATTTTGGAGGCATTTTATTTGTGCATAATATACATACAGTATACTTTTTAAACTGATATGACCTTTTTACATGCAATATTTACACACATATTTAAAATTGTTTCAGTATTTGTCAGTATAATTATACAATGATGCTTTGTGTCAGCTGACTAACGTAAGAATGTTACAAACTTTTAAATTCTGTTGTGATGAGCATTTGCCAAGATCGATGAGTATGTGCTCCGTGTCAACACTTATTTACATGTCATTTCTTCATAGTGATACATTTTCAGTAGTTCTTACTTTCCCTCTTTGTATGTAAAATTTATTTTGCACATTTTTTTTTTCAAATGTCTTTTAGAGAGCCGAGTCTGAAGCCAAAGACAAAGCTGGCAGAGGGGACCAAAAATTTGTTTGTATTACATCCCCCCACAGTCACAGCAGTGCTTCTTTTTCCAATCCACCATCTGCGAACATGGAAACAATGAATATAAATATAAATCAAATATCATTTTCCATTTAATATTACCATCTCTGAAACATTCTAGTAAATTTGGCCTCATTTGCAACAAATACCAACTTTATGGGTTTATCTACAATATTTACTAATGGTTTTATAGTCAATATCACAGGGCTGGATGGTGTTATGTCCCTATAACTCAATAAAGGTCATTTACACCAAATAAACATTTGAGTGAGTAACCATGCATATTTCACACCTAAATCCACTTCATAGTTTGACTAATATTAATAAAGATATTGACAGAGTGTCACGCACTCGGCAGAAGCTGAAAAACAAATGGATGACCGTGGAGTAACTGCGCCTCATTGCATTCATCGCTCATCCCCTAACAAGCGCATAACTGAACATTTATCTGTTTTGTTTATTGACTTGTCTGTTTTAAAAGCTCCAGTCTGTCAAGCTACACTCACACTGCTGCCTCAGACAAAGTGTAAAGTTTTTAATCCTAAAAATGTTTCATGCTCAAAATGTAGGTATGCATATTTTTGGTCTCATTCTGTTTGTCCAGTCTGTTTTGATTTGTACTTAACTTCCTCCTGAACTTCTCATCTGCTTTGTGGTCCCTCACTTTTTTGCCTTTCATTTTCGTTGATCTGCAGTTTTATGTATTTCCCTCTCAAGAAGGGCTAGTGCTGCCCGATGGACAAAAACATGTACTATTTTAGTGAGTTTCACATCTTCAGCCACTTACACTCACCAGGATTCACATGTATACAGGCATACATGTGAGATTACAAACAGACACACACACTAAGAGAAGACTAAGTGACTCAGATAGCTAAAGGAGCAAGACTGGCACAAGGTGAACCCAGAGATGCAACTCATTAAATGCCATAGCCTGACCGCCCAAGTAAAGCACTCCTTCAGTCTGTTATTACAGTCCTTACAGCGAGCTCAGCGTCATTGCATCTCATCTGGGAAGTGGGCAAAACCTCATCCAAGGGAGCCACAGATATCAAGGGGCCAATGCAGAACAGGCCAGAACAGCCAGGCACTCATAATGAAACTGGAACCCCAGGAGCCAATGGTCCAAAAAGCTGGTCCTTAGAGAACCACAACAATGGCGAACATAATTGCCCGTTGCCTAGTGTCTCTGCCAGTTGCCTGGGAGATATTTTCTCAGAGGGGATTGGGACTGAGATGCTGACAGTGTTGCTGCAGTGATTTCCATGAGTTGGAATTGCTGACACTGTAGACAATAATATGGTGAATGTGGAGTCTTTTATTATTATTAGTAGCTTAAGTTTTGCTTATACAGGTTGCTGGGTGCATGTCCTCGACCACCACAGTGCATGCTGCCATGTTCAACTTCCAGAACTTGCCACCTGTATAAAGATATAATTAATCTCTATATTGGCATCAAGAAAAATTCAAGCATCATCCCATTGTATCCATCTATCCTAGAAATATTTCACCTGTGTGCCACACAGATTCTCAGTTTCAAAACAAAGTAGATTTTTTTATGGGCATATGCCTGATAGTCTGGACTACTGCGAAGAGCTTTTTGAAGGATAGATTATGGAACATCAAGTCTTTAATCCAAAGCACTGTATGCATTGTGTTATGTGTTCCGCCACAGTAAACACCAACCCCTGAGGATGATAGCTTAGCTGTCTGCTCCAGGTGCTCTGTTTTGCCACATTGATAAGACGACTGTTAAAAGCAGAAGGTCGACATCCTTGCTGCACAAGTTGTAAAGAGCCCAGCGAACCCAAATGGTCCTTCTATTACCGTGGAGGGGCTTTGTCCTTCAGAAAGAAAGTGGTTTTCCTTCTCTGCACCTGAGGCTGTGATTTTACACCTCTACTCCTAATTGGCAAAAGTCCCACTCTCCAGGATTTCATTATCTGCTTACAGTGATACTGAGGAGAGAGAAAACTTGCACCTTCACTTTGTTGAATCACTGACAAATGGGGGCAAACAATGAAGACAAACATACTGGCACAGCTCAGGTCTATAATAACAACAATAATAATAATAATAATAATAATAATAATAATAATAATAATAATAATAATAATAATAATAATATTGGTGACACAGCACTGCAGAAGTAGCCCAACTGCATCCCTGATTTGAGCTGGTTGCACATAAGTTCAAGTCCAACTCTCTCCATGTCTGCATGGGTTTCCTCCCACTTTCCTAAAAGATGTGTTTTAGGTTAATTGGTTTCTCTAAACTGTGCAGTGTGCATGTGACCATCTGGTGATGACTTGATGCACCATCCAGGGGTTGTTTCCTGCCCTAATGCCCTATGATTTTGGGCATCGCCTTTGATAGGCTCTGGCCTGCCACAACCCGGCTCAGGTTTAAGCGGTTAACAACAGTGGACAGACGGATTATTATTACCGTTGTTGTTGAGAACTGTAAAACAAACATGGGGGAATGGCAGTACATAAATGCTTAGGAGGATTTGACAGCCTGTCTCGCCAAATTAGCAGCAACATCCCTGGTGGGGGTGAATGAGCCAGGGCATCTAAGACACTGAAGTGCAGATGAGAGGAGTGTCCGTGTGTCGGTGTGGCAGTGTGGCAACCAAGTGAACAGGCTGACACACCATGGGGTGACTAAATCAAGTACTGGCAACAGCCAGCTGCACAGCCCAAAATCTATACTAATAACAGCCGCACCATAAACACATAGCAATGAATAATCACCTAATCCTCTGAACTGTACTTGACTGTCAACCAAGGTCTACAATATAATGAATTGTAGAAATGCTGATTTATTTACCAGCAAGCTAAATATAAATATTAGTATCAGCATGTATTTGTTATAATGCACTGGGGCCTTACCTTACAAACACAAGTGGAACTGGAAGGCTGACTATATCACCTAGCTACAATAAAATGCTAATAATACTAAGTTAATATGTTTTACTTGCTGTTCAGGTTCTGTAAAAGTTCCAGACAAAGCTGTAGTAAATTAAAAATAATAATCTCAAAGTCTTTAATTCCAATATTTGTTATTAACTTCAATCATCATGAAAAAAACATCTCCACAATCTCCAGTTCAGTTCTGACTCTGATCAACATGAACAATTTGGCTTCTGGCAGCTTTAACTTTCTTTCTCATCTAAACCATCAAAAAAAAAAAAAGATAATATGGAAAACTCTATAGGTTTGATGCTGTAAAACCTGTAATATACCTGTAATATAATTATTTTATATATAACTATTATAGAAATGCTAATTTAATATTAATACTTTACCACAAAAATAACCTTCACACTAAATCAATATTACATAAAATAAAACAGACAAGAATCCAGACAACTCAGGGGATGTTGGTCCATGCCAGACTTTTATTGCAAGTTCTGCAGAATACAAACAGTTACGCTTTTCCTTGTTGACCGAATCAAGGCATGAAAAAAAATAAAATATGCATAAAACACCTAATATTTTTTGTAATTTTAATTAATTTTATTCAAAATATTTTCTCTAGCAATTTATTTCTTACCATCCATCCATCTATCCATCTTCTACCATGTTAATCTGGTCAAGACTGCCTGGAGCCTACCCCAGGGTCACTAGGCACAGAGCAAGGAGTTTATAAACTGAAAAAGACATCAGTGCATCAGTGTCTACTTTTTCACCAAAATAGTAATGTTGATTTAATCCTCTCACAAAGGGTTTTTGCCAAGTAGGGTGGTTTCACAGAACAAATTAATCTTTCAGCCTCTCTTTATGGCGTCTGTATGTTATTTTTGCAACCAGTAAATTTTAAAACCGTTTTCCTTTACCTCAGAATACCATAGTTCAGAATTCATCTTTGTGCCACTGAGGATTGTAATGTCAGAGAAATTTACAGCGTGAGGTCGCGGAGACAATTCCCAGAACAGTGACTCAGGCCTCTGCATCAGTCTCTACCTTCTGAGCATTCTTGGCATCTCGCCTGGGTCAAAGTCACAGCTGTGGTGATAGTGACGAATGCGATAATTGCAGGTAGCAAACCCCAGCCG
Organism: Heterotis niloticus; assembly: GCA_018136845.1. Lineage (NCBI taxonomy): Eukaryota > Metazoa > Chordata > Actinopteri > Osteoglossiformes > Osteoglossidae > Heterotis > Heterotis niloticus. The sequence goes on along the minus strand of CM030901.1, from coordinate 18,520,060 downwards.
GCTCCACCCGTCTGCCCTCTAATACGCTCCCACTGCCCAAAAACACAGCACTTACACAAGCACACAAGGAATATCACAAGCTGAAAGTTGCGTTCAGCATTGATTTATGGCGCCTGTCACTTTTCATTCATATTTCCACATTCATATCAAGAGGAACAGACAGGTTTATCGAGGCCTGCTTGTACCGCACATTGTGGTGAATTTAACATTCTTAACTTCTAAGCCCATAAATATTGAGATTTGCCTCCAAGGGAGTTGAGCTGTAGATAGTATTGTGGTCAAGGAGCTGCAGTTGTGACTGAAGAGTTGCTTGTTCTGCATCTGCACCAAGATAAAATGTGGATATTTACACCAAAGTATTTGCACAAATGCCTTTAAAAAACCAGGAGTATCAATGAGCATATTTGATGCTCAAAGTTCTTTTGTGACTTATGCTATAATCTGCTTGGAGACAAATTTATTTCTAATCACTAGACCAACAATATAAAAACATTACTTCATCTAGAATTTCAACCCAGGAGTGTTGTTCACCATTTCCAGCAACCTAGCAACCTGTCTTTGGTTTAGAAATACACCAGAAACAGTTTAGATGACATAGAATTTTGCCTTTTATATCCACCCATTGCTCTTTTCATCTTTCATATAGTGTTGGGTCTATTTGAAAATACTTAAATGTCAAATGATGCATTCAAAGGTCACAGGAGGAACTTGAGCCCCAAAGAACCCCAAAGCAGGATCACACACAATCACATCCAGTAAAAGTACATTCACCGTAGATGGAAAATCACTACCTGCCTAGCAGTAATAATAATAATAATAATAATAATAATAATAATAATAATAATAATAATAATAACCCTGACTATTATTGAATAGTGAGTATGACAGTGGCTGTGATGTTATAGTAGAAACAGGGTTTAGACAGCATGTTGTATATCGATTATTGCCACATGTCTAATGTGGTTTTGTGATGCTATATCCACTCCCTTGACCCTGCATGCCAGCTTCTTGGTGTTGCTTGAGGCTTTGAAACCCTTCATTGTCTGGTTTAACCTCTGCTAATGTTGCAACCAACAACTCAAGAGAGGTTTGTATTTAAGACACTGACAGTTGAACAAATGCATTCCTCCGCAAACACCAGAACTCTTCAATTCCTTACAAATTAAAAGTGCTTTACAGTATTTAAATCCTATGGGTTGCATAATATTTTAAAGCAAATGTATTAGGTTCAATTTGGCAAAAACCAATTCACTGATAACCAACATATTATGAAAAACTGAAAGATCAGAAAAATATTTGATGTTTTGCAGTAATCCAGTGTGTCTGGTTTTTAAGAGTTCTGCCCTGTCAGTAAAGAGCAGGAGGGGATGTGACAAGGTCTACACCTGTGAACCGACATGAGAGGACAGGAGGGCACTGTGAAGCGAACCCTAAACCCTGCCCCTCCCCTCAGTCAGCACACCGCACACTGACACCATCCTGTCAGGCAACGCCCAGCTGTGACAGCCTGCCTATGGCCACTGTGGGGAGGGCTGCCATGATGAAGAGCTCAGGCCAGAGAGCAGCAGCGCGAAACGCACTATCTGTCCTTCTGTCAGGGAGAGTCACGCTCATGCACATGGAAACAGACGCACACATGCAACCGACTGTTCGCCAACCCCTGTGCTTCTGTCTTTTTGGCATCTGAGTCTTTACAGGAGTAACAGTCCCAACAGTGTGCTGATAGGACTCAATACAAGTTTGCATGAAGTTCTCTTGATGATTACAATGAGAAAATAAGACAGTGGTTTTAGTACTTTAAATATGGATCCCTCATTATGTCTGTAGATAGATAGATAGATAGATAGATAGAGCCCAGTCTAGGATTAAGACATAACATGGGGAATGAGGGAAGAGCTAGAAAGGGACCAAAACCTGATGCCCCCCCATTTTGTGCATTATAATTGTTATTAGTAGTGCAATGCATTAACCAAGCTGGGTCTTACCAGGGGTGAGCAAAGCTAACAAAAAAGGCAAAAATCCTTATCCTTTTGGCTCCCTAACCAGAGTTAAAACCAGGAGAATGTAGCACTCATACCTTTTGGTTGTTGCTTAATATTTGCAGATTTTTACAAAGATTCAACACCACTTATTCTGTTGCTAAGCAAATATAAGAGCGCTAAAGACAGACTATTGTTAATGAAAGAAACCTCACCACACAACTCTTTGTAGCACAGACCTCCTCCTTCTCCTCACCCCTATTCTCGTTCAGGTGTCCTCATTCCATAAATGCCTTCTTCACAATTGCCAGGCTAATGGCGTTCTGCTTCCAGTTTACCACCTGTTGATGGGAGACAGACAACACACACACGCACATGCACACACACATACACACACACACACACACACACACACACACACACACACACACACACACACATAAACAAATACTAAAAGCCTTCTGCCCAAGGTCATAAAATAAAAGCTTACAGGAAAGTAAATCTTTCAATAAGATGATAAAAATAAGAACACTGAGAAATTAGAACCCAGAAAAAATATACCATGCTGAAAGAGTGTCACACAACAAGCATAGCAACATATGTAAAAACAGAGGCGCATAAATAATTTGATGTGTATTTTGTATTCCATAAGATATGCAAAATCTTCCGCACATGTATCCAACCAATGTATCCTAACAGTTAACATGTATTTCATAAAAATGGAATTTCAAAGCAGAATTACTAGACCCAACTTCTGACCTTGCCCAGCTGTCGATTATACTGTACACAGCGCATATAAACGCCCACTAACTTCTTACCCACATACACTGTTTTCTGCAAACACACTACCATCACATTTCCAACTCTCTGTTTGGCAAAGGACCTGAATCGCAGGGGGATCAACAATCCCTCCACACCAGGTGCAGTCCTTCCAGCCCAGGAGGAAAGCACATCAAGCATCCTTCCAAGCACACAAGCAGTCTAAAACTTAAAACACCTGGATGAATAGTATGCACACTTAATTACTATAGTAATGTATTTTAAATTAGTGTACAGATAATGGTTAATGTATTTGAACTTGTACGTCTATAACCGGGTCACATGTTCAGTTTGGCAATGCACTGCAGGGCTGTGATAGGCAGGGAAGTGTTTTAAAAGGAATGGCTGCAAAACAAAATAATGAACAAGAGAGAAATCAACTGGGGCTCCAAAAAAGAGGACACACAGCTGCACCATAGTGATTGCTGACGCACATGCAAGCTATGTGCAAAAGGACATATTCCACTGTCCCTGCATTTATTTATTTACTTATTTCCTTATTTTTTTCATATGCAATGCACACATTGCGTCAACTACAGGTATGTTCCTTGTCTAAGACGGTAATAGACTGATGCTGCACACTGCCAAAAGCACTAGTGTCTAAGAACTGATGCCATTCTTGGACACAGACTGTCATGTGTTTGCTGTGGACTGTGTGCTGTGGTAAGTGTAAATGAAGGATATTTCCTTTGCTTCTTTTTTTTTAATCACTAGTAGGGATGTCAGGCTGTGCACAATTCTACTACCTGTGTTTTTGTTTATTTTTTAAATCTTCTGTTTAGTTGCGATGGCAAATGTACACTGAGAAAGTAGCTTCTCAGTCATCAGCCTTACTTCACATATGCACATCAGGTCCACCTTGCTGTGCAGCCCTGCAGCAGAACTTGTCTTGATGTAAGGACCATGAAACGCAAGCAGGACAAGGTGCCACCATTTGTGGGAGGCAGGGTATTGTGTGATGGGGTAAATTCCATTTTGGGCCTCTCGTCTATTACCATTCCATGTTTGGTATAAGTGTGAGAGCCAATCCCTTCTTCTGATTGGTTGGTGGAGGACTATAAAGCCCTATTTCCCTATCAGCAGGCTTTCAGCCCTCTACCCTATCTTGAGGGAAGATACTCCAAGACCAAAGGGGTTAAATCAATGATGAAAACACAAGTGCAATAAGATAACATAGTGCTTTGTTCTCCCCCTGCTTTCCCAGTAGCTGGGCTCCAGCCCAGATTATTGCCCCACAAAGCATTCTGGCTGGAGTCAAGGAGTTCACACCATTATTTTACACCCCTGGGTAAATGTCAGAGAAAGCTGCTGGCAAATTAAAATCTTTTCTGTGACTCCTTTTGGTGCACTTCCACCTCCCACTCCCTCTGTCCTCATCTCCCACTCTCTTCTGATGAGATTTGCTCTTCTTCTCTGCTTCCCTCTATTCTTCCCCACTTTCTCTCTCTCTGCTTCCATCTCCTTTTCAATTTGTCCTTGCGCTCGTTTCCTTGCGTTTGCACCCTATGTTACTCCTCTCTCTCCCCTCACTAGTACTGTCATCATCCTTCTACTTGCAATGGCAGAAAGGAGCAAAGTCTGCTCAAAAACACAAAAACTTTCTCCATGGGAACACAAGGATTTCAAAGAAATCCCCATGGTGCTTAACACCACAGGCATAAAAGGCAACATGGAGCACAAGTGCACCCATAGAACAGAGCAGATCAGGTGTAGGAATGTACCAGGAAAGCAGGGATTTATGCATGATTTTACATTTGTTGCAGTCCACCCCAATAAAATGAGAAGTTCCATATAATCTGTATGAACTTTGGGACTGAACTGTAACAAAAACATGGAAGAAACATGTGAGAGAAGGTAAAGAAAAGGTTTGGTCGAGAATAGTTCTATTAAGTCAAGGTCATAAAGTGAATTTATTGTCTGTGGTGTTTCAGAGCTTACATTCCCGGCACGTGCACTGTCTGCTGTCACTGACCGCTGGCTCTCTCCATTACACTGTCACCGAGGTTGTGATCAATGCCAGGGCCGTAACTCACAAAACACCTCCCCGCACCTACACCTTCCCTGAAAATGACATAAAGCCAGGCAAAATAATAAACCAAATGTAGTTCAGGGGCAAAGGATTTCAGTACTACGAGATACACTATGAGATATACAGCATGTCTTGTAAATTCCAGCTAGAATTTGTTACTGTGGTGTTTTTTCCATTTTAACCCTCCTCTGCATCCCAACCCCCTCCCAAAGCTCCTTTTCACATCCCCCGGAGAGATGGCCTTTAATGAAGCCGGACCTAGCTGTCAATTTTCTGGTCCCAGCCCCCACACCACCTCCCCATACATACCCCTAAACTCTGTCCTTCAGCCTCTGTGAGTTTTCACAAAAGAGCAGCCCTTAGCATGCAGTGTCACCTCCAGGCTCACCAGGGACCATACAAACCTCAAAGCCATCAGCCCCCTACCATATGCACGCATGCACACACACAGTCCCTTGACACACACAAAACAAATCCTTGCCTTATGAAGTTACGCATTCCGTTGCGCCTATGATTCCCCATACCTTTTGCTTTCTAGCAATTTCAAGGGAAAAAAATTATGGCTGATTGCTGTTTTTTTTTTTTTAGCAGCAGCTTCATGCCCTTTAAGCCGGAGGTTTTATTGTTTCCACTTCAGCCCACATGCAGTGCGTTACTGTCTAAAGCCAGTTGGGGTATCAGCAGTTCTGAAAAGGGCTGAATGAAAGAAATGACATCAGAAGTGCTATCACAGCTCTGAATGACAGAAACTGGTTGGAGCTCAACTTTTGGTTTTTGTAGCCTCTCTTTTCCCAGATGTAAATGAGCGGCACATTTGCAGCCACCTGACTGCATAAACAGGCTTCAGTGAATGCAGTTTGGCATTCTAGCACCTATCAAAGTGAAAAACAAGATCTGAAACCAACTCTTCCTACGTTTAGGCATAAGGCATCTTATTGTGCTATGAAGAGCCAGAGCGGTATCATTTTCAGTGATAAAGCTCTAGTGTACCACAAGAGGGAATGTTAAAGGCAATGTTTAAAACGTTTATGCTGACAGAAGGTTTTATAGAAGATAAGGAATAAGAAATGCAGGTGCTCAGGATCTATGGTGGGACAATAGGAGCTGAGAGGATCTATAATGGAGGGCTCGCTTGCAGAGTGAAGGTAAAACAGTCTCTTCCAATGCAAAAAAGTGGGTTAAACGTGATTGTGACAGGCAAAAAATAAGGTACTGGAAGAAATTCCAGGAAGCAAGGTATCAGTTCTTTACATGTGGGATATGTGCTGGTTCCCCATTACCATGAAATCATCCTCTCCACGTGCTGGGCTGCAGCTCTAATTGGGGAGCGATTCCCAGGACCCATCAGACTCGATGAAAGGTGCAGCTCAAGGTTTAAAACTCACCCCCGAACCCTACTCAAACCTTCCTTACGGAGGTGGCAAACTTCAAAGAGAGAGTCATCATAAGAAGTCTCCATGTCAGATTCAGGAAAAGACCACCACCAGGCCAGTGTGAAATTAGGTGCTTTTATGTATATGCTTTCGTACCTTGTGCCGTTATAGACACGGCAGAAGCTATGATGTTGGCCAGCTGGAAGTCATAAGAGAAATGTATCAAGTGGATGTCCTGCCTGGCTTTGGTAGATCTTCTGATTCTCACTGCTGCCATACACCTTCCATGTAAAAACAGAACTTTTTGGAAAAGCATGGAGCACAGCCAGGTGTACAACAGCAGATACAGTCGCACTCGCCCTCATTTCAACAAATGAATTCCCGCAAACGCTTAGATAGGTGTAGATTTGGCATCCAAAAATAGAGGATCGATTCAGGCCACCAGGGGACAGAAGTTGAAATCTTGTAGTCTAGGGAGCTAAGGTTGAACCTCTGTCACTTTAAGCTCAAGGTGTTTGTCCTGAATTGTTTCAGTGAAAAACAGCCAAGTATAAAAATGGGTAAATACTTGTAAATAGTTAAAGAATGTAAGCTGTTTTAGAGAGAAGCATAATGAATAAATGTAATAAATAAATCATGTCAATCCAATGTTAATTGCAGAAATGTCAAAACTCTCATTTTTCCAATGATTTTCAAGCTAAATGATTTCAGAATTACATGAAAATGATCATGTTTGAATCTGATAGGGCATAATATTCATTTGTCAGTTATTTCAAGAAATAGAGGATACTTTCAAGCACACACCAAGAGGCTCCTTGTGCTTGAGTCCTTAATCGAGAGGGTCTTTGTTTTATCTGTACTCGTCTACCATAATTTACTGTTTTGTTCTTATCCATCTATGCCAATTTAAAAACAATAGTGGGGGCCAGGAGCAGCAGATGGGAGCCGTACTGACAAGTTCCACTGTTCTCCTGTCTCCTGTCACTCCTTTTCGTGCTTCTGTGCAGATTTAACCTTTACAGCTATTTTTTTTTTGTTGTTTACACAAGTAAAACTTCACTGTTAATTACAATAAATTATTTAACTCCCAATAGCTTGAACATTGTGAATCATGAATTGTATTGCAGGCCAGTGTCAGTCAGGGTTTTTGTGTTGTTTTAATTGTACTGTGCCTGGGTGGTCACTGACTAAGGGCTGTTTGCCTCTTAAAATGTTTATTTAGTTAGTTGAATTTTTAGGCTCAACTACAGAGAGCTAACAATGAGTTATCACTATTGACTCAGCCAACTAGGAATTAAACAGTCCTTTTGTGAAAGCTGCCACCACCAAAACTGTGGCAAGACCAAACCAGAGTGAATAATGTGAGTCAGTGTCTGCTTTAAACCGCTTACCTATAATCTCCGCACCTCACTCTGTGTTATCTCTAGCCCATTAGCCACCCTTACGTCCTTAGGACAGAACGTGCTGTGATCTGCGTTGGGGAAGGTCTGAACTCAGTCTCCCTAGCAGCCATTATTCCCAGTACAGGTTTGCCAACACTCCCACCACCACTAATCGGCGATGAGACACACAGAAATTAACCAAAGCTGTCACACCTTTGTTCCTATTCAAGTGAGAGATGTGCTTTTTTCTGCCATCAATAAAAGAGTTTGTGATTGGCATAGGTGGAAGCTTTCTTTTTCAGAGTTTGTTTCAGCAATGGGATGTGGGCCTTTTGTGTAAATTTGGCTTGTGACAATGATCGAGCGCTTCTTCAGTTTACTAACATGCTCAACTGGGAGACGCTTCAAAGCACAGCTGCCATCGCCAGGTTTGTCAGCATTGGAGCCGTCAAACACCCCCCACCCTCTCCTGCACTCATCCCATGGCTTATTAATGAAACCAGTTGGGGGGAAAGAGGGGTATAGGGGTGGGGGGTGGCAGAGACACACCACAGGGACATCATTACATGTACAACACAATGCATTTGTTTGCCTGATCAAACATTGGGGAGGTGTATTCATGCAATATGTAAGGATACAAGCAAACAGCTAAATACAAATCATGGAGCCCTTTCGCTGTGGCGCTGCTGTTAAAGAGCAAGGCTCTAACAAGAGGAGTCGCAGTCGATTTCGGCAATATCCTCCCACCAGAAGGTGTCAAGAGGAGACACAGAAGCAATACACTCAAAATGGCAATAAAGCAACATGGATCCAGATACTGCCATAGGTGACTGGAGACCTTTTTAGCTGCAGGCTTTTCAGTTACGACTGCAGAAAGCAAAACATTTAGAAATTTCCACTGTGCACATAGGCAGCAACACTCATTCTCAGATCATTGTCTGCATTACGAGTACAGCCACAGAGTCATGCATCATTTGCCTGAGAGAACTTATGTGTCCAAGTTTTTACATAGAAGTCATTGGAAAATGTGTAGCTCATTCCATGGAAATCAATCACAAGCTGAAATGAGGTTAACTTTTTTATTCAGCAGTCAGGAAGTCATCTGCATGCACATTGCTGGGAGTGTTAATGCTCTCAAAACACACCCAGAACAAAGGGGAGTCCTTATTTTGTATATACATTAAGGAGGCTCAGTTGCAACAGAGTATTGACACTCTTATTTCTTATCTTGCCATAACGGTCAGTAACAGTCATACTGGGATGGCAGGATATAAAAATCGCAAAGGCACGTAAAGAGCACCATGGACAGACTCCGTGCAGTAATTAGGCACAGCTATATATCAAAATTTCTTTCACGCTTATGTAGTTTGAAAGTTTTTTGCTCTGTTGCCGTTCACCATCTATAATTGGTACTATTATTGGTATCCTTATTAATGACTCAGAGTGACCATGACTGGCAAATTCACACCTTGATGGATAAACTACTGATCCATTTACATTCCTTTTCACTTCAGTTATTTTTATTTTTATTTAGTGCTCTTCTCACCAGAGTGGCAAGGGCACCAAATAATAGATATAAACAGGACAGCTATAGAAACATATGGTTTAAATGGTCAATTAAGTGGGCTGGCAGCTGAGGTCAGGTAAATAAAAAAGGTCCCAGCCACAGTCAAGAAGAGAAACATAAACATCAGTTGGGTTGAGTGCCAGTGCCAGCTCACCCATCCTGGGCCTTTTAATGTGACTACAAAGGACCTGTGTAGATACGTTTATAGCATGCATTCCAACGGGCAACACAAAGCTGGAGTCTATGGAGACAGAAATCCTGGTACAATGGAGGTTAGTGAATGGATGTGTGTTCCTTGCTTCAGATGGCATCTGGTGGCTGCTGGTAATGCTGCTGTGACCGGAAGCTTCCGAGGTGACTCGGGTTTACTCAAAGGTGTCACTCAAGGGTTTTGTGACAATAGGAAGAAATAATAAGGGCTGAGCATAGGATCGATGGGCAACTACTGGAAAGGTCAAGTAAAAAAATGGATTTTCAAACTGCTGAAAACAGAGAAAGAGGGGGTAGCTTTCACTGAAGTTTAGATATTCTGCAGCCAAATGCTTTGCAACATTTCATTTTCAGACAGATCTCTAGAACTATTGGGGTTTTCCAAATTCAGAGCACAATTTGGCAAATATATGGTGAGGAGATCAGATGGGTAAAACGAATTTAAATCTTTCAGCTCCTTCTAGGGTTCAAAAGTAACTTGAAGCTGCACCTGCATGATGCTGGTAGCCAATGTAAAGACTAATGAATCGAGGTAAGAAAACATTTAGCAGCATTACAAGCAGTCTACATAGTGTGAAGGAAAGTGTTTGGCAAAGGAAATGATCTCTAACCCAGAGGATTCTTCAAATTAAGAATGACAGGTGTGGTCTCAAAACATTCCAGTCAACTTTTGTATATTATTTATTAAGCAGTTCCTTTTCTCCAGAACCTTTTTAAAAGGTGTCTGGATACAATTCTAGATATGCAATATACCGGCTACAATCTTTCACTCTTCCAATGTACCACACACAGTTTTAGTCACCAGTTCACCTGAAACCCCTTTTAGAATTGTGAGAGGACACCCATGCAAATACCAAGAGGAACTGTAAACTCTGCTCAGACTAAGTGGAGAATGAACTCTTGTTCTATCAGTCTGTTCAGGCGCATGCATACTGTACCTACAGAAAAGGAAACATCAAGAGTCCTGATACTCACTGATACAAGCAATGCACCATAAATCCAGGAAGTTTGCAATGAACAGACCTTAGACACCTGGCCAGAGGACCAGTCTGCCTCCAGTAGAGAACCTTTTGCCACCCACCATCAGCACATCTACTGCTAACAGCCATGTTGGAAATAACACTGTTGAGATGAGGGTTTAAGCTCCTCAAGGAAGCTACGAAGAGAGCTGTGTCACTGGGACCCAGCTGGTGCTTCACTCCTCCCCTGCCCATATGTGATGCAGACAGTTATATTTTCCACCCAGATATTCTTCCGTCTGGAAGTACAGAGGGTACTTACATAACATAGCCACAATGCTATCCATAGATTAATGCAGAACAGGCACCTGTTTCTGAAAACAAGTGGGATTTAATAGGTATGTCTGGTCTAAATTTTATATTTGTTTTTTTGAACTTCTGACATCCTTTGTGCTTTATTGGGTATTGTGCTTCTGCCTGATAAAACAGCATGAAAGACCTCCACCAGCATGTACCAGCCTGCCCAAAAGCACGACTGACACAGTGATGTGCCAGCATACTCGGCTCACTACCCAGAATCTTCCACATTCCATGACAGCTTCTCAGTGAACCAGTATAACAGTCCTCCAGTTTCACCACTCTGTTATAAACAAATCTACAGGACTATGGAACTCAAAACTATGCATCACAGTTCTCAAACTGGTTGATTCACACCTCAGTATGTAACTTCTGGTCCAGGCCATGGTGATATCCTACGTGGACTACTCCACCTTACTCTTGCCTGGCTTTCCATTCTCCATCATTAAGTCTCTTTGTGTTTAACCTACCAGAGCATTCCCGTATACCTCCCTTTCTTATCTCTCTCCACTGGCTTCTGGTAGTTCTTTGTATCAAGTTCAAGACTCTATTTGCAGCCTACAAGACCATCGATGAATCTGGTCCCCGACACCTTCATGGCTTGATTACTTGTTATACTGGAGCCAGCCATAGTTCCTCCTTCTAGCTGGTCCTACACAGAAGAAGTAAAAAAATAAAAATTCAAATGTTTATTGATATTGGGTCCACAGTCGTGGAATAAGCTTTCTCTGTCTTTCTCAGAGCTGCTGAATCCCTCTCAGCATCCAAGAAAGGTCTCAAAACACAATTCTTTAGTAGCCACTTTTCTCCTAATCTCCTATTTGTTCTTTAAACTTTCACTACATTATCTGTTTATTGTACTCACTATCAATTCTACATGCAACTGCACTCTAATGTATGCTGGCAGAATATAGATATGGGCTAAGTCAGTCTCCATTTGTTAGTAAAATGCACTGTTGTTTTCTCCGAGTTGAAGAAAAGTGCCTGATAAATGAATAAATCTAAATAAAAAGGTCCAGATGGGATTCTATTTATTTCACATCTAAGGAAGTGCCTAACTGAGTTTCTCCAACATCTGCATTTAAAAGTGACTACAAAAAGTATTCAAGTGTAACTGGTAAACCTTCACACCAGCCTAAAGGAAAAATGAAAATTAGGCTGCAAGGGGTGGAGATATGTTGTTAGGGAAATTTGTTATCACCATCATTTCAAAGTTTTTGTTCAAAACTAACACAGGTACCCATAAAACCTGCATTTGGATATGTTTTGAGATATGTACAGTACCTGTATATTCACTTACCTTCACAATTCAGCAGTTCAGTGCAAATGCTTTAACGTAAAAATGCGCTGTGAGTCAAAATTAGAACTTACCTTCAGATAGGAAAGTTCTTAAAAATCCATAGCAGTGACATGGATTAGCCTACATGCTGAAGTAAAGAGGAGGAAAAGGCAATCCCAGGAGCTGCTGAGAGACATGATCATGAAGTGTGGAGAGAACAAGGGCAGTTAGGAGAAATGAAGGAGAGATAGAGGAAGCAGTTGTCGGCTGCATAGCTTTTTTTAATTTGGTCTCTTCTGGAGAGCAGGTCGAGTGGAACAAGGTCTCGTCTGTCACTTTTGAGGCTCCAGTAAGTGCTTGACAGATTGCAGCAGAGGAGAAGAAGGCTGCAGGAGAAGGGATCTTCCTAGGCATAAAAGCCATGGAGACGCATGTATTCAACAAATACGTAAAGCTTTCTGTTGGGCTTCACATAGACATCTTTGTGAACACAGCAGCCTAAATGTGTTTGAAATATACTTTTAAGCATGAGAGGTCTACAGAAATGTTCAGATAAAATGTTCACTTAATGCCAAAGGCCAGGTTGCTTTAGAGAATGTAAAGGGAATTAAAACTGATATAAAGGGTAGGAGAAAAATGCTGGAAATTTTAGCTGGGTTTAAAGCATCTGCTTTAATTCTGCAAGTAGTCCAGTTATTATTATTATTATTATTATTATTATTATTATTATTATTATTATTGATGATGATGATGATGATGATGTCTAGCATTGTATGTTTTCTGCAGCATCAAATAAGTCTATTAACACCTACATTTCAGACCAAAATAAAACAAGAATGGAATTCTGAATTTTAAATAGCGAGGTAACAAAATCTCAAGGTTTAAGGCATTTCATAGGCACTTCTGTTGGCAGTCACTGAACCAGGGCATAATTTTTTTACAATATTTTCGAAACTGTGAAATTTGTCAAGACTTGTCTCTGAGAGACACACAATTGTCACACATTGAACAGCGAACCTGGGATCGTATGGAAAATAAGCTGTGATTAGCTGGATTAGTTGCATTTACATTTCATTACGGCAAAATATTTGCAAAACAATGTTTACTTCTTTAGTCCCAATAAGTACCCCAGGAAACAAGCCAAGAACCAATCATAGGCACACTATATCCAAAAAGTTGTTTAGTCTTTGACTTTTTACCGGAATAGTTCAGCTTTTCTTTTCATTGCTATGATAAAATTATTTTTTTTTATCTCCCTGATGTGGTAGTTTACTTATGTTCAAGAATTCAAAGAATTTAAATGTGAATGTTCTATAGATATTTGCCTCTAATAATGGACAGTGATGAGCAGCCTCCCTTTAGCTTTCAACAGGATTAAGGATTGAACAACATTTTGAGAGCAATTGTCAAATTATTCTCAGTTAATAGGGCATCGTGTAGTGAATGAGTTAGTCACTGTGCAATCCCAACTTTGAGTTCCATTTCAGCAGAGAAAGAATAAAATCCTGACTGACAATAAGGATTCTGTGGTGGAGATATTCTTGAGCATCTTGTAAATGTTTTTGAAATTCATTGCTTGGAAACAAAAATTACTTTTCTCATGAAAAAAGTACTTTGTCACTTTGCAGTATCTGGTACCTTTGCGATTGTGCCACAGTGTTTTTGGGATTGTGCTAGCGAGGGACATGCAGAGAAAGCTGAGTCACTGTCAAGCTGCATCACTGTCAAGCTCACAGGAAGGACTGAAGTCCAGGTGCTGAGAGGAGCAGAGAACAGATGGATTTCTAAAAGGAGTGATTTGCTGTTTTTACGCCACAACTTTTCACAGTGAATCATTTTTCCGGAGGGAAGCATGTATAATCATTTGAATGCAAAGTCTAAACCTGAAAATATGAAGAGCCACAAAGCTCAAAGAGCAGTCTCAGAAAATACAGTTTGCCATACAGGTTCAAGTTCAAAACAAGAACAAAAAATAAATAAATAAAACAAGAATAAACTAAAAGACAGCAGTTGAAAACCTGAACAACATTTGAACTGACGGGATGTCAAATGGCTAAATATTTATCAAGACCTATGTGACACCATTTGATTAGGGTACAAATCAGTTTTTCATCCTAACCTTGTTTTATCATTTGTGTACAAAAATTACACTGTAAATGTGGCAGAAAATGACTTCAGACACGGTATAGGAATTCAGTCATCTCAGCAAAAAAGTCAATTCACATATTTAATCAAAATGTACTTCGGAGGCAATTTAAAATAGAGCAGAACAAAAGAGCTAAATCTTAGTATTAAGTGTAAAATGGCAAAATTATAGATCTATTTCATGTATATCATAAGAAAATACAGTTCATTTTTTAAATAGTAAAATATGAACTGCATAGTTAAAACACGCCACCAAAAATGCATACAAATATTTTGGTTATACAAATATAAATACTTTATTTTGAAAACATACAGTAAATGTATTCTGTTTTCTCATAAAGATCCATCACCGGCAGCCACATAAAGGCTTAGAGTGCCAAAACAGAACCGATCCCAGAAGCACATGTCATAAGAATCCATACAACTTCAGTCTATGAGTGAATACAAATAACTCAAACACCATTGGCAATTTAAAGTCACATTTTACAACAGCGTCACAACATTTATGGGATGAAATGAGAATACAACCCATCGCTGTCACCACCCAAGCTGAGAGGAGGGCGAATGAAAACCTGCTGTTCTAGAGCTGGGAAGCAGAAGTGGTACCCACTGAGCAGCAGGGCTGGGGCTGTGTTCAGTCAGCTATTGCCCAGTTGTGTTGATAATCTGTAAAAAAAATACTCCGCAGTACTGAGACACTGTAATTTTCTGAAACAAATGACCATTGTTACATAACAGCTGAAGTGTATGCACTTTGTCATGTAAGCTTTAAAAATAACACAGTGAAACAGACTGACAGTAGATCCCCGTGTTACCACTTACACGCTAAGCTCTGGCCTCACATGATCCCGACAGCGCCAAAGTAATACAGAAAGTATCGCAGCCGTGTGTCTTTTCTTCTGGATCTTCCTGAACAATTTTATCGATTGTGCCCCAAAGCGCATTCATATCAACGAATCTTCTCGTAAACAACTTCACACATTTACAGACTACAGGATCGTATGCAGCTGTGCAAATACATGCAGTCGCTGTACAAAAACTTGCTCGGTTTTAACCGGCACAGTCATATTTATCCGTAGACCTCTTCAAGGAAGATATGAGTTATTCTGCTCCGCTACTTGAAACATCCCACCAGCTATGTTTTTCCAAGGGACTATGAAATTGCATTTTAATAAGTTTGACGCTGTTTACCAAGTGGGGCACAGACAGTGCCCTCAGCAATTTTTTCACAGCGACTCGGGCTGTGTAATAGAAAACCGCACATGACTGTAAGACTCATTACTGCATAATTGTGCTCATTTTGCACCGTACGAAAAAAGAAGAAGATGCAAAACAAATGCATGACATGCTTTTCTGACTGCCTGTATCCAAGAAAGAATAAATTGGAGTGAAGCCATTCTTCCCTTCCTTACTCTGCACAAAGCACAGTTCTGTGTGGCTCTGTCCTGCCGAACAGTAAAATGCGTTGCATTAACAGACGCCTGTCACGTCCCACTGCTTCGGGCCCCACAGATCTCCCTGTCTGATTCTGAAGGGTTGTTACGTATGAAAGCCAAGCCGGGCTTCCCAGGCACATTGCGAGTGTGCTGATAAGTGGGCTGACATCTGTGGCATATTATGCAGGACATTTTCTTTGTGTATATTGTGCATATGCTTGTATGCGCGGGGATTGAGGGAGGGGTGTGCAATTACCCATGTTCGAAGAAAGTTTCATTGTGGACTTGGTAGGTGGTTGTGGGTGGCTTAGATGTGAAGCGTTCACTGTCATTCTTTCTCACCGTCTCTCTTTCTGAACTCTCGCACTTCCCGAGAAGACTCCCTCAGCTCCCACTGGGCTCCTCACCCTTTCACTTGTGATCCGTCTGATCCTCGGCGAGAAGATGGGGCCTCTTCAAACTTTGCCTCATTATCTGCAGAATCACTGAAGTCCATCGCATGTGGGGGAGTGAAGGAACAAGTAGGTGTCGGCAAAAAACTCTGCAGAAATAGGGTGATTTCCCTCTGCTCTATGTTTATGGCATTGACTGTGGCATCTAGAGTCATAACTAGTAAACACTCATGGAAAGGGAGGGAAGCAAAGCTTTTTACTAGGAAGTAAGTAGCCTTCAAGTGATGTTTATATTCCCAAAACAGAACTGAAAAAAACTTGTGGGAGGGTGGGGTTACACAAGTCACCCCAGGATGAATTCAGCTAAATTTAATCTCGGTTTGTTTCTGGCTGGCAGTGCACAACATCCTCGAGAGTTTGGCCTCTGTGACGGCCTGACAGCGCTGCAGAGAGGGCAGTGTTTGCATTGAGGGGGGTCTAGACACAGTGAAGCAGGAAGGTAGAACCGATCTAATCCAAAGCTCCAACACAGCAATGTCCATCTGCAGCACTTTGCTAGGAATTTAATCCTTTAATACCCCCCTGCAGAAGTCCTTGTCTTTGCGTAACAAATGCCTAACAAATTTGCTTATTTTTATAAAGTAGATGTTTGGCTGGAATGTTGCTGCTTGGCTGCCTTTTGTGACACTTTCATTCAGTCCAGTTAAATACAAACTGCTATAAAAAGTCACTCCAAAAGTCAGGACCAAAACAGTATTATGTGTATGTTACGTTCCTGGAGGAAACTTACTGGAAAGTCTCTGCTAAAGTCTATGAACTATGAGGGATTCCAATAAAAAGGCAGGCACAATGTAAAGTATAGAGTTAGTAGGCAACACGTCTTGCATTTTAATAATTTTCACTGATGTTTTTTTAAGGCACTGTGTTGACAGGAACAGAGCCCTGTTTTGACATGAACTGGCATCCTCTTGCTTCCAAGGCCATGTTCCCTAACTGATTCTGTACCTGCCACCAGGTGAGTGACCTCCAGGAAACAAGCACCCAGAGAATAGGAAGCAGACCATGGCAGCTGTAGCTGCACTTTGCATGCTGTTCAGCAGAGCCTGGCCACTAATGCATTCTGGGTGATAGCTCCCCGCAGACAGTCTGCTTCCTTCAGGGGCAGCCAGGGGCGCTAATGGAGCTGGGTGCACACTGGATCAATACAGAGATGGCAAGAGGCCCAGTCTGACAGCTGTTGCCGGGGTGAAAAGACCAGGGTAATGGAGTACGGGTGGTGCAGGGGGAGTTTGCTGAGGAAGGATGTACAGTGTGGTAAAGGGCTGTGGTGTAAGGGGAGTGGTGTATGGGTGGAAGGGGGTGGTTGGTGAGTATGCATCAAACAAATTAATGGGCTGTAGTTCTTCCTTTTGTCATTAACATTGACAACCCAATGGATTGCCTCTTAAGATGCATTCTGTACAGATTCTGCTGAAGCGGTGAGGCAAAGGCCTTTCCAAGGGCAGCACCCATTGCCCACCCTGATCAGTAGCTATGGACCACATGAGGCTCTCCACCACTTCTCGCCTTCCTACTCTGCTGGTGCAATGAATGCAATGGCCCACATATGACCAGTGCTGAGTTCATAGCGATGGAGTGGTTGCAGCCAAGATGCAATGGCATGTGACACTCAGCTTCAAAAATGGCCCATTTCAGTAAGTGATTGTACAATAAAATCTCATCGTGCCAGCATGTCAGTGCAGGAATTATGAGTCTTTGCCAGCATAATACTCAAATATGAATTTATCAACATCAGTGATTGTGGTTATATCTGTTTCTTTGCACTGAACAGTCTGCTGCGTAAACACCTATAGGAAAGACTGTTTTGTCAATTTACAGCTTGGGCAAAGTTCCACCAAGAATGTTAACCTTTTGGTGTTACCCTGCAAATATTCACATTTCACCTTTATTCCCCAGCTTGCAGTGGTGCGAGAGGGTGGCACAAGCAGTAGATCAAGATTCAGAAAGAGGAGCCAACAAGCAACAACACGGGTGAGCGCCATGATTCATCCAGTCTGCGATGCTGAGTGTCCAGTTATCCCCTGAAAAGACTACAGCTGTCCTTCACCAGAAGCCAGAAAGAAGCCTATTCCCTTTGTATCAGCCCACCTTTCCTCATTTTTCCGACCTACATTTGACTTGTTTTAGGACAGGAAGGTACAGTAAAGATGCCCCCTCCACCTTTGTCTGTGCTCTTCTGTAGCACTTCACAGTTGTTTTGTTCTCACACAGCTTGACTCCGGATCCCTGGAGCTACGAGGATAAATGATTCACTATTTCTTTTTTTTAGTAAGTGTACTAATAGGGAGATGGGGTTGGGTGGAGAACGGGTGGACTTGTTGGAAGACTAATTAGGAGACAGAACCCCTCCTCTTCTCACACTCATAGCTCACATACGCCTAGGTTTCAGGAGCCAAGGGTAAGACTCAGGGTGTCTCCAGTTTCCAGCGAGCACCTCAGGATTGGGGAGAGCATGAGAGGCGCTGTAAAGCTACATGCAGATCTCTCTCTCTCTCTCCCTCTCTCTGAATCCCCCATGACTTTTGTCACAAGAGAGACCTTGTTATTTTGGTGTGAAATGTCCCCTAGGGCAAGACTTTGCAGACTGCCCTTAAGTAGCAACGGCAGGCTTCTGTCTCGCCATGGCGCCACTCGGCAGGTGATCCCAAATTTGTTCTGAGGCAACTGACCCCCCCCCATTCCCTTTCCTCCACACCCATTCCTACTGCCCCCTTTATTCTATTCCAAGACAAAATTAAAAAGCTGGCTGGCTTTTCTTCCCTTTTTTGGATCTGCCTGCAGCAGTCTGTCTTCCACCCAGGGTCTGTGCCCCCAGTTGATCACAGCCAGCTCTCTGTGACTCCACTCTGGGGCCTTAGCGGGAAGCCCTGTAGCTTCAAATTCCCGATCAATAAAGTTGTTTCGGAGACGGTGGCTGACATATGTGTCAAAAAACAAATGGTCTTCAATAGACTCCTGTTCATTTCAATAGCCTGAACTGGATATTTTAAAAATGAAGTTTTACAACAATTGTGGGAAAAAAAATCATAACGGTACTTGCAAAGCGTTGAAATAGTTTAGACCCATCAGTTATATCAGTATTAATTTTTGCTAAAATGCTGTTAAACTCAACTGATCAAAAAGGGAATTTTTATTTGTGATACTAGTTGTGTAGAAATGAATACACCGTATTCTCATTTTTTCAGG
Organism: Heterotis niloticus; assembly: GCA_018136845.1. Lineage (NCBI taxonomy): Eukaryota > Metazoa > Chordata > Actinopteri > Osteoglossiformes > Osteoglossidae > Heterotis > Heterotis niloticus. The sequence continues at coordinate 18,500,887 of CM030901.1, read as the reverse complement.
ATTATAAAAGCTGAACCTGTGCCACTTGACTGTCAGTAAAACAACCTGTGACTCTTTCCACCAAGTGATAAAAATGTCTCACCACTCTTACACACTTATTCTTAAGAGGTTACAGAAGACACACAGATTTCTACCACATGGATATTTTCTGCAAATGTTTACTGTCCTTATGCAGCTGACAGCACATGTCTGACCTGGCCTTTCATCTGCTCTAGTTTTCTGGGCATAACTGTAGGCTGCATGTTTGTCCACAGGGCCGATGTTGACTGCTGGACCCCTGCTGAAAACGAATTAACTGGGCCCTAGGACCCGAACGAGTGGCCACTGAACGCAAGCTGTCTCCTCATCAGTCTCCTCATCAGTGGCACCCGGCAGCCGTGGCAAACAGGCACGGTGGGGGTGTGCGGCTAATGCACACGCTTGACAAGGCGACAAGCTCATGCCCGACATGGACAGAGAGTGTGACGGCGGCACAGTGCTGCCAATTAGAGCCCCCGGCTCATTCCTGCTTGTGCGCCTCTCTCACTCAGCGCCCATCGATGACAGCTCCCCCAGGGATCAGCTGGGCCCCTGCCTCCTCCAGAATCACCCCTGCCAAAACAGTGGGTTTCAGACAACTTACAGCACCTTGTTTGTTTGCCTCTGTCTCCACCAGCACTGATGGGGAGGCTTTTCTAAGTTCCTTGGTCGTTGTGATGGGGCAGCAACAATTTGCCACCACCAGAACATAAAAAGAGGGTCAAATGGACCAGAGAAACAGGAGCTGTGGAGGCAGAATACAATTTGGAAGTTCTGTACTAGGAATAATGACATAAGAGGCTAAGGGTTTATCTTACAGTCTGTAGACATAGTCCATGATACTTGAAGAGGAGGTCACAGTAGAAGATTTCAGAGCACACCTAAAACACACACCTGATCATAAAATTTGTAGTACATCCTGTATAATGTATAAATTCTTCCAAGAAACTCTAGTCTAACTGATACAGATTCAGTGGTATTTCACAGTCCTTTCCCAAACGAATTATTCAAAGATATTGTTATAAAAATTGAGTCTACTGTGGGGAATCGGTTATTTTTGTAATAGTAATGATCAGTATCTAGCTAGAAAATGGTGCCAGAGATAGACAGATATTCGTCACGTTATTTTTGTTTAGCACTCTTCTCAAAAGGGTGATCAATGTTGCAAAGTATGAACAACAGGAAATAGAACGACACAATAAAGATGATCCATTGTTAAACCGCTCAAATGATTTGCCGTTTAGATATCCAACACAGAAGACGGGGAGAAAAATAAACCTCCAAGGGTCCAAGTACCAGTTGACTGCCCACCCCTCTGGCCATTCTATTATGATAACATGAGACCCATGTGGATATGGCCAAAATGTCTATTATGGCAGTGCTGAAGACTGGAACCATTAATGTTTATATCTTCGCCCCTGGATGCAGTAGGCAGTCAGAGACTCCTGGCCACAGAAACCAGTGAGTGTTGCACATATATCTTAATCATATGGTAAAACATTGTATAGTAAGAGATGTGGTCATTTGAGTTTGAAAGTGAGAGCACAAGGCAACAACACTCAGATAATGAGAATGAGACAGTAATGGTGGTCATGTATTGGAACAAGTGCCACATGCTCAGATAAGAAATCAATAACAAGGTAACATAAGGAAGCATCCATTTAAGTTCAGAAGCTTGGTGTCCATTTCCCCAAATGTGATATGCAAAACAGAGCAACATTCCATTTTTACCACAAATGGAAGGAATCTTTTAAACAAGAACTTTTATTCAAATGAACAGTCTCAAGACCACTCCTTTGAAAATGGCTAGAACCTGGCAGGCCAAATGCCATTTCAGTGAAGAGCTGTGCCTTAACAAAACACCTCATTATATCTAACTGGCTATTAAGCCTATACACTTGGGCCTGCAGAATTTTATTACAGCTCAAACTAGGTGTCTACATATAGTCTCCAAAATTGTTAGCCTGTGTCTGATATGTTTTGTTTTACTCTAAAGAAAGCTTGTGACCAGCACCAGTGGTACTTGCCTATGAGAAGGCAGCCTGTTCATACACTATATGGCCAAAAGTATATGGACACCTCTTCCTAATAACTGAACTGAGCTGTCAGCCAGACGCATGCAGCATACAAACACATTCTAGACCATTGTTTGCTTCTAGCTTTTTGGCCACAGTCTGGGGAAGCTCCTTTCCTGCTCCAGCATGACTGTGCCCCCGCCACAAACACATGGTTTGCCTAGGTTAATGTGGAAAAGCTTGACTAACTTGCACAATGCCCTGACCTCAACCCCACTGAACACTTTTGGGATGAATTGGTCGGCCGACTTCGGTGCCTAACCTCACTGATCCCCTTGTGAATGGGGCCAAATTCCCTCAGTCATGCTCCAAAATCTGGTGGAAAGCTTTTCCAGAAGAGTGGAGGCAGTTATAGCAGAAAAAGGGGGAACAACTTCATTTTAATGCCCATGGGTTTGGAATGGGAGGTTCAACCAGCACATAATGGTGTGATGCTCAGGGGTTTACACACTTTTGGTCATCTAGCGTAACTCAGATGAAGGAAATGTCATGTTCATGTTCATTATTTACCAGAAGTATCATAGACAGAAAAGGCACCACCTCTATGCAGCTGAACATGCTTGTACTTGTACACCGTAAACAGATGACTAAATAAATAAGAATTTTAATTTAAGGCCTTTTGAATGTATTTCATTCATTTGAAAAACATAAAACAAAAGCTGAGTTAGGTGCACTCATCTAAGCTTGTAGGCAGAATAATTGTTTCTGTACTGTGATGGGCAACTGTTTTTTTTGCAAGCTACCAAATACCTGCAGATGATGAGGAGGTCAGTATGTGTCAAAAACAAATAGGAAGTTTTTAATGAAAAAATTCAAAATAAATATATAAGAGGACCATGCTGGAGTGCTTTGAAATGCAGTAATCTTTTGGGCTTTAAGTGAACAGCAATGATAGTTGCCACAGAAGCATTTAAGAGTGGTGGAAATTGTGGAAATGAAGCAAAGGTGCCTAAAACTGAGTTCCTATCAAAAGAAGATGCAACAGCTTTTTTAGGCCTGCTGGGTGTGAATTTGTTAGTTTCTTATGTCCCACTGAGTCCTATTGTGATTGCATCAAAATTTTTCTCACACAAAGAAAAGCCTTAACACAAATCTTGTTGGACAGCAATGAAACAGTTTCACAAAATCTTGCTCCTCAAACTCAAACTGGATTCACGAACCAAATGGGGGGAAAAACTGGAAAAGAAAATGACGCTGTGTCTTGTTTTCTTTTTCCAAAACTCTGATTTTTGTGCTTTATACAGTTGAATTATAAAGGATATTACAAAGAACATTTTCTAAAGCAGTCTCTGTGGAACAAGCTTTCCTGGACTGAGGCAGAATTCACAGCAGGTGAATAATGACAGATGTTCAGCATGCTAGGCAAGGAAATGTCCCCCCAGCACTGTTATACTGAAAGAAAAATGTTGTTTCAGAAGGATGAATTTACAAATCAGTAAAGCATTTGCACACAATTATCCTATATTGCATACGACCATACAAAATTAAAAAATGTATAAAAATTTATGAAGCTACGTATTTTCTGAGTTGATATTGTTGCATGTTGCCCTTTTACTCACAAATAGCAGCTCATTCACTTGCTAATGTGGAAATATGCTCGGAAGTCCTGAAGGAAATTGTATGATTTTTTAATATAAATTTTTAATTGTAGCCTTCCTACAGTAATTCAGATATTAGTCAGACTAATTTTTTCCTCTAAGGGACCACCAGCCTGGTATTGCAGTGGCATGCTGGGTCCCTGGATCTGAAGGTCCATCCTTTCAGAGAACCCCCCATGGGAAGACCACAGAGAACAGGATGTCAGGGACTGAAGCAGACAATTATTAATTACTCATTATCTTCAAGAAGTCTGTCGCAAGACTCATGGTGCCCCTGGCAGTCAGAAATGAAAAGATAATCAGAGGCCAATGGCACTGCCTGTGAAGTGAACAAAGCGACTTTGGACTGACAGACAGACATACATAGATAGATAGATAGATAGATAGATAGATAGATAGATAGATAGATAGATAGATAGATAGATAGATAGATAGATAGATAGATAGATGGGCAAAAGTATCTGAACACCTGAGCTTCACCCCCATATGTGTTTGCCGATCGTCACATTCCAAACCCTTTGGCATTAATATTGTTCTCCCTTTGCTGCTATAACTGCCCCTACTGTTCTGGGAAAGTTTTCCACCAGATTTCGGAGCATCTTCTTCTTTCTTCTTCTTTATCTTTCGGCTGCTCCCGTTAGGGGTCGCCACAGCGGATCAACTGTTTCCATGTCTTCCTGTCCTCTGCATCTTTCTCTGTCACACCAACCACCTGCATGTCCTCTTTCATCACTTCCATAAATCTCCTCTTAGGCCTTCCTCTTTTCCTCTTGCCTGGCAGCTCCATCCCTAGCATCCTTCTCCCAATATATCCAGCATTTCTCCTGTGCACATGTCCAAACCAATGCAATCTCGCCTCTCTGACTTTGTCTCCAAACCGTCCAACCTGTGCTGACCCTCTAATATACTCATTCCTAATTCTGTCCATCCTCGTCACACCTAATGCAAATCTTAAGATTATGGCTGTGGGAATTTGTGCCCATTCAGCCTCAAGAGCATCAGTGAAGTCAGGCATCGATGTCAGGTGAGAAGACCCAGCTCGAAGTCGGCCTTCCAAATTCATCCCAAAGGTGTTCAGTGAGGTTGAGGCCAGGGTTCTGTGCTCGCCATCAACACCAGCCTGGGCAAACCATGTGTTTATAGTGATCACTTTGTGCACAGGGGCAGTCATACTGGAGCAGGGAAGGAGTTTTCTGAAACTGCAGCCACAAAACTGAAGCCACACAATTGTGTATGCTTGTATAGGTGTAGCTGAAACAGCTCAGTTCAGTCATTAGAGGGGGTGGCCACATACTTTTCACCATAAAGTGTTTAGTAGATAGTAAGTGAGTGAGTGAGTGAGTGTCATTTTCTACGATGGCAAGGAATATTTTTCTGTATTTAAGTTTTCCTAATGTCTGAATAACATGGTGACATATTTATGAAAGACAATTTTTTTCAACCAACTTTGAATCATGTCCCTCTCCTCAACTCCCCCATGGCCTGCTGTTCTGTTTTTAGTCATAATGGATTTTTTTGTACAGCACAATATTACATGTTCCAGTATTTTTACTGACATGTGTATTTGTTTGTTTTTTGTTTTTTTAGAAACTGCAATCTCACTGGTGCCCCACTTTAAAGAAGCAATTGCTGTTTAATAACATGATGATGGATGGGAAGCATTAGCATTGCACCTCTTTTACTACTTAGCATTCGAATGAGGAATACTTATGGTTATGCAGTCAGTGAGATAGTAAGTTAATTTCTTCCCCAACAATAAACATTCCAGCATGCCGTCTGCAATGCACTTATAAATGCCAGCTGAAATGTTCTACTGTAAGCGTAAAATTGACATAGTCACACTCACTTGTGCAAAGAGCTGGCATTTCAGTTGAGCCCCCTTGCTTAGTGCAGCAAAGGATTTGTCCCTGTCATCATGCAACTCTGCCAAAATATCATTTGCTGAATTAGCTGTACAGTAATACCCCGCTTAACGCTGTCCTGCTAAGTGCTGTTTCATTGCAATGCATTGATGCTTACAGTGTGCTTGGAATTGCACAGCTCCTTTCTTTGCTATTAATATTGTCTTAATTCTCATTCTCTTTGCATTTCTCCTGTGCTCACAATATATGCTCTGGTCAGTCTCTTTGGATCCTTTTTTGTGCGCTGTCCCCACCCCACACACTCATTACAGTTATTTTTAATTTTTATTTTCAGTATTTCATGTAAATCTCTCCATATTTTTATGGATGCATACAATAAAATCATAATGATAAAAAAATACATAATTTATGTGTTCTGATCGCAATATTTTAAATTAAAGTTTATCAATTCTACTGTATTTGCATTTCATCTGTTTCAGGGTTCACTTTATCATTGTTCTGGCCTTAAACAGATGTACGAGAGAACAAAATATATGTACAATATACTAAACAAACATAGCAAGGCAGGCAGCATGATGACATAGCACAACACACACACATATTTAATAGAAAAGTGGAGGATAGGTAAATATTTAGAAATAATAATGGATAAATAATAAATAGATAAGATAGACAAATAGACAAACAGGCAGGGTAACATCAGGATCAGTGGTAATGGTCAGTAGTAATGGTACAATGGGAGGGTGGTTGGGGTGGTGGTGGTGACCAGTCCCTATGCTGTCCACAATTCAACAGTCTGACAGCCTGTGGGAAAACGCTATTCCTGAGGCTGGTGGTGTTGGCCTGCAAGCTGTAGTAGTGTCTTCAAAACGGCTCCCATGAAGACAAACAGTGGAAGTACTGAGAGGATTCTTCTGTCTAATAAGATGTAATGTTTTAATGGCCCTGCTAAACACTGTTTCAGTTAGCATCCTGAGTGCTAACCAGGGTATTACTGCATTTACAAAGCCCCGACTCTACTGCATAGACCAAAGTTCCATGAAACAATTGGGGATTCTTTAAAATAGGGAGCTAATGCTCCCTACTGTTGTGGATTCCAGGATCCACCAGGTCTTCTCCGATCTCCTGAGTAAGCTTCATGTATGCTGTACCTCTTCAAGTGTATATACTCCCCTGTCACTTCTTTAGTCTTTGATAAAGTTGTTATTGTCAGTAAGCTCCACACCTCTGTCCATCACTATTTCTATTCCCACGTTGCTGTGCATGACAACATATTTCCTTCTTCTGCATCTCACCCCATTCTTTGATACTTGTAAATCAGCCACAACATTCCAGTTTCCCATCCTGCCAGCTATGTTTCCTCTGTCCTTAAGCCAGTGTTAACAGCAGCATTAGCCACTTTGCAAATTGGTTTGTTCAGTGCCTTCCATTAATATTACGATGGAGTGACCATCTGCAGGCTGTCAAAGGAAAATATTGACAAGAAGAGAAAGGATACAAGACCACATTTTATGGCATACCTATAAACATGTACATTCAGACCTTTTGTAGATGCTACAGGCAAATTATTGCTTTTTCACTGCTACATTAAATCCTCGGTGCAATCTTTTACTATTTCACATCTTACGACTTTTCAAATGCGCCTGTTTCTTTTTTCTAAGGAATTAACAGGAATGTCAGTGGTCTGTCTCGTTTCTCTGTCCCTCTTTTTTATGTAAGCATATATATTGACTGTGGGGCTGGATAAAATCATCTATTGTGCTTAAGCAGAAAAACAATGAATTCTGTAGATGTTCCCCACAGTCACAGGAAGCAATTTAAATATGCTGGCACAAGGATCCCGCTAGGCACCCGGTGGAGGGGATTTATACATTGCACATGTTAAAAAATAATGTTAAGTGATGCATGGTCAGGTGCATATGTTCCCACTGAGGAAAAAGAGCACTCTTTGTAAATGGATAGGGATGTGAACAAGTGCCACCATTAGTTAAAAACAGACACAACAGTGCATTCAATAGTGCATTTGTTGTGTCTTTTTCCAAAAAATGTTGGTTTATTTATTGAGTGCACTAAAAATCCAAAGCACAAAAATAGCAAGAAGCATGATTTGATAAGTGTTAAGAAAGCAAAAAAGAGTTCCACAAAACTTTTTTCTGACAAGTTTTGGGGGAGGGTCCAGTGTCAAATGATCAAAAATCAATGCAATACTGTGGCACAATGCTGGTCTTTCCCAGTGCCTCGGCTGTGTGTTCAGGTATGAGTTCAAATCCTGCTCGCTCAGTGGGGAGTTTGGATGTTTTTCCCAAGTTTCCATATTTATCTTTCTAGTGCTCCGAATTCTACTCAAACTGGCTAATGAATGAATGAAGGGAATAAACATTTGGCTTGAAGCATATATCTGTCAACTAACTGAGAAAAAGGGGTTCAAATAAAACCGTTCACTGTGTTTGCTAGCAAATGAAATCCCTCAGCCCTGTTGCCTCAATCCATGCTGAAGTCAAGAGCTATTGCCATTGTCTTGTAAAAAAGTAAAGAAAGCTGTATGACACAAAATAAACATGGCTAGCTTGCATGGGATGTGTGCAGAGGGTTTGGGCAACTTCTGGTCAGAAAGGGAATTGTTTCTACCGAAGTGTAGTGAGCACATCGTAGAGTTTGATCACAGTACTAAGTGTGTCTTGTGCTAATCCCGCAGACTGTCAGTTATGATTACTCAAAGTGGGAATTCTTCAGCGACTGTCACTTCTTAACCCTCCATCTATTCATAGTGTCTCTCTGAACTCCAGATGCCCCCTTGGAAGCTATTCTAGCTGATAGGAAGAGGAGATCCCTTCGCTGGGGACAGTTCCTGTAAATATCTGTGGGTCCCATCAGTGGTGGCCAGCTGCTGCGGATTCACCCCAGTCTTTTTTCTTCTGGGGATGTCATCCTTGATTAAGCATGGAAAAATGTAATGCATGCAAATTGCCTGTGCCCTGCAACAAGGGGCAATATGCAATAGGGCTGACACTGACCCTGTTGCACAGCTGACTCTACCCAAATTGCTTAAAGCTCTGTCCCCTCTGGTTTTTTCTACACATAGACTCAAATGTGCAAATAAAACGTAAGATGAGTAAAAGTTCTCAACTCTACATGTAACATTTGCTTAACTGTGGCCTACTACCATTTGTCCAAGCATCCTTTTAGAGACACAGCAAGCGTCTGAGGGTTTGCATGGGGTGTTGATTCCAGGGTACATATTTATACATCTATATGATCTCTATGCAAAACAAAGTGCAAAGGAGAATTCCAGCAGTAAAAGATTTTGCTTTATTGACATTGCTAATAAAAAGAATAAACATGTAAAAAAAATCCATTTAGACATTGAGAAGGAATCTGCCTTTGTGAGCGACGATACAGACGGCAGATATTTTGCGCAATGGTGACATATGTGCACTTTATTAGATGGGCTCATTTGAGATCACACCTCATTCTCAGTCATACTGTGCCAAGGACCACATACAGAGTTTAAAGGTGGTCAAAGGCTGGTCTGTTTTCTTTAATAGTGACTTATTCATCTGCAACTGAAATGTGCCACTCATCTGCTTTGGGTCTCACTCATCATTGGCTTTAACTCAGATGGTTCCATTGTACCATGGAGAAGCAGAGGGTTAGCGTGGAATTTTAACAGGATTCCACACCCTTAAACCCCAAAGAAGAGGCAACTGGTATTTTTCCAGAACAAATGATTGCTGCACTAAGGAGTTTTGAGATATCGGTAGAGGGTTGTGATGGGAGCGTAAGAAGATAATGCATTGCAGGAAGGGAGATTTTATTTATTTATTTTCTCCTACTCTCCATCTCCAACCCCTGGATCTGTTTACCCAGTCAGGACGGCTTTGAACCCAAGAGCCTTTGTAGTTCTGAGACTTGCGCTGGCATCTGCTAATGTCAATGCTAATGATATGAGCTCCTTTCGCTGTCTGCTGAAATGCTAAAAAAAGGAAAATAAAGAAAGGACCTGAAACTGGGGGATGCTCTGAGACAATTGTCTCTATAGTTATGAATGTATTCATGATACAGTGACATAAAATAAAAAAAAGCCAGCTAGTAGCGACAATATGTTGTCTGTTGCTGGGTGAGCCACTTCCTGCGACAGGCAGCTGCACAGCTGCTCCAAGCCACAGGCCCCTTTGGGAGGGATTTGAAAAGTCGGATTTTCTTCCATGAGCCTAGAAGGAACATAAGAAAGGAAATAATTCCATATTTTATCCATTACCTTTACAGTGATGTTTCCTGCTGGGCTTGCTTAGGTGACTCTTTAACTGACCAGGTAGAACACAGGATGTGAAGGTCAAGCAACTGAGGTGAACTGGGTCAGACAGGGCGCATGTGATCCATGGCCTCTCAGGAAGGTCATTTATAATGTATGCCAAACAGAGGCCAGCATGCCCCCACTCTTCCCCCCTACAGATGGACCAAGTACTGACTAAAGTCAGCACCTTTCAAAGAAAGCTTCCTATATTGCAGCACTGTGAACCCAAAACTGAATTTCATTAGGTTTCCACGGCAAGATGTCTCCCTGCCTCCGCACAATTTCAAATGGGTACACGATTATTTACATATCTCATACACTAGATTTGCAAAAACTATGGGTCATAGCCTAACATAGCACATTGCAAGCACTAAAAGTGGGAATTTGTGCCTTAATACATTTTATAGCAAATATGGTACTCTTAAATAAAAATGAGAGAAGTAAATTTGCTCCGTAGTCATTCCAGTTAGAAACAATACACTCTTCTAATAGAAGTCTGCATGGAAAAATTCTAAAATCAACGTTTATTCATATATTAAGTTTATGTATAATGATTACTTTTCAGTGTTATATAAGGTTACTGGGAAATAACTAAATTACCTTACAGACTACTGGCAATTTAGAGTCAGTAATCCATGGAAAACAAGCAACTTTGGACTGTGGTAGAAATCCTGAGAAATCCCACTGGAGCAGCTCACAACCCATCACACGACCCAAGCACTAGGACTTCAAGTCTTATCGCACTGCCAAAGCAGCGTACATAAGATGTGAACAGGGAAGTACAAGTATGTTGCATTAAGAAGCTGACATCCCAATTTTTTCCTCCACACCACAGTATCAGGCAAACTTCAGCCTAACTCCATACCAGCCAACAGGCACCACTCAGGCACTGACAGAAACACATCAGCAGCAGGAGGGGGACTCATCATCACACCAAACTCGATCAAGTAAGCACAGTGATGTCGGCTCTTCAACAGCAGTACGTCTCCAGCAAATGCCCAGGGGGCTGGAAGAGGTGCATTTGGAGGCAGACAGCTCCACACGCCCACCCTTGTTTATCATTTTTACCTACGGGGAAAATATTTTTAAAAGACAAATGGTGCTCGTTCCATGACAGTTGCAGGCTGAAAACACTCCTGTTTGATGCTACTTTTTGCTGTCATGAGAAACTGTACCTGTGTGACTTGTGCGTACCTGTGTGTGTACAAGTGTGCGTTCTTGTGTGTGATTTAAAATTCATAAATGCAATGAAAAACTAGTAAAAATACTTTTTCAATGGCATCAGGAAAGCATAGAAAAGAAATGAGAAATTAGCCTTTACCAGCAGTAGCATCCACAGCCAGGTGCAGGCTCATGTGGCTCAGCCGGCCTGTAAAGTGATGACACTGATGTTTCCACTCCAGCTGATAACTCTGGAATCTGTTTCACAAACTGCCCCTTAAATGGGCTGGACAACATGACTTCACGCCAGCATTCCCAGCATACACTTGCACGCCACAATAAATGCATACACTTTTGTCAAGTGAGCCGATGCCTATGTAGAAATACGCAAACCACAGTCATATAAATAATTTGCACTCATAGCTGTTCTGAGAGATGGAAGTGCGGTGCTCTTGCCAGTTGCTGAATAAAACACAATCCACCAAAGGGAATAATGTCCAACTGTGCATTCTTTTACAACCACACCAAGCGGCTTCTTTCATGCCACGATGGTTATGAACATACCTGCTGTGGGTGAGTGGTTCTCCACCGCCATAGCATCAGGAAAGGGGTGAGAGACAGACGCAAGGGACAGGGTGGGGGGGCACGAAACAACCAGTTTCCTGAGGCAGTTTGCCAAACTCAGATCTACTCAATTTGAGGCAAGTGAGGACAAAATGGTTGACTCTGTGTTATATGGCTTATTTGCTGCTTTTTCCCACAGCCACATGCAGTTTGTTAACAGGTCAGTTCAAGAATGCAGCTACAAAGTTCCTTTTAGGGAAAGAAACCAGCATCTGTCAGTGTACAAACATGCATTCTTCACCGCTGCTGGCTGCCCATAGCTGCATGCTAATTTGGCTCAGCCTGTGTATGAGATGGCGTGCTCTCCCTATGATCACATGGGTTTGCTGTGGATGCACAGGTTTCTTCCCACAGTTCAAACACATGTGCTTGAGGTTGAATGCTATCCTTTGTCTTAAACTGGGCAGGTGTACTGTATGTGTGGCCGCTGTGTAGGCTGTTTAAGACTCCTAGACAAGCAACCTGTGCTTCTGAAATGGACTCCTGACCACCACAGCCAAGTTGTTATCGAGCATGAGTGATCTGAACATCTTCATCTCACTCTGGCAATAAGCATATGAAGACAAAGAGATTGTTACCATGGGGAGCATCATTTCAGCCCAGTTCTGTGAATGGTGTTCTTTTTTGGCCAGGCATCAATACCTAATATTGGTAGCTAGTACAGAAGCCACAAGTGAACCAGTCCATTGACTTCTGATCTCTTACTTCTGACCAAGCAACAGCTAAATAAAGTTGATAAATTTCATCACCAGGCTGACACTAAAGCTCCTTAGTTGTTCACTTTGACAGAAGTGTGGATGGCTTCAGCAACTACAGATGCCTAAACATCCTTATTCTTCATTGCAGAACTGTATCCTTTTTTTCAACACCTGGGATTCCCTGACTTTTGCAGGCTGCACTCTGATGTCTGGCAGACGATCTGCTGTTCAAGCATCCTTTTTATTACCGATGGCCCCTTGATGTAAGTCTCCTGTGTAATGCGGGGAAATTGCTTTTCACAGGTTCCAGTAGAATGGCCCTGCAGGTTGGGTTTGATGTGAGGTGGGAAAGATTGGACTTCGAGTAATCGCCATTCCAGGCAGAGGCCATATTAGCATCAAATTAACCTTTCTGAAACACACAGAAGCACAAGGAGAAAAGGGGTCAGCCTCTTACGGCCTCTGTTTCTCCCCATTCACTAATTCGTGTTTAATTCCCTATAAAATGGGTGCCCTCCTTGGCCCTTCCTGTGTTCCTCCCCCTCTGTTTTTGGCCAATTATTCCCTTTCTTAGCAGAAAGAACTAGCAGCCGTAAAGCACAGACTTAAAGATTGTATTTTTTTAAAATTCCTTCTTCTACACGTCAGAGAAAAGGACAATTTTTTTTCTCAACATTGAGAGGGTGTTTCTGTGTGGATCCTTTCTTCAGAGTTGCCCCATGGTGTATCACCCATTCCAATCCAAGGATGAACATGTAGGCCCCGTGCCGCTCCCTCCCACGCTAACCAGATGCACTCTTAGCTAGTCTGTAATGCTCCAGTGAACTCCCCTTGTCCCATGAATGCGTGTGCTTTTGTCTGTCGGTAAATACTCATCTTATCGACCACCGCACACCCTAGAGCAGGGAGGTGTTTGTTCGTGGCTGCACCTGCCGTTCCTTCAGCTAACTAGTGCTTTTAGCCATTTGTGCAGCTCATTGGGCACTGCTGGACTTGGACTGCCATGTTGAAGGAGAGTCCCATCTTGGGGTTCCTCACACTTCATGTGCTGTGCTGATAAACCTCCTTTCAATGGAGCAACTCTGTGTTCACCAGACATACACATTGACACATTTTTTTCAACAATGCAAGTTGCTTACAGTGCAATAATGTACCTACCTATGCACTCAGAGGAGTGTCTTTACCTACCCACTAAAAATACTGTCTCTGTCACACATCACACAGCTCCAGGAGGAGACAGCTGTGCCATTCCTACTTCACTGCTTAGGAAATATTTTACAAAAGAGCTGTAGACAAAAATATTTTGTAAGAGTTGTATTGAGTCCACATCTCCTTAAAACCCAATCTAGCCCAATAATATCGTCAAGTCCTTACGTTTTACTGTTCTTACACTGACATCTTGTTTTGGCTTCATTGTGGAGTCTAGGGCAGTCCAGTGTGGTTCAGTCTGGAGCTGAAACTCTACAGGGAAATAAACAATGAGACACATTTCCAGATAACTGCCAAGTTCATTAAATTCCCACTTCATGTTTTTGGAGTGCAAGGGATTTCTCTCTGTTGCAGATTTTACTGCATGATCCTCTGTCTGGGTAAATTCACAGTAGGAGATGAGTGTGCATTTACTTATTAATTTCTGATTTGTTCTCTCAAATAAAACATGTCAAAGTCCCCCACCAGTGCAGCTAGTGATAGATTATGCAACAACAGTGGGTGGTTTCTATTAAGGAAAACAGCTCACAAAGGTTTTTTTTTTGTCATTAAGGAAGTAGTGATTTGGAAGGCAGTGTGCGACTGCTAGCGTACCCCAGAGACAACACGGGAAATGAAAACAAAGCAAATATTTGCACATTCGTATTTCCAAGCATGTGAACATGTGCTTTTAAAGTGCAAACAATCCAGTTCTGGCATGCCCTATATGATATGTTTTGACATGATGCCAACAGACCCAGAAATGTAATTATTCAGCTTATTAAGTATTTCCGAATGTGGTCAGTCAGAAAATGTGTACTGTAAATTGTGCAAAACTTTGATCGGTTTTTCTAAGCCAATGCACATAGCCAGATATTGCAAGCTTACTGGCAAACCATAATCATTTAAGGTGAATCTTAAGCTTGACAAATATGTCAAGGGAAAATAAAATTATCATTCCTATTATGATTAAGGGTACGGTTTTGTTTTTGCACATAAAGAAGGACGCAGCTGTTGATGGTCAGTCCCCCCTTTTACCCTCACGGGTGCTAGTCTGACAGCTGTGTAGCCACATACGATTCAGAGCTGCCTGCCAGGGCTCAAGGTTGGAGGGAGAGCCAGTCAGTCCACAGGGGGCGGTGTGGGATACTTTGATCAGAGGGTAGATTTAAGCAGGAATGACAGTCCACCAGCACCTCTGGCTTAGGTTCAAACAGCACATTGTCACCAGGAGTCAGGTCTGCAGTGTACATGTCACAGAGTCCAGCATCTGCATCTTCATGCTTCTCTCATCCACAAACACGTCCACAGACAAACAAGCAGTTCCACAGTAATGGGCCAACAGTTTACACAGAGCATGAGCTGGGTGATCCACCAAAAACATAGGAACACAATGCCATTAAGACACAGATCGGTGGATTGGCCAACCCACAAAGTAGCAGATCACCGAAAGTCACATGTCGCATCCAGGTTGCAGAATGTGCTTTTTATGTTTAAGGCGGCATGTATTAATTTATTCTCAGCTCTCGCACAAGGTCCAAAAAAACTAGAAACAAGTCTAACAATCTGTACACATGCACAACTGAAAATGGGCTGAACAGAAAGCGTAAATAACCAAAAGTTTTACAAGAAATGGAAATCTCCACAAACGCACAGGCATGTGCAAAAAAAGAGACTCGCTTGTATCACAGAGCATGCTTATAATAAAAGCATTTGTAAGTGCTGCTAACATTACCACACAGCTTAAGCACACTGAATTTTTGTATTCTTACTAGTGTGCTGTTATGAAATTGACACATGGTTTTTTCTTTATTACAATTTAAATTTACAATTAGCTGTGATATATAATTACCCCTGACATAGTCCTTTGCATAGCAGCAGGGTATTTTTAACTTCTGTTACATTATTAATGTCACTGACGGGAGGAGAATGCAATATTACTGTTGCACTGTGACTCCAAGAACATCGGGAGGGGTGGGGTGGGATGTCTTTGTATGTGCTTTTAAAGTCCACAATGATATCCTTACACTAACAGAGAGCTTTGTGTATTGGAGTAAAAATGAAGAAAATTGAGGCAGTTACCCCACTTTGAAGCGCTCATCCCCCCCCCTCCCCGAGCCCTCCCTCTGGTGGGTTCAACATGAGCTTGGCTAATTGCAGCTTCCCCACTTCGCCTGGGTGCAGCAGGGGTCCT
Source organism: Heterotis niloticus (assembly GCA_018136845.1). NCBI lineage: Eukaryota > Metazoa > Chordata > Actinopteri > Osteoglossiformes > Osteoglossidae > Heterotis > Heterotis niloticus. Next base: position 18,485,175 of record CM030901.1, on the reverse strand, counting down.
CTGGGAAAGTCACCAGTCATGCCCCCTGGCCTCCCACCTCCTACCCCACTCAGCCATGCAGAGATAAGTGGGGAGGAAACATTTGACGCCAAGTTGCAAGGCTTTTCCCTTATTGAGCGCCCGCGCTTATGTGCATGAGCACAAGCGTGATGGGGGAAGGGACCCCCCCCTCCTTCGATGTTCATGGAACTCTAATGTGTTCCCCCAGTGTTTATGTACATCTCCAGCGAGATAATAGCATTGCTAATAGTGTGTGCCCTTCAATGAGCCTGTGTATGTGTGTTTGCTGTTTTGTCCCCTGTCCTCGTTGCCCCAGCTATGAAGACTTTGTCAAAATCCCCCAGCAACCTCTGAGTGAGCTCCTGGAAAGGGAGACAGAGAGTGAAAGAGAGAGAGGGAGAGAGAGGGATGGAGCAATGGGAGGGACAGGGTGTCAAACGAATAAATGTCTCTGGATACTGCATCTGTGGCCAACGTGCACTTCCTGCAGAAATGCCATGTGTAAAGAGCAGAGCGAGGGCTGTCAGCCAGGCTCACAGAGCAGGATAATGAGATTACAGCTTTCTGTGTCACTGTGCTGGACCCAAAGATGGAGCCTGAAAGAGGAGTACCAAACAGGCTTACGAGGAAGGGACAAGTCAGTTTCGTTTAGCCACACCGATTCAGGAGAGGGTCTTACACAGTGGCATATTAGGACGGCCAGTGTTGGCTCTCTCATCCTGTTTATACATTTACCGCAGGTGGGGCTATGGGTACTGTGAGCCATGCTGACGACAAATTACCGCAGGTTTCCACTCTCCCACAAAAACATCACCCAGCCTACTATCAGGGGAGGTGATATTTCAAAACCAGAGATTAAAGGGAAAGCTTCTTTACGTTTCCTGAGAGCACCGCGAGCCCGGAGAAAGAACCCGAGATGCTGCAAAGAAGCTCTGTTTCTGTTTTTAATCATTACTGAATTCATGAAATTCACTCCAACGTTGCTTCCTGTGCCTTTCATACGAGGTGCGACACTAGATGAAAGACGAAAAAAGTTAAATGTATTCCCCTTTATCATTCAAAGCATCATTCCTGGCATTCAATTAATAATTCTGCTCATTTTGGCTTGTGAACCTGCGATACTTTTTTCCTTCTTCGTGTTTTGCTGTTCTCATGAAACAGGGCAGTTTTTTTCCCCCAATTTCCAAAATGCTCTGTAGAAGGCATTCAAAAGGTCAGGGTCACTGAGAAAGGTGGGGGTGCTGCTCTGATCCAATGTAATTGGGACATTTCCCACATTATGATATTATTCCCTTCTTACCTCCACATGACTCTTCCCTTTATCTTTTGCCATCCTCTAGCTCAGCCTGCTGCTGCAGCCCTTGGTGAGGACCTGCACCACAGCATAGCAGAACATGCAAACATACTAATCACTGCAGATCACTATGTTAGATTTATTAAAAAAAAAAAAAAAAAAAACCCTTCAAATAACATGAGTTCAACAGTGGAGCATAATGTGGTTATCTAGACAGTGGCAGTTTATAAACTTTTGAACTTTGTTTGCTTAAATCTACTTAAATATTGCTGCTAATATTTCTTGATGCCCCAAGCACCCGGGAAGATGCTATGTCAGTTAGGATATATTGTCAGCCATTTGCAAAGAGGCTTTCGGGACCTGTAGAGGCGGAGAGAAGAGGAGAGGAGCACATTCGCTAGATAAGCAAGGTCTGCTCCATTATTTATTTTCAGATGCATTGAATTTGCATATAATCACTTGATCACTTTATAGGAAATATAAAATGTCAGTATGACAAAACTGATGGTAAAAACAAATAATGTTTTCACAACATTGACTTTTTTGCAATTCATTTGTAATTCTGTCATCAAGTACAACTATTCCTCATGCATCTCCTTCTTTGCTGGCATCTCATGCTAAAGACTTGGGATTTATACATTTTCAAACAAGTACACATTTTCCAAATTATTTTTGCAACTGCTGCAGCACCAAGGCCAGCTAGGTTTGTATGTGGTAGCGTCAGGCAACGAGACAGAATGGAAACAGAAGGTGATTGTAGGAGGATCTTCATTCAACTCGTATCCACAGTGTTTACTGCTCCTGCCTGGTGTTTAATGAGAAGAGAAACACTGTACAGGTATTTTTTTGGGGGGCAATTCCATGTTGAATAGGGATTCTTGGAATGGAATACGTTTCTATTTCCAGTCAGCGAACAAAGAAATGATGCAAATAAATGTCCAGGAAAGATGTAGCCATCACCGTACAGGGTCATCGCCGTAAAACCTACACGTACAGACACGCACCTGTACTCTCGCATATTCAACGTCTGTCAGTTATGATGACGACTACCTATTTTTTTCTTTAAATTTTTAAACTGTTCCCGGTTTTATTTTAGATGACAACCCCTTTTGAGATACCACATTACGACCACATGTATACCTGTTATTATTACTCATAGGGCCACCTTCCTTCGAGACGTGACTGAGGTCGTTCTGGGGGAAACATTTCAATTTCATTTTTATAATCGGCGGGGTTTTTATTAACAGTGTAACTGAGATCCAGTATGCCTGGTCGGCCGGAAGGGGCTGGAGCACCGCGCTTCGGACTCCGTTCTACATTCACAAGACCACCATCCCGGCCGGGCGCCGCTGCTTAACAACCACGTGCCGTTTTGGCCCTTTCCTTCGTAAAATGACAGCGTCTCGTACGAGTTTCTACACGGATTGCTCTAAGCAGCATCAGCAGACTTTCTAAGGAAAAGTTTTCGGTTTCACGGCCAGCAAGCAGCGCCTGCGATGCTCTCCCCTCTCACGCGAACTCTGGCACTCCGAGTGCGCGGAAGCCGGGCTGCAACGTTTATATAGCGTTCTAAAAATAGCTTACCTTTAACTGCCATTTATGGACTGAGTGACGGCAAGTCGGAACCAATAGGCTCTCGCACTTTGTTATAGCCCCTCCCCATCAGTGAGTTAGCACCGCCTTAATTGGCTGCATATGAGATCATCAACCCTATATACCTTATATGGTCACGCACGGATTTGAGTGACAGGAGCCCCGCCCCCCAGCCATTGGCTCGCCCAGCTCGGCGGACGGCTGGCGCGGCTTCTCCCGTGCTGGAGCGGAGCAGCCAAAAAAAGAAAAGCGCAACCTGGAATTTAAAGAGCAAAGATTACAATCTGGCAATGCGGAAATAGATGGACGTTTCATGTCGCCGAGCTCGCTTCCCACTTCTGGACTGAAGCGCTAACTGTTCACACTAGGGAGACGGATTGCATTTTAGTGGCACAAGCTTTTAAATGCTGTTTTGCTTGTCTTCACGTTGTTCATAACTGTAGCGTTTATGTGCGTTCTTCTCTTTTCCGGACCGCAGCAGGAACGGATCGCAAAGACTTTGCGCTCTCAATAAAAGAAAGTGGGCTTTTTTTTGGTGGAGGAAAAAAAAAAACAACAACAAAAAGCAAAAAGTAATTTGTGTTTTATATCGAGCATCACCATGGACGTGTTGGCAAATTACAGTATTTTTCAGGAACTGCAACTCGTGCACGACACGGGCTACTTCTCGGCGATGCCATCCCTGGAAGAGAACTGGCAGCAGGTGACACATTTTTCGTTCCTTTAATAACTGTTGTCAAATGCTGGCAGTGCGCGCAACTCGCTGTCACGACGCGCGTCCGCGCGAAAACTGTCGCGCACGCGTCTCACCTGCAGCCGCGGGTCGCGGAAACGGCAGCGCCGGTTTTAAGTTTAACTTTTCTCGCTCCGCGGCGGAGCGGCTCAAGGCTTTCGAACGCGTTCCCTGCTCTGTGTGTGTGCGCTTTTATACCGTTTACTCGTTTCCCTCTCGCGGTTCATCGGCCGAGTGAGTAATTCGTAGTTGCGCGCATAGCGTTCCGTGGGTTTATGCGGGCGAAATAAAAAAGAAGAAAACGGCCTCCGCGAGTTTTGTCTCAAAGATCTCTCGTCGCAGTGTTTAAAATGAAGAATTCTGTCCTATCGATCGCGCGGGGGGAAGCGCGGATCGATGCCGCTCGTCTGGCGCTCGCCACATCTCCGAGGAAAGACGACTGCGATTCTGTCGGTGCCAATTTCGGACGGCGAAAAGTAATTTAGGCAAAGAACATGAAGACTTGACTAATAGCAACAGACTTATTCTTAAATAATGCATCCGCATCTGTCAGATTACTTGGAGTTCTCAGCCCCCGGTGCGGCGCGCGTCTCCCAGCTCTGATGCATAAAAAATACGAGGACGCGCGCATAACGCCGAGCGAGAGACGAGCGGCGCTGGAGAGGCGGCTGGACTCCTCGTTAGAGCCGCTGCAAAAGAAAGAAAGAAAGAAAAAAATAAGCCTCCGTTCCCAGGAACACACCTACATGCATTGCACCCCCACACAGCCCCCTCCCCTTAAACATGCAGTACAAGCCTGAGGATTGACAGCGCGATCGGTGGGAAGCGTTCAGAGATGCTGATGCTGGGGTGGGGGGTGCGCGAAGGATGCGGCCCCGTGCGCTGCGCATCTTGGGCGCGATGCCGTTTCCATGTGCCTCGGCGGCGGGGAACGTGTTTGAGTTGCCGCTCACCAACAGCGTTTATGCCCACTGATGAACCGTGTCTCTGCGGATCCGTAACCGGCAGCTCAGGGTAGCATTCCCGGTTCCCGAGAGTTTTTAATGGCTATTTTTATAATTGCAGGTTCACCTTTGCATTGAGACCTGCGCCTTTTGCCATTTAATAAAGAGATGTCGGGAAGGGGGGTGGGGGAGGGGATGAAGGCTTGACCCAAAAGCCTGCTTGTGAGTGACTGTAAAATGTATTAAGGTGACACGTGTTTACCTGCACTGAGCCAGGGGAGTCCAAAGGGAAAAACTGCTTGCTTCGTAAAAATTTTTACAGAAAATTGCGAGCCGTAAAAGACCCATTTAAATGCCCGTAGAAATAATATGCTTTTTTGCAGAGCAGGTGTAAAAAGGTGTTTATAGGTGCTGTGCTGTTAAAGGCTGATTGTTTTACTGGACCTGATGGTTTTATGGCGGTCCTAGATCTTCCGGGAAAGGAAAACAGGGCCCCGTAATACTTACAGCAAGATGGATGGTTCTGGATGCTGTTGGACACTTGGAGCATGAATCAGACCTTAATGGACACTGTATGAATTGAGTTGTAGGGCTCAAGCAACATGAATTGAATTTTAGGGCTCCTTCAGCAGCTGTGGCAGGCATTTGGGTGCCGTGGGTTGAAGGAGGTGGGGTCTTGGGTGGCTGACTGGGGGCGAAAGGTTGCACGATGGAGCGCTAAACGCCACCACCTGGGGAAAAAACCTTGGTTTCCCTCAGTGCTGTTCTCTCTCCTCAGGGCTGGCTCTGTTTTTCCCTGAACAAAGACACCATCCCTCACTGTCACCAGACATGGAGAGGGGGACTGAGGAGAGACTGGCCACTGCAATCATTCCCTAGTTGCACATGGGCCAGAGGGAGGGGGCTTTTCAAGTGACCCACAGAGATATTAATTCCGAGAGCGGCTGTGTGCTGAGAAAGAAAGGCCCTGCTCCGCCAGGCTCTCTGTGCCACATGGCATCATGGTGAGCAGGTGTAAATTCCGGTCAGCTGAGACCAGCACAAAAAACAACATGGTTATTATAAGGCGAATCAGCTGGGGAAATCAGTGGGGGAGCCATATTACCTGGGAAACGGAGTGCGAGCGCGGGTGCTTCAGGGAAGGAGGGGGGTGTCTGTCTGTCAATGGGTTCGTCCCTATGGGCCAGGGCTGCTCCTCGGCTGGTCTCCACTTCCGTCATCCTGCTTTAATGGGCTGAGTGAAAATGGGTCACTCCACACCCCTTTGTCTTTGCCATGGCTCACTAAATGTTTTTTCTCCTTTTTTTGGAAAGCAATTTGCTGAGACCTTTCTTCCTGATTTATCTTCAGTGCCATGTACAGTATATTTTTACATCTTCAATAGTTAGCAGGTGGAGTTGCACTGTGCTGCCACAGTAACCATGAAGGAAGTAGAAGCTGAAGGATGGTCAGAAATTGTTGCCGCTAGGGAGTGAGAGCAGTGTGTTCAGAAAACTCAAGCTATTAGAGGTGGCTCCTGTCACTTCTTCACAGTCTAGGTCCTCCTCTTCCTTCTGCTAACACCAGACAGATCCTCCTCCCAGGGATCTCTGTGCTACAGCTTTTTTGTGCCAGTGGGTCAGAGGTTCAGCTGGGTTCACTTCTTTCCCAGAGCTTCTGAAAAAAAGCAGCTCCTCACCATTTGCAGCATATTCCTCAGAGTGCTGCTGTCCCAAAGAACCAAACCCCCACAAGACGGTGAACTTCATCTCATGCTTGTTGCGTTTCAGATTTTCAAGGTGTGTATAATGTGAGTTTGTTTTTCAGAGACTCGGGGCTGGGTGAACAATGTCATAAAAACAGGATGTGAGCCTAAAATCCTTACTCAAGAACAGCCCTATGCCCCACAAGCCAAGAGGCACGCAGGGGGTTTTTTCTGAATTTCAGGATTTCTCCCCCTCCCCCACACTGAGAGATGGTCCAGCTGAACGGGCTCCCGTTACTGCAGGCGACGGCTGCTGAAATGTGTGTTATGTAATCCTCTGTGGAGCACAGCTGGTTTCTCACAGAGCAACCATGGATCAGGGCTGCTTCATTTTCTTGCTTTGCGCTGGGAAACCACTATGGATCACAAACACAAGGCACAGCAGTGTGTGGGTGGGAGGAAAGTTCGCATGTGGAAAAAACCCTAACTAACCTTTAGAGAGTAGACCATAACCCAGTGACTGCTAACACTTTAAGTGTTTTGCACGGAAACCTGTGTCATCTCTGCTCCTTACCTTGTTTTCTTGCTGCAAGACCTACATCTCTTTGCACAGCTTTGATAAGTCTGGAAGAATATGCTTTGATACAGCTGGAGGATCACACTTACAGGAAACATTGTTTATTTTTGTGGCATTTATAAAGCAAAATTATGCTTTTCATTGTATCAGTAAAAACTGTATGGAGTCCTAGTGGAAACATATAGTCATAAATTGCTTGTCACAAATGTAGCACAGTGGAAACTGAAAAGGGGGGCGGGGGTGCGTTTATGAACTTGAATTTTGTTTGTACTGGAAAGATTTTTGCAATGAAGGCTTGAATGTTTTTTTTTTTTTTCCAAGAGCACAGTTCAGACTTCTTCTTGACAAATATGTCCTGGGGGTTGTTTTTTAAAAAAAAACATTATTATTATTATTATTATTATTATTATTATTATTATTATTATTATTATTATTATTATTATTATTATTATTAATAATGCTAATAATGCTAATGCTAATAATAATAATAATAATAATAATAATAATAATAATAATAATAATCCAAAGCAAAACAGTCCTAATCAGGCCCTGGAATGCCCAAGTTATGGTAAAAAAAAAAAAAACTGACAGCAAAATATTTAAAAAAGTTCGATTGTTTCTATATATTCAGCACAGCTCCCTTTTATAAATGATACTCAAAATCACTTTTATGGGGAGAACCTACACTCTTGCACATGTTTTAAATTCAAAAATTGACTGATTATCATACATGTTTATATGATGTCAATACAGAGCTAGCAATCTTTTGCAAAATACCTTAGTAAGCCTGTCTAAATGGGATATTTTAAAGTAGAGAATATGAAACTGCAAAACCCAAATTTGACTTTTAGTGTTACCATGAGAAATAAATATGGCAAACAAATTGTTGGAGTTTTTTTTACCTGGTAATAGAATGGATCATCTGATGCAGTTGTGCAGTCCATAGTTCAACTTAAAGTCTTTACAAAACTTACTGAAAGTTTATAGAATTCATACATTTACACTAGTAAAACAATAGTACCCATGTTGAAATGGCAGTTTTATTGTCAGCTCATATTACTACAAAGCCAAAAGTAATAAATTGTTTATTCAAAGAGATCATATGATATGGATTCTCCTGGTATGATGGAGGACCTTACATTGCAGTGCTGTATGATGCTTAATTACTTCTTTATAATGAACCTTGTACTTGATGGCCTGTTTAAAATATTTATGTCTTTTTGATGAGGAAAAATTCCCTAATACATGACAGCAACATATCTGTGGTGATCATTACCCCACTGAATAGCTAGACAATGGCTGGTAAAAGCAGACAAAAGAATTCTGAATTATAAAGCAGCTGCTTGAACGCTGAGCCATTACTGTCAAGAGTTATTTTCCAAATGTTTCTTTAAGCTATCAGCATTTTTAAAATGGTGACAACAAATAAATGTTCTTATACTCAGCATGTGCATGTTCCACTGTAACTGCCTTCATAGTACTAACGTTGCACTATATACTGTATGGACAAAAGTATGTGGATCCCCCCCTTCTTATGAACTGCACCTATACAGCATACAAGCACATTTTAGAGAATTGTGTGCTTCCAGTTTTGTGGCCACAGTTTGGGGAAGCTCCTTTCCACCTCCAGCATGGCTGTGCCCCCCTATCCACAAAGTAAGCTCCATAAATGCATGGTTTGCCCAAGTTGGTCTGGAAAAACTTGAGTGGCTGCACAGAGCCCCACCCTCAACCCCACTGGAACACCTTTGGGATGAATTGGATGGCCGACTTCAAGCTGGGCCTTCTCGTCTGACATCAGTGCCCAACCTCACCGATGGATTTGTGGTCAAATGGGCACAAATTCCTATAGCCGTACTCCATAATTTAGTAGAAAGCCTTCCAAGACAGAGGCTGTTATAGTAGTAAAGGGGAAATAACTTCATATTAATGCCCATGGGTCTGAAATGGGATGTTCAACAAACACATATGGGTGTGATGCTCAGGTATCCACATACTTTTGACCATATAGAGCAACTGGGATCATAAGATATGTAAAATTACTCCTCATAAGAGCTGTGTACAGAGCTGTATTGTAGTATTGCTTCAGTGTGTAGCAGTCAAATCCTGACTGGAACCGATTGTGGGTAGAGTAGAGAGTTCTGGCAACTATCATGTTAACCAGGTGTATTTTCCAAGTAAATTGTAGCAAACCCCCGGCCTCCCAACCCCACAAGGACAGAGGGGTCGCATAGAGCTAATGCCAGTCTTGTCCTGAAGTAGATGACTCAAGATCTCTGCCCCACCACCTTGTGATTCAATGACTCCTGTGGAGTAGAGTGATTACAACGCAGCTCAGGAGATGATTGCGAATCAGCACCGTAGTCCACAGGAGATGAAGAGGTTCATCAACAGTGTGTGTGGGAGAAGGGGGTGGGGGTGAGCGCTGGTATCCATTTGTCTCACGTTTCCTCAAGTGACTGTCAGCACTTTGGCCCACGGACATGGGACAGGAGGGGATGCAAGAACAAGACGAGCTTGGCTGACCTATCTTTATGTATGAGTCCTGTCGTCTCCGTTCCAGGCTGTGATTAACAGGCGGAGCGGAGGAAGCTATTTCTTCTGCACATGAACACATGTCTTGGCAATGACTTTCTCATCATTTGAGAGGCAACGGACAACTCTTACGATATATTACTGAGGCAGGACATGGATCAGTCAGAGATTACTGCTGCAGATCTTGCCTTCGGTCTGTCTTCCCATTTTTCTGTCCTTGCTCTCCGTCTAATTCGTCATACCTTCAGCCTTAGCCAATGTCTGCAGTCAGATGCCAAATCGTGGTAAACATTCCAGATGAATATTAATTAGCATTGTTTATTTTAAAAAACTTAAGAAAGGAGTTCAAAGACTTTTACAAATGGTCCTCTGTGAGTAGGGAACGTTTTGTTGAGAACTAAAGGGTACATCACGTTTTGAGGTGGATTTCATCTATATTTAATAGCCTGGTGAGACACTGGAGCCTCCACACTCAATATCATGGAGGGGTTGGCTTAACCTTCTGTAAATTCCCTCCAGGAAAGGCTCTTGACAACTTCAGCAAATCCTTTATGTTCCTTTGGGAAGTATGGAAATATGTATTGTGGCTGAAAAGATTAGCAAATTCAGCCCTCTTCACTATTTTATTCATAAAGCTCCAATTACAAAGACTCACCGCAAACTCAAATTATTTGAATAGAAGGTCAAAAAGATTACTCTTCATTTTCATTTTTCTTCCCTTTGCCTTATACTACAGTATTCATATTTCATACAGAGAGGCTATTTTCTGTCTTCAGTGCACATATGAAAGATTTGCATGCTTTCTGCCACTGGGCTGTAACTCAAGGCAAAGGGGTTGCTTTAACATAGCAGTGCTGTATTGACTAGGATATCTAACAACACTGGATTCTGGATTCTTGGTATTTGTGCAGAACTGGGATCATTTAGTCAAATTTTGTTGAACCAAAAAGGATGCACTCAGCCCAATATGGAGTCTGAAAGTGTCATGCAAGGGATGGGCTGGGGAATTTTTCCAGCTAGAAGCCATTAAGTGAACCTCAGATAAAGATGCCGTCTCAGTCGCAGTTTCTGTCAGAGCAGGTCTATACATTTGAGGAGATGAACTGTGTGATAGAACTGCTTCACGACATTAACGGACCCAATGCAATGGCATGTTATCTTTTCAGAGGCCTTAGCTCAGCACTTTACAGACTCATATCTCATCCCGACTCCCCACCAAGAGAGCACCGTGTCTCTTTATTGGTACCATACATATCATGCAGTCTTTATCTATGGTAACTGCATCTTTTCTGGTGATTATGTTCTATTATTCACAGTTCAGGTGTGAGTTGCAATGCAACTAATGAGTAATGCCATCCTACATTCACTATTGCCTACCCAGCTATGGTGCATAGTGGTGTAATACTCTGCCAGCTCTTCACTCCTCTTTTGAACAGAGCAACTGAGAGCAGAAAATGGTGCCCCATCAGCCATGAAATGTTTTTTTACATCCTAGCAAAGTTTGTTTTCATAACACTGTGCCAATCCTTCCCTCTCTTGCACTTCTGGCAGAGGTCTCTGTGTGGGGTGCTATGATCAAAGCTAGGCACCACCTCCAATGAAGAAGGTTAGGGTTCCAGCTGCAGCCAGTGGATAAGCTCAAGAAGCACCACGGAAGGAAATAAGCAGTTTCAGCCAGTGAATGCTGACATTGTGCATGCAGTGCAAATGGTCTCCACAGTGCTTCCCATGACCCCCACTAGCAGCCTCACCACCACCCCCTCACTTCCTCTGGCTCAGGAAACTTGGGTCTTGTTTCCGCCTCAAAGTGTGTGTGTGTGTGTGTGTGTGTGTGTGTGTGTTGTGTTTTAACATCAGAATGAGGTGAACTTTTTCTTCAACTTCTCAACATCCCAACTCACTCCTACCACCACAGCTGGAAGTGCTCCAGCTTCCTCCTCATTCCTGGTTCCTGCTCTCCCGCTGGTTGTTGTTGCAGCCCTGGCAATGTTCACAGTGCTGCCAGAAAACTGCTTTATTCTTCTGCTTTATTTTAAGTCCTTTCTCCCTTCACACATTTTTGATCTCACCATGTGGCACTCTGTACGCAGTATAAATCTTTCTTTAGCTCTGAGCACATTCTAAAACGACTATTCACTTGAACCTTAACCCTGCCTAACCACTTTCTACCACAATGAAATAATTTCTTTTCTTTTCGCTTAACTTATTAGTCAACTAATTTGACTTGAAATCTAAATGTACCAAGACTAAAAATTAAATTTAACATGTAATGTTAATGAATCAAATTTGCCCTCTTTTTTAGGTAAAAGTTATATCAACAAAGTACTGCACTTTCCATCATTTACACATTCTATTTTCATAAAAAACAAGAACAATTTGTGTTTATAGTATGATATTATTTTTTAAAGTAGGTTTTCTCTTGTGTGCTCTGCTTACTAAAAAAATTATTTGATGCTTAGGTTTCCCTTTCACCAGATGGGTTCATAACATCAGGAGATATTAAAAGTTTTTATTGTAACAGTAAGAGGCATTCAAGGTGATGCTGCTGCACAGGATGTTATATTTAACAATTAGAAGAGAAGGGCTTGTGAAATGGAGTCAGGGTGGACTTATGATACCTCACAAAAGTATTTGGTACTTCGAACAATTCCTTCATGTTACTGAAACACAAATGAAACATTTAAATATTGCATCTCATTTAATATATTTTTAAACATTTTTAAAAGATTTAAAATTAATTTTCTTCAAGTGGTGTTTTATAGTAGAAATTCCTTTCAAACTTTTCTTTAAAGTGACATTCATTTCAGGGAAAATAAAACTGCTGAAGAGACAGCTAGGGAGAGAAGCAAATACATCATCCCCAATATACACCAGGAGCTGCACATACAAGTAAGAGGGAGGGGAATTTTATATGTTAAACTAAACTAATCATATAGTAAATGTTTATGGAGAAGATAGGTGGTCAAGAAAAAAGTGAGTTAAAAAGCTATGTTTTGAGTCTCTAGAATGTTGACTGATTCAGTAGCTCTAAGTGAAATAGGGAGCTCATTCCACCACACTAGACTCAAAACCAAAAATCTTCAGATTTTTGACTTTTGGACCTATTGTGTATGTGACCACCAAGGCAGTGGAATTGGAACAGCATAGCATGTGTGCAGTTAGGTTCTACAGGAATTGGGTTGCAGCAGAGTTGTTTGACTTTTGGACTGTAACCAGAGTCTTGAACTTGATATGGTTTGGAGAGGTACATGGAGACGGTCTAGTATATCACACTTAACCATTAAAAAGTGTCATACAAAAACTTCACTGTTAACACATGTTAGAAATATGCAGGAAAGTCATTTCTAGAGTTTACCAGAAAGCATGAGAGGTAAGCCAGCCATAATGTGGTAAAAGAGTAGATGAGAGAAGTGCTATTTGTAGCACAAACCTAATGCTGTCCATGCATCCATAAACATCACTCCTAGAGTCAAGTATGGTGGTGACAGCATAATGTTGTGGGGCTTTCATCAGCATGAGCTTGATGTTTTGTTAGAATTGAAGGAAGCATGAACGGAGTGAAATAACTAAACTTCTTGACTAAATTAATCATTTAAACAGCTGAAGATAGCATGAATGTCTTATAGTCTCCCAGTCAATCCTATCTGTGCTGCTACTTGATAATTGCAGACCTCAATCATTATTATTCAGCCAACCTAAACAATGTGGAGCAACTCTGTCTATAAGAATGCATCAAATCACTCCTTAACAGTGTGCTAAGCTGGCATTTACTTACTCCAAAAGACTCTGAGATGTTTTTATAGCAGAGGGGTGGCTCTACCAACTCATCTTTGGGATTTGAATATCAAAAAAATCCCAAAAATATCACGGCCTTGAAACGAATAGTTTCACTATTTTAAAACAAAATATTGCAGAGAACAAAATTTCAGTACATCATCTGTGAGCCAATGATGAGAATATCTGTCAAAGGTTTGAATACTTTTACAAGGTCCTCTATATGGGTCAGAACCTATTTTAATCAGGATGCAGTTGGGGATACTCATAGGAGTATTCCTGCACTGTAGGTACAAGGGCTCTTTCCACAACTATCTGATTAATCATCTTATTTCTCTGTATTTGTGTGTGCATAATTCTGCATCCTTTCCTTTAAAAATTTGCACAGTGTTGCCTTCATCCCTGGCTTCAGTGAAAGGAATATCATACATGCAATTCAGCTTAAAGTAACAAAGGCCAGGAAAACCTGAACCTCGCAACTGGCCTTTTGCTTTCCTGTGGGTTCTCTTAGTATGAGCTGGGAAGCTATAAAAAAAGTCTCAGGTAACAAGATAACAATCTGTCAGTTACATTTATTCACTCTTTTCATTTATCACAGCAAAATAGCTAGTATGACTCCTGGAATATGAAGCTGAATTTCATACTGTACGATGTGGGAATAGGGAAGCAGGGGCAGCAGGTGGTAATTGTGGTGGTAACATCTCGGTTTGAATCCATGGTGTAGTACCCTTGAGCAAGGTACTATCCTTCAATTGCTCCTGACTACAATGTTATGTAGCTGTAAGAATGGGTAAATATTGGTTAGTAGCTTAGGATACAGTAATATACATAATGTTGTAAGCCATCTTAGAGTAAGGTTTTACTACCTAAATAAATAAATGTAAATGAGCAAGATCTGCTGGTCTATATTTTACAAATGGGACAGTGTTAAGGGGGTATAATGGAAGAAGTCAAAATTTCATTTTTGGGTTTCCTGAGAAAGTTATGATAGCCATTTCTCTAGGTCTCCTGATGATCTCTGAGCTTCCATGTATTATCATGGGACAAAATAGGGAATAAGGACATTTCTTTCACAGGATGATTATAAACATGAGTGTGACAACAGGTGTGACAACAGTAGGAGTCTGGCCATAGCAACGTTCCTGGATGATAAGGGAGCCCTCAAAAGTGCTCCATTTTACCAGCCAAGTATTATTTATAAACTTGAGAGCCTGGCAGCTTCAGCAGCTATGCACTGATAGGGAAATGATCTCCCCTGAGTCATGTGGACCCTGACAGAAGATCATCACTCCAAGCCTACCTTCAAACCTCCTTGGCAGTGTTCTCTCCTGCTCTAATCTGGAATTAATGGCCCACAAAAGTGTTAATCAGCTCTTTGTTAGGTTCTTTCTCTGTTATGTTTTTTCCAGCTATGGTAATTGGATTCAGGGTGCCATCCTTTGCTTAAAGTAAAATACCCTGAAAAAAAATCGATGGGTGTGAGAGATTCAGACTGGCTGTTGAGCTTCACTTGCATACATGTGTAGGATCAGTCTACACCAGCAGCTATACACATTTTTAATTGCTTTCCCTTATTTTGTACATGATCTGTGAAACGTTGTTACAAAGAACGCCTTAAAACACACAGGACACGGTGCCAATGCCGGTTCTGTCTGTAGTGACCCCAGAGAGCCAGGAGATTCCCAAATATTGAAGCAGAGATGAAAATAGAGTTGTTCCCTTGACAGAACTTTCTGATTGCCCTCTTTTATGCATGTGTTAATGCACTAAAATTTTCTAGGATGTGTTGGTGTTTTTATACAGGATCTATATATGTTCCTAATAATAATTTTAGTGCATTAATTTAGAGTGGTGTGCAGCTCAGGATTCTCACTGGTTTAATTTTTGCTTTCCTTTTCCATCTAACAATATGCTTTGGGTGCTGAAATCCAACCAATAGGTCTGTCGAGAACAAAGGACCCACTGACACTATTCCACTATCCGATTCAAACTTCTCATTGTTTCTCTACTGCGCGTTATTCCTGCAGGCAGCCGACTTGCCGGAGTGCTAGGTGAGAGAAAAATGCGAGCTGCCTTGAGTAGGAGAACTTTAAATGCCTCTAGGCAAGAAATTGTACAGCTAGATGGTTTTCATTATTGTCAGCAGTACAGTTTACCTTATACATGGTGGAGAAAAGGGTGAGTAGAACAGATTAAAAATATTATTCAGTTAACACTTTGGAAAATCATTCTTGGGTAGGAAACAAAGAGGTAATTAAAGGTTATGCTCTTATTCTTTTGAGGTAATTTTGTAGACCTATCACTGAGATTGGAAAACACAGTGTTTCCTATCTATTAGGTCCAATGCAATGAGTTGGTTTAATCTTTTAGTGCCCTTACTGCTCTGTCTTTTTCGGTTTGTCTGAAAACGTTTCATGCATGAATAATTCACATTCATGACCAAGCTGTACCTTCATGACTTGTATTATTCATTTTCACCATTTTTCCTATCTTGCCCATCCTGATCCCACGTTCACCTTCAACACTCCACTCTCTGGAACCCACCAGGACGGACTGCTAGTTTTTGTCAGTGTGCAGACAGCAGGGTCGTGGTGTCCAGGTACCATTATATAATCCATCTTGTGCCAGGTTATGGAGCAGAATGTCTGAAGTCAGGGATGCACACACTTCCCATGTAGGCCTACCGGTGCAGTTTTCTGGCCTATTTCCTCTTGTTCACAGGGTGAAAAATCTCAGGCATGTATGCAGTGATAGTGTACAGAACCAGGACAGGACAGAAGGGAATGTGTTTTCTTAACACTGTTCTCTCCAAGCTTCTTCCCAGGCGCCTTTGGATTCCCTAACCCCTCTGCCAGTAGGAGCAATAACTGGTCTGATTTATAAATTCTAATATCCTTTTCAGTTGTTAACCTTCATTGTTAAGTACTCTCAGTATTCTTTACATTTTTCTCCAAAATTTGCAGAATATGCAGGTTTAGAAAACGTATTGGAAATGTTCAAAATGGGTGCATCAAAAAAGTCTTTCCTAGAACTTTTCTGCTTGGCTAAGCACAATGTTTGCTGTCAAAAACACAATTTAAGGAAACGTGAGCAGCTGGTGGGTGCTTGTGAGAGCAGACTAAGTTAGTATTTAAATTATCTGAAAAAGTTCATCCTGATTTGTAAAAATTTGTTTTAGAAAAGTTTTTTTTTTTTTTTTTTTACCAAGGCAGCCATCTAAGATCAGTTTAATGTTCTAAACAATCAAATGTCTTCTAGGACTGCAAAAAACAGATTTTTGAATGAGGAATTTAGAGCTAGCCCATTGTTACCACAGCCTTGAAGGCAAGACAAGCGGCGTGCATCATAGTTTCCTGGCAAAGTCTCCTTCATGGTGCAGCTCAGACCAGGACATTGCTCAACCCCCTGGAACATTATTACCTAATGATCCTGGTAATTGGAGCTCTCTGGACTTCTGCGAGGCAATGACATGGCTACAGAGCAGAAAACTGTCCTGTTCCACTAGCCATTGTCGCTTTAAGGTAAATTCAGAGGCATTTCATATTGCTTCCTGCTTTTGATGCGGGGGGTATAAGTGCAGGAGTATTCTACTGGCTGACAGCCTAGAGAAGAAGGAAGAAGACAGTGAAGAAATGTAACGCAGGCACCGCTTGTGCTGGGACAGGGCTTTGCAGTCACTGGGGACAAAAATGCTGAGATACCATGTGGCCATCTTTGAGCACAGTCTGCTTGGTTCCAGAGTGTCATTCTTGTTTCTAGGAAACAGGCAGCACTAAACTGTTTGCTGCTTCAAAGCTTGTTTAAAGGACATTGCAGTAGAAAAAGAAAAACGTAACAGGGCATGGCATGAATAAATCATCTTGGTATGATGTTGGTCAGGGATCAAGCAGCCTTTCCCGCAGATGCTGTTCACTGGCACTGGTGGTCTTCCTTCTCTCTACTATTTAGCACTGGGCTGGACTCTGTTTTACCAGGCGGATGGAGCCATTATGCTGATGGAGTCTATTAGAGATGGGTTAGGGCTCATCTCTATGCCAGTCACTCAGGCCGGTCAACTTCCTGGCCAGAGCTGGTGGTATGTAACCGGAGCTATAGCTGCAACACGTGTCATAAGAATGACCCTCCTTTATCTCTCCACTTTGTCTCAATTACCCCTCCAGCAGCACACAGTTCCAGTGCTCCTTTGGTTACTTTCCACTTTTACCCCTAACTTCAGTCTCCTGATTTACAAAAGCTCAGTATGCAAAACCTCTCTGTGACAAACAGCCTGATTTAGTGTGACCATTTGTGTTTATGAGAATTTCCCCCACAATAACAAATAGCCAACTTGAATTTTATACACGAACCTCATGACAATTTTGCCCAGTTTGCACGCACATGCTTTTTATTCCCGTACCACAAAGCCCAACACAGACACAAACTCTTAGTTGTCCCCTGAAGACATACAAATACATGGAGGATTTGAAATGCAGCAAAAACCATACTGGGGTGGGCAACTAAACATTACAAATGCACAAAAACAAAATCTACCCCACTTATTAAAACATGATTAAAGTTAGACACAGTATACCAAAACACATAAAAAGCAAAGCATACTGTATGCATCAAAAGATAAAGGGAAGGATCCGCCATCCCAGCTGGAACTGTGACTCTCACATCATGCCTTGCTGTTGTAAATGTGCATAAATAGTTGTTTAACCATTGTGGGGACTTGCAGGAGAGATGTTGGCCCAGATGCTGGTCGGCGTATTCGAGAGCTTTGGACATGGCTGTGTTCTGATGCATAGTGGGTGCTACTGTATCAAACAAGTAGAAATAAAGTTTGCATTCTCAACAACAGGGAGTTCTCTATCTGCAAAACTGTTGAGATGAATCACCTGAGCTCTTAAATGTAAATACAACTAAAACTAATGGGATTTATGTTATAGATTTTGGTCTTTTAAGGACGCGTTATGTTCATAAAGCAAGGGACTGCTCCATGTCCGTTTTGTCTCTCCATGTAGTCCGCATGTGCATAATCATTTTGCTGCCATTTTATCCTGTTGAGTAATGGAGATTAGCTTGCTGTGTCGCACAATGGGCTACAATATCCCTAGCACAGACATGCCAATCTTATAACAAGCTGTTAACCCTGTTTAAAATGGCCCCCTCTAAACCGACTTATGCTGGCAAGTAATCCCGCCTGAGCGATTTAATGAAAATTGCCGTATCCTGATTAGATTAGGCCGTGCCACCAGCGGGCCGCTATTAGCCGACCTGTGCAACGATAAACCACGGCTCACCCAAATCCAGTTAAAGGAAGACGGGGGATTGGCTCTTTGGTGCAGCTGCCAGTGCTATGGTCAGTGAGATTATCTCTCAGCTGGCATGTTTTCCCCCCTCTTGTGTCTACACACTGCACAGCTCTTGCATTGGCTTCTCTTGTTGATGGGCTGAGCCCTGTGGATTCCCCTTGTCCAGCACTCTTAGCAACTTAAACACTTCTCATCACAATAGCCTTTGAGCTGCTGCCATGGTACAACATCACTACCGCCCGTGCTGTTCAAATGTATTTTTATTCTCTGTGCGTAAGTAAATTATTGGTTGAAAATTAGTGCTGATATTGGAAAAAATCTGAAATAATTGCACTTTTAAACAGGCACTGTTAACCGGGTTCAATACTGGATACTGCGTTCACTCTGTTCAGCCCAGTGCAGAAGAAGATAACACAGGGTTTCGTGGTTTTCTTACATATAATTTCAACCTTCAGCTCCTAGCACCGTGGAATTCAAGAGTGAATATCTTGTGAGAAAGAGTGAGCAAAGGAGGAGGGGGATGATGAAGGGATGAAAGGGATATCGTGTGTCTGTCATTTGTTTGCTGATAAACCATCAGTGAGGCTGATGTTGCTTTCTGCTGTACATTTGAACTGATACCTGGTCTGTAAAATTTTGGAACCCAGTGAGAAGCTATAAGTCTAAAAGAAAACAAAAAGACAAAGGAATTATGCCGCCACCCATGTTGTCACTAACAAAGGAATCCAGAAAGCCACCATGTTGCCTCTTTACGATGAGTGGTTTGCTGAATTGTAAATACGAGACAAAGCGGCACAGCAAACTGCTTCCGGCTCAACCGTTGTGGAGATGGCAACAGGACATGCAGAGTGAACAGGACATTAGCCTGGATCATGAGTAAGGCTACTGATTCCCCCAGGCCCTGCAACAATGTTCTTGCTCAAGGTTATCTTCCATCTGTTTCCTTTGCCTTCCTCAACCCTGTTCAGCTAATTGCAAATGCTCTGTGCAATATGTCTGCATTAGCTACACTACACTCTCAGTCAGGAATTTCATGGTTTTTGTACATTGCACTTTTCCCTTTCTGAATTGACTGAGCAGCATGGTGCAGGAATGCTTAGATTGCTCTCCTTTTTACTGATTTGTTAAGTGTAGTAGTGCTTAAGTCTAACCCTGTTTAGGGGGCTGCAGTCTGCTATGGTGTTGACCATGAGAAGTAGCGTTCAGGTTCAGTGACTTGAAGAACACCTAAGCTTTGTTGCTGATGCTGGCATAGGCTGGTGAGCTGGGATCAGTACATATTCGAAGCAGGCAGATACCCTGAGGGTATAGATTACTTTAAGAGGAAGTGTGAACTGGGCCCACATCACCAGCTATAGTGTGTGTCATTATTCATCCTGGAACCATCAGGGTTCTGGTAGGCCCTGTACCTCGAGGTGTCACCCGCAACAAGGTATTGTCATGCCACTCCATATGGGGGTGGTTGTTCTGTCTTCCTGTACAGGTATATTTCCACTGAGTTGTGTAGGTTTCTTCAACATGAATATTACATGCCAGAGTGCTCATCTGTTTCCCCTGGCCACTACCACTGCAGAGCATTTTCATCAGTTTCTCAGGCTACTTCTAATGCGAGATGGTCAATATTAGTCACAAGGGTTAAAGTATCTTATCATAATGGGATACTGGGTGTTAAATATGCAGATTCTAAATCTGGATTGGTGCTTATTTTTATATCTTAATGTTTATGGAAGCATGAGCGAACTCGTTTTGTGTTACCTGTGTATTTTATTAAGCCAAGTTGAAGTATCTAGAGCTGACTTACAAAAACACCTTAAGGAGCTGAATGGTGTCCCCTGCTATGCAGGATCATTAGACAGGCAAGCATTATTATGTTGCCTCCTTATTATTTAACAGCACATGAAGAGCATGGAGAACACCTCCCTCCGGCAGTCACTGGAGGCTGACTTGAATCCCATGTTTCTTCCATGTCACCCCCACCGTGATCAGTAGGGGTAAACCTCAGGTCCCTCATTCCGACTGTGCTTTGTGTCACATGGCAGCAGCATATGCACAGCCCCCACCCCCAACCCCACAGGCACTGCCTCGGTTGTATTTGTGCTGGTCTGTGGTCAGTCAAACAGACCAGAGAATGATGGAAGGCTCTGTTTGTGAAAAGACTGGTTTTGAGCTAGTGGTAACACAGGTTCCAGAAACTGGAATTTTTACTCAGGGGTATTTTTTAATGCACGTAAATTTTTGCTCTCTAGTGCTTCTTCGGGTTCATTACCGGAACAGTTGTTGTTATGTGCTGTCCAGTCGATGTCAACTGGTGACCACATGAATAAAGTCATTGGGCACAAATGCAGGCAAAGTTGAATCTTACTGAACTGGTCATCTTAAAGATAAAATCTGATTTTCTAACTCGTAATATGCCCAAGCAGCTGGTGCTTTGTAGCCATGAAATATTTTCTCCCATATTGTTATTTCAGTGGATGGATATCTCAGGAGGAATTCATCACTACTAGGAATATATTGAAAAAACTGATCTATTGCAATATACATGCACATATTTAAGCGTTACCCTCCTCTGTTATTCATAATATGAGTGTCTTCTCTTGTGGAAAAGACTGTCTATCAGCAAGTAGACAGATGGCTTATTTTGCTTTATTATTAACATTTTTGCTTGTATACATGCATACTTTTGCAATGTGACTCTATAAGTCTACGTGTCACAATGAACTGCTTTGATTTATTTCAGTAACCCAAGCACTGCCAGAAAGTGTCAAAAGACATTAGTTCTCATACTAACCTCCATCCCCACAATAAAAAGCAAGTGTTTTTTCATGTTAGAATAGTAAAAAAGAATAGCAGTGTTAGAATTCTGGTCCAGTAAACCCATGCTGCATAAGCTCATAACACAATAATACAATTATCAGTTGATTTTGATTTCATTATTTGTTCCCCAAATAAACCAGCCTACAGTGCATTGCTTTGCTCCCTCATTTTCATCTGTTTTGAAGTCCTTCGGCAGGCAGTACGAAAAGGTGCTGTTACCTTTAATGGTGTGAGTACTGTGCCTCTTGGGGACAGAGTTCAATAAAGGATACAGCAAGCAGCACCACCTGCCACACAGGTGTGTTTCCACTCAGATCTGATGCCTGACAGTGTAGAAGGAACCAGCTATTTTCAAGGCTTCGATGCTTCTCTTTTTATATTTATTTATTCAGCTTTTCTCCTGAGAGACTTAAAATGTTAAGCTGCTAACAATGATTTGTCCATGTATACAACTGGATAGTTTTTACTGTATTAATTCATGGTAAATAAATTCATCCCTTGCTTAACAGGGTTCATTTGATCTATGAAATCACAGCAAGTTTCCCACTGTGAGGGGATCAAATTTAGAATTATTTGTATGCAATTGCTTCCTGGATTAAAAATCTCTTTCCTGATATTAATTTAAAAGCTGAAACAAAAGGTATCGTATGTATGATAATCACAACACTATATATATTTTATCATTTTTGCAATATAAATATTGCTTCTAGTGCTGTTCTATTGCTTTTAGTCTTAAATTTTTGTTCACTCACTTATTATCTATAGCCAGTTGTGTGATGCAGTATGTACTCACGATGATCCAGAGGGTATCTCACAAACAAAGTGTGGGGAACATGGTCCATGGTACACTGGACAGAGACATTTTGATAATTTGGTTCGAGAATGTTTACAATATTAAAACATTCCCCAAAAAATCTGTCTATACTACTCTGCAAAACACAAAGATTTTTATTGTTAGAAGCACTGTGTTGTATTCCAAACTGCGTTTGACACAAAATTATATGGCAGTGTAAGGGTATTTGTGCCATTAAAGCTGTTTCTATGACTGTGGCTTGTGTGCACGGCCATGTGCCCTTTACAGCACAAAAAGAGAAGGTGAAATGGAAAATAGGCAGGCACATGACCTTGCCAGAGAATTCAGCGTGTTAAATTCTCTTTTGTTGTCATCCCTCAAAATCACTGTTAGTAACAGTAGAAGTTTCACACGTTCCCGCCCCTGCTCTTTGAACGGACACACATTTTCACAGCAACTCTAAGTTAATCCTTACATGTTTACAGTGTACTTCTGTATGGTCCCAGATTTGTATCTCACTTCCAGATTCTAGTAACCTCCATCAGGATACTTACCTTGAATTTTTCCAGGAATTTTTTTTTCCAGTTTTTCGCACTGGGAGAAAAAAAAAAAAGTTTGCTAAATGGTAAGCAGAAACAACAATTATAATGAATCTTCTTCAGCTGTGACATTAGAATGACATCAATAGTTGTGATTGGTTCGGCTTGTCACAGCAATAGAACATTGTTTTCCCATGTTGTCTTATGCTCAGTATGATTATGCTTCTGTACTTGGTTAAATTAATAAAATTAAATTTATTGCATTCTCTTATTTTTTTAGATGTTGTTCATGAGAGATCATTTGGATTATTTGATATTTATTTAGTTGCGAAAGAACTGAGTGGAGTTTTCTTCTTAGTAACTACCTACATCGGGATTGAATGCATGTGGTTTTACTGCTTGTTGTATGTTTGTCATATATATACACACACACGCATACACACGTCTACAAGCTATTGCAGATTTTTCATTCTATATGACTTTGTTACATGAGGGTTGAGTGCACATTCATGAAGAGATCTGCAGAACAAATTGTTTTTAAACCTTGGTGCAATGGAAGGTGAAAACTCGAACCACTGTTCCCAGGATAAACTTAAGCTAAAGTGTTCCAGCCTGTCTTAATGGCCAGAACAAAGTCAGACCTTAACCTCTGTCAAGACAATGAACTTTTACTGTCTGATTTTAGAGTGCGTGGGGGAATGGACAAAAGAAATCCTCTCAGAGCAACCAGACCCAACAAGCAATAAAAAGACATAAAAGATATCTCCTGTAGGAATAATGATAAGGAATGGAATGTACTCACTCTGAATCTCAAAATGTGTTACGCTTCTAAACCTTTAAATTCATTTATTCATCCATTTTGAAATATTTACATGTGTGAAAATTAAAGTATGTAATTATAATATTGTTAATGGATTGCTATTATGAAAAATTTGTATGTAGGAATAATATGACAAAATGGTCTAAACTGCAGTGAGAGAGAGCAGAAATCCCAGTTTTTGCATATATTGGGCTAATTGGCAGTTTATTAAGTTAATGGGATGGATGGCAGGAACATTATACAGTATTCCAGCGCTTTCTAAGATCTTTTAGACGTCGCTCGAAATGATGTTTACGAACCATCCTATGAGGCCAAGCTATGATTCCTTCATTACTTCTCTCGCGTTGATCTGGGCATTTTAGAGGTAGCCCAACCACCATTGAAACCCCATGCATATCTTTTTAACCTCTGCTATGGTAAGGATCATTTTTGGATGTCCCATCATTCATCATGCTCACAAGTAGTTGGCTAATGGTGTCCTGTACTTTGGGCACAATTGCTCATGGTAATAGGGCTCATGTCCTTGTGTTCCTGGACTCCCAGTTTTATGTCTTTAGTTACTGCACATGGCTGTCTCTGTTCTCCCCAAAGGGCCCTAAGGCCTGCAAGCAATGAGATATTTTTAGGCTTGGAACAATGAGGCTGTAAATTTGACACTCCACAGAGAGCCCGCTTCCATTCGAGACACTGCAAAACTTTGCTTCTTATTCCTCTCAGACTTCTCCTGCGCAGATGATTTCTTTGTGCCGAAGCTGTTAAAGGGAGCACTACCATGGCAGGTCTTCAAAACCAGTCAGTCCTCAGTGACGGTGGAAGCGCAAAACAAATCGCCATTTGTTTCCTATGTGCCTGTGTGAAATTGCTCTTGTGCTCAATGAGCACATATTTGTGAAAGAGATCACATACATGCAGGAGCGAAGAGCACTCAGCAGAGATGAGGTGCCAGTCACATCTCTTTACTGTCTATTGGTATTGCGGTAACAAACTGTAGACAGCGTGCGCTTCATGCTTCACCATCGACAAATACGACACACTGGAGAGCAATTGCCACTGTGCCGCTTTCTGCGAGTCACCAATGACCATGAGAAACAAAATTAAATTATTCCGAATTTAAATGGGCTTATTTTCCTTCCAGTCATCCACAGCCATTTGCATCCTCCTCAGCTGTGACTATGTGTTATTCATTTATATCTATAAGCTTTTTATTTTTTGTTCAATGTTAATTGATCCAACTAGCCTGAATTAGAGATCGCATGAGTGTCTGTTTGCATTTGTGTGTGTATTCGCATATGAGCATGGCAAGGGGTGTTGAGGAGGATTTTGTTCAAGCTGATGCGCAGGGAGTTATTGTCGAGAGTGGGGCACTGGGAGGAGGGTGGGCCCAGAGGGTGGGAGAACGGGGACACAGGTGCAGAGACGTCTAAAAGAGAGGGGTAATTACTCAGTGGGAGCATCTGAGACGCACTGCTCCACCACAAAATGTTTATTAAAATTTCATTGAAGCAGGCGGGAGCACGCAGGACTCTCAAAATGGTATTTTTAGACATGAAGTGATGGTGGGCAGGGCATGGTTTTGACGTAAAAATGCTGTTTGTGCGCACGCACGTGTGTGTGTGTGTGTGTGTGTGTGTGTGTGTGTGTGTGTGTCTGTGTGTGTGTGTGTGTGTGCTTGCATATGGAGGGACTGGATATGTTTACTTGTGTCTCCATTGTCCTGGCAGGAAAATGGAAAGTCATGTATTGTTTTGTGAGAGCTCCACCCAGGCTTTCTGTGTTAGCACATAAAAACGTGGCCATTGATGGGAGACAGTATCCAGCGGCAGTTTCAGCTTGCTGTAGGGGTTGTGACCGCGTTCCGTGAGCTGGCACTGGCACCAGTAACACGGGTCTATGAATTCTGCATGGGTTGATATGGCAAAGCGAGCAAGTCAGTTACTGTGGTGCACTGAGATTCAGGGATGGTCACTAAGACCTCTGCATTTTATAGCACAGCCTTCTCTTCAGACCAGCGTTTTTCCGGTTGTTCACTAACCCTTGCGTGAAGCACTCCATTTTGTTGTGCCTAATGCTTATAAAGCCCCTTCAAAAAAAAGCCTACAGTGTGCTGGTTTTACAAGCTCATTTCCACTAGGGCATCAAAACTGACCACAACATCCTGCATGCATGGCTGTCCCCTTTTCTGTATCAGTAGATGTCAGAAGTCCAGGGGCTATGGATGCAGTGACGATGGAGGGTGTTCTATTGGCCAAAAAAAGTAGGAGGGAATTGAAAGGGGTGATGGTCCTAGACAGATGATAATCCAGGCACAGCTCTTGTCTCCCCTTTAGACCCTGAAATCCCGCTCTTCATATCTATCCACACCCACTCAGCCACACAGCTGTCAGTCACCCGAGGCGACCTGACATTGTTCTCCAGTTGACCACAGAAGAGAGAGAGCAGACCCACAAAATCCCGTTCATGTCGGCGTGCGTCTCATAGGCTCCAGGCTGACTGCTGCACAGGTCAGCTGCGGTGATGGTTTAAATGTTATCTAGCCAGATAGCATCAGCTTCTGACTCTGACAGACAGCTGGCCCACTCAGTGGCAGAGAACAGTGAACGTGGGGCTGGGAGGACGGGATGTGACCCCCCCGAGCCACACACGACTGATTGAGAGCGACTGTCACCTCTCACAAAGGCTGTTTTTCAAGGCTTCTGTAATTGCCATGTTGTTGCAAAGCTAATGGTGCGGCACGAACCAGGCACTCCCGCTGCCAGCCCGGTGGAACACAGCTCTGCGTCCGTGTGCTTCAGTGGACCTAGATGAGGGAAAGTAAACACTATCATGCATTAACAGGGAACATCCCGATTTTGCTGCAAAGTGGTTCCGGCGAAGACAAGAGCGATTACAGAAATGAAGTTATAAGACCGCAGCTGATTGTTCTCCGCTTTGAGAGTTAAGGGTCGGGAGCAATGTTGCCAGGTAACCAAGGCTTCCAAAGCCAGACACTGGAAGAGTGTGTGTGTGTGTGAGTGCATGCGTTGGGGATGGCTTTTTCACCTTTTTGGCAAAGAAGCAACCCCTCCTTAGGGACCAGACAGTGGGCTTCTTACATGAGGTCAAAGGTCACTCTCCACCATGGCAGATGGCCTCTGAACTCCCTGTCCCTCTGTTTCTGTCCCCATCACAGACCCTCCCTCTCGCTCCACATTTCTTTTCCTCCCTCTCTCTCACACACACACACACACACACACACACACACACAAAATCGCAGATGCAAAGGTTTCCCCGTCCGCAAATGAAGTGAATAAAGAGTGTCTCTTCACTGGTTCGTTTGAGTGGCTAATTACTCATCAGCGCACGCTGCGCAGGGGGGAGTGAGCGATCCCGTTTACTTCAAGAGGTGCAGCTTCAAACGGCATGCGATGAAAGCCAAAGCACTTTAATTAAAACCTATTTGTATGAAAAAATTAATCTGAACTGCGAGATGGGAGGAAACAAAAAAAAAAAAAAGAAGCAAAATTCCAGCAATGGGGGCGGAGATTTAAATGCATTAGTTTAGATAATGTGCTGACTTCATTATTTTGCCAAGAGACGGGAGAATAAGAGAGAAACCGATTCAGAGATCGGTGATAATTTCCCCTTTGTGTCTAGGTCTGTCCCAGCTGTATGCGGTAACAACCTGCGATTTGCGGCTTCTCCGTTCTTTTGTCTCCCGCTGACCCTTAAGTTTTCTGCGTTAACCCTCGGCTTCCGAGAAAACCTTGACATCGCTGGCGAGGAGACGTTGCAAACAACACGGAAAATGCTGCAGACCAGAAGGAGAAGCAGTAACCCCCTTTTTTGGAGAAATTTGTGGTTAAATTGAGTGAAGATTAAAGTGATGGTTAAAAAATGGCTTTGGGTTCATGTGAGACTCCCTCTGCGCATGGGAAGGACTCATTGTTTATAGCGTCAGATTCAGCGTTGTGTGGGTCAGGCATTTTTTAAACTTGTTTCTACTTTTCAGTAAGTCTTCTGTTGTTCTGTAGAAGGAAAGTTGAGCGATGTGCATCAAAACAACACACCAGAAATGAGCAGTGTCACCAAAGGGATCTCGACAGGGTGGATTTGGGGGAAAAAATGACAGAAGAACAATCATGGCCGGTCACTATAGAAGTCAGGCAGGTGCACTACTGACATGGTGATCAGTTTAACTTCCTTGTTCCCTCAGTGGCAGCCGTTCATACAGCAGCCAGAGGGGTTAAGCTGAAAAATGCAGGACGGAATGTGATAATAAAAACAAACTGGCTTCTGGGGAAAAGGAAACCACATTATCCTATTCAGTAATATACATTCATATTCTCATCTTAAAATAGCTGTGCTGGGATATTCTGTACTGAACACATACATCTACACAAATACAGAGAGAGCTGAGAGCATTGCACATTGCATATTGCACGGCAACAGCTGCTTTAAGGCATTGACCAGATGACCAGAAGATAGAGTTCCTTGAGCTTTGAGTTCAGATTGTATTTCAAACATCAATTTATTAGCAAAGTCATCGATTTCTTTGCGCGGAATTGGCTATCGAAATAACTTTGTGTTAAGACAACCAGGACTGTGGCAAACGTCAGCACCAGAAAGGAGTCCTTTCTCTGCACGTTGCACTTTATTTACAAAGTGCTTACTGGCAAAGTTTATTATGAAACATTGCCTCAGAAAGCCTTTCATTTGTGTGTTCATACGCAAATGTGTTTCTTTGTTCATCATTAAAAAAAAAGTGAAGTAAAAGGCAGAGCTTATCAGAGAGCAACAGACGCTGAGCCAAATGCTGTTACTTATTTTCAGGATAATAAGAGGAGTTTAGTAAATGCCTGCGATGCGTTCCGCCGTGCTTTAAGTTCTGCTAATGGAACCGTAGCAGCTATAATTTATACAGACGAAATGAGTGAAAAAGCCAGAAGGTTTGCTTCAGCTGTGCTCAGTCTTCCAGGGCAGGAAATGCCAACAAGAATAAGCTAATAGCAAAATTAGCCTCCGTGACAGGGAAACAATATTATCAAACCTTATTCAAAGAAATTGCTAAATAGACATTCAGCCAGCCCTATTTTCTTAATGGCAGTTCATTGCTCTTGTTGAAATGCAATGCTCTCTACACAAAAAGACTTGTGCCCTGTTTTCAAAGCGCAAGATAGCTTTTAAATGCCCTTTATTTCCTAAGAAAAAAGGCCTCATTCCGTTCTATTTTTGCAAATAACAATGTCTTCTCTGTGTTTTGTCAAAACACACTTAATGTGTAGATTTTGACAAAATGGCTCATAACCAATTTTTTGAACTTGTATATTTTAACAATAATACACAACAATGTTGTTCTTGCTGTCGCTGCTCAGTGCCACTGCAAATAATACCGTTGCATCACAACTCCTGGACTCTAGTTTGGCTTTGGTTTCAAATACAGCTCATGTGGGTTTGTGTAGGTTTCCTCCCACAGTCTGAAGACATGTTTCAGCAGAACTTGTGGCTTTAAATGGTTATTGACCATGTTTTTTTTTTTTTTTACTTATGTATATGTTGCTACAACTTAATAAAGCCCTGCAATCTATAGCAAATGGAAATTTTAAACAACAGCAGTCCCATTTCGGGCCTGGTGACTTTTGGTAAATCTTTGCTTTCTGCTAGCATAGGTAATGCAGAACTTGCAAAATTGTCACCAAGAGATCCATTGCAAGGAGATAATTTATGGACATCACTTGTGAGTTGTACCTGTTGGCTCTGTGCTCATCCTGTCCTTCTTGTTCCCTTCAGACCTGCCTTGAATTGGAGCGATACCTGCAGACAGAGCCCAAGTGCTTTTCTGAGCTCTTTGATGAGGAGCTAGATGACCTTCTCACCCCAGCCTTCATGAAGATGGACAGTGAGGACGAACTGTCGGACCCTTTGCTGCCCAGCCTGGCTGAGAGACCTAGCCCTACTCCCCCTTTAGCTTCGTCTCTGAAACACGCGTCTGTTCCAGTTGTCTCCAAGACCCAGGAGGCAGGACCAAAGGAAGGTGCAGAGGGAGTTAACGCTGCCCAGTTAAGCGCGGTCACCTCCCTCACGCCACCGTCATCCCCAGAGCTGGGCCGCCACCTGGTGAAGCCGGCCCACACACTGACAGCAACAGCGGACGGCACACTCACACTCAAGCTGGTGGCCAAGAAGATGGGCCTAGGAGCTGCCAAACTGATGGCTGCCCAAACATTGCCCTCACCTCCCAGCAAGGGCACTCTGAGTGACAGTGAAACAGTTGCTGGCGGAATTGCTGGGGGGGAGATCCCTGAAAACAAGAAAAGGGTCCACCGCTGCCAGTTCAATGGTTGCAGAAAAGTGTACACAAAGAGCTCCCATTTGAAAGCACATCAACGGACTCACACAGGTAAGAGTCCTGGAAATATCCTCAGAGTTTGTGTGATGATCTGCACAGAAAGAGAAGTTTGACTGCTTCTCTGAGTTGGGGCTTTGACTCTAGCTTGACAAGCCAAGATAAAGAGCCAACATGGTTTGTACGGTATACGACTGTCCACATGGGTTGGCACTAGATCTGTTACACTGACTGCAGAGCTCTTACTTCACTCAGCGAAAGCAATAAAAATAACAAATGTTCCACTTTATGCATTTTAACCATTTTCTTGGATGGGCCAGGGAGGACGCCTTCTGTCTCATAGTGTAACTGATTTTGGTTAGAATTACAAATGTTCCATTCAACCATTGCCTTATCGCACTTTGCATATGGAGCCAAACTGCTTAAACTGCGGTGACTCCTGGAAGCTGCACGCATTTCCCACAAAAGAAAGAAGCAGCCTTACCTGTCTGTCTCATCTAAAAGCTTTGGGCTGTCTTCCAGCCCTGGTGAAGAACATTCCAGATTCATCCCGGACAGAGGCATAACACTGCCTGCTTCAGAATTCATCGCTGCCGTCCTTTCATGCAAACTCAAAGCAAATAACTTGCTAAGGAAACCTGATTTAGCCCCCCGCCCCACCGGGAATACCTCATAGGGGGCAACACTTGCCAAATTCTAGTAAGCAGAAATGGCAACAACCTCTTTTTCAAGTGTCAAGCGAGGCAAGGATATTTTTCAGAGTGATGCGTGATGCAAGCATACCAGTGCTGCTCCGCACACAATCTTGGGTGGGAAATAAACCCCCAACCTCATACTTCCATTTGTTACAAGATGGGCTTAGCAGTGTAATTAGCCTAATCCTCTTTTTTGCTTATTATTTCCAAAAATTATTCACACAGTGACATTAAGATTAGCACAGAACTTAAACGGTCTGCATAGAGATGACACAGTCCTGCATGGTTTTGTGAATGGCATATTGCTAGGAGATAAACGGTCCGAACAATGGGATTTGGAAGCAGACAAGAGGCAAAGGATGTTCTCTGTCTCTCTTTTCCTTGACTCAGCAAACTCATTATAACACACCAAGAACTGAAAAACTTCAGGAAAAGTAATGGGCTGTAAAGGGCTTTTGCTCCACAACTTACCAGCATAGAAAGTGTAATAGCTTGTTCCACCTCTGTTTGACAGAAGAAATATAATTAACTGTAGCTCAGGCACACAGGGGGTGCTGTTGCTAGGCAACTGCATAAGCAACAGATGAGCGACAGTAATTGGCTGATTATTTGCTGCTTTATGCGTTAGTCCCTGGCTGCACGGCTAATGTCTGGTATGCCCTACGCACCCATCTTCCCCCAAATACAACCCCCTCTTCCTCCACCAAGGCAGACTGTTAGCTTTTGGTTTCCAGGCAACAGCATCGCACTCAACCAAACCACACCACATTTGTCTGGTAGCACAGAGTGGTCTGTGGATGCTGGATTCAGCTGGCTGCACTGCTGTCTCAACTGTTACTCTCTCACCCCGTTGCTAGGCGACAGCATCATGCATCCCTGCCTCCCCGCACTGTAATTGGCTGGATTTACGGTTGCTGTGGGTGTGGGTCCAAGCCTGACTTACTGCTGTTAGGCACTGAGGGGGGGGTGGAGGATTTAGGTTGGAAGGACG
This sequence comes from Heterotis niloticus, assembly GCA_018136845.1. NCBI lineage: Eukaryota > Metazoa > Chordata > Actinopteri > Osteoglossiformes > Osteoglossidae > Heterotis > Heterotis niloticus. The sequence goes on along the minus strand of CM030901.1, from coordinate 18,453,773 downwards.
GAGAAAGGAGGAAAGGGGTAGGATGGAGGGGGGGCTCTCTGGCCAATTACTCAGAGTGGGGTGTGAGCTCTGCGCTGCCTTGCACCTGCGTCCCCACCACTCTCCAAATGACTGGTGCCAGCCTCCCCAGCCCAGCAGCCACAGCGCATTAAAGGCACAGATGAAAACACGTCTCAGGGGGTTATTATCTGTTACAGGTTCACAAAGTGGAAGAGCCAATAAGTGGCCGATATAGTGCCTGGAGCGGCTTAGTCACAGCTTTTACAGTGATGCACTCTTTTCTCCCCAGCAGTCGTACTAGAGAAAGTCAGCTTATTTCTGCAGCACAGTCTGTCAGAGATATTTCTGTCTTCTTTCGCTTTCCCCACCTGACCACCGTAAGAACCTTACCCCTGGGCAGCAAAGCAATACACAGAAAATATGAGCTAAAATCATGATGATATTATAGATGATTGTACATTTCCAGTGTTAGTACCTTCTTATTGCATAAGTAGACAATTATTTAAACAGTGGTCCATCCAAAAAGTTTAAAAAAGGTGTGCCGCCAAAAGCCAGTACCTTGCTGTAAGCCCCATGTTTCTTCCCATCAGGGCCTATTAGCAATATAACTGGCTTAACCAGTCCTTTTCCACATATACTAAAACAGCCCCTGTCCACCCCTCCAGTGCTGATTTACACACCTCTTTATTTTTGCTGTTTCTTCCCTAGAGAAAGTTCACACACCATGCAAGAGACAACCCAATTTTCCTTTATTATTGCAAAGATGCTGTGGAGGATTTGTACAGTCTGACTTAGTCTGAATTTTAACTATTAGATAATTTGTCAGTGACAACAAATACATAAATGCAGTATACATACATACATACATACATATAGTACATGTGTTTAGTTGTTGACCTGGCATCACAGTCGCCATATGTTTACTAGTAAACAATTCCTGATGACCTTCAAGTTTCCTGGAAACAAGATTACTTTTCTGAATCCAGAGCTAAAAGCTGTAGTTGAAAAATAGAAGCAGCTGCTGGAGACTTACTGAGACAGGACTGAAGCACGGTGCTGATCGGCCCGTATGTGGCATCTTCTTTCCCTCCAGGTGAGAAGCCTTACAAATGCTCATGGGAGGGTTGTGAGTGGCGCTTCGCCCGGAGCGACGAGCTGACGCGGCACTACCGCAAACACACCGGGGCGAAGCCATTCAAGTGCAACCACTGCGACAGGTACCACTTGCACGTTTGCCCTTCTGCTTTCGTGCGTTTCGGGTCATCAGTAAAAACAAGTGATCCTACGTAAAGTAGTTAACCACTCCAGCCTGGTTCAGGTTCAGAATGCAGTACCCATATGAGCACCACACATTAGTGAAGCAGTAAGCTGTACATACAAGTGAAGTGACAGGTTGACACTCAGAGGGTGTGTAGTTTGCAGGTTTTCCCCATGCCTGAATCCTAAAAATGCACAGAAAGCAATAGTAATGCACATTCTCTAATAATGATATATTCAAGTAATATTCAGAACTGTGCTTTCCACCCACAAGGTGGTACTTGTGCTCTTTTATATTGTTCTCCCTTGTTAGTTTCCTGTTATTTTTCTCAGTAAAACTGCATATGAAAATATGCTTTATGTACTTTATATAATTATCTTGCTTTTCAGTGCACCTGAATATTTGACTGGGGAGGGCGTGTTCATTACCGCACCAAAAAGTACTATGGCATAATCCCACCCATTCATAAAAACATGACCTTAACTAGCACACCACCTGCTGTTCTAAACGCTGCACTAACTATGCTAGAGGCATTGTTGTACGAACTCCAGCAGGTAATAACTGAGCAGAATAGCTTAGGGTAAGAGCAACATTCAGACGTATGCCAGACCGCACCACATGATGGCTGACACAACAACCAGGAATCGCCTGGCGGCAGGTCAGCCGCGGGTTTGGCACTGGCGCCGGCACAAGGGCCTGACTGATAGGCTGTCAGGTGACAGTAGCAGGGATGTGTCACTTCGCAGCTTGATCACGAATAACACAGCGGCACTGGGACACATGCGGAGGGAGCACTGTCCATGCGGGACTGCAGCTGAACCGGGCTTTCTGTCTCGTTCAATCCCACTGGATTCTCCAGCAATAGACTCGAGCTTTAATATTAGTGGCACTCGGTGTGAGATGCTAGTGGGCACCCACTTCCCTGTCTTAGACAGAGCAGTGCATCAATTTTCTAAACAGCAAAAAAGATACAAGTTGGCAGTTATAAATTATTTATTTACACTTAAAAGCATTGTATTTCATAAATAACTTTGTGCATGTGATCATTTTATTAGAACCATTTCTACTCCTGTATATGCAGACACAGGCCTGGAAAATGAATACCACAGCATCCATAGATAAACTATGTAGGCAGATAGTAGCCCATTTAGCTATACATTTAATACATTTTAAATGAATATGTACTTTGTGTGTGTGTGTGTGTGTGTGTGTGTGTGTGTGTGTGTGTGTGTATTTAACATTATAATTATTCAGTTCATCCTCAGTTTACCTGACCTCCATTTTACAGGTTTCGAATTTTACAGGCCGTGAGAAAACTATTTCAGAAAAAAAGATGTAAAAATCATAAATATTGAAAAAACCCATTTTAAGTATAATATGAGGGAAAATATATAGCAGCACAGAAGGCAGGAGCATTATTCAGTCCATTGTCAATTTAGGAGACCTCAATTTTTCAAATTTAGGATTTTATGGACTATTGCAAAATTAATCAAGGAATAAAATTGAAAAATCATGAGTACTGAAAAACTGCTTTTAGACATAAAGGAAAAAATATGTATTTAACCAATAAATATTTAAACATTTAATAGTTTTTTTGGAGAAAATAGCTTCATTAATGCATAAAATAATTTTAGAACAATTCTTATACTGTGTTTCAAAAAAGTTTTATGCATTTTTGCATAAAACTTTGCATAAAATATATATATATATATATTTTTCAATTACAGTTCTGACTTCATTTCATTTTATTATGCATGTTGCATGTTCATTACACATTACATTAGATTATAAAAGTGTTAATAACATACATAGTGTAGTACAACAGCATAGTAAAATATATGATTAAATTACGCTTTCAATTTCTGGACGTTTGCCATATCCAGACATACCCCCTTCATATAGTCTGGAAAACTGAGGATGGACCTATATTAAAATATATTGTGAAAAGAACGCCATCATGCCATAAAAATAAACGAGGCTAAGGATTTTAGTGCAAAAGGGCAAACCTGTCAATCCTGGTGATAATAGGTGAAAAAAAAAACACTCTGTTTGGCTCCACCAAGCTCCTCACTCCAGGGCAAGGGCACCACTCGCTCCACCCTAGTGCCAACCCTTCTGCAAGCATAATCACCAAATTAACTCATTTATTCACAGGTCCGCTTGGTATGCCAACGAAAATCCATCCAGTGTAAAACCTCACATAAGCACTAAGGAAGGTCATAATCTATCCCATTTCCACTCCATTATTAAAAGCCATTCATATGGACTTAAGCATACATTTTCCATCAGGCTAATGTCAGTGTTAATAGAGCTTCAGGATCAGGTGTGCCCAAAGTCCACATCCTCCAAAGTGTGGAAAAAGAACACCTTTTCTGGTGCTATATGTGTTCTTGAAAGTGAGGCTTAATGAAGAGGACATTAAAATAATATATATTGCATAAATGGAGCTTTAAAACTGCACATGTACAGCATTATACAAAATAGATTAGCTATACTTTAAATATAAGTGAATGAACATAGAAAACAGTTTATTTTATGGATTGAAAAATTAAAATGTAAAAAAAAAAACTGCTTCAAAACATTTTGGAAATTTTAATATGGCGCATTATTAAGATAAATTACTCAAAGGGCTAAAATAAAAGTGTGCTATGACTATAGGAGGAAGTGCTTATCAAGGTTTTACTGCACTGATGTTTCACTGTCAGAACCCTCAGTGGACTTCCCTAAAATAACAAACACAGGACGGTCATCCTGCAATGAGACAAAGAAAAGAGGAAGTCGATACAGTTACGGTGCAGTTAACATCACATGCAGTCAGTAGCGGCAGCGGCTAACTTTAATAAATGTGCTGCTTTTGGACCGTGTTCACTAATACTCACTATAGGGACCACACTCATATGCATAAGCTTTAAGTAATGCTCACACCTGCAAACAAACCTGCTCATTATTTTAAAATAATTTTATTCTTTATTCATTTCTTCAACCATTTTGATTATTTTAATTTCTAATGCAGAGTATATTACAATAACTATACATTAACATTTACTAACTGTTTCACTAAAATGGTAGCAAGTAGGACAAGGCTCAGCTGCCCAGTTAGAGGACAAATACAGCTTCTGGCAGCAGTTTGGTTCATAGCGCTGACATTAACCAGGCAAAGACTGTATACTTATATCACAATGGGACTTGGGACCAGCTTGTTATGTGAATATTAATTTCAAACTGGAAAACGTGCGCCGTCTGTGCCTTCGGCTCACGGGCGTCTGCTGAAGAGTGTGCTTAACCCAGCTTGCTCAGCAATAAACTATCTTTCATGCAGGTTGTCACTCAATTAATGTGCCTTTAAATAAGCTGCTAGCTGTCCCCTGTGATCCAGTCTGCTCTGGCCCTTTGGGGAATTCGACGCCCGCATTACCATCAGAATGGGGGTTGAGGCGTTCTGTGGGGGAGGATACAGTGGGATCTAGAAAAAGAGCACAGAGGTGAAGTCTCAGTACAGTTTAACAGTAAATACAGTGCACTGAAGTTCCCCTGCCAACACACACACACATGCACCAGCCTGTCATTAATTCTGCCTAATCAAACCCTGGACCCCCTGCAAGGAAAAGGAGTCTGGCCAGAGGGTACGTTGGGTGTGTTGGGGGGGTGAGCACTGTGTTGGGGGCCATGCCAGCTGGTGCGGCGGCCCCTGGCAGTATCTCGCACTGCCATCTGTCTGGGCCTCCGCCCACCTCTACACACCCCTCCCCACCCCTCCTGCCCTTCTGGCTGTCGCTCCTCCTTGTGCACAGACAGGTACGACCCCAACGGGGGGTGGGGGCAGGACGTGGAGGGGGGGGCAGGGCTGCATCCGTACATGTTTTGTGTCAGTGGGGAGGGGTGGGGGGGGGGGGCATTCACCATGTCCTACATGCTCCTGCATCTCACTGCAGAGGGGTTGACACTAATTCATTCAGACAACTTGAGGAGCAGCTCACATCTAGCCTGCATTTCCTTGAAAGGGTCAGTGGCGAGAGAGAGCGAGAGAGAGAGCGAGAGAGAGTGAGGGGGTGGGGGGAATCGAGGACGGGGCAGCAGAGACTGAGGCGGCTGTGTCGAAGATTCCTTGCTGTCACCTCCACGTACATCTTTATAACACAACTTGCTTAGTTGAAAAATTAAATCTTGGTTTTGACAAATAAATAATGCAGAAAGCCAGAGGCAAAACCAATTCAGCTCCACTGTGATTTTATTTCATTTTTATTTTATTTCATTTCAGGCCCTATTTATTACACTTATGATTGATTTCATAACACGGAGGCCTAATACAATAATCCTTAAACTACAGATTCATAAAAGTGGGGAAAAAAACGTATGACATTTTAATTACCGTTTTTCGCTGGTATGTTCTTGTCGTACTCATTACTAGCAGTGGCCTCCAGGAAAATGAATGACCACTTTGAAATCGCACAGTTAACTCAACGGAGCTGCGATGATCCAGATGCTTCACAACCGATGCGTGTTCCTGTTCCTCCGGTAGTCTTTGTGGTCCTGTATGAATTGTTTATACTGTTATGTCTTGATTTGCAGTTGTGTTTGTGGGAATTACAGCACATTTTACTCTTCAGATCTTCAGACACGCTGAGCCCAAAAGCTCTTGCTGAATGTGTTGAGCATCATCTGTGTCGTGCTGGTGAAAAAACTGGCCTAATTGTGGATTCATATGAGAAGCCAATGCCGCTTGTGTTCCAGCTCTTTTTGAATAGCTCCATCTGCACCCGTGCCATGCAGACACTGGTGATTCCTCCCATGTCCAACTGCTGTGATAATCCACATAGTTAAGTTAGTTCTCCACAAAAGCTGTTTTTATGTTCCTCTTACGCTTTATCATTACTGTTAATGAAATATTTGTCAAGCAGAAAAGCCTCATTCAAGGGTCTTCCCAGCTCTGGAGGGATTATATGATAATCATGGGATTTAATCAAGAACTTCCTCAAAGCTCATTTTCGTCTCCTATCATTTGTCCATGCAGCCGTTTCCAGTTTTACTGCCTTGCAGGCAGTGTCAAGGAAATCGTAGCATGCTTGTAGCTGCTGCCATCCTCTGACAGCACTTCTGTCTTCATCTGCTCCAGGTGTTTCTCCCGGTCGGATCATCTTGCCCTGCATATGAAGAGGCACATCTGAGACCAAAAGGATGAGAGAAGGAGAGAGACAGAGACGGGGGAGAGAACGACAGAGAGTGGAGTGGCAGAAACAAACACGTCGACGCAATGTGCCTGTGCCACCCGGCGATGGTTCAGTGGAGAACTTTTATGAGGAGCATCCTGACACCATAGGCTGACAATGTGGCCTTCACCAGGGAAAAGACAATGGAGAGAAATGGACTGAAGGAAAGAGAGAGAGTTACAATGAGCTCTATGGTTTTGTTTATAGACTCACACAAGCCAAGAGAGCCACATTTGTCAGCAGATTAGTCATGCCTTATGTAGCTGGGACTGGATGTCAGACACTGCCAAACAATCTTGCTGATCCAGTCATGCCCCATGTACCATTTCATTTTTCGGAACACCCCAGAGAGTCTTCAAGAGGAGCTACAGTCTACAGATCGAAACTCTTCAACCTGCTCAGTGGACTTTGACCTGGTGGTCACAGGAGGATGCCGTAAGCTGTATGAAAAAAATCACATATGGTTCTGTTCTGGTGTGAATTGCATTTGACTTTTTTTCTACCACAGCCTTCTAACTGCTGTACTCTCAAAAAATAATGAAAAAAATTATAAAATATGAGCAAATGATACTGGGACCAACGTAAAGGCTGGTGGCCAACAAGCAAAGTCTAGACCTTTGGACAATAATGAGACCCTCGAGGAGCAGATATATGGAAAAGGCCAGCACACATTCCTCCTGATCTCCACCGGCCAGGCAATCTCTTCTTCAAGTCAGGGACCTCACGGGCCCTCTTGCAAACAATACAGCAACGCTTTTGTTTTTGCCTCTTTTCCTCTGAACTTCAATGTCTTAAAACATAACTAACAGCCACTCTGCAAACATGAACACACTTGTGCATGCAGAGAAAAATCGTGTGAACAAGGAAAAGTCTGAAGCTGCTGTCGAGCTGTGATGGCACAAGACCACTAAAATATGAACAAAAAGGCTTTATGATTGTATTTGTGAAATGAAAGGACAGCCTCCTCTTTTTCATTTCGTCACCAGTTTTTGTCTCCTGCAAGAATACCACACAAAGCAAACTGCAGTGCACAGTGCTCACTCGTCTCTCTAGAGTGGGTTGGGGAAGCTGCAAAATAGTGGTAAGACCCAGCAAGCTCTGTCTGATCGCAGAGCAAACAGAGGCTCGCATCCTGCAGGTGTCCCAGGTAGCGGTGGGCTGATCATAGGCACTGACAAACTTAGACTTTTAGGTGTCTTGCAGTTTCAACACACAAGGCCATTGTCTGCCAAATGGTACTTGCCGGTTTCCTACCTGTCATCTGCACTGACTTTTTTTTTTTTCCAAAGTAATGATGCATTCTTTTTTATATACAGGATGAAAACAAAAAAAAAAAAAAAAAAAAAAAAAAAACATATGTAAAAACACAAAAAGAGAATGGCATCCTTCAAACGGCGAAACATGTAGAAGAACTGTCGAGTACATAAACAAGTTTAAAACAAAAACAATGCATGGCTGATTCATACACAGATTGCTTCTGGAATTATTAGTTCTGCTCAGAAATGTTTACACTGCAGTTATAACTATTGATTTTTTTTTTTTTTTAAAGAAATAACTCAATTGAAAATAAAGGGAAAATGCTCAATTAAATCCACATTTTGGAGCCAGGACAGGCCTCTACATGAGCAATCACCCGCCACATTGTGAGAAGTAGGTTTCTGGTCCTCTCTAGACATAAGCAAGTTCTATGGAAGCTCTACTGCCACTGCCCTCTTTCTCTATCCTCATTACAGTTAAAAAAAATGGCTGCTGAGCAACGCTGGACAGGGAGGCTATTGCTGTTACGTGCCAGGAATTGCGTGCACTTGTAGTGCAAGACACTCAGACTATCCCAGAGCATCCCTTCAGGGGACCGGTGCCACTCAACACATGCAATACCAAAAAACTTGCAGCACGTAACTGCCCAAAAGGGGTTGGACCTGGGAGCTCCCAGACTGCAAGAGCTACAGACTCCCCGCTGCTTGACGCCTGTCTGCTCCAGCACTCGAGTCCACAAGCAGACACCTTTCTAACAGCTGTTTCATTAGGCAATCCAGCTCTCAACTTCTGTTAGCTTTTACAGCTTGCTCATTGTGGGTAGCAGTCATGCCAAATTTGTGAAGATTTGGGGATAACCCTGTGTATGCATACGATCACATCAGGTTTCTGGTATTTCCACGAGAGGTGCCCTGCCTTTGCTGGGATGTGTTATTGCGTGTCTGTTGCTCTGAAGCCGTGACCTCCGCCCCCAGCTAGAGCATGACAAGCCCGTTTTGGCAATACGAGTCATACGGCCACAGCGAGAAGCCAGTGATGTGAGACTGGTGCTGCTTTGGTTGTGACCATGCCAGGCACCCACTCCATTGAGTATCTTCCGAGTGGCAACAGTTATGTGTGAAATGAATGCTTTCTTTGGCAAAATAGTGGGAAAAAAATCTACATTTTCCTGTTTAATTTCCTCAATGACCAGTTCATTGAGAACTTTGCAGTTCACAGTGCTTGTTACTGCTTGATGCTAGAACAAAATCCAGTTAGATTTCGCTACCTTCTTCTTGGACATTTCTTCATAGTTTAGGGTAGTGCGGTAGTTCTACTCTTACAAAGAAGATTATAATATCGGTCAGCAAGGCTCTTGCTGATTTATTTGCCCGACTGACAATGCGAAAAGGCCAGGTCATGTAAGAACTAAGAGTTCAGATCTCACCACTTTGGCCCCAGTCAGGCCTCCAACAGAGTGGATCAGAGTGGCAGAGACACACCAGGGTCACTATTTGTGTTCACGCTGAATTTAACAACCCCTGGCAGGGAGATGTTATCGCAGCAGCCCCAGTTAGCCCATTTCACTCCCATGGTTTTCACGCTGCTCGGTGTCAAAACAGCTCCGTTTGCCGCACTGCCAGCAGCCACGCTAGCTGTCATGAAGCGGCAATGTAGTTGTTGTGTCCTCAAATCCACGTCCCCACAGTTCTGATTTGCACTTAAGGCTCCACGGGCATATGCTCATTTTGACTCAATTCAGGCAAAATTTGCTTAACAAATGTGTTTACAGACAAAGTTTTAATATCAAAGGGGGAAACTGGGCAGAACAGGGTGGTGAATAACCTTTTATAGCTCAGAACAAATATAACCGATTTCATTGTAACCAGAAAATTATATACAATTAGCCATACAATGTTTTCTTTCTGCCCGCATTCCTTAAGGAAAGCAACTGAAATGTGAAATTCACAAAATCTGAAATCACTGCAAACTGAAGCTACGCACACACACACACGAACCAAGACATTCCAGCGGCTTTCCTTCCATTGTCAGTTGCAAGAAGTCTGATCATACTTTCTCCCAAAGATTTGCAATGACCTAATAAAGTATGTGAACCAGGATGATGAAAAAAGCAAACAACTTACTTTCAAAGTCCAGCCTTGCCGAAAGGTAAATTTGCAAGCTTTGCAAACTTTTTTCAGAACCCAGGTGAAGTCAAAACCACTACTTTGACATGTACAATAAAAACAGTTGTATGGTTTTAGGGTAAGAGAGGGCCTGCCAAGCATACAGTTGAGACGTAGTCTTTCTAAAAGAAATGTACAAGTACGGGTTTGTGGCAAGACCACTGATGCTTGTAGGTAGGTGGGAGCATTTGAAAAAATATCAGTAATCTGCAGAAAGACACTTAGGTACCAGAAGCTAATTGCATTAAATGTCTTGAGTATTCACAACCTTAACTTTAAAAGGGTATTTCACGTTCGCTGAGGCTTTTGTCTGCTTGCAGCATTGCTATTCAACGCAAGGATTTCTAAGAGGAAAGTAATACATTTAGATCTGGCGGAAGGAGTTTGATGCAATTGGCTGTGGGTCCCCTATGACCCTCAGAAGTTTTGATGGATATAAAGTGTTCCTCTTTGTAGTCAGAAACATACCATTTCACTGCATTAACTGCTCACTTCCTGTATACTGCTAGCCTAGTTTTTGGGTGCACTCTTCTGTCAAATGTCCACTTAACATGTTCTGACCCTTTAAGATGCAATATTCCCCAAGTCTTGGGGTCTTGGGCTTCCTTTGCCCAGACAGCTGTGATACCACATTGTTTTGATGCCATTTTGCCAGAAATTTTGGAATACGGTACTCTGGAACACTCTCGCTTTTGAGGTGAAGAAATTCAGTCTTGTTTTTTAATCCGTGTAGCTTGTCAACTAGCTGACACCTTGACTCTTTGGCAATATTGCATCTTGGAGCGTGCTTTTCAGCTGTTCTTCATTCATCACAGAAAAGTCAGAAGTTTAGAAACCTTTTGCTCTATCTCTGGGCCCCACAGCATGTCATCCTGATATCTACCCAGTGGCATCTAAACAATGGATCCTGGGAGTGCAGCATAGGGGCTGCCCCATAACCCCATAATAGGGAAAACGTTGACTCTGGGGCATAGGAGATTCCACTTTCTGTTGCTCTTGCAGTTGTGGACTATTGGCGTTGTACATTTTCAACAGGCCTTTAGTTTTCCTCCTAAGTCATTTCTGTTCCTGCTTTTGCTTTTGTTTTCCGTTGCCGTTTTTTGTGAGAGATGGGGCGTGGCGCAGCACACACTGTCTAGTTGGAGCACTGGGCCGAGACCTGCCACTGTTCACCTGCTGAAGACTCAACCACCAGGGATGTCGCTGACCACACAACCAACCAGCTACACTGCTCAGCTCACGTGGCATCCCTTCAAGTGCTTTGTTTTGTCCTTTCTGTGCCAGTCTGTGAACCAGATGCTGCTTGACCACCAATGCTCTATCTTTGGTCCAGTTAAAGTAGAGCAGAAGGCATTCGCCATCCAGACTGGCTTAGATGGCCTTGGGTCCGTTTTCATTATTGAAGACTTGTTAGACAGAGCCCCCCCCCCCTTACCTGTGGCACTTCCAAACCCCTCTCATCTCATCCCTTACTGACACTCTCACTTCTTTTCTTCTTTTTTTTTTTTGCTGTACAAAGTGTTTAAAATATTATTTGTATTATATGATGTTAGTATGGTAATGTTCTTTATTAAGGAAGAAGAAAAATTTATTTTTGTTACTGGTCTGTTTCATAATTCTTTTTTAAATTGGTATTGTAAGATATCTATGCAAGAACTGTTCTGTGGAGCATTTTTATTTAAGAATGTAATAAGTGTAATAAATGGTAGAATCTGCTTGGTCTGAAATTCCCTTCTCTATTCTTTGTAAACTAAATTTATAAGACCAGCAATCAGTTACAGTTATTTAATTATATTTTTCCACGAGACAAATTCTATTGGCCAGCAGAACCCTACTATAGACCCTCAATAGCTATGCATAAGAAAAGGCAACCGCAGCAGGTAAAAAGCTCTAATATTTAGCAGCACGCTGCTAAAAACGAAAAGTTTCACGATAGCTACAGTTGGGGCAGTCGAACGAAAAAGCCAGATAGCACTGGAACAAAGTCGCTCCGCAGCAAATGCAACAAGCAGATGCATTTCGGCAGTTTCCCAAAAATTACGAGCGCTCATAAACATCTATAAATCCACGAAAATGCCCTCTCAGGAGTGTAAGTGACTTATCTGCTGGTGAATAACCGATTAAAAGAGGAAATTAAATAACTAATGGTTAATTAGGGACCAATTACGTAGAATCAAAGGGCTTCGCATGGTATATAAATTCAGAAAATGTGCCTCGGTGAGATTTTCCTGGTGGGTTCCACATTCTTAGCTAATGCCCCTAATTGAAATGGGCATTGTGACTAACCGGCTTACACGCGTTAATCTCGTCTATAACGTCACACACGCTAGCGCTGTCTGTCTGTATCTTTCAGTCCTTTTGGAAATAAAAGCATCCCTGTTTATGCTGTGTCTGCTCCGTGGCCTAATAGTTAGAGGATGGCAGCAGTTAACTGCTTTCGCGTACATGTGTGTTGTCTGGGATTTATGTAACTTTTTATCGCTGCAGCCAGATTCCCTGGAAGATCCTCTGGCGCCGTAGTAATAAAAATGCATTATCGCCATACAGAACGGCTTTGTGATACTGAGTTACACGGTACATTGAGCAAAAATAACTGCCTATACATGCAGGAAAGCAAAACCTACCGTTTGTGCTCCAGACACATATTAATTGATGTATGCCATGTGTATTACATATAACCATGTGTAATGCATGTACAACTAAATTTTAAAAATGTGCACAACTAATTGCTTATTGCCATTTTCCATTTAATAAACCAAAGTTACTTTTGTGCTGAATCTCAAGGAGATGCTTGTAAACAAATAAAAATATCTTAGCCATCCACACTATTAAACTCTCTTTATCATCAGTAGCAATGAAATGGATAGAGTGGCCATATTCATGCAGAGAAAAATCATAGTAATGGTACCCATTGTTCTTTCACAAGACAGTAAGTAGCCTAAAATCAATGTCCAGAGTACAGCAAATTGCAAAGGTTTGATACTGCTATAAATAAGTAAATAAGCTTTAAGCATCAGAGAGGAAAAAAAAAGATTGTTTAATGGGTGCTATAGCCCTGTTTAATAAAAGAACTCAAAAACATCCTACTTTTATGCAATGATGATAATGATGGTGCTTCTTCTTCTTCTTTTTATTATTATTAGTAGTAGTAGCAGTAGTAGTCTTGCTTACTTGATACTAAGCAGACTTACCTTACTGCAAGGTTAATGAAAAAAAATATTATCCATTTTCCAGTTAATGTATAAAAGGAAAAAAAAATTCTAGTATATTAGACTTTTAGGAAATGGGCTGATTATAATACAGGTATGCATCACTTAACAACAGGGATACGTTCTAAGAAATGTGTCATTAGATGATTTCATCTTTGTGAGAACATCATAGTGTACATTCAACGCACCACGTCCATTTTGACTTGTATACGGTATAGCCTCTTGCTCCTAGGCTGCAAACCATCATCGTATATGTAGTCCATTGTTGACCAAAATGTTATTATGCAGCACATACCTGCAAACAAAAAAAATAGGTAACAAATAAAATTTGTGTTGATAGAATAGTAATACTGTACTACCCCACTTTGACTGTGCAGTCTCCAATGTTACAGAAATTGGGCCTGGGAGACTGTGGGAACACCAGCTCTTTTGCTCCACAGTATGTTTAAACAGCAGCCCTCACAAAGCACAACTACACACCTGCCCAAAAGTGGTCAAACATTTAACATCACGCATCCAAAGGGTCAGCAATTCCCCTATAACCCCTCGCAATGGATAAGTTCAACTATTTACAAACATGCAGCAGCCCATCCTTGGCTACAATACTTCTTCTTCTTTTGGTTGCTCCCATTAGGGGTCGCCACAGCGGATCAATTGTTTCCACTTCTTCCTGTCCTCTGCATCTTTCTCCGTCGCACCCACCACCTGCATGTCCTCCTTCACCATATCCATAAATGTCCTCTTAGGCCTTCCTCTCTTCCTCTTGCCTGGCAGCTCCATCCCTAGCATCCTTCTCCCGATATATCCGGAATCTCTCCTCTGCACATGTCCAAACCAACGCAATCTCGCCTCTCTGACTTTGTCTCCAGACCGTCTAACCTAGGCTGACCCTCTAATATACTCATTTCTAATCCTGTCCATCCTTCTCACACCCATTGCAAATCCTAACATCTTTAACTCTGCCACCTCTAGCTCTGCCTCCTGTCTTTTGCTCAGTGCCACCATTTCCAACCGATAAAGCATAGCTGGTCTCACTACCATCTTGTAGACCTTCCCTTTCACTCTTGCTGGTACCCTTCTATCACAAATCACTCCTGACACTCTTCTCCACCCAGTCCACCCTGCCTGCACTCTTTTCTTCACCTCTCTTCCACACTCCCAATTACTCTGAACTGTTGATCCCAAGTATTTAAATTCATTCACCTTCACCAACTCTATTCCCTGCATCCTCACCATTCCTCTGTCCTCCCTCTCATTTATGCACATGTATTCTGTCTTAGTTCTACTGACCTTCATTCCTCTTCTCTCTAGAGCATATCTCCACCTCTCCAGGGTCTCCTCAACCTGCTCCCTACTCTCGCTACAGATCACAATGTCATCCGCAAACATCATAGTCCACAGTGACTCCTCTCTGATCTCATCTGTCAACCTGTCCATCACCATTACAAATAAGAAAGGACTCAAAGCTGATCCTTGATGTAATCCTACCCCCACCCTGAAAGCATCCGTCACTCCTACCGCAGACCTCACCACTGTCACACTGTCCTTGTACATATCCTGTACCACTCTTACATACTTCTCTGGCACACCCAACTTCCTCATACAATACCACAGATCCTCTCTAGGTACCTTGTCATATGCTTTCTCTAAGTCCACGAAGACACAATGCAGCTCCTTCTTACCTTCTCGGTACTTCTCCATCAACACCCTCAGAGCAAACATCGCATCTGTAGTACTCCTTCTCGGCATGAAACCATACTACTGCTCACTAATCGTCACCTCCCTTCTTAATCTAGTTTCCACTACTCTTTCCCATAACTTCATGCTATGGCTGATCAGTTTTATCCCTCTGTAGTTACTACAGCTCTGCACATCACCCTTATTCTTAAAAATTGGTACCAGTAGACTTCTTCTCCACTCCTCAGGCATCATCTCACTTTCCAAGATTCCATTAAACAATCTGGTTAAAAACTCCACTGCCATCTCTCCTAAACACTTCCATGCTTCCACAGGTATCATCTGGGCCAACAGCCTTTCCATTCTTCATCCTCTTCATAGCTGTCCTAACTTCCTCCTTGCTAATCCATTGCACTCCCCTATTCATAATCCCTACATCACCCAACCTTCTCTCTCTCTCATTCTCCTTGACTACAGTACTAATAATAGAAAATTTTCCCCAAACTTACTTTGTCTTTGGCAAATCCTGAACATTTGTCACCATCAAATGAGGATGATATTGGTGATTGGGAAAGGAACAACCTGATTTCATCTTATCGCATTATCACCTTACCTGGCCAAAGGCTATGACAACAGCAGCATGGTGTAATACGTGAACCAGATGCTTTCAGATTACAAATCCAGGTCTGAGTCCATGACATAATCTGCAGCCGCCAAAGGCCAAAACATAGAGAAATAAAATAGTTACAGGCAGCATGCTGTGGGGTCAATAACTCTATGCACTGCTTTATAAATGCTATTAACAGGATATATTAAATTGTGCCCAAATCCCTCTCAACACAGGCATGATGGTTTATACTTTAACAAGTAATAATTTGTTTTTATACATTACATATCGACGTCATGCTCACAACTGAAATTTTCAACAAAGAGTTAAATGTATCGTGAAAGTATTTATTACAGAAGGCTACTTTCCCATGCTGTCTGCTTTGGTCTTCATTTTTATGGCAAATATTTTTAGGCAACAACAACTTATAGAAAATGATACAAGAAAGATGAGGCAGTTTGAGTAAAACAAAGGCATTCTCTAAAGAAAAGATTAACTAAAGGGACAAAAGGAAATCATGGCAATCATCTCCCATTTTGCAGCTATTTTCCTCATCTATCCCAGTTCACTTGTGAGGCCAAGATTCACCCTCTTACATGCACACACACAAACACACACACTGTAACTCAGCTTCCAACTTGCTCTGAGGTAACTTCCTTCCGAAATCCTTTCTAAGAATTGCAGGAAGGAAAGGCCAGAGCAGCGTAAAGTCTTCCACATCCGAGCACTCTTACACACATGCATAAACACACTCATGCTCATATGTGACTTGCAAAAAAAAAGCTAGTATAGATAAATAACAGAAGAGAAATATATAAAAAGAAAATTAAATGCAAAAATAAACAGACAAACTCACTACGTACGCTGACTCAAAAAAGACAAGCACTGCAGCCTAATTCTTGCTTGAAAACATGTACTTTTTGAATAAAAGTCTCGATTATGCTACGTCCATCCTGCTGTCCCTTTTTGATAGAGGCTGACAATCTGCATCATCTCTATTCATGTCTAATTCATGCAGACAGCAGAGTACAAAGAAGAAACTCATTATTGAAATAATTGAATTAGTAATTCATTTGGAATCTCAGATGTGGCTAGAATGCATCTGAATGGCTCTCTGGCCTTGAACTGTGCTGTTCTCCCCAGTCATTCAGGCAACACACCTTCAGCTCTCTCTCCCTACAAAGTGCCTGCAGATCCTGGGGCTGTCCCTCTGAAGACACTGTGTGGCATCCAAACCACCTAAATGGTATCCCCCATGAGCTTCTCGCTGTGACGTCTTTTCCATGTCCAGGAATTTTTTTATGGCTTCTCTATTATTATCAAGCACTCTGCATATATTTTATCCTTGTGGCAAAGAAAATGAAGGTCAGATAGACAAACAAGGGCAATGGTTTCTTCTAGCAAAGGTCTGTCCTTCCTTTTCTGAAAAGTCTACTAGGATGTTAACAGGTGAAACATGTTTATCTTGTTTTTTTTCATGAGCTAAGGTCACAACCCAAGAGGGTAATGAGTAAATGGAAGGAAGTGTGTAGTTCTGGCTGACAGCAAATGCCATGTCATACCATTATGATGCTAAGATAAATACGCAAGGGCTATACACCAAGGAACTCTTCTGATTCATTTGTCATTCTTACTCCATCTGTTTCCTGTTACCAGTCTTTAAGAATCAAACAAAACTAGATAAGGTCAGCTTTCCATGTATCTTTGAGAAGGAAATGGAGTCAACCCAGGTGATCGACCAGGACATGGGCTCAGAATCAGTGCACTTATACAAGACAGGAGCCTGTACTATGAATTATGCCTCTAACATTTCTTTCTGATAACAATGTAAGGGCATTGGGATCAGAGACATTATATATATTGGAAGATGATACCATGAATATCATCAGAGGCCTGCTTTCAGCCATACTGAAAGTATACACTTTTCTAGAGTATTTGGAGTACTGCTGCTACTGCACCAAGGTGTTGTTGGCTCCCAATCCACTTGCTGTCACTTGTGAACACTCCTCCACCCAGGGCAGCTGCTTCATCCCAGCTGTAGAGACCAACCTTCTTTATCCCTGGTGAGACCCATCAGCTAATTTTTGGGGGTGCTGACTGCCACCCTGACTACATCACCCTCAGCTGAAGATGGCAATGCAGGTGCAATGAGGATAACAGTACTGTCTCCTCTGAAAGAAACAGTGATGAAACCCTGGTACACCCTGGACTGGAACATGATATCTGTCCATAAATTCAGAAGTAAAAACAAGACCATTTACATAGACCTAGTTACCTCATCCTGAACATGCAAACACAGAAACAGATTTCTGAAGGAAAAATATGATCCTTTGATCCTTCAATCTCTCTTTTAATGCATTGCACATGTTAGCATGACCCTAGATATTGTCACAGCCTTCTTTGCAAAACTAAAGCGGTCCCTTCACCAAAAGTGGTGGTCAGCATTTCTGGAAAAATTTTACCCACCCCTATAGGCTGGTCAACAGCCAGCTGAAAACATGCTTAAACGGGTTATTCACGCCACAGGACTTTTCTTTTACTCAGCAGACATAGTTCTGAGGTCAGTTAATGGTTCCCTTTTGGCTCAAATTTCAGTTGCATTTCTATGCTTTGTCACAGAATGAAGCAATATCATTTGTGCCTCTGAAATCTGCACAATTGGCCATTTTAGGTTATTGCTGACAAGGCCTGTTAATTTGGCTCGGTTAGCTAGAACTGGTTGTTACATTAATATTCCTTTATTAGATCAGAATCCCTCAGCTGACTTACCAGGCTCTGGTCATAGCAACACAGTCACTCAAAGCAAACGCAGGCCCAGTGCAGAAGCACACATTTTCTTTGAGCACCCGGCTCTTTTTTACCGTTCAATATCTGAGGGTACGTTAACCTATCAGTGGTCAGAGGAACTGTCCCTGCTTAGCTTACCCTTGTTTACCCATATATTCTTTCAATGGCTTTAATGCGTTTCTCTTCAGTCAGCTCATAGGGCTTAAATACTTCTTATTTTTTGGAACGTGTGCACCTGACCTGCAATAATCTTTATCATGTTGGAAAATTCTAGAATGGTTTTTGTCGATGTTTCATTAATTATATTTCCACCTGCTAGGAATCTTGCAGCACCTTTGAATTAATTCTGCTGCTCTCGCTTATATATTCACAAGTTTAATGATATGAATTTATAAAGAAAGACTTTGCTGTAGGACATTAAGTGTTTAAATGAAACAATTTGAATTTTAAATTTATTTGCTTTGGTATCATTTATTTTCCAGTGATGCTGCCCTGCGCTGGATAGTTCTTTCATCTGGCATTTGATAAAAATCCATAACAGGTCAAGCCACCAGTCCATCTAGATTTTACAAGACAAACTACTCACACAGTACACACTGGGGAGATGTGTAAACACTATGGAGAAAATAAACTAATTCTCTGAACACCAAAGGAATATTACCAATGCAATCCAAATGACTCATGTGGATCCTTTGTTTTTGTATGGCTCTCATTTAAACACTGTTGAAGATCTACACAAAGATTTAATCTGAAAAAGGCCTACATGGAAAAGGTGTTAAACAATGTGCAGCTGCAACTTAGATAAATGCATTGAACACTCCTTAACACTTACAGATGCTCACACATACAAAAATAATGTCTTGAGGTAGGCTGAGTTCAAGAGAAATGCAAATAACCCTCCATCCTCTCTAAGCCAGTCATCACTTATTCACATGTTCCTAAATAAGTAATGTGAGATGATTTTTGCCTTTTGTTGCTGGCCAAAATACAAAATTGAATGGTTAAGTCAGCCAGAGACAATTTTGTTCTTGTGTGCACAAGAGGACTCAAAATTAACTCCATCGAACAATGCCAAATCCACACTGGTGCTGATTCATCAGACAATACATAACCATCCTGCCTCAGAAACAAAGCACCCCTCTGCTTTCCACAGGTACAGAGAATTATCAGGTTACAATGTTGACGTTACATCCATTTACCCAAATTGATGCTATTGTCTAAATCGGCTCACATGTGAGTAAAATCAGAGCCCAGAGAACAAGATCATGGGGTATAGAAGAAGATGCTGTTGGTCAGGCCCTGCATTCCCACGAGGGCTTCAAGTGTCTTCAGTAACCTATATGGCTCTATATTCTTTAAGCACATCCACATAAAGGCACCACCAATAATAATAATAATAATAATAATAATAATAATAATAATAATAATAATAATAATAATAGCAGTAACAGCCAGAAAACAGGGTTCTACAGAAGCCTGAATATGACAAAGATTTAAATCTTCACGGCAGTACAACCTAACGCAAAAAATCCAAGGGTTCACTGCTTAGCATTTTCTGTATGTGTCACGCTTCCAAGTCGACAAGGCCAGTTATTGCATTTGCCTCAGGAAGTGAAGAACCAGAGCAAGGCCGGGTTGCACCAGAAGGCACCGCACTGAGATTCCACAGATATCTTGGCTGCAGATTTATTGCCTTTTTAATGAAATTCAGGTTATGCTGCTCAGGTCACCACACTAGGGGACGGGAGAGATGAAGTGGGTTGGTGTCCTCATGAAAATGTATGTGTGGACAAGCAGTAGCCCAGTCCCTGCTATTGTAGTGCAAAATGCAAGGCAGGAGAAATAACAGGGTAGCACCCATCACAGCGCACTTCACCAGCATGCACCTCTGTAGGCTATAAATATATTTATATGCTTTGTGATGGACACTGCACCATCAAACAATATAAGGCATGACACCTATGAAAACAAAATTTTTAAAAATTAGTTTGCAAGCTTAAAATGAAGAAATGATGGTATTTGACTGTAACCAGTTTCTCCATGCTATCCAAATTCTATAAGCGACTGGGTCACGACTCCTGTTGCTCTTTGGAGTGCCACTGTGACACTTGGAGTCATTTCTTTCAAGCATGTGTGAGCTGCACTCAGGAAAGTCCTCAAATTTGATCAGTCTAATGGCTGTAAAGACAAGCGTGTTAGCTGAGAAGCATGTCTGGGCAGAGGGAAGTGGGAAGATGGAGTAGGTGCAAGAGGCTGCAAGCTGACTGATTGAATGTCAGAAGCTCCACTTTGCACTCCCAAAAAATCACTTTGGAGGATGCCCTCCACCTCCGCACTGCTGCAGGGCTTTCTTCACAAAGCTTGGCCTTCATGCTCAGCGTTGTGCTTTAATTCTGGGAATGGCACCAGGTGAACGTGCAGCTGTGTTAGCCACACTCCCTTGGAGGGGAGCGGCCCCACTGTCAGTGCAGCGGAACCCCACAAGGTGCCACTTGGGAGAAGTGATTTTGCACAAATCACTCGGGTAAGACAGAAACAGTGGTTTGTCTTCTTTTTTCCCTTTGCAGTTCTACACATACAAGCAGCAGCCTTATTCAGCAGTTCGTTCCAATCAATGCAAGCGACGTGCCCGGGGGGCGCTGTGGAGCGGGGATTTGATGCAGCGCAGCGTAAGCTGAAGAAGACAGCATTACAGCAGAAACCCTTACACAGGCATCACACTTATCCATAGCTACTAATAACAAACGAAAAAAGACACTTTGAAAAATGTAGCATTTATTTCTCACATTATTCTGAGTTTTTTTAGAGACAGTTACCTTGAATTGTGTTGGGTGAATTGACACTCTAGATTCATATGTATAATTGGATGCATAACCAGTCAAAGCTTAGTGTTATTGCTGTGTCTCTGGAGAAAAGCCTTTTAAAATGAATTTTCAAACTTCAGCTAAATGTTGTTCATACAGTCCAAACGTGTTTTTTTCCTCTCTTTTACAGATAATAAATCAGTTGAATGTCAAATCAGATACACATGTTCAAAGATCATTGCATGGTTATGCTTTGATGTATTTTTCAGGAGCCCCTGAAGAGTGTTTTAACCATCCTGCTGGAACAGGGAGACAGACAGAAAGTGCAGTGGAGCAGAATGGCTCCTTGCTGGATGAAGGATCCAACACTGCTGAGTGCGGCGCAGTAACCAGCATGAGGGCACAAGTCTGGGGGAGGCGCGCAGTGGGGGATCAGAGGGAGAGTCAGCAGCCCACTCACCAACTGTGCTGCCTCCTCAAGGTCAATTGCTGAGCTGTGCGCACGCACGCACGCCGAGACAGAGAACCACGAACACAAAAAGGCACTGAAAAAGGCACAGGCGTGCACGTTTATATAACACATACACATCCGTAGATACATCAAACTCACACTGGGACATAACACACACACGCGTGCACACACACACACAGATGTGTATGCAAAAATATACAGGCACACATGCACACAAGTTCACTAACAGAGATGCCACCTAACTACAAATGTGTAAAACAAGCATAAAAAAACACAAAGGCACAAATGGAAATTGGCAGACAAAATAAAAGCGCATAAAAATGGCCATCGTGAGACGCTCACGCATGCACTGTCCCTGAACAGTAGACAAACACTTGATATGTACATCACTTTTACAGATAATTCAAATCTGTTTCATTGTAAATACACCCACAAGTTTGTACTTAAGATTTGTCTGCTACAACGCTGCTAAAGTAAAGACAATTAATATTGTCTATACTTGTGTATACCAAAGTTTTCACTTCTATTCTAACAGAATGGCTGTAAACACATTTTCAATATATATATATATATATTTATGTCCTCTAACAATCGCAAAGTATTAAAATTATAAATAAAATGCAATTTTCCCATTTAAAGTTTGTCTGTTATTGCGCCATCATTCTTTTTCCCTTTTAATGCATGTTTCTCAAACTGGTATAAAATGCCCCGTTCCCTAAGGATTTTGCCGTTACAAATTCACAGTCCCCCATCAAACAACACGGTCAATTTCCCACACGTTTCATGTCACTACAAAAGGACATTTTTATGGGTTGTAGAGCAAAGCAATATAAAGCAGATAAAACACAGAAAATGGGTATCAGGAGAACTGTAAAAAAAAAAATTGTCTCGATAAACCCGCAAGCACATGGAAAAGCAGCCTCATCTTGGCATACCGGGCAGAAGGTTGGACTCAACCAGCCATCACTTGAAGCATAACTGTACCACCATCTTCAGGACGTAGCTGGTCAGTATTTGCGGAATGTAATTCTCTTCCTATTCATAGGACTCTGAAAGTGATTTAATACTGCCCCTGTGTGTTTGTAAAATGTATGTGTCCCAGCCAAACATCATATAGTGATGACCGTGGGCTTAGAGCAAACATTTCTTAGGTAACCCAAGTGCCACAGAATTTGACCTCCATCATTTTTATTTGCCGGTTTACTTGAGAAGATTCATGGTGATCAGGAGACAAACCCAACAAGCATGAGTACAGGGCACTATCGGCCCGACGCCAGTATGTGCACTGGGAACCTGAAGGTTAAAAGTACCATATTTACTCAGTCTTTTACCCCACTTGTTAAACCTTGAACTGAATAGACTGCATGGGGTGAAGACCATGGCACATTCATCTTTTGTGAGCTTAGGAGGTTCCAGTGGGCATGCAGTCAGGAAAACTTTTCGGTTTGAGTGGTAAAACATGACCGCCTGAGTCAGATGACTGCTTCTGCTATGACATATTGATGGCAAAGGTCCAAATCCAGCGTCAAAGAAGGAATCCATAGCTCCGACCTACCTGGTGTCAACTTAATTAAATTGTTTTTTATTACTATTTCTGAACACAAGCTCTAAAAAAGGTAAAACCAAGTAAAATTTTGGTGTAGTACTTTTCCTTGGAATATTAGACATCATTTTTGGGTGACACAGAGCTGAATTTTGGATGCCGCAAGAATAAAATTGAACTTTTAACCCTAAATAATGGAATAATCCACACATCCATCCATTTCAGCAGCCGATTTCTGCCGGCGAGCGTCACGGCGCTTAAGGAACTACATCCTAGATCACCGTTCCATCGCAGGGGTTCTCATGAACCACGACCCCAACTTGGAAGAAGTTGGGTCGGTATGGCAAATGCAAATAAAAACAGAAAGCAGCGGTTTCAAAATTCACTTTGACTTTTAATCCGTCACAAACAGTGTAAAGACAGGGTATTTAATGTTTAGCCTGGTCACCTTCATTTTTTGTGAATATACATCCATTCTTGCCATTGAGGGCCTGCACATTCCAAAAAAAAAAAGTTGGGACAGTGAAGAATTGACCGCTTTGTGAGGTTGCCTTTGCCTTCTCACAACAGTTAACAAACGTTTAGGTACAGTCGACACCAATTTATTGGGTTTCAGGTGTCATTTTGTCCTGTTCTTCTCGCAAAAAAAGTCTTACGTGTGCAACAGCATGGGGCCTTCGTTGTCGCATTTTGGCTTTCAGGCAGATGAGCAAAGAAAATGCGTTTGAAGATGAACTGTTACAACGGAAGACGCTCCTATTTTCCGAAATGGAACCGCTGTTGAACGTAACTGGCAGGGAGAATTCTGCAAAACGGCTGCGTTTTACTCTTGCTCAAAACCGCACGAAGCTGCCAGAATATCCGAACCGTGCGGCTGGTCGGGCTGCGGCGTTCGCCGTGACTCCTTGCCCGTTGGGGTCTCCGTGCGTTTCCGTGAGGAAGGCAGCTCGGCTGGGCTCGGATTCCGGCGCCTGCAGTCGGCATTTTCCGCTCTGCGCTCGGCGCCCATCGGCTTTGCCGCCCCGCAGACTCTCTCCTGCCTCGTCGCTTCTCTGCGTTGTTGTTCGCGGTGACGCGGCGGAGGTGTAGCCTGACGCGATCTCTTACGTGTCGGCCTGAATAAAAGTGGAGCTCCGCGGGCTTGGCAGTGACGGAGAGAGTGTGTATCGGTAAGAGAAGCCGAGTGTCCGGGGGAGGGTTGACGAGGCGCGTCCCGGGGAGCTTATCAGCGCTGCACAAATGGGCCCGTAGCAGACAAAGAGATCATGGCGGCGGGCAGGCGGCTGGGTGGGCGAGCGGGGAGTGCGCGGCTCGCAGAAACTCGAGCTTTTCTCCTACTTTTGAGCACCGTTCGCCCTTCGGCGTGGAGCTTCGGAGCGTTCGCTGCCATCCAAGTGCGGCGTTCCTCGTTTCGGCCGCGGGAGAACGCCGTGCCCCCCAGTTAGATGGCGCGGTTCTCCTGAGCGGCGAATGTGGACCCGGAGTGCGCGGGTCTCTCAGCGCGTTGGCGGGAGCCCGCGGGGGAATTTCGCCGCTGCTTCTAGCGCAGCCGGGCGCCATGCGTGGGGGGCAGCCCGGGCCCGGGTTCAGCGAAGCTACCCTTTGGCCGGTGTAGAATAACCGAACTGTGGGCGAAACCGCTCTCGGGCACCTACGGGACCAAAACCGCTCCCAAGGCGCGACAGGAAAAAGCACAGCAGCACCGCGCATCGTTTTTCCGTTATCTTTTTGACGGTTAAATAATCTTAAGTAAAAAAACTTTCCTTTGCTTATTTACCTAAGTCCCTTCATCCAAGAATATTTACAGTGTGAAACACGCAGCTTCTGCGGTGAAGTGCTGGTTTCAGGAGCTCGGTTTTCTTACAGTGCAAATTGGGCTGGAACCTCGAACCGTGTACGAGGCGGCGGTGGGATTCGAGCAAACACCCTCTAGGTGACACCTCTAACCACATGTGGAGTAGATGCAGTTCTTTCTCACAAACTACACCTGTTTAAACTGTATGATCTGCAGTAGCCACGTATGTCATCTACACTCTGATAGAAAAATACATTTATAGCAAATCAGTTCTTGAAGATTAGAAAATAGGTTCTGGTTCTAATCCCTACAGTTCTCAGACTTCATTGTGCAAAGTAATGAATTGAATGGCCCCCGTCTGTACTTTTCTTAAGTATATACTGTGGTATATTTGCGGTATTGAACAAGCAGGCTTAACCTCTGCTCTGCTGGGCTTTTGCTGCCGACCTTACACCTCCGTACTAAGGAATCGGTGCTTTCTGTGCAGGTTGGCCGTGTGTGGGGAACGTGCAGGAAACATCTGTGGAACCCTGCTTCTCTGTCCTTGCTCTCTTGTGAGGTGTAAGGTGTTTCCAGCATTTTATAGTCAGGGTGGAGGCTGGAAAAAAGCCCAGAACTGCTGCAGGGATGACCAGGTCAAGCTCTTTTCCAAGACCTGAGCAGGAGAAATGACACGGCTGAACACGGTGACCCTCAGACAGTCCTAGCCAAGCTGCTTTACTGTCTTCTCAGGGGAACTGGGTCTCATTTACGGCACACAGTGGCACAAAGCAATAAAGGCACAAGTTAGCTGGGGACTCATGAGGACAGGTTGATGGCAACCATACATATTCCACCTGAGATGCTCCCTTATGACCCATACCACTTCCGTGCAGTTATTTCGCTCTGAGATCCTCTGTGAAACCTAGTGTCTTGTACAGCATTTTTACCACACATATACTTTTTTCTTTTTCAGTTGGAATCTTGCTGCTTATTTTAATTTAAAATTAAATGTGATGCCAGTTTGCTTTTACTGACTTTAGCCCATCGTTCTATGATGATTCTAGTGCTGTTCCCTTTCTTGAGGGGCCAGGTTTGTTGTGTAAAACCACACTGTTGGGTGGGAGATCTTCATAAAGGAGTGAAAGTACTAGTATTTTTATGTATTTTAATTTTAAAAGTGGAACAGAGCAGAATGTTGTCATGACAAAATAGACAAGTAGTTTGAGAAAATGCAAATACACATGGAAATATAATACAACACAAACAAAAAGTTTGTTGAGCTGAGGTGGTCGTGCAGTGCTGTCTGAGAAGCTCCAGAAGGGTGGTTAACTTTTCTGGTGGAGGAGAGCAAAAAACTTGAGTCTACCAAATACTTCTTTTTCTCATATGGTGGGGTAAATTCTTTCAGTGGAATCATTCTGGTGGGTGAAATCCTGCTTTGGGAGGTTGAATTGCCACTTGGGGCCTTAGAAACATTGTGTTCATTTCACATTTTTCATTGTATGTTTTAAAGCTTTATTTATGCTGGTGGTTATTGTTTGCAGGGCAATTTATAGCTTAATAAAGTAAAGGTAGCCAGAAAATCTTCAGATTGTCTCTGCTGAGAGACAATACCCTTTAGGTTTGAGACATTGTGTGTATGTCTGTCCCTAAACATCTGACTCAGGTAGATACCATGTAGAATAAAATACCCATTGCTCAAGTAAAATAACTGCATACAAGGCGCCACTGTTGTTGTGGCTTTCAGCTAGTATGTTACAATGTTGTATAAGGATTGCCAGTATTTTTGGAGGTAGCTACTCATGTTTCCTTCCCAGATGTGTGAAAATATTCTCTGCTCTGTGTCGTTGTCAAATGTTAGAAAAAACGGGTTCACGGATGCACAAATATACACGTAAAAGTGGTTATCAAAATAATACATGAAATGCCAGAAATGATCACACCAGCATATTTTATTGATGACAGTAGTTTATGCACAGTGCAGACTGCCTTTTATGTCGTGGTTGGGAGAGAAACTGGAGAATTTCTAAAGCAGACTGTCTGAAAATGGTTTTAAACCAGACTTGCACATCTCATTGGATAAAGCTAATAAGACAAGGATGTTGTTCAGCTAAAATTACTATTTAATACAGTATGTAGTAGAAGTATATAAAAAATTAGGGAAAACATATTTATAATTATTTTCTTGTGTCATGCATGAAGCATCTTAAGATGGAAGCACTGGGAAATGTTACCCTAATATACCCATTCCTCACATTGAGGTTAATTTATTCCACAAAATTGTCAAAGTTACACATTTATGGACATCCAAACATTTTATTTTTTTATTGCATTTCCTTCATCCTTCCATTTTCTAAAATCTACACTATATGGCCAAAAGTAAGTGGACCCCCGTTTAATGACTGGACTGAGCTGTTTAAGCTGCGCCCATACAGCATACAGACACATTGTAGACAATTGTATGCTTCCAGCTTTGTGACTGCAGTTTGGGGAAGAAGCTCCTTTCCTACTCCAACATGATTAAGCCCTCTTCCACAGAGTGAGCTCCATAAACACATGGTTTGTCCAGGTTGATGTGGAAGAACTTCAATGGCCTGCACAAGGCCCTGACCTCAACTCCACTGAACACCTTTTGGATGAACTGGAACGCCAACTGAGAGCCAGGCCTTCTCACCCGACCTCACTGATGCTCTTGTGACCGAATGGGGACAAATTCCCACCACCGTTCTCCAAAATCTGGTGGAACAACTCCATTTTAATACCTATGAATTTGGAATGGAATAAATAAGCATATACAGGTATAGGTGTGATGCTCAGGTGTTCACATATTTTTGGCCATATAGTGTATTTGCTAGAGTGAAAATGCACTGTGATTCTAGTTTCTACTGTTAGAAGACAGAAAAACAAACCCTGAATGGAAACTGTTACCTATTTTGAGGAGGAGGATGGGAATCTTGTACCTGTTCACAATTATTTGTTTTCAGTTTATTTACTTACTACAGCTATATGTAGGACTACCTAGCAAATCAAAATACAGTACTGTTGTGCTTTTTTTAGGGTTGTTTCTGCTGAACATGTTTCTGTGATCAATGGTTTGCTTCCTAATGGTGGGTAAAATATAGTTGGGATTTTAAAATTTAAACATTTTTAATATAATTTCCCCAACCGTCCTCCATTACACTGCAAGTCACTCTCCTTCCTCTGTCCCAAAGTTTGGTTCTCCTGTGAAATCTGAAGCAGCCACCCTCTTTTGTAAAGCACAGTGAACAGGAGGTTGTGGACATGCCATTTTTTATTTTAATTTAAAAGTAGACTTTAATGTTGCTTTATGTTAATAAAAGATAATAAAATAAACTGGTGTCTTATCCACACTTCATCCTGTGTTTCCAGTAGAGAGAAACACTTTTCTGCACCGTCTGAGCTATTTGTGGAAATAGATGCATATATGATCCTAACTGAATTTTTAATCCACTGTTGCGACATCTGATGTTTTAACAGAACCTGATCTGTGTTTAAGGTTTTATTGATTCTGATGTAGTAGATTGACTTAAATTGCACTTGAGAGAGACTTCCAATTCCAGATGCATTCATACGTTGATGTATAATTGTATTTCTTCAAAAAAGTTTTTAAAAAAAGTTTTAAAAAAATGTCATCTAAAATAAAAAAGAAAGTTTTTTTTTTTTTTTGCATGTCGTTGGGTTTTTTTAAAATAAATTGTGTAGTTTTCATCTAAAAATGGTAGTTTATATTATTTTTTCCATCTTCCATTATCAGTGACCACTTTCCCAATATAGTTTTGTGGGAGTCTGCAGTTGTATGATGTTTGAACCTTAGTTCGAACTCCAACTGAAGAACAACCATGTTGCTTTTCTTTAATCTGGGAAAATCCATGCTATCAAGTCCTTTTAAAGTGTATCACTTAAATCTCATGTTCAGCTCGGTTTACTCCTATCTAAGCACTCTATCTAGGAGAAGATGAAGGGAAGGTAAACCAAATCTGTATTGATGTCAGATTAACCTCTAGATTAACCTAATTTGACTTAGTCCAGCTGTAGAGATGTAAAAATGAGGCAAGTGATATTGCTCAGATTTCCTGATTCTAGTGACTTCTTGCAACAGTATTTTGAATTAACTAGGCTGGGTGTAATTTGATTTGAACAGCTAGAGATAAAGACATGAACCAGTTTTGTCTGGAAACAGAATTCCTTAGCTTCCCTGTGTTTCTCAGCTGCAAAAAGAACATTTTAATTGCTATAGCAGTACGACAACTAAAAAGTAGGTTAGTGCGCAATAAAATACACAGTCGGAGGAACTCCACCTTAGTCCTTGAAATCGACAAATTCGGTTGCGTTCTGCAGCATCACAACCTGCCTGGAGAACCTTGATTTTTTTCTCTTTTCTTCTTCCTCATTATCACTTATCAACTTGTGCAATTCAATAAAACAGTTAACTAAGGACAAAACAACCAAGAACTCAGGAGTCTGATGGATCTTGAGAATAAAAACTAATCCTCAATATCTGCCAGCAGTAGCAAGTAAACTTAATTCAACAACAGACCCAACACTGACCCATGTTGCACCATATCTGACCTTACACAGGAATAAAGGAGCACTGTGTTCAGATTTCTGCACATATCGATGAGGTTGATTGAGAAGTAAAAATGGAACCATTTAAGAGCAGTGGCTGACAGTATCGCCTGCTACTGAAGTCTGCAAAATAAACTATTGACAACCATAATGCTGCATTGTCTAACAGTATAATGACAGAGTATCTAATGATATTATTGTAGCTCTGATTACTTTTGTCTAGGGCAGCCCCACAGTATCAAATGCATTTTTAAAAATTAAATTAAAATCAGTAGCCAGCTATATTGGCACTTTGTGGAAAATTTTAAGTTCCTTCCAGTGTCAGTAAATTTGTAATAATTTTTTTTTTTTTTTTTTTTGGTTCAATAGGATGTAATAAGCAACAAAAATGGATGCAGATCTGAAGTAGGTTTTGTGTTAGTTCCTGTATTATATCTTATCTAAGACTGCATTTCAGACAAGTAGTGTTAATAAAGAACATTTCTTAAGGATCCTTTTGTCTAGATTCAGTCTGATTTAGAACCTTAAATTGACTTTCAGTGCAACCAAAAAGTCAAGACAAAATAAATCAATAAAAATTCAAATGACCACCCTCACTGAACAAGCGGACGTCACTGAGACAGTCCAACCCGGGACTGTGCAGTTGTGCAAACAAGGAGTAATGGAGGCTGAGAATTTAGCAAGAGTCGCAGAAGAAGAGGTACAAAACAGAACTCCCCTTAAAGTCGAATTCTTGGAATCTAGCTAGGTGTTTTTCTGGATATGACTATCTGGACACTGTGCCTCTTATTTTGAAGAAGTGCTTCGCCTGTTCAAAATAAAATATACTGCTTCTAATAGGCTACTTTTTATCAGCAGGTGCAAAACATCAAATGTTTTTGTTTTTGGGGTTGAAGTGCACTCTGCCTATTTTAAATATAATTTTTGAACTCAAATGCTGTTGCATCAGTTGTTTGGGGTTTGTACGGTGTTGTGCTAAACAACAATATTGCAAACATAGAATTATTGTATACTCACAGGAGGGCACAGATGGAAGAACTGAAAAACTTACCTGCATTATACCCATGCTCACAGCTGCACTTGTAATGTTTTAACTTTGTTTTTATTAAGCTGTCCTCTTATCAGTTTTCAAATAGCTTGAAAGTGTTGCTCACAAAGTGACTTGTTCTCCATAAAAACTATGCAAATAATGCAATACAAAGTTCCAAAAATGTGCAGACCAAAGTTGATCAAATAGTATGTGTCCAGTTATGTTTATCTAACATTTTTTACATTGAAACAAAAATGACTGAATAATAAAATCTGCTCATATTAACAAAAGGACTAGCAAGCTGAAAGATCTACAACCAGAAAAGGATTAGTGTATTTGTGTCAATGTGATCAATATTATGACTGCAGTACAACACAGCAGGCATTCTGTTTTCCAGACTGGACTGGCCAGACTCAAGTCCACTACGAGACCCTTCATCTGCAACCTTAAACAAGGTGGGTGTATAACCCTGCTTTAAAAAAAAGACTCAGTAGTCAGATGGTAGCCCTGCATGCTGTGATGAAGTGACTGAAGTTGTGAAGTAATATGTTTACTGCGGGTCTCCAGCTGTCTAAATGACCATGGAATCAGGTGCAGATGCTCAGCAGGCTGGAGACGCCGCTGTCACCGAGACCGAGAGTCAGCAGATCACCCAAGCGCAGATTGCCACTCTGACACAGGTAACACTATCATACCCAGGGTTCTGCTTTTTATGAACCAAAATATGTTAACATTGAGCACAGAAAATACTCTCTGCTTCGCCTGTGCTTCTATTTCCTAGACAGAAGTATGCATTCATTTCTTTGTAGTCTTTTAATAGAAAGAATTAAAAAGCTTGATTAATGCCACATTTTCTTATAATTCTGTTATGAGCAACCATTTGTATCTGCATTACCATTACAGTTGTCCATTTACATTGTAAATTTGCTAATAAATCTTTAGCTAAAGTCTGCGTATGCAGTAGAAATAAAGTCAATAAGGTGTACTGGCGGAAAGGTGAAAAGTAATAACACATTATATAATCTACAAACTGTTTTGCCATTGAAGTGGTTGTATTGAGTACATAAGTATTGTTGGTCTTGTCAAGCAGGTGAGCACCACAGCTAGTCATAGTTGGAAATGGAAAAACAAATTATATGTCAACAAGCTTTATTACCTTTACATCATTAATGTGTCTGTATTGTATAATTTTCTTATTCATTCTTACATTTTCACATTTTCAGTTGCTCACATATAACAGCTACTGGCTCCTTTGAGTGAAAATGCAAATGGTACTGACAGCAACAAGCACTCCAGTTGTAGCGATGTGCACACAGTAATAAATTATATATCACTAAACTTTCTTACCTTTCAATTTGATAAACTGTCCATTCGCTCTTCGGGTGACATCACTACTCCTGCTCCTCCAGCTTTGCCAGAGACTTGTAGTTTTCCAAATAGTTAGCTTTCTTGGACCTTAATGAACTTGGCTGTGCATTTACTAGGTACAGCTGCTGGCTGTGTGGAAACCTGAGTGTGTCTCTGTCTCAAGGTGTCCATGGCTGCAGGACATGTGAACGCAAGCGGTCCCACGGTCACACTTGTGCAGCTGCCCAACGGTCAGACGGTGCAAGTTCATGGGGTCATCCAGGCCGCCCAGCCGTCTGTCATACAGTCTCCACAGGTGCAAACTGTCCAGGTATTTTAACTCTTGTTCTTCAGTCTACATACAGTAAACCTGGGAAACAAAGTCCAGTGAGATGGTGGGAGGAACATATGAAGAATAATTAACTATTAGATGTTGACAAATATCTATTCCTCTGTTATTTTAATCTGGTCTTATGCTACCCTGGACAAAGGTGTCAGCTGAATAAAAAATAATTTAATAAACTATAATGATTCTACAAAATGGCATACTTCAGGGGTCAAATGCTCAGTGATATAATGTACATTTGCTAAATTATCATTATGTAGGTCATGCTGTTTGTATAGCATGTGTGAGTCTCTAAGAGATGCTCTATTTCCGTGGTTGTTATTTGAATTAATTCCTTATGTGTGAAGTGGGTGATCCGGTGTCTTTGTAAACTGGTTAATGTACAAGACTATACTGTTTACAATGTGACTTCCAGATCTCCACCATTGCGGAGAGTGAGGACTCCCAGGAGTCAGTGGACAGTGTAACTGACTCACAGAAGCGAAGGGAGATCCTGTCCAGAAGACCCTCATACAGGTGTGATTGATG
This sequence comes from Heterotis niloticus, assembly GCA_018136845.1. Taxonomy (NCBI): domain Eukaryota; kingdom Metazoa; phylum Chordata; class Actinopteri; order Osteoglossiformes; family Osteoglossidae; genus Heterotis; species Heterotis niloticus. The sequence goes on along the minus strand of CM030901.1, from coordinate 18,421,172 downwards.
CTCCCTCTTGCTCTGTTGCTTTGTACCAGAGAAGACAGCGAGAGTAGAGGGCTGTCTGTGCAGAGGAACCTGGGCACTGTTTGTATGACTGCCATGCCAAGTGGTGACATCAGATACCCAGCAATGTGGAACTTGTCTCCACTTTAATGGGTAGGCTGTCAAACTCGTTTTCTGTTGTACCTCAGGGTGATCTGGTCACGTTCAAGTTCATCTTGGACTGAGGAGTCATAGTGATCCGGTTGAACTGATATCAATTTTTAACATATCTGCTTGCCACGGTTCAAATCAAATATGAGCTTCAAAAATGGTGTTAACAGAGGACCACAAGATCAAAAGTACAGGCAGTGCAACTTGCTGAAAAAAGGGGCACCTTTTAACAGTTGCCCAATAAATGAAAGTTGAATTAACATCAAAATTTTGCAGAATACATTGAGTTCTACATGATTTGAATTGTGTGATTTACACAGTGACAAGTTGAGGCAAAGTGAATGGGATCATTATTTAAACAGATACGTTTTTACGAGTGTCCACCTTCGCCAGGTGAGATGAATGGTAATTAAGCTATGAAAACCCAGCCCGTGCTGGCAGAAGTGTGTGGACTTGCACATTAGCCCCACAGAAACACTTGGCCTCACCATAGCTGATCCTGTGTTTGGACAGGAAGATCCTCAATGACCTGTCGTCGGATGCCCCAGGTGTCCCACGGATAGAGGAGGAGAAATCTGAGGAAGAAGCAGCACCTGCCATCACCACCGTTACCGTGCCAACACCAATTTACCAGACCAGCAGCGGCCAGTACAGTACGTCACCTGGGATTGCTTTCCTGCTTGCTCTCTACATCAGGCTCCAGGGCTTCTGATTTCAAAGGCAGTTTCCTTTAATGAGAAGGTTCTTGAAAGATGGAAAGAAACAATATTAGGGGTAAAATTGCACTACTTCAGTTGCACTATTTTAAATTTTAATGACAGTTTGTATAACTTATTTTGTTATTCTGGTTCTGTGTTTTTATAAACAGCATCTGTATAGCAATATAGTTATCCATCTACTAATCCATCAATAGGTATTATAAACAGAGCTGGTTAACTGATCCATAATTAGGCATATTGCAAAAACCTTCCCTTGTCTTTGTGATCTTTATTTCTTTTCTTTGCTTTTCCAGTTGCCATCACCCAAGGGGGAGCAATTCAGCTGGCCAACAATGGCACAGATGGTGTGCAGGGGCTGCAGACCCTGACCATGACTAATGCAGCAGCTGCCCAGCCAGGGACCACCATCCTGCAGTATGCACAGACCACTGATGGCCAACAGATTCTGGTGCCCAGCAACCAGGTGGTGGTACAAGGTAAAGACCACATGGCATCTTCACAGTGTCAGGCAATGGTCTCTGTGTCCTTTGGTGAAAAGAACTAAGCAGCTCTTACACGTGTTATGATCAGCTGAAGCTGATAGTCTAAAGACCATCAGTTGAGTTTTTTTTTTTTTTTAACTTATTTGGGATTTTCTCTGGATAGTTAATATTCTGGTCATGGTGGTGCTGTTTCTCCAAGTTGAAGTTCTGATTGGGAGTTTTTGTCTCACTGTTGCAGCTGCCTCTGGGGATGTTCAGGCTTACCAGATCCGTACGGCTCCCACCAGCACCATCGCCCCAGGGGTGGTCATGGCTTCTTCCCCCGCTTTGCCTAGTCAAGGGGGTGCTGAGGAGGCCACTCGCAAGAGGGAGGTCAGACTCATGAAAAACAGGTATGCACCTAACCTTGTTTCCATTTTCAAGTGACAAAGAGCACAACTACTGATGTTTCCTTAGAATATCAAAGAACTTTGCTGAGTTTACACGGGTCCATAACCACTTATCTGAAACCTTAATGTTTTGGAATTCAGAATTTTTTAGATTTTAGAAATGTAATACGGTGCATATACTGTATATTACGTAACACCTCTAGCAGAGTGTGGGTTGCACCCAATAATCAAACATTAAATTTCTGCAGCAAAATGTATGAATATTCAGTCACCTTCAATGTTCTTATTTCATCCCCAACAAACCAGTCAATCAGCCACAGATAGTCACATCTTTGTCAAGTGCACTTGGCCAACATATGGTCAGCATCTTTATTCTTTGTCCTATACAATATTTTTTTCATTTATCTTATGCTTTTGCTTATTACTATCACTACAATACTTTAAGATTTAAGTTGCTCTCTCACCTCAGCAAGATGCCTCATAGTTACACAGTGAAGCTTCTGCAGTAACTTAACTTTCTGTACTATTAATAATGGTACATTTTTCCTTTTTTTTCATTTCACTGTTACCTTTTTAACACTTTTACAGTGACAGATGGGCAGTGTCCAGTCAAATTTTGCCACCAAATGAGTTTTGACATAAAATTAACAAAAAAAATGTTAGGTTTTCAGAGCAAGCTTGTGGACTTGTAACCTTAGACATCCATCCTCACACATAGCAGCAGACAGGAGACCTGATTCTTATACCTCACTCTGCTACAGGGAGGCGGCCCGGGAATGTCGAAGGAAGAAGAAAGAATATGTGAAGTGTCTGGAGAACCGCGTGGCTGTGTTGGAAAATCAAAACAAGACGCTCATTGAGGAACTTAAAGCACTTAAAGACTTGTACTGCCATAAATCTGAATAGGCCTAAACACCACCTTCCCTGTTGTCTTTTCTGAAGCCGAGTCTTCTCCCCTTCCCCTGTTGGCTGCAAGTCAAGCAAAGACTGCCCAGGGGAAGCCATTTTGGCATGGACCTGCTATTTTATAAATGTTTTTAAAGCCACAAACTGCCTATAAAAGAATACCTAAATGGGGAAGAATCCTGTAAAAGTCACATCTGCTCTCTCTTTCTGGTGGATTGTGAAAAGTAAGGTTTTTTTATCTTCAGTGTCCATCTGTTTTGTCATTCGCTCGGCCTATCAGGATGACCAGCAGAACTCCAGGCTGCAGATCTTGGGATGTGTGAAATCTAATCCTCCAAGAGGAATCACTGCACATTCAATGGGAACAATCATGATCGCCAGGGGAGCTGAGGACGACAGGCAAAATGTCACATTTCCTTCTCTGCTCTTTCTCAGTCTCCCGTTCCTGTCCGAGCCCTACCACCATAATACAATATGTGAAGAGCAATATTCAGTGCATTGAGCAGGTAGGCGCCTAGGACTCCTCTGTCCACCTGACATATCTCTGCTTGGTCTTCTGTTGTTCAGATGTCACAGGCCACTCTTGGTGTTAAGCCTGGGGTGGTGAGGGACTGAACGTCAGTGGCATGAAACAAATGTTGGCGTTCATGCAGCAGGTTTCAAACTTGTGCTGGTAATACATTTCACAGAGTTGTTCAACAACGGAATTCAATTATTGTTCTACTTTTTCTCTTTTTTGGTAACTTCCTGTTTTCTTCTGCTCCCAAAGGTTGGATTATATTTGTAGAAAAATGAATCCCTTCCAAGAGATCAGTGGTAGAAATGATTCTCTTTATTGTCAAAAGGGTAGAAACTGGAACTAAAATATGACGCTTGGGGTATTTTAATTCTGTAAAAGTAACCATATAAAATGTATAAAGTAATTGTTGGCCTTTCCAAAGAACACCCAATGGTGCTATTGTCAGACTAGGGAGTGTATCTCCCAACAACACAGTGCAGTCCGCGTTTAAATTTCCGTGTCATGGATACCAATTCCTCCCAAACTATGTAGGCTACACATTTTGGGCCTAAAGGATCCAACTTAAATATCTTAAATATTCACAACAGCTGTTCACATTTATTTTATATTCTTTCCATTGACTTGAGACATCATATTGTCTTTATTTTTATTGTTGTTATTCTATGGAGTCAGTGGTCACATTTAAATTCTACATAAATGTACTTCTGTTCTCATCTGCAATATTCATTTCATTGTTTAAGCCAATACAGAATTCATTTATTTTGTACTTAAGTTATAATTGGGAAAACTGGTAATGCTACTGGAACAGTTCATCCAGCTACAACAGTTTAGGCAGCTATTAGATGGAAGAAAGCAAAAGAAAGAAAGGATACTTTGCTGTTATATTGTGCAAAATTCTGTGAATGCTTCTGCCAGATTGGTCACTGGCTTATTGCTGAACTTTTTATATCTCATGTACAGTACAGACATTATTTGAAACGACATATAAATATGGTGGGCTTTAAAATTTGTTTTATTTAATACTCACTCTTGTCCAATGCATTTGAGCTTTCCTGGTTATGTACAAGCCACCACAAATGCAGCTTTACGAATCCATTTTGCTATTGTGCATATGTTACACATACATACACTGCACTACTTTTGACTGTATTGAAAGTCATACTGTTTGCTGTGTGAATTTCATCCACTAGATGTATTCCATAATAATTAAATGATAAAACACTCAAATTGTATTTTAAATATATACATTAAGGGTTACAGTCAGCATTTCTGGCAGTGAAAGCAGTCACTTTTCAGAGCCTTCACCCAAGTCTACCGCAGCCAATAATTCAAGGGATTTCAGCTTTACTGTTAAGTCATTCTAGTTATATCAAAATGTATGCAGATACACCCACAGTTGGCTGGTCACAGTGATTTTTTTCTTTTTCAGTGACAGTGATTTACATGCTAAAAAGATGCAAGCTTCAGCTACTGTCTTTCGGGCAAAGATTTTGTCAGCAAACAGCTGCTATATCATGCCATTCACTTTTATTCTCTGCTATCGGAACAGCAGCTATGTATCTTACCATCCATCTGGCATTGATAGAGAACCCCATTAGAATTTTGGAACAATGCATCAAACCCTAAAGGCAAGTTATACTTACGATTGATTTGTAGCATGCTTAGACCAAAAAGACAAATGTTTGCCACACATAAATGTTGATTTGTAATGCAAACATAACCTGAAGGGAGGTGGACAGTCCCTGCTGCAATCCGTGAAAGCTAAATAATTATTGTTAGTTGCCAAATAAAATACACCAATACCTGTTTTCAAATACAACTGGGACCAAAAGTCTTTTCCCAACTACTATGACACAATCTACAAAATCTTTATTACTAATACACAAGTTGTGTTCTGTTAAAAAAAACAATAATAATGAAATAAATATAAAGGTATCATGCAACAATGCAATCCAACGCCATAGCTGAACTCCCAATCTAAATTCCACTGAGATATTTGGGTCGGATCTGAATACAAGCCACTTGTGAACCTTGGACCTTGTGTTCAAAAGCCCACAAATGTTGCAGATTATTTTTGCTGTTCCCAGGACTGTGCCTGATGCTGTCATTCCTGGGATCTGATGCAGTTATGTACTCTTCCAGCTTAAGGGTCACAGCCTCAATTGCCCTTATCACCAATGAAACAACCTTGGTTTTCACCTTCCACATTCTCTCAATTGCTGTAATTCTTCAGCTTCTTGTATTCTTTCTTCCCAGTGTTTCTATCACTAGGAATCACACTATCACTGCTGCTTTCTCCTCTCTATGATCCCTATATCAGGTTGGTTGGCCAATACCTACTGTATCTGTCTAGATGTGAAAGTCATATTTACCTTCTTAGTCATTTTTACATTTTTATTTGATCAAATGCACAGTTGGCACTGACAGCAAAACGTATGCTGGCCGTAGCGATGTGCAAACTACATTTGTACATGTGGAGTGAGAAAATCTATTGGTATCCCATAATCCAGCGTATATGTAGGACAATAAAAAAAAAATAAAAAAAATCAGCGTGCTCTGCATGTATGAGGGCGAGAAAATTGTCCACATTATGTATGTATGCTCTGTGTAATGTTACTACTCCCGTTTCTCCATGCCTTGTCAGAGACCGAATTTTAAAATAGTGTTTCAGATGTTTAAATTATATCACTCATGTTCAATTTACGCACCAGAAAAAAATTCATTTTCACATTTCTCACTGCTGTTAAACAGTAATAATTTTCTTTGAAGCTTTGTAGGTTTGCCTTATTCACTGCTTCCATCATAGCTCTTGTTTAATTATCATAGCTTTGTAAATATGAATATCCCTTTCAGCATCGTAATGAACCTCCTGGAGTGTAAAGTGCTGCTGCAGAATATGCAGAAAGTTCTGGTCTCGCTCATATCGGATTCTGCAAGCCAGCAATACAACAGTTTTGTTTGAGCTCAGGTGCTTTAGAGTCTGCAGCAGTGCCGGGAATGTCTCTTCAAGGTACACAATATCAGCTCCGAGGACAAAATCATATCCTCCTGCTATATACTGCTCCAAGTTCTCTCCCCAAGTCAGCTCAGACACCGCAACTGCTTCCTGCTTCTCTGGAGGTATGTTATTCCTCACGTTGGTGTGCAAGAAATCCAGGGCTGATGCCCGGTCTGTAATTGTTACCTTGGCTCCTGTGGAGATTGGTCTTGTTAGCATTGTCACAGTGAGTGGTAAAGAAATTACAAAGACTAAAACTTTCTGCACAGCAGTCAAGTCAATGATGCTTCTTACCAAGTAGAGCGGCTACCATGCCGACAAGCCCAGTCCCAGCCCCCAGTTCAATAGCAGTTTTTCCGTGTAGTTCAACATGACCGAGCTCTAGGTACATGCACAACACTACAGCCTGCCAGGAAACAAAAACATACAGGTTACAGTTCCACAACAAGGGACACAAAATCCAGGTTTTTGGCAATCTTGCAGATTATTTCCTTGCTTCCTATGTATGTAGCAACATTATCGCCATGGCTAGAAGAACACCCACTGCGTCCCATACTACTGCAGCCACACCAAGTCGGTTCCAGTCCTGGGAAATGCGCAAGCGGTGACTGGCAAAGAAGAATTCTGCTGTTGGATTGTGCAGTTTGGAGAACACTGGCAAAGAGTTCTTTTCATACAGGACCAGAGCCATCCCTGCAGGACCTCTTTGCTGCTGGAGAAAAAAAAATACAAGGTTCAGTTGTACTTTTTGAAATCCACCTTATTAAACGGTGCAAAATGTTTGCGAACAAGAAAATCGTATCCTCACTGCACCGTTAAAGAGACAACGCTGAAGGAACTGAACATCTTAACCTGAATTACTGCAGGATTCAAACACAGTTGTCTGGAGAATTCAGACAACAGCTGACACTGGTGACAAAAATTCACAAGCTTACACACACGGCTGGGACGGAAAGTTTAATTTGATCTCTTTGTACATCCAAACTAAGTCACATTCAATAACAAGGTTACAAAAAATACTTATCTGCTCACCCAGCAACTTCTACACCAGTTGCATTTGCTAACGTGTGAAGGTAACGGCGATTGAGTGGAAACCTTAAAACAGCTATTTTTAAACAAATACACCTTGTCAAGCATCTGCAAATATCAGCCAGGCTATTACTACCTTCGTGGGGTGGAGTTTAGAGCTACACGTTCGTGAATTTAGGAAGATTTATGGCGAACCACAGCACATGAGACACGCACCTGAGCTCGACGAGGTTACGGGACGAAGTCTCGCGATGAAAACGATCCTTCCGCTGCGCCGTCTTAAAGAAAACGCGGAGCTGGATTTGGAGTCGGCTTGTTTTATAACTTCCGCGTAGTTTTCGTGAACGTGTACTTTATATGCAACTTTTACCGTTGTTTTCATCCCATACACATTTTGTTAGGAACCTATTTTACCCTCTGGTTGAAAGCAGAGGTTTTTTTTTTAATATTTTTTGGAATAAATAATCTTGTAAATATGAGGCAGGCGATGTAAACTACAAAATTGCAGTTACAAAAATGACAAAAACCAGTGTTTGTTCAAAATGACAAAAACCAGTGCAATTTCAAAATGGCGCGGCCACGTCCAGACGCCTACCTGATCGCTCCAGGAAGACTGTGCGTTTTTTCCTTCCGTACCATTTTCCCTATTTATTTACTTATTTATTTACTTATTTACTTACTTATTTATCTATTTACTGCTTGTTTCTGTCTCTATTCTTCTTAGTGTTTGGATATGTGTTTGCTTCATTTTCCATTATAGATTGTTCGCACAGTCATCCTGGTTCAGATCGGTGCACATTTCAACACATGGTACACAACCATGTGCTTGACAAATAAACTCTTTTGACTCTTTTGACTCTTTGTGTATAGCTAAATCAGTTATTTCAGTTCTTATTACTCCACGCCATGTTTTTTAAACCCCCGCCAGAAAGGTGGACGCTGACAGTTCTTCGATTTCTGCAAAGAAAACGACGTTTACTTTATAGATCTAATTTTATTATTACCAAAACTTCACACACTTAAATGCAAACTTGCTATTAATAAACTTGACTTTCACTTTTTCAGATGAAGTTAACCAATGCATCATTACCATCCATCACTCCACTAAAACTAAAGCTCTCACTCGCAATATTTTCACTTGTATTCTTTGGTTGAATCCTCCTGGCTTTAACAAATTTCTATATTAATTTATACTCATATTTTGTTTATATGCATATTTCAATTTTCTATGTTTTTTTTTTTTTTTTTTTTTGTGGTTGTGCTGACTGTGCTGTTCCATAACTTGCATTAAAAGTGTGCAGAAGTGGCACAGGTGTTTACCACTGAGCATTGGGTGAAGCTCACACTCAGGCAAAAAAGCACAAGGCTGTCTTTGGAGGCCAAGGAGAGGAATAAAATCAGACTGCACTGACTGTCAAATTGAAAAAGAGAAACTGCATTGGAAAGCAGTGCATCAAATAACAAAGTAAATGGAAATAAAAATGCAGAGAATAGCCAATGTATTAATAAGTAAAGTGTGCATGACAGCCTTTTCTGCAGCTCTGCAGGACTCTGACTTTGTTCACCTGTTGCCTTTTTCCAAGGCCCTTTGTACCGAGTTACTTGGCGAGTGAGTTACCGGCAGGCCGTCTCTAACCGCTGCACCTCCTGCTCCCCCACTGGTTGAAAAGTGTCTTCTGCACTACCTGTGCCTTGTAGGAAAAAGACCTAAGTAAGAAGGGAAACAGGTGACAGTGGGACACTCATGTTTTCTACAAAACAGCCCCTACAGCACCACATGCTGTGTTTAAACTAATTCTGCTGACACACAGGGCGAGGACTGCTAGTTGTTGCTTTGTGTGTGTGTGTGTACATGTTCTTTGGCTCTCTACATCACAGGCATACGGGTTTATTTTCATTCCCTTTATTGAAACCATTTTTGCAAGACGCGGCCTGGCCTGCTTGAGTGCTCTTATATGTCCAGGATAATGCCACAGCTCCCGGGTGCTCCATTAGTTGCTAGTAGCGACCGTTCCCCCCATCCCAACCCATCTCCCAAAAGCGACCACACACCCAGACAGTAAACAAGCTGTGAGCGAACCCCCTTGGCTGCAGTATGTATCTGCTTGAGCAATAGCAGCAATATTGTTGCCTGTGTCCTTCTCAGAGAACACTGAGGGCTGACTTGAAGTGTGGCTCATTGTCCTGTCCCTGACACACTGAGCCCTGTGTATAACACACACACACACACACACACACACACAGAGTGTTTGTTTCAGGCTCTAAAGTGTTGTTAATGGCCCAACTCAGCTGTATTCAAGTCCCAAAAGGAAAATTTTATGTGTATTCAGTTTGCTGACACTTCCCTCCAAAGTGATTTATATTGATTTACTGACTTACATACAGTAACTGGATCATTTTTACTGTATTAAATCAGGGTAAGGACTTTGTTCAAGGGTACCACAGCAGGAGGTGAAATTTATACCTGGGTCTGACAAGGCAGTAGCACTCATCACTACGCCACCTGCTGACCTGATGTTTAAGCACAAAGAAAGCAGTTTCTTCTGTAGAGCTGTATGATACTGGGTCAAAAATGGATTTTTTTTTTTTTCACAAGTTCAGTCTGGTTTCCTGGTTTTTACACCAAGCACAGGAGAGAATCGTTTTTAAAAATCACATTTCAGTGTAGCAAATACAATAAGAGCTCAAATGAAAGATCTGTGCTGGACTGAACTGGTACATAAACTCCCTTTGGCCACACCTGGTTCTTCCGTTTCTTATTTATCTTTGACAAAAAAAATTAAGAGAAACTCTAAAAGAAAAAAAAAACTGGGGGAGTAAAACACTTGCTCTTGTGAAGTTTTCAATTTTTCAAATTAAGAATTACTAACAAATTGTTGTGCATGCAAGTGAAATTATTTAATACTCTTTTTTGAGTTAGAACCAGATTTGAGGCAGATTTTTCGCATTTACGTGTAACACGAGCAGGAGGTTATTTTCAAAGTTCACACTGCAATATAATTACATCTCCAACCTGCGAGATTTCACCTCACAACCTGATTTCCAAGAGCGCATTATCCTTGCAAGTAGGGGGATCGCAATACTGTAGAGGCAGGATGCAGGGGAGTTGAAAATTAATCTCATTCATTATATTAACTGACATTTTTACAGAACCTAATCTGAAGAAATCATGGGATGTCTGTATTAAACTTTTAGTGATTGTGATGAAGTGGCAAAATAAACATTGGAGTTACAAAAAAAACTGATTTACAAACTGCCCAACTGTACAAGCGGCCTAAATCCTCGGCCCAGCGATTCTGCCACAACCCTCACCGCAACAAGCAGTTAAGGACAACCGATAGACTGATGGTTGGATAAGTAGCCAAATCACTGTAAACAGCTCAACACCGTAATTGCTTAGGAGAAAAGCATCAACTAAAGTAATAAATGTAAACATATATTTTTATTTTTACAGCATTGCTCCAAGGGCTTCTCCATACATTTAAAGTCGGGGTAGTTATGACTGTCTTCATAGTGTGGAAATGTATGCTTGGAGTGGTAAGTAAATAAAGTTTTCCATTACCTATTCACACCCTGTAGCAGTAAATACGATTGCAAGGAGTGGCGATGTCAAACTTTAAGCACTTTGAGATTTTAGACGATATAATAAAGATACATAAAAGACTCTTTGTGGACAGTTTTATTCTCTACCAAAGTCAGAGAAAAAAATTAAAAGAATTAAAACATTCTGAAGCTTCATAAATATCTAAAATCTCATTAAAATCTTAACATCTGAATTTAACATTTTCAAAAAATGTTTACAATGTTGCAGTCATGACTATTTCCTGCATATGATTTTTAGAAAGGTTATTGTACAAGATTTACATTTGGCAAAAAAAAAAAACAAACATTTCAGACAACAATGTATTTAAATGCGTGACTGCAGTCCATCTGATGCATCAGTGCACCGGTGTAAAATTTCATGGACTAAAAAAATCACTGCACAAACTAGAGCAGTTTAACAAGATTTCGGTGAAAGAGACACAGAAAGCCGGGGCTGCCAGTATGAGCACCATGTGAAGGTCTGCTGGGAGGTGCCCTCAGCAGCGGTGGTTCTGTCCGCTAACACAGTCAGAACGCCGCTACAAACTGCTGAATCACTTCCAGTCCAGTACAGTACACAGCCACTACATTCATATGGACTGACTTTGCCTGCACATTTAAACCCAGTAACAAATCCAGCTAACATCTGACTGGGACCAAAAGCCCCACCACAGTGAGCAACACCTCAGCTAAACAAAACTTCATACTCTGTGTAAGGATTCAAAAACTAAACAAGGGTATTTTCTGCCATTTTTTTAAAATACCGTGTTTAATCCTCGGTGAAAAAAAATAATTACAACATTGACAGATTTAATTGAATAAATGGAGGAGATTGGACTACATATGCAGCGGGGCACACTGGCCAGCAGGGGGCAGCAATATTATAGATCAGATCAAATCGCCAGTTACATTATTATACAGCTCCATTTACTCAGGATGTGTGTGTGTGTGTGCGTGTGTGGTCTAGTGTGTTGAGCAGAGCACCTGGCCTTTAGAGCCGGCTGCCCATTAATACCCATCTGTCATGACTAATGCCGTAACTGTGTCGTAGATCCTAGTATTGAGAGTTTCTTGGAAAAATCCGACACCCATAACACTATTGTTCACTTTTCATTCCAAGTAAAATGTAAATTTTGTATTCGGCTACAAGAAAATCGATTAATACAATTCCAGCATCAGAATGAGGACGTGCTGTTCCTGCCTACGAGTGGAAGTGCTGCGCCAGTCACCCCACGCGACCCAGTGCCGAGCTTAAAAGCGGACAGGTCTGTCGTCCACTCTGCTGCTGTCCAAACGACCGTGCTCCATATTCCCAGAATGCCCGTCACCTTTCGCATGGCCCAGTGTCAGGCTTGCACCGATGCTTCGCTACAAAGACACTCGGCACAAGTGCGTCCACTCAGGTGCACTCACCTATCAGCCAACAAGAGTCACAGTGACAGCACGCATGTTGCTCAGACACACCGGTAGCAGCTTTCCGAGAAATCCAGATGAAAACAGAAAGTAGTGAGTGGGGCCACAGACAAGATGCTAAGGAGGAGTCACCCGTGAGGGACACGGCACAAGATGGTTAACATCATGGGGACCAACACTCTAAAGAACCATTTGGGCCTCCTTAAGAGTGCAAGAAAACACACACACACACACACACACAAATGAATAAATAGTATTTGTGCACCGTCTCAGCTTAATCATCATGGGAACCCCAGTCTACCGTGACCGAGCCCTTTCACTCCATACTCAGGTCTGCCTGTGTCGTCTGAAAGCTCCGTAGGAAGCGCAACAGCGGGAACACGCAAGTTCTCGCTGCAGAATCCCAACACTATCTGCTATTTGCTGTCCTCCCGTTTGTTTCTGCGGATCCACGGGGCAGCCAGGAAGGTAAACACTGTGTTTACAACCCGGGCAAATATAATTCTGTCAGAGTAAAGAGTTATTAGTCTGGGTCACACGTGTGACAGTGGCGTAGGCTTGTGGCAGGTCCCCGATCCGACATCCCCAGCATGCGCTCTGAGCGCAGTGGCCACCTCGCCATAAACGGAGGCACCAGTGGGCTTGTGGCCACGGCATGGGTGGCAGCGGGCAGCGAACCTGCGCCAGGACTCGAGCGTCTTTCCCGACCAGATCCACACACCAGAGGTGATGCCTACCACCAGACACATGAAGTACTTGAGCATAAAGACGGCGTAGTCGGGCCCGAGATGCTCACGCTCGGTGTTACACAAGCAGCCCAAAGCATCCTCCCACACAGGCCGATAGTGCTGCTCGTAGACGAGGCAGGCCACCACGATGGTGGCAGGTACTGTGTACAGCACGGTGAACAGGCCGATGCGGATCATGAGCTTCTCCAGCTTGTCCGTTTTGGTGCCGCCTTGCTTGATAACGCTGCGGATCCGAAAGAGAGACACAAATCCGGCCAGCAGGAAGAGGGAGCCCGTGAAGAGGTAGACTACAAGTGGAGCCAGCACAAAGCCTCGCAAGTTCTCCAGGCTCTGGTTACCCACGTAGCAGATGCCGGCCACTGGGTCCCCATCCACCGAGCTGAGCGCGAGCACCGCAATTGACTTGACGCTGGGCATGAGCCAGGCAGCCAGGTGGAAGTACTGCGAGTAGCCAGCAATGGCCTCGTTGCCCCACTTCATGCCAGCCGCTAGGAACCACGTGAAGGAGAGCACCACCCACCAGATGGAGCTGGCCATGCCAAAGAAGTAGATCAGCAGGAAGACCAGGGTGCAGAGGGCGGGGCCCGTCGTGTCGTAGAGCACGTGCCGCTGATCGGCCCCACAGGCCACCCGTTCATGGCCGACCACCAGGCGCACGATGTAGCCCAGAGACACAAAGAGGTAGCAGGCGGCCAGGAAGATGATGGGCCGTTCAGGGTACTTAAAGCGCTCCATGTCAATGAGGAAGGTGGCCACTGTGGTGAGCGTGGAGATGAAACAGAGAACCGACCACAGGCCGATCCAGAAGGTGGTGAAGGTGCGTTCATCCTGCGAGAAGTAGGGCTGGTGGCAAGGAAGGGCGCAGTTGGTCAGGGAGCCCGTGCGTACGCGGTTGTACAAGGGGTGGCCCTCTGCCTTGATGGGCACGAGCGGCTCGCGGCAGTAACACTCGCGACGGCACTCCTGGGGTGTGGGCACCTTACGGCGGGGAGGGCCTTTTGGAGTTGGTTTTTGAAAAAGTGGCGAGAGTGTCGTGGCCTCGCTGCTGTTCTGGTCCATGCACAGCCGCTCGGCATCCCCCAGCACAGGCAGCCTCTCGCAGCTCATGCGCTCGGGCCACTCAAAGCCGTATTGGCTCATGAGGGGGGAGCAGCCTCGCTTGGCACGCTCGCATACGGACCGGCACGGTGGCAGCGGCTTCTTGTAGTCGGGCAGGCAGATGGGCGTGTACATGCTGCAAAGGAAGAAGAGCAGGTCCGGCGAGCAGCGGATGCGCACCAGCGGCCAGAACTGGTGCACCTCCAGGCCGACCTCCTCCTGCGTGTCGTGGTTGAACTGGTTCGGCATGTGGGTCAGGTTGTATCCAATCCCCTTGCACATGGGCACCGTGATGGGCTCGCAGGTGATGTCCCTGGACGCGGCGAGCACGCAGCAAGGAAGGCCGCACAGGAACACCAACAGCGTCGCCACGGACGCGCGCCTCGCCGCACACGCTTGGGAAAAGTGAGCCGGGGCCATTTCATGCAGTCCAGATCCAGGAAAGGTGCAATCCAAAAGTGTCTGTGAGTTGCCTGTTTCTAAAAATCGCAGTAATTTAAATGACTTTTAGTTTAAAAGAGTTGTCCTCCAGCCCCAGGACGTGGACTCGGCTTTCAGTGAGAGCGACGCAAAACGCGGTGGCACAGCGCTGGAGAGAAGTGTCCCCCGGAGGGACGGGACCGGACGGGCGCGAAGCGGAGCGGCGCTTCATTCACTGCGGCTCCCGACGGCTGTTTGCTCCTCAGTGACCGGGCGGCCCCCCCGGCAGCTGCCCCGGCGACGCATGACCGCTCCGCTGCCCGACACACACGCACCCATACACAGAGTTCGGCTGTGAAGATGCGCTGCGCTGCAAACCAGTCTCCGCACGAAGCCCCGCAACTGAGGAAGAAAGAAAAACAACTCGGTCGTCGCCGGATAAATGCGCCTCCCGCTGGCCGGGAACAGTCCAGCTGGCGGTGGTGCCCCGCTGGAAGCCGCGCAGAGGCCCGCGCTCATGCACCCGCACGCCGGGCTGCTCCGCTCTCGACGCCGCTCTCCCGCAACTTCCCTGGCGGCTGAGAGCGGCGCTTGGGCCAAGTGCCGTAAACCCCGCCCACTTTTCGTTTCCGCCACGCCCATTTCTGCATGACAGCCAACCGCTGCTCTGACCCCACCCCCACCCCCCCGGCGCGCCAGACAGGTGTCTTTAAGGCGGCGGAGGCGCAACTTTACTGTCTGTTCTATTAGGTGAAGCGTTTCTCCACAGCAGTTTCAGCAACATTGCAGCTAGAATATTTTTAACAACAAAAATAATAAGGTTTTACTTGTTTATACACTGCAGTTCCCTTTTGACGCTGGACCCTAGAGTCCAAAGCAGCAGCACTAACTACAGTGCCACATGCTGTCTACCGGGGGCCCAAAAACACTTGTGTGTTGTTCAAGTGTGATGCTCACATTTCTAGGGAAACCGAAATAATGTTCACTCACGCAGTTCGAAAGCGTGTGCATATGAAACATCGTGCTGTGCTGCTGGGTGTCGCAAGTCCTCTCAGCCGCACGTCCCGGGGCCGGGGTCCACAGGGTGTGGCGTCCAGTCCAGGGTTCACTTTAAGGAGGTGCATAAACATCACAATAATGTTGCTAATGTGGGTTTAACGCTCCCTGCAAGTACAGTTAGCTGAGAGGGAGGCAACCATTAGCACCAGTTACCGTAGCGATGCTATCAACACACACTGTAAAGGAGATAAGCAGCCATTCAGTTCATTATGGCAGAAATGCAGGGTTCAAAGGTCATTTGCATGTTTGCTGCCAACTGTTTTGTCACCAGAGTAAAAGTTAAGGTAAATACACTTGTTTCAGTATGACGTTTTCAACGGAACAAATTTGCGTCTATGTGGCAGTGTGTGATGATGGTGCTTTGCTGTCGTGTGATATGTTTCCTACTGAAGGTGTAAACAACAGAAGTGTCACAATGTGATTTGTCAGATGCTGTGGTTTAAAGGTATAAACTGTTTGTGTGTGTGTTGGAGCCACACTGACTCTCAGTGTGTCAGAATGAAATGCCAGCAGTGTGTATACACAATGTGAGAACTGCACATGCCTTTTACATACACAATGTATGGTGATACAACAAAGACAGGGACAACACAGGAAATGGAGTATGTGAATGTGTGTGTCCGTGGTGATACAACTACTTTTTCCTGTCTGTCATGCAGTTGGGTCCTTTATATTGACTGAGCAACAAAACAGCAGGCAGGAGTCCAAAGTTCATTATAGGTGTGTATGACTTAACTGCTGCGTGTGTGTTTGTGTTGCTTGTAACACAGAGATTACAGGGGACAAACGGCCAAAGAGAAGATAAATAAGGGCAAATAAAGAGTATCACATTCCTGAGGTGCCTGAAGGAGTTTGCAGGCTTTCGAGTTCATCAATTACACAAATTCAAACACGCACACATACAGACACAGACACACACACTATGGCCCACAAAAATTTACACATCATATTTATATCATGTAACAAAATTAAGAAAATGCAATGACTATTTCTATGGCATCATGTCTGCTGAGTGCTGTAGATCCTCATGTACAACTTCAGTCTGCAGCTGCTGGACTGAGAAGCTGAGATTTTCCCAGGTGGCACAGTGGGCACCTGCTGAGGTTACCTGCAGGATTTGCAGAAACATCAGGGTCTGGGGAGGAAGTGGCTGCAAGACAGAGAACACAGATGACAGACAGAGGGTGACGATGCTATGGACAAATGGAAACTCTGTGTCACAGGCCTGGAATTTATGGATCCCGAGCCGACATTCTGTAAATCTGGCTGCATTTTGTCTCACAACACCAGAGCAGCGTAACATCAGACACCCATCCATGGAAGGTTCCTGGAATGAAATGATGGTGAAAAATGAGAGTGAAAGTGTAGCCCCCATGTGCTTCTGTTCATTTGGGATGAATTCATGATGTTCCTCACACAAACCTACAATATTTTCCTATTCCTTTTCTTTACTGCATTCTCCCTAAAGTTTTTCTTTCAACACATTACAGTGATATTGGATCCAGGAAGGAGTTCTTGCCCCACTTGTCCTGCTCGCAAGGTGCTATCCACCCAGATCGTTGCTGGCAACCTTGGAACTGCTGCTTTAAAGCCTCAGCAAGGCTGAGACTGATGCAAGGAATTGGCTACAGTTTATCAAGAAACAATAAACTGGAAGAAGCCTGTTATATGGCCCATCTCTACCGGTTTCTGCTGGGGTTCAGTCCTTCTCAAACACAGGTGGACAGTTGCACCTGCAGCTATCCATGAAGCAGGGTCATTTCTCTTTCGGCTGCACAAAGACTCGTCCTGTTGATGACAGTGTTGACAGAAGAGGATGAGGATGAGGAGGACGGTGGCACAACAATGCCCCTGGAATGCCACCAGGATGTTGTCACAGGGTAGGAGCAGGTAAGGCATGATTTTCTATGTGACTCATTGCATTCTTATGGCTGACACTGGGTGGAATCAAAATTGCATTCTTGCAGTTAGCAATGATGGCCCACACACCATATAAATGATGGTTAAATAGTATAATGTAAGTAGTAATTTAAATTATTATATAACAAACTAGCTGAGTTGCTAGGTGTTGCTTTGGTCAAAAAAGTGTAGTGGTGGAAAGGTAAATAACATCAATAATCTCTAAACTGTTTTATCAATGAATTGGTTGCTTTTACTACACAAGTATTGTTAATGGTGTTAGACAGGTGACGCAGCATCATAGTCAAGTAGAAAGAGGGGAAAAAAACAAAATATATATTACATTAATTTTCTAATTTTATTTGCTTACATATACTGTAACAGCTAACTGGCTCCTATGGTCAAATGGATAGCATTGACCGTAAAGCACAGTAATGCTGGCTGTAGCCACTTCCAAAAATTACTAACAAATTACATATCACCAAACTTTATTACCTTTCAGCTTGTGTGTTTCAGTAAGAAATTGTGCCAGCATGTGTGCAGACTGCATGTGTTGACCGAGTGTATGGCGTCACTACTCCCGCTTCTCCAAGTCTTGTCAGTTTTTCCCTAATTTTTCAAAGCAGTAAGTGGCGTTTTTGGAGTTTATTGAACTTGACTGCAAAAACATCACATAGGATGAGAAGTTTGCCAAACCTTAAGTCTGGCTTGACAAGCAAAGTAAACAGACAGACTTGGTTTTATAGATGAAGAGAAATAAAAAATAGCCTTTACATTTTTTTTTTTACCTGCACTACAATAAACAGTAGATAGCTAATATATAAACAAACTTTTGAATACGAAATTATCCGAAACCAAGATTACCCTAATGTCAAACGGATAGACACAGAAGTATAACTGATCAGTCATGAGGTTTTTAAGCTCAGAAATCACAGTGGCCCATTTCAGCCCAGATCCAGACCCCCCACATGTTGTATGCGTGATAGACCCAGAAGAGGCTGTGCTCTGTGTGTATAGGGAGAACATACCAGAAACTTACTCTGCTCCCTTTCACAAGAAGGGAGCATGCTGCTGTCAGCCCCCCCAGAGGCCTCCATCCCACCCCCAACGTTCGAGCCCAACCCCAACCGACCCTCCCTTCTTTTTCGCCTTTGTCTCCTTAAACCGTCTTTTGTTTTGCTTTTCTGATGGCATTTCAGCCACGAGTTGTCAGGGCCCTAAATGAGTCCTGACTGGCCAGCAGACCGCTGGAGAAGCACAAAGGAGCCCGTTCCACTCGCTACAGTTGAGCCATTGTGCTCACCCACAATGCATTAATTGGCAATGACAATTAAGCGCGGCACACACTCAGGTTCAATTTGCCCGCAGCTTAATACAAATCAGAGGCAAATGAGTCAGGCGACAGAGACTACACACACGCATGCACACAACAAATTGGTTACACTTCTCTTCTCGCTCACTTTTTAAATCAGGTAGACAAGGGATTGTGGGTCAGGCAAGCGTGCTGAGAGAGCACAGAGAGGTGGGAAGAACTGTAAGGGCGTCATTCTCAGCTACGCGCTCGTAAAACTCAGTGGACCGACGTTTCAAAATTCTTATTCGTTTCTTCTCATTCATAAAGAACTCGTTCTGGTATCGCGATGCGGTATTCGCTGTAACTACCGGACACGACTTATGAAAACCGCTTTGCGTTTGACAGTATGTCGGCCATGAAACTGTGTGGTTTAGTTCAATTCACAGCTGCATTTGAGATTCTTTGCTTTTAATCCTTGGATGGGGACCATTTAGATGCAGTCCTGCTTTTGTAAAATCTGTTTGTCTTATTGTTGAAGTCCAAATTAAATTGTTGAAACTTCTGTGGTTTTCAGATATTAACTATTGGAAATATGACAAGAAAAACAAAGACTGTGTTTGTTATTTTAATACATTTCTGGAAGGTGAGTTTTGTCAACATTTTCTAAAAAGAGCAACACATGTAGATTCAAAGCCTTTGTTTCCCCACTTAAATGTATACATGGAGCGGTAAAAAGAACATCTTTACTCAGAAATTTGTTTACATTCAGCTTTACTGCAAAATGCATTTATCGTCTATTGGGCAGGATGAATCTGCGATGAATCTATGAGAGTAAACTTGGGTGGAAAAGTGGTGAACTTTGGCCTACCATATATTAAGACCTTAATGGAGTTTAGAATCAACAGATGGACTTGACTCAAGACTAAAAATCCCTAAGATAAACCTTTCGACATCTCAGTGCTCGTAGATTCGAAGCAGTGGACACTGTCCTCAGAACCCTGTGGGGTGGGAGGCAGGAAACATGGAGGAGACATAGTTCTCACCAGGCAGAGATGTAAAAAGTCAGTCTGACGCAGGAGCATCAGGAAAAAGATGAAAAGTTGGAAGAAGGTGTTTCCAATCAGCGTGGTGCAGATCTGCAGACCAAAACAAACAGAACATTCTCTTGTACTCATGAAATTAAAGGCACCTGAGAAGCTCACCGTTTGGATCCAAAAGAAGCCACAGATACACAACAAATGTGTGATTTCATGACCAGTCAAGCCATTTAATGACTTGTGGCCCAAAGATGAGAGAAACTTTACAGATACGGAAAGTGGGACTGAAGTTGGGTCATGTTTGCTAATCGGATACTGAAAATCAAAGAAAGGTTCCATCACAGTTTACACGGGAATAATTTTCACATGCGCAAAAGACCACAAGCAAAATGTGATAAATGGCTTTATTGGCATCATTGGTAGAAAAGAAGTAACAGAATTTGACACAGTTTCAGTACCTGCGTAAGAGATTGGCGGTAATATGGAAAAACACACACACACACACACACACGCGCGCGCGCGCAAACCAGTGCAGAGATCCAGAGAAAGAGAAACAAAAACAATAAATAGTCAATAAATAACAAATAATCCCATAAACCATTTGTAACAATGATGCCACACACGAGAAAACATCTGAGGAAGTTTTTCATGTCTTATTTCACTTTCTGTGACTAAATAAAAAAAAAAAATAATAATAATAAAAGTGTGGTGCCCAGAACAAAACCTGTGTTCCATCACAACCTGAACACTTTTGAGTTCAATTCTGTTGTCCATAATTCTTTATTGTTCTTTCCAATGAAAGTGATCCCTGAATATTACATCACTTTTTTTTGTTAATAACACTATTTTCAAGTTCAGCTTTGCACACACAAAAGCCTAGCAGGACTTCAGAATTTAGTGCGGTAAAACATTTGCATCCCCAAATAGCTGGACATGTTAGCTACGTTCCTATCCATTGAAGCAATGACCCACAAAGTCCCTTTAAGAACTGACCTGTTTTTGGTGACATCTCTCCCATTTGACATCATCCCCACAGCTATGGATGGAGCTATGGAAGGACCCAGCTGGTCTAAATTAACAGGGATACCATGGGGTAACAAGTGACATCGTTCTTTCCAGGAAACAAGTAGTCACCTTTTCACCATGCATTTAAAGGGAAGCAAAAGTACTGCTGTTCACAGACTTCCACACAATGGCAACAAAATAAAATCCAAAATATAATGCTCCTTTATGCAGAGTGAAACTGAAATATAGACTTTTTATACACAGCTGCAGCTAAACAAATCCTACTTGTCAATACAGCAGACAATCCGGAATCCACAGAAATGTATTCAAAGGGAACACATAACATCAACAGGCTTTTATCTTGGCTTTTGATTTAAGGCAAGCAAAGACAAAGTAATTCAATAAATAAGAGGATATTCTAAGTATTGAGAAGTGGCACAAGTAAATCTTCCACCTCCTTAAATACATACACTATTTACACATTTACAGATCACAGCCTCTAAAACACAAGTTCCTTTCAGTGCAGGTGCAACAAAGTGGAGGCAACAATGAAACTGCATTATTATGTACGCATCTCTTCTAAAATGTCTCCTTCTGGTTCCACTTCAGCTACATAAATTTCTAGATCACGATACTGACCAGTGGACAGAATTGTTGGTAAACAACCGAGGAATCCATATAACTACAACGTACATTTCAAGTAGGTAAAGATGGACTCTGGGAGTGATGCCGAGTTAAACTAATTCCTGCCACAGCTGAAGATGAGAGTTTCAGTTCATGTCTTCTGGTCTGCATTTGCTAAAAGGGGCAGTCATGATCAGCCATACGCAGGATTTAAAGAGCCAACCTTCACTCCCAATATTGTTATTATGCTCCCGTAAAAGCTGAGTCCACTACAGATTATCATAATAAACAGTGTTCAGACCTAACAGCTGAAGCAATTTAAACAATTTTTCCACAGCTTGCAACTGCAGCTCAACATCTGGATATGGCTACTTACATGGAGTATAGTTCATTGTTGACCCTATCCCATTTTGTGGGCTTTATGGAAGAGAAAAAAGAAGAGGGAAGCACACCAAACATGCTAAAGAAGGCACCTGGACCAAGCCAGAGCTCCTTGGTCAATTAAGGGGCAACAAACAAGGCCACCGGTTTGTGAAGGAAAGATTTTAAAGTTTCATGCTTTTAGTCCACACAATGAACAAACAATTACAGCACACTAACATCAATTATTGCCTTGGGTTCAAGTGGAACAGTGAGGAGCCCAGAGATACATGGCAAGAAGAATGACACTGATACTATGGTAACAGTGGCTTTGGATTTTTTTTCTTGAATTTGGAGTGTTGTGGTTATGAGAAGAAGCTGATGTCCTGGCCTGTTATCGTTATCCTCCGCAAGTGTGTAAACCTTACACGATTGCGATTGCAACAAAGATGACAGGAAGAGAACCTGAAATGAAGGCAGTCAAAACAACCTGTAAGGTTACGAAAAAAAGACGAGGACCTTGAAGGCAGCTCCCTGGTTGATGCCAAGCCCAACAGATCCCGGTTGGTCAAAACCAGTGTTGTGTGAATCTATGGTTTCTTAGTCATTACACATTTAAAAAATAAAAAAAATAAAAAAAAAACTTTCATTGAACAAAAAGGTTAACAGTAACCAATATGAAAACAATCAGGATGGATAACAGTGGTGCAAAAAGAGATGCTTTTACTAGACAACTGGAACACTGAGCAGTATATGAACAATATACCTGTCTTTGCAACACAAGGCAGATATTTGAGGATAAGGAAGCACCGCCAATTTTGACAGGCTGTTAGAGAGCGCAGGGTGGACAGTCATCTCATGGCCCAGGCCACTAAACAAACAGGGCTATCACATGGTTCAGAGCCAATTCCCTCGTGCTGGACACTAGTAAGCATGTATCTGGACAACACCCTTGTCCAGTGCACTTGCTCATGATCTGCTCTCCTCCAGCTAGAAAACATTGTCCTTTGTCTCTCAGGAGGAGTAAGACAGAGTGTAGAGAAAGTGCTGGTCCAGCAAGCTGACTGCCCAGAGATGGAAGATGCTGTAGGGAGAAGAGTGTGTGTGTCTCATCCCATAGCACCACTCATTCGGAATTACAAGCTCATGAAGCCAGGACCTTTTCCATTTTATCTCTGTGTGTGAATCTGTGTGTTTTTTCTGTACCTTGGAGTTGTGTGCACTCTTACTGGTCCCGGTAGTAATCTTGAAGATGAAAGGAAAAGGTCATTTGGTCTCATTACGGCGCAGCACTTCTTGTGGGAGACATGCGAAGAGTATCTGTCTATTCCGGCTCCCTCCATCAGGTGATAGGAGGCGATGAGGGGCAGGCTCCCAAAACAGGTGACAGAGCAATAGTCCAGCTTCCTCCTTTAGGCCCTGAGCTTTCAAACCTGTAAAACTACAGCATCCACAACAATTCACAGACATCAACATAATATCCCTAGATTGAGGCTACTCAACATTTATAACCTATTCCCTGTTTTTCAGAGCAGTAGAACAGCTGTAAGGCTATAAATCATGCCAGTTTTTATCTTCTTAGTTCTCTCATTTGCTGATCACTCCTATCCTGATGTCAGTTGCGCCTTTTCTCTTGTTCTTCCCCAACTGGTCCTCAGGTATCCTGGAAAGGCAGCTCGAAGCAGCTGTAGGAGTCATCACCAAGGCTGTCCTCGGGTTCCAGTCTTCTCCAAAAAGATGAAGGCTTCTTGTGCAGCTCTCTGCGCACACACCGAGGACACGGCTGAGCCCGCATTCTGCACTCTGTGTGGAAAACAGCGCCACAGCTCTCACACCTAGACACAGATACACACAAAATGGGGGACAGCGTCAGAGCTGGAGTACATCCTAACTCCTCTAAGCCAAAGCTCGAGGTGACATCATGCAGTAGTTAGCACTGATCTATGGCATCCACACAGATGTTCTTCTGGATGTTTTTTTCAATCAAATTGTGCATAATGCTGCTTCCTTAGATAAAGAAACTGAAACGGAAACATTTTCAACTTACAAATATAGAAATTAAGGAGCCAAAGAAGCTTTTTTCACAGCAAACAACAGAAGTTACATATCCTAAGGTTAGGAAAAGATTACTTAACACAGTACAGTAAGTCTGTAAACCATGAGCCTAATTTTAAGAAGGACCCATAAAACAATTTCCAAGCATGCAGCACAGCAGGGGCTTAAAACACACACTTCTGGAATATACTGACTGAAACAAAATGTGTCTTGTGACAGAGTCTAGAACTCTATCTTGTTCAGTGCTTCTAGGAAACTTCACATAATCCTTTTCTTACACACACCCCAAGGGGCAGGAAAGGCCTTATCAGAATGTAGATGCCATAAATCAGCAGGTGACAGGCCCATTAACAGGCGCACATGTGTTGCACAACAATAATATGTCCTGTTAGGTGGCTGTCATGACAGCTTTTCTGCAGCAGTGAAGCCAGGTCCCTTGATAAAGTGCCTTGTCTACAAAAGTGATCCAAGTAGGCACTGCTTCTCCTCAATAGGAGCTAAATACATTTTTCCTGTAGCACTAAATCTAAATTTTTTTAATAAATCTTGCAGTGGACAAAAGTGTGAAATTAATACTATAGTCAAATTATAATTTTATTTCTGAAGTTCTGCATGAGCACAATAATCAAGTACCCGAAACTGAAGATGATCTGCACTGTTTCTGAGAAAGGGGGTTGGGACTTACCTCCTGGTGGTGCTCTCCTGGAAGGGGTAGATGATCTGGCCATTGTGGCACATCTCACAGATGAAGCCCTTCTCGCTGCACAGGCTGCAGCTGTAAACATGGGAGCTGGCAAACTTGATCACCTTCAAAAGGAAGGGGGCAAGCTTCCCATCTATCACCTGGGTGGCAAGTGAGAAAAGTGGATGTAAATGCGAGAGGGGATGTGAGCAGAATATGTAATTTGCTCTCTTTCCACCCAAAGATAATGTTCAATAAAGGATTCCCAGATTTTAATACAAACAGAACAATTCATAGTTTATTCAGTGATGGCAAGACTTCCCCAGATCATCACCACCACCACCATGCTCACTGGTAGGAAGTTCAATCTGTGCAATACAGCACACCTTGATTTTCACTATGCATAACAATGTACACACCACACTAAAAGATAATTTTTCCAAACTGGAGATGTCCTTTTCATCAAATTCTCTTTATTGATCAGTGGTTCCACTCTGAAATTCTTCAATGTGTCCCATTTTTGCAGTTAAATTTTTAGTGTGGGCCAAGAACATGGACTTCAGCTGAGGCAGAACAGCTCTGGAGCTCCCCAGATGTTACTGTCAGGATTTGTTGACCTCACCAGTGATATGCCTGGCTCATGAAGAGATTTCCACAGATTCACTACAATACCCAACTTTCTCTAATTGGTGAGTATGGTTATAACAGTCTGCTGTTGAGGTTCTCAGCCTGCAGATACTGGGTGCCTATTTCCCATTATTTTAAGTGAAATAAATATGTACTCCCAGTCAATAAGAAAATGCCCGTATAACTGCCACCCCATGATTTCAGCAAGGTTAAACACTATAAACAGAGCCACTGGTCTCACTGCATTGCAAATGGGAAATGACAAGGTCCATGGGAGGGTTTTAAGCAGGAGTTCGGTGCTAAGAGATTTTGAATGAAGGGAAGACGTGTCAAAGTAACCTGCCGCATCCATGTCTTTGTTTGCCACAACAACGAGCATTTAAATAGCTCCATATAAAAATTTAAATGTGTGATGTGATGCAAACGTATTAAGACACAGCGAAACAACTGACAAGAGACCAGACCATGTGCGTGCACGCATGTTCGTCTTACTTTGGATAAATTCGTAAGTTTGCACTACAACTTAATATATACAGCATTTTTATTACAGCACACTACACAATATCTGTATGTAATATATATCTGTATGTAATATATATATGTATATATATCTTTTTTAATTATTCTCATTTTTATTCACTTTTTTAAAATTATTATGGATACGCTTTGGATAAAAATTCATTACAGCAAAAAGTGTCTGTTTCGATATCTACATTTAGATGTTAAACTTCAAGTCAAGCAAAATTCAGACATAGTTTGGATCCCGAGGGACTGATGTACTAGCAGAAATAATAAACATCTGTCTCAGTGTCAAACAGCTGCAGAAAAGAGAAAATCAGAAAGGGGATAAATACTTTTTCATATATTAGTGTTCACTCTGAGGTGAGTTATGTGTAAAAACCTCTGAAAAATGAATGAAGTTTTAATGCCAACCCATAAAATAAAACAACCACAACAGGTACTTCTTCCTTAATCCTGTTTTCTTAACATGCAAAGGGAAGTGGTGAATGTAATGAGAACATGACTCAAGGTTGTTTCGTGGCATAAGGATACAGAAGCTGGAAATGGTGATTACATGCTTTTGGGGCTATTTTTCCTGGAAGCCTCCGACTACTCAACACACACATGTTCCAACCTAACAAAGCCCCTATAAACAAGACTTGTATGAAAATGTTTACCCCCAATACATTAGCGAACAGGGAATTCAGAGGCATTCATCTCCTTAAAAGATAAGGACTGAAAATACACAGCAATGTATAGAGGTGGAAAAAAAAATGTGGGCCCAAATTAAAAAAAATAAATAAATAAAAAATAATTTTAAAAAAACCATACAATGGACTGACTCAGCATTCTGATCATATATTAAAATTATGGGTTTCGAGGGTAAAAAAAGGTCGGAATAGAAACACTTCTTCGAAACAGGGCTGACGCAAAAGAATCTACTGGAATGTAAACCTGAAAAGTAATGAAGATTCAAAAAAAGGATGCCAGACGGAGGGGGGGTCTCTTTCTAGGTACCTCAAAAAATAATATGTGAATGCCATTTACTGGCCAGCTAGTTAAGAATCGGCAGGGCTTTGAAAGTGAAGGTTTGAAGGAAGCGCATTGTGGCCACTGAATGGGCCAGGGAAGGGGCCCAGACCTCCAGCACACATTTGCTGAAGGGGCAGGGACAAGTGGCTACACCTGGCAGAGCTGTGGCTCACCAATTAAAGAGCTTGTGAGCATTCTTCAACCTCAAGAATGAGCCAAGAAAAGAGGGAGAGAGGAGTGGTGTGGTGAAGGAGAAGGACTGAGGGCGTGGGGGGCGAGGAAAGAGAGGAGCCCCCACCTTTTCGGAGTGGTGGTTAAGTTTGGGAGGGTGGAGAGCAGTGAAAAGGGCCCCCGGGAGAGGTAACCGTTACAAGGCATTGGTTCTGCAAGGAAGCCAGATGGTGAAAGAGGGTGCGGCATAAGCACATCTAGGGCTAAAAGTCCCTCCAAAGTGACAGGGTGGTGTATATGCATGCATACATGATTTAACCAAGGTGTAGACTTCTTTTGACTGTGCATCTATTTTTGCACATAAACCAAGCACTGGTGTGATTAAGCATGTGAGGTTAGGCTCAAGATATTTCCATACATGCGGTTTGGTCGCATTTCCCCTAACGTGGCCCACAATCTTCTCAGTCTACACTGCAAACATGCATTTCCTGCAGTGCCTCTTCCCTAGTGAACAAGGAGTCTAGAGCCAACAATTGACCCCAGTCTGTGGCTATGCCTTACAGGCACTGCATCCATTGTAGTACCCACAATTCCATACAGTGACCACATATAAAATACTATACGAAGCCACGTGACTACATACAAATTATCAGAAAGCCATGAGTAGTAAAAATTGGCATTGTAGTTTTTCTCTACAGTGTAGCTACTTACAAGGAAAAGACCTTGAAAGGACAACAGAAGTTTGAAGTGAGACACAGGAAACTCAAAGCCAAGACTACAGGTTAAGTTTATACTATCAACATTTAGGGGGAAAAATATTACTAAGTATTAAGTTGTGAAAAAAACCCTCTTTTCATGTCCTTTTTGTATTAAATAAAGTCTGTCATACTGACATAGAAGGCAAGAATTTTGATCTCAAAACAAATTTGATTGTAACCAGAATTGTAAGTTTCTCATAACTGTGGCTAGAAAATTATAATATACTTGAAAAGTAATGACCTTGAAAAGAAAACATAGCTGGTCCACCATCAGACAGCTGCTGTGTGGAAAGTGTAGCTGTCTATAGCAGTCTACTTGTACCGTATTAGACATCAGGCATTCGTCAGGCGACAGCATACAATGTGCCACGTTTCTCCTTCTTTCATCGCAGTCCCTGGTTGTGTTCACTGTACACTGCCAACACAGACGTACGATATTAAATGTGTGCCAAACAAGGACGGCAGTCAAGTCCCGTGCAAGAACTGGAAGACGAAGCTTACAAGTTTTCTATTAGTAAGAGTGTATAAAATAAGTGTGGCCTTTTTCTTTGCTTCATGTTCGCCTTTAATGTTAACGTGATATGAAGTGTCACATCCTAGTTTAACAATTTAGGGCTCCAAAATAGCATGCCCAGTTATGATGATGCAAAATCAGAAAGTATTCTTCCCCTGCTTCGAAACCTGTTGATTGTGTGATGAAGAACAAATAATAGCAAAGCGCAAAATTTCAGACTTCTTGTATCCGTCATCATCTACGTCAAATTGGCTCCTCTTCAGCACTCGACTTGGACATGGATGAGCGTGTATCCCAACAGCCCTAAACCACTCAAATGTCAATTTAGAACATGATAGCTTCAGGAATTTTCCTTGCTGTGGTATGACAGACAGTCAAACAATGTGCTGTGACATTTGCTGTAAATCTGGGCAAACAAACATATAAATAAATGTAGTACATGTAAACCAACTGGATAGAGCATTTGCTTTTGGTCAAACGGTGGGCCAATGAGTATAGCTACCACCTCACAATGCCTGGACTGTTCGGGTGAAGACTTGAATCCCGCTCTGTATGTGTGAAGCTGGATCCAGGTGTTCTCTGGGTGCTCTAGTTTCCTCAAACAGTCCAAAGAAATGTGTTTCCCATTCATTGATCACTGAAACTTGACCAAGGTGTAGCATGTGCCTATGTGAGTGTGTTTATGTGTGGCCACCCCGTGGTAATTCAAGGACAGTCCGTCATCCACAGATGTTAAGATGTTAAAAGTAGTGCAGTCCACACATGGCCTCAGTGGAACGACCTATGAAGCAGCAGAACTGTACAAATAAATGTTTACCTACAAACTGAACCATGTATATTTACTCAACTACTTTAACGTTACACAATTTAACTGCTAAAGAGGATAGGAACTCCAGATAAAGAATTATGCAAAAGGGAAAAAAGATCCTGGGCAGCAACTTTTATTGAAAAGAGTAGACTACAGCAATAAAACTAACACTTACCACTACCATCGGAGAGCTGGGCCAAGGTTCAGCTCATTTGTAGAATTATTTAGAAAAGCATGTGAGCAGTCCTCCAACTGCTATGGCAATACACTGGCATGCAGCTGCCAGAGCAGGCAGTCAGGTCCGCGCTGGGAGGCACGAGCAGCCTCACAGTGTCCCACTTCCCCCCGTCCTACACAGCTTTGTTATCTGACACTTAATCCCCTGAAATCACTGTTTAACACCCAGTACTTTAGCCTTTCCACCACGAGCCCTAATGAAGGCCCAAACGTCCTCGTCTGCTTCATTAAACGGCTCAGAAAAGCTTGGGATTAGACAGATAAAGAGAGGGTGAGCCCTGTTGGGATAACGCCCTGCCTCCGACTGGAAAACAGGATTACCGGCACGCTGCGCGTCTCTGTGTATGTATGTGTGCATGACTGCGAGTGTGACTGGTGGCATGGCTGTGAGTGTCACAGACAGCAGTGTGGGGCCACAAAACTCACTCAGCAACTGTGGGAATGTAGATAATGTCTGAGGTGTTCACATTCTTAGGATGCTGAAAAGCTGCACATCTGTATATAACCTCATGCAGCATTGACACTAAAGGCACATTAATAAACATGACCAATTTTCATGAGTGGCAAAACCATTCAAAACTCGCCAAACTTATCAAACAGGGCTGTGTGGGATGTGCCGACGTACGCAGATGGCTGACAGTGTGCTAAGACTATGTGTATGGTGCAAGGCACAGTGTGGGAATATGCGGCTCTGTGTATTGAGTGTGTTGAATACCCTCTTGTCTCTACCAGTTGTTTTTAGGTCACTGGCCAAACTAACATGGTTCCTCATACAATGCAGACAATGCAATCTGGATTTATACAGGACCACTGAATAAAAAGGGTAAAGACACAAAGAAAATGGCACTGTTAATAAAACTGCAACGTAGCAGTCAAACAACTTCATCTTACAAAGGCAGCTCAACAAAATAAATACAATGAGTCTATCTGATACACAAGACTAAATACACTAAAACTCAATTTCATCCTCGCAATACACAGTCAAGCTGCTTTTGAAGTAACTTTCCAGCAGGCTGATATTTATGAAATTTGCAAAAGAAAAAACAAAGCCACGAAGGAAGGACCTTCTGGCCAAGGTGATAAATAAAAGAAAAGGAAGAGGCTATTATAAGAGCCTAAAGAGGAGAACAACGACTTGTAAATGTGACCTCTCTCTGGTGCAGACTGAAAAAGACCTGAAAGGTCAAGCGCACAGTGCCCCACACCGGTTGCAAACCTGGAAATAATGTGTCCGTCAGAAAGGCACTGACATGAATTGAACTCCCTGATATAAAAGCATTTTCTGATTTATTCTCAAGTGGCAAGATAACCAAAAGAATCCCAGAGGATTAGTAAAACAGTCCTATCAAATGTACACAATACTGTCACATATAAAAATCCACTGAAAACCGCTTGATGAACAGTGGAAATCCAAAAAAGTACTCCCTGTTAATTCTACATACAACTACTGGCGTAATCTGATGGGCAGAAACAGCGGTGGCTATATTTTAAGAACCCCACATCTCTATCTATATCCCTGTTTGTTGTAGAAATGCACTGTTGTTTACTGAGTTATGGAAAACTGCCTACTAAATAAATAAATGTACATATATATGTTTGGAAAAGGCTTATTTGCATTTCCTGGCAGCACAAACATGCCCATGTAGACTTATATAAAACAAAATCTGTCCTCAACAGACTAAGGGGATGGACTGATTCTTTGTCTCTCCAGCGGTTTTAAATAAAGCACACCATGTACATCACATGTGTAAGTTCATGCTGATGTGTGTATATTGTATTAAAACAACAGGATGGTGCACACATACATACACACACATGCCGTTTGCAGACAGACTGGAAGCTGGAGAAGAATGGGGAACTGTCACGCTTTGTTCTTCTGCCTGTTAGGTTTCAATGTGTGTAATTAGTTAGCGGGCTGGGGTGGGATGCTGGGACAATTCTGCCCTCCCACTGGGTACCGGGCTGTGGGTCAGCGCTAGGCTTGAACAGAGAAGGGGGGCCCGAAAGGGACAAGTGTGGGGGTACTGATAGAGCCAGGAGAAGAGCAAGTGTAGGGCAGCGCTTGTTTAATCTTTCCTGGGAAAGTAGCGCTGTCTCGTTCCCTGGGCTGAGGGACGCGAGCTGGTGACTGTGACACTGGCCATGCACATACGAGCCAACAGAAAGAACAGCTCTGCAAACACTGGGGGCTCCTGGCAGCAGGATCATGTATGGCCGCTTAGTCACCTAGCTGATGTCTTACTGAGGTCAACTACACAGACTGGTATGGTCAGTATCATTTAATTTACCTTATAGCTCTGCGATCATTCTAACGCATTTTCTTAAGTAAGAAGCCAAGCGTGTTAAGACAGGGTGTTGCAAGAACTGCTTCCACAGCAAAGGCATCACAAAGGACACAACCTCTGAGGTCCAAAGTTCAGTGTGTCACAGTCAATCCAGCTGGTAGCACTAGTCAATTTTACATAAGGGCAGTAATTCTCAATGCTGCAAGGTGTAGAAATGGGGCCCAAGACTGGAATGAAGGGGCACTGCCTGAGGAGGTGTTGGAACTGACTTGCTATCTGTAGTCACAGAAGTAATATGCATATTGCACTACAATGTGAAAAGCATGCAGTGATCTGTCAGGTGAAAGATTATGTTTGGTGCCCCCACAGTGGTCCTACCTGCTGCAAGTCAGCCAGTGAATAAAGGTGGATGTGCTGCAGAAGATAATCTCTGGGGAAGATTCTGAAAGAAATCAGAAAATTTAATCATCAGTGCTCACAATTTGGAAATTGTAAACAGTATCTAGAAAATAAGTACCAGCTCAATGTCATTCCACATGTAAACATTACTTTGTATGTGGCTTTTTCTTTTAAATATTTATTTCAAGAATTTGTGTCTGATCACAGTCATGGCAAAATGCAAAATCATACCATCAAAAATTCACAAAAAGCTAAGGTGTGGAGCACCTCCATAACACTCTGTAACCACAGCAACCCAGAGCCAAGTTGCCTCCAAAATGAGGGTTAACTGAATTGAATCCATGCAGTCTGTGAAACGGACGTTTAAAAGCACTCTCCCTTATTAAAGATGAAGTAGGGATGCTCCATCCAGCTTGCATGGCTATTAAAGCCCTTTTCAGTGCTTCACTGGGCTGCTCTGCCTCCTCACTCTCTCGCCAAGAGCTTCTGGCAACAGCTCAAAATGAGCGGATTGAGGCAGTGACTGGGGAAAAAGGGGGTTAGAGGTCCCATTTTGTGTTGTGCTTCTAAATTAAGCTTAATGCAACCCAAGCAATCTACTCATGTCAAATCCTGATGCAGCGGATGTACTGTGCAACCATCAAGGATGCAATTTCAGGTTCTAGAAAAAGGGTGAAAGAGTAATCATTCCATGGGATCATTATGACAGAAGTCCCCTAAAAAACATGCGGTCGCCATATTTTTCCTCCCCTACCCAAGTGTTATTGATGAGCAAGTGGCATCAAATGGATAAAAGCACTGTCTTCAGTTGGAGGAGAACCATGAAAGTGTCATGTTCTCCTGCTGAAACTTGGAGACAATAAAAAACTCAAAGCAAACAAGTCTTAATTCAATACAACAGGTGGCAGAAAATAAAAACAACTGAAATCTTCTTGCCGCCCAGACAAACAAGCTGAATGACCACAAATTTTTCCATCAAAAAAAAAAAAAAAACCCAATCTGGTATTTTTAAAAGGAAACTCAGCTACAAACATTACAAGGTACACACAATGGGTTGCATTACTCAATATGGAGAAACACATTATAAAAAGGAGATATTGAAGAACAATATACTACAGTAAGAAAACAAAATAGCAACTTTTCTATGAAACAGGATGAGTACAGGATACCCCTCTACATATTTAAAAATGGGAGCACAACATGTTGTACAGATGTTACATGGAAGAACAGTTTTTGTATATACTCAAATGTGTCTAGATTAATCCAGGCAGCATTCAATAGTCCCTACCACTACTGAAACACTTCCATCTGAACATGTCATAGACTGCTGGTTAAGGAACGGTCTTCATTTTTGTGCTCCTGGGGTAAACTACTGGCCTCTGTTCAAAGGTTTGCCAAGATGATGAATTGTAAGTATCAGGTCAGTTAACAAACAGAGCAAAGCTAACTCCAAGGTGGCTGGTACAACACTAGGCTCATGTTTACTGAGTCCGTTTACTCTTCATATACACAAATGTTGGTTTTACCTCTGGGGCAAAAACCTTGGTGAGTGGGTGACTTGCCAAAGCACTCTTAGAAATAAAATCACTATCACTGATGTTTTACACCATCAACTGTGTCCAGAGGAGAAAACTGGCTGGATGATTAAAATGAATTATGTAATCATGAACAGTAGTAACACAACCTTTTTGCTAAACTACCAGATTGACTTTGTGCAGGAAGTAGGGCAGAAAAGTCCATGTGCATGTGTGGCTGTGTAATGATGGTATTATTAGTACTGTCCTAGCTGGTTTGTCGGTTATAGTACACATTATATCAGCCTGACAGAGGGGGCTCAGACAAATCTCTCTGCTGTCTCAGCGTGGGTAGTGTAAACACATACAGGCTTTTTCCAACCATCAAGATCTGTAAATTTTACCACAGGATTGATAGCTGGGATAATATTTTAGTGCCACCATGATCATTAATTCTGCAATGTTTTGAAGTTCAGGGCGTTAGCTAATGGTGGAGAGCCATAAACACAGGACTGAGTATGCGCTCTTTGCTGAAGCTGCCGTAAACAGCGCTGCCAGCGGAAGGCCCGTCAGCCGGGGCAGCTGGGATCACTCGAGTGTGCAGAGCCACA
The DNA here is from genome assembly GCA_018136845.1 of Heterotis niloticus. Taxonomy (NCBI): domain Eukaryota; kingdom Metazoa; phylum Chordata; class Actinopteri; order Osteoglossiformes; family Osteoglossidae; genus Heterotis; species Heterotis niloticus. The sequence continues at coordinate 18,387,248 of CM030901.1, read as the reverse complement.
GGCGTGGGCAACCCCCTCCGTAACCAGTGAGCTTCAAACGGCCAGAGTCTGACGTCATCGAGCAGGACTTCAAAGCAGCAGGTGAGAGTTGGGCGTTCCCATTCACAAAAAAAATCTTATACATGAACAAACAGCCCAGCACATGGAGAGAAACCTGAAGGTTGTGTCACTGACAACTATCTGCAATGAGCAAAATAAACAAATGAAAAAAGCAGGCAAGGATCTGAAATGTAAATGTGTGCAAGTGGATATGTAAAATATGTCCTTACGTATGTGACACAGTACACATCCATGGTAGACACTAATGGATTGCAGCGTTGACAGAATAGGGTGGGGATCTGCTGCCCTGAAATGAAAGTTGGAGGTAGGGGAGCAGAGATGCTGCTTTGCTGTGTTTATGCCGCATGAGCTGAGAACTGCCCAGAGTAAGTATCCCTGTGGGTGGAAAGGAAAGGGTCTAATATCCAGCCGGGTCATATCAAAGTTGCTAAAAATGGTACCACCCCCCTTCGGTACTTCGTGGTCTGCATTAAAAAGACAAATTGGTGTCATGTCTACAGCGGAATGCTGCTATACACAAATCTTAATTTCCAAGAAATGGCCACTGCAGAACCATCAAGGCTCAACACCACATACCATGTCCAGTTTCTACATGTGAATGCTGTTATAAGGCTGCAGAAGACAAAAGATGGCCCTGAAGCCCTGTTTCTTGTAAATGCTCCACCTGCAGCTGACAGGTGAAAAGCATACTCTTCTTCTCATGTGGATCAAGGTTAGTGGTGAAAGAAGTCAGAAGGGTTAGTGGGTGCACAGCAGTTCTGCAGCACTGAACTCTAAAAAAACTCAGACCTTTTTTCATCACACAGGACCAGTAACCCACCTGCCTTGTGTAAACGCAACCTCAGCACATCCCCAAGCCAGCTGTATAGGCTTGCAGTAAAGCTCTGCACATCTCAAAAGGAAAGTAGCTAGACTATCTGAGTATGTGTGGCCCTTCAAATACCATTTTTGGCCTACAGGCTAAGCAAAAAGGAAGAAAAATTAACAGTGACACATAATACTGACAGTAAGTTAAAGGAGCAACCAATATCTGATCACTGACATGATGTATCAGACCATAGCACACAATGTTTAAGACTTCTTATTTTCCGAACTGTCACCTTAAGGTGATTATGACAAAAAAAATGCATCTTTTTGAAGACTCACTCTTTAACGTCACAATCAAACCATCTTTAGCAGCTCATTCAACATCATCTCTCTATGATAACCTAGCTGTACTGCCAGAATTCCAAACCTTGACACAATGCACGAGGAAAGAAACATATATGAACAATATAACCACAAATGACTACAAAATTAATAGCTTCCTACTTCTTCCTCACTGGTTCTTACTGGAAACATTTGGCAGAACAGGTACCTCTGATGAGACCTCTTCAGGGAGGACACCCTACCATTAGCTTTCTGAAAAAGCCTACCCTCCCTATCCACTTTTCTTATGGGAGGGGGCATGAACATTCAGAGGTCAGAGGTCCCTCCTTCCATGCATTTGTTTAGCTCTTTCTCTCACAGTTCCGCTTGCCGGATTGAGGAAACCGCTCAGCTGCTTCACAGGCCTGCCAGACAAAACAAGCCAAGGCAATTCTGAAATGTATAGCTTGTGAGACAAAGGCAGGGGGATGTCTGGTGAAAAAAGTCACCCAGTGCCAACACATTAGATAACCTGACTGCCACTAAATAGGCATTGTGTCCTTGTACACGTGTACGTATACATTTTACAATAAACATGAAAGGGAAGCAGGAATAAGCCATTCTTGGTCTCTTGCTATGCTTATTTCATTTCATGCTTTCTCAGACCCACTCGACTAGGAACAGGAACGCTGACTTGGTTTGCTTTTCTCTCTGTGTCTTTCTTATCCATGCCTCTGACTGTCTCCCAGAGGGACTATGTGGCTGCTCACTTCCTGTACTGAGTCCACGTCAGGGGCAGTCCTCACCTCCGGCGCAGGTCTTCTGCCACGGCGGCACGACAGCTGAAGAGGTAAGCACGGAGGGACTGGAGCTGCTGCCGGAGCCGGAGTGTGGCCGCCAGGGCCTCACAATGCTCATACAAGCATGGGTTCAGCTGCTGCACATCCAGTAGGGGCTCCTCGTACACAAACTCCAGGAACTCCTTAGCCTGCTTTGACACCTGTGCCAGGGGGTGGGAGACAGATGCTCAGAAAAGGTCAAGAAAGCAACAGGAAGTGTCCAGGGCTTGCAGGTCTGTTTCAGAGTTTTCATTCAAACTTTCTATATTTATCTGTGTTTATGTTCATTTTAATATGTTTTGTTGAGTTCTCCAAACAAAGCAACTAAAAGAGTTTATACTTAAGTGTAAGGGCAGTGGATATTATAATTCAAGTCACTTACTTATTAGTTTGGTACAAAAGACACATATGTAGAGGTGGGTAAATAACTAAATATGTTAATGCACAAACACAAAAACTGAAGTGGCTTTGAAGGGGAAAAAGTACACCTACCTTATGTTTACTAGTGTCCCAGTTGTGCAGGAGGCGGGCAGGAATGAGGAAGAGATCATCCTCATGGCAGCTGGGGCAGTAGTACCAGCCACTGTAGTAGCATACTTTAGCCTTTGCTCGGGACAGGCCCACGGGCTTCTGACACCCTGTAAACACACACACACACACACACACACACACACACACACACACACACACACACACACACACACACAAGCCATAAACCAGGTTACTATTATGGAGTGAAAAAAAAATGTTAATTATGACACATAAAGGAAAATTTCTTTTATGGAAAAGAACCACCCTGAACTTTCCTAGCCTTATTTTGGCTCTTCTTAACAATGAAATTATTTCAGGATCTGCTCAAGTAGCACTTTTATGGCCCAGTGACAATTCAAATACCAATTATTCCCTTTTTCTACATTAGACTGTAAACTGTTAGTAAACTAGATGCAAAATTACTCATTTTTTATGGCTTCTACTTGTCTCCCTTTGCTACATATGAACAACCACAAAAACCTAAACCTAACCTACAGCACATCACTTTTGGAGAGTTTCTTGAACAAATTGTTCACTTTTATAAAATGGGTAATTGTGGTTCAAAGGCCAGTCTTCCAAGCCCTGCTTAGGACTTTGCCCCACATGATAATACGTGAACATTTACTAGTTTCGCAAACCACATAGAGAATATATGTAAATCACCACCATATCTCACTGTGTTTTATCCATTTATTGGCAGCTTATGAGAAGCCAATTCCTTTACTCAGTGACTGATGAACTATTCTGCTTAGTGACCCCTCTGGTGCATTGACTGTGATTTAAGGTTGATACTGTAATTAACACAGGAAACTTTGCAAGCCTCTCTTCTTCATGTCATTTGATGAATACCCAACCCAAAAGTTGTTAGCCTTGTTTAAATAATCTGGATTTTTTAAAACTAATTTTTTTTTTTTTTTTAAATTCAGTCCTCACTTCCGGCGCAGGTGTCAAAATATCCTGTATTACACATATTGCACCATATGTTATAAGTATACAAATTAATGACAATATAAAGTGGTTTTTAATTAAATAACTGATGTTTAGAGTGTTTTATCATGCTGAAATCATGGGTTTAAAGTTATATAGTTGTTTTTAGATGGGTTGGGGGCCCATCATTATTATTTTTCTTCCCATTTATAATAATGGGAAATGGGCACTTGGTATCCAAAAAGCATTTATGGACCTACCCCCCTTTATGAATGTACAAATACACACAAGAAGTTGTGCAGATCAAAAAGCACATAGCAAGTCTGTCCTCTAGTCACAGCTCAGAACTTCAGTGCTGAACTGCTGTGAACTACAGAAGCGTAGCTGCCTTAGGTGTCGTGGTACAAAGCTAATTCTGAGATTTTAGGCAAACAGGCAGGCTGCATTGTTTCTCCAAAGTGTAGCCCAGACATCTCCCCGAAAGCTGACTTTACATACCGCGGGCAAACCCAAACAATGACCACACACCAGCAGCCAGGTGTCACTTATCAGAGAAAGGTAGGCAGGTTGCTTCAGAAGCCCAGGAAGGGGAGAGATGTGGAAACAGCTGGGGGAGGGAACAGTGGCTGGTCTGCACATTTACTCTCAGCCAAGTGTGGCATCTCAGCACTTCAGAGACTGAGAGCAGGGGAGGTGGAAAGAAACAGAAAAACAACCAGCATGCACTGCAGCCAAAGTGAAGAAGTGATGCCCATCAGGTAAAACCATGCAGTTGAAAGAACCAAGCCATAAAAACAACTTTGAACACTCTGAATAAGAGCAGATGCAGCAGAAAGTATAGTGGTTAGCTACAGCTACCTCCTCTCAAGCAGACACTGGGTTTGAACCTCTGCTCCCATTGTAGTTCCCTTAATCATGCCTCTTACCCTGAACTGCTCCAATAAAAATTACCCAGCTTTACAAATGGGTAAATCATTGTAAATAGCTAAGTGTACAAACCTTATACTATAATTTGCTTTGGAAAAGTGTCAGCTAAACTAATAAATATCAATTATAATAAAGTTCAACATATAGCACCTTTCATTTTAAATTCAGAGGGATTTTTGCCAGTTAAATTGCTCACATTAGCAAGCAGACATGAAAGAATTTTTTTTTTGTAAACATGGTCTTGGACCCCAATGTTATGTTTGTTTGGGTTATTTCAAAGAATGAGGGAACAGGGCAAAAAGATAAAAGAAATTTTTAAAAAAATTTTAAAAAGTCATCCATATATTGTAAGATTTTTATCATGCAAAAAGTTATCCATTTACAGTAGATAATCTTGGATAGTGGAAAAGGTTGCAAGTTGTTTTCGACAGCTAAGCACCCAGATTCCACATTAACGCTACATCATCACCACTAAACAGCTCACATGATTTGTCAGGAAACAAGTCCATTGGGAGCTGGACTTGGGACCAGGAAAATAAAACCCTGTTACTGTTTCATCAAAATGGTCCAAAAGAAACTCCTTCAGTTCCAGAAAGATACAGGAAGTCTTCACACTATGCCAGTACAGGTTTAAAAGTGATGCATATCGAGACACTAGAGTGAGGATATTTTTATCATAAGAAATAAGTTATAACATATAAACATATGAAGATGGATGGACTCAGAAACAAAGACAATAGACACAATCATTTCAATATAAAGGACACAAGAGAAGGACAAAAGTTTCAGGGGACATTATTTACATGGTCACCAGGACAGCAGACGAATACCCATTCCAAACCAGGTTCTCCTGCCACCCCAAAAGTGCTCAGTTGGGGGGGTGGCAGAATGAGCAGTGAAGCCTAGAAAAGCGCACTTCTTCAGAAGGCCTGCTACAGGGTCTGTGCCCGTTCAAGGAAAGACCCCATTCCCTTCTCACAGAGAGAAGGTCAATGAATGAACAGTGAGCAGTTATGTCTTCACAAGATGGTTGTAGCTCACACACTCTTTCAACTGTCTGCTTATTTACACTGAGTACCTCAAAGAGAGAAGGAAGAAGGGGGGGGGGGGAAAAAAAAAAAAAACTTTATATGGGAAGAGACAAGAGGCTGGCTTTGATGTCCCTCACCAGAGTGACAGGCACTCTAATGAAGATGTGTAATCCAGCAGAAGATGGTGCAAGATGGGGGGGCTACCATACACACCTTTGATGTAAACGTTTCACATCCTCCCCACCTTACCCAAAATCCCCTCCTTCCCCAACTCCTGCTGCAGCCCTGCCATTGTCCGAGCAGCAGCCAGACTCCTATTGATGTGACATTTCTGCTCCTGCCCTGGTGACCCTGTGCTCCCCCCACTCCTTCTGCAACGTCCACCCCCTTTTCTGCCACTGTGAATAAAAACACTTTGAATTACAGAGGTCAGGCAAACTTTGAGGGGCGGTCTGGGAAACGGGCGGCATGTTCGGTGAAAAAGAGAGGGAAGCACTTGGGCATCAAACGACCATCGTCAACTGCCTTTCTGCCAAGCCACGTCATTCACCAGTTTCATTAAATCAATAAATACTGCTCATTAAATGGCACTCTGTGTGGTTTGATGTTACATTTCACATTAAGCAGATGGGCTATGAGGTCGTATGTATATATGCTTAAGGCGGCAACATTAAAACTCATTTCACACAACATTACACTACCAAATTTTTCATGTTTGATGTGAGGCCACCACTTTGTAAGATGGATGGATGCATTATTGCTGGAGTCCTAAAAGGAGGTCAGGAGATTTATCTGCTGCTGGAGGTGGGCACCGCAGAGTAGAGAGGAGAAATAAAGAAAGAGCATGCCATTACTTTCACTCTATGCCCAGGATGTATAAGATCTAAGAATAGGGGAAATCTAAGTCTAAAATGTGATTACAGGTTGTAAATACAAAATCCAACACTAATAGACAATACATGGACATCGAATGTGTATTGTGCTTTGATGACAAGAGGACCAGAGCCTCGTGGCTATAAGATCATCATCTTCTACCTCTCCCAGAAGTAAGGGATGTGTCACAGCAAACTGTAGGCAGAAACCTGCACCTGATGATTGTGTCACACATGGTGACTAAACCAGCCACAAAACTGTTTGGCTTTCTGATGCATGTGCACCCTGTGCCACAGAAGGCTTAGTGTGCATTTACGGACAGCCAGAGGGAGTGGCACAGAGGAGTCTAGGAAACTCACATTTTCTGTCACTGTCTTGTGCACTCAATTGAAAATTAATGTAGGCTGACTGGCAGGCTGTCATGGCATGTGTTGCCTTCATTATTCACTTACATCAGCCACTTTTTCCATGCATTTTTTTTCAAAGGGTAACCTGCATAAGGCTATCATGTACTTTTTTTAATTGAATGAAGTTTACTATTCAAAAACCTTGTATAGGGTGAGAAGTAACTGTGTGCCAAATTCCATGTCTATGGCTTAAATAAAATGAAAATAAAAAAAAAAGCTGTGCATGAAGGACAGAAAAATAGAGACTGAGCCTTATAGACATAGAGGTGTGAGTGCAAGTTTATGTTAGCATTTTGGGTTAGGATTATACAGTGAACCAATTTTTGGCTTTATACTGTACGTAGTTTGTGACTTAGCTGTAACTGCAAAACTCGGGTAGATGTGTTTCACATTTTGGAGATAAAGCAGTACCTCTGTGTGTGTTAGCACTGGGAAATGTGGTGGGGAGGCAGGATGCTGCTACAGATTGGCTGATGTGGTAAGCTATAGAGAGAGCTATTCATTGTGGGGTAGAAGTGTCCCTTTCTCTGTCTTTCCTTTGCAAATTCTTCCAACTGTAGTTAAGCAAGGTGTGGCCCTGGAAAATCTTGGGGTGGAGCAACGTGCATAGGGGACAAATGCCTGCTTTTGGAAGGCTGACAATCTGGGACTTGGGGTGATGAAGGAGAGGGACTGGGGTGCCAAATCAAAGCCTTCTCAGAAGGGTGGGGACAGAATTCCCTTTCAAATGGCCCCACAATCCCCCTGAAACTCCTCACATTAGCCACCTCCCTCTTTTCGCTTAGTCCACAGGGCAGCACACGACCCCCACCTAATCCTTCCGACATCTCCCTGGAGGCACAACATATTTGTTTAGGGCAAAGTGATTAAACTGTAGCTGACTGGCCCCGGAATACCCTACCACAGCTAAGTGATGGACAAGCAATAAGAGGAATTGGCTCTGGAATGAAAAGTGGACAGGTCCATGGGGGCAGGGTGAACCAGGGAGCCTTCAACTGCAACTGGAGGAGAAAGGGCTTGGAGTTAGAATGCTGTCCCCAGGTTCACTGTTCTCAGTTCCCTTTTCTGGGTTGACATGTTTCAGTTAAAAGCAAAGTCTCACCCCTGTATCAAACAATTATACCCCGCTGTGGTTGCTGCCTGAAGGCTGCTTTGATTTTAAAATAAACCCCCCCCCCTAAATTTTTATAGGCCAATTATTGTCAGGTGCCTGGTCCCCTTGTTCACTGTGGCTTTAAAATTCCCCACATTAAATGGGCCAGTTGTTATGCCAGGGGAAGGGTGAGGAGAAACCCATTCACTTCCTCTATGTGATTCAGTGTCTCAAAACAGTTATGACAGAGAAGAAAGCAAAAAACTATGACCAATGTCAACTGACGAACGTGGACAAATATGCAGGAGCGCTGCAGGCCAACGTGCATCTTCAGCGTGACTCAAAATGCTAAAAATGAAATTTTACACTGATGTTTCATGTAATAAAATTGCCCACATTTTATCCCGATGCCCACCATCTTCATGCCACCTTTAATGGTAACCACAACACAGCACATAACTTTGGAAAAACATGTTCGCAAAGGATTCTGGGTAAATCCCATATTGTTAACTTGCTAAAATTGCATATTGGCAAGATAGCAAACAAAACATAGTGGTGTTTAAAATGGTTGATACTTAAAAATTACACTGAATTGGAATAAAATATCACAATAAATTTTGCTCTACTTAGGAAAACGTGATTGTCTTGTTAATTTTGCACACTGTACTGATTAATGGTCAGAATATGCAGGCATTTTTGGAAGCCACAATCTATCTCAGTACGGTAGAAATAAATACTATGGTATTTATGTTAGAGCTTACAATGATGCTTCATGTGTAAGTATATTAACAGAATGAGCTGAACATTTTTCACTGCATACAGTCTTTACAGTACAGTACAGTGTTTAGCAAGATACTGGATACATGGATAATTTACTTAAGTGAATACGGTCTCCACGGTTTTTTTTTGGATAATTCACTTCCATGGATAAAATTTTTCAGTTCTGCAACCAATATTCCTATATTTACAACATTGGTTAAGTGGACACATCTATTTCTCTCTTTGTCAATCATAAATCAGTTAAACTAACTGCAGGCATACGTCGGCAGGCATACGTCATCGACCGTCCACATTATTAACTGCCACTATCATCAATAGCTGCCATTAGCTTCCACTCATCATATATTAGCTTGGTTCAGGTCATAAACAATCTTTAAAGTATGCTACAAACTATGGTAAATATGTTAGGGATGTGAGGATTGCTTTTGCCACGAGCCACTTGCTACTGTTGTGACAGTTTGTAGCCAGATATGATAATCACAATTACATGTGAACTGTTTTACCCAATAATCTTGCAAGACAAATTTTGTTACCACAACTCTGTATTTAAGAACTGTTTGTAATCTAATCACTACTAAACACACCTTTGCTAAGAAATGAAAGGAAGAACTGTAGTTATAATTATATAACACTGCCTAAACCCCAACAAAATACAAACCTGTAAAAAAAAAAAAAAAAAAAATCTGACAACATATGTTGTCATTTTATGAGAGCACGGTGAGTGTCACACATTATGTCAAGAAACAGTGAGCTGTTGTAGCTGCATCCAGCAGAGGCTTTTGGTATGAAGGTGTTTAGGGCTAAGATTCTTACCTGCACACCTGAAGCTCTGGGCTGTGAGGCCCTTCTCCACAGCCAAGCAGGAGAGGATACCCAGGAAGCTGGTGGTGACTGACTGCCGTTTGCCCCGCTGAGCATCCCGGTGCCGCCGCTCTCGGGTAGGCTTGGTCCGTAGCTGGATGGCCATGGGACCATTGCTGGAGCTACGCTGGGCAGCAGCAGCTGTACGGAGAGTTTCCACCCAATCTTGAGCCTTGCGCTCAGTCTCTGCTTGAAGCCGAAGCACTTCCAGATCAAACACCGCCTGGAAGCGAGTGCGGCTACCCTCTGAGTCATCGCGCTGAACTGCCAAGCAACTAGATAGCGCGTACCTCAGGACAGGTTCTGATACGGGTCCCCGGCCTTCTGTTGGGAAAGCCTGCAACTGGGTCTTGCTCAGGACAAAGGTGAAAGCCCGCCAGTTGTTCTGGTCAGTGCGCTGATAAAGAAGGCCAGACTTTAGCACATCTGGGCAACGCTGGGTAAAGATGGGCAGGGCAGTAGGGCGGAGTAGGGGGCGGGGAGTGGGACCAGGGGCAGCAATGGAAGCAGGATTGGGGAGTTCCCCTTGCTGATGTGCAGGGCGGGCAGCCAGCACATGCTCCCACAGGCACCGGCGCCATTCCAATGCCTCCCACTGGCAGGGTGCACGCAGCTGTAGACGGGTGCTGTTGAAGAAGACCGCCTGCAGCACACAGCCATCTGGTGGCAGCGGCGCACCCACACTGTGGCAGTGTGACAGCGAGTAGGCTGTACACAGCTGGCGGTTGCCGCTACTGTCCAGACCATAGATGCGCAGTTCACAAGGTGTGAGCTCCACATGGCAGGCACTCCAGCGCCCAGAAGATCCCTCGCGAAGCTCCAGCTCACCTTGCTTTACTATGCTGGAGCTGCTCTCCTTGTCTCCTGAAACATACAGATCACATCAGTTCACACAGTGCTCTGGTATCAAAGTAACACATAACAAAAAGACAGTTTAACACCTGTACAATGTACAAGAGATTTTTCTAAAATTTCATTCTGAGATTTACAAACATATGGAAAACATATACTTGCTACAAAACTGCCTTCCACAGCCCTGAAGGAAATGGTAATATGTCGATCTATGAACCAACATTTCTCCATGATAACAGAAGGCATGACTTAACGTACTGAACGCACCAAAGTCTGCCCATCTTCCCAACGAGCACCAAAATGTCTGTATAAGCTGCTTTGCCAAGCTAAACCACGGCCGCCCAGGATGCGCCATGATGCTGGAACACCTGCTTGAGTGCCGCTTCCGTGGCTGGCTTCACTTGTGATCGCATGGCTGCGTCATCACCGCACCAGCCAAAACGTGTTCCAGTGTGGCAGACAATGGTTGCATTTGTGCCTCTGCTATGACGTCATCTGCTGCCTCCCTCAGCTGTCAGAGCAATAACTATAGGTCTGTACTTGTAAAATAAATAAATAAATAAATAATAATAAAAAAAAATAGCCAGGTTTGCCACAAACCCTGGATTGATAAGAAAAAACTGTTAGAAAATAAAATCAGAAGAGTGGAAATGAGGGAACAGGAATTAGGCCAGCTGAGTGACAAACTAAGGTCCGGTCCAGATCACTGCTCAATGAGAAGTTATTATTGGCCAGGAGTCTATAGGTCTCAGGGTAACGTGAAACAATGTTCTCCTCACAATGTATTATGTCCTTGCATAAACCACCTACAGTTTAAACCAGACAGGTGGATCACACCACACAATGTGTACCAGCCTGTGCTCACCCTAAACATCTAAGCTCTTACGCTTTAAGGGGAAGACATGAAAACTACACAATTACAATTCGCTACATCGGGAGAATAAGAGATAAAACACAAAAAACAAGAATGACTATGGTGACCATAAGTTGAGCGAGGGCTATATGTGAATATTCAACTGTAAGTGTGCTATCAGCAGAGACCTGCCAAATTCCTTTCTGAAACAGACACCAAGGTGGCCTCTGAGACCACTATGTTACTCATGAGCACACTGGCATTGTTTGGAAGTTGACTTTATTAAACAAACACGTTTTGCTATTTTAACCTGTATGAAATAAGAGAATGGATTAGTGTTTCTGTTTTAAAAATAACATTTTCTGGGTATTCAGCAGAGAAAACCTGGCCCAGTGCTGAGGTTTGTAGTAGTGGAATTGCCCCGTGATTTACTCCTCTACTTTCAAAGGCTGAACGGATGAGGACAGAGAAACGCGCCATTCGCTTCATGTTGCGTAAAAGGCGAGGCACTCTGCTGCGACTCAATTAGCGTCAGTGCCTCAGCCGCCCAGCAACCAGGAAACAAAGTCCCCCAGCTGCTGTGGACAGGGCTTCACAGTAGAACTCCACAGAGGCACTGTGACAGGTGACCTGAATCTGGCCCAAGATAAAGACATAAAACACTGCAACACAATGATACAGATAAATTCTCTTACAGCATTTATTTTCACTCTGATACCATGAAAAGAACATTACCAACTTTACCAATACCTAATTTGTTAAGCCCTACCAGACTGATGGACTCACTCACCCACTTTCATTTCTTCCAGATAATAGCCAGAATCACTGGGCACCAGGCTATGAGACTAAAACCTGGATGCCAGTCAATAGCTCGCTAGGCACTTCCATATCCGCACAATACAGACAACTTAGAGTCACCATTCTACCTGAAACACACATTTTTGGACTGTGTGGAGAAACCAGAGCACCCAGAGGAAGCCCTCACAGAGATCAGGAGAACAGGTAAACTTCACACACACTGAGCAAGATTCAAACCCATGCCCGAAAATGACTTTTGACTTCTACCCAAAGACCATCGATCTTTATTCCCTAAATAAAGACCTAAGCGTCACTTTTTATCCAGATTTTGCATTAAAACCTTAGCTTTAATCAATATGCAGATTTGTGGGCTCCCCGGTCCCAATCACAGCAGCATTTGTTTAAATTAAAGAACTGTTCAGTTCAATTACATCAACAATTCGAATAGCATGGCTTTGCTCCAAACACACAACATGGCCAACAGCCAAAAAAAGTCTGGGGGGTGGAGGCAATACTATATAGTAGGGGTATAAACACTGCACCTGTGAAATAGAAAATGAGTGGGAGAAATACCACCAATTGTAAAACAGCACTGAATAAACTAGCCTGGAGTCTACTGGACTAGTTGGATGATTTTAAATACAAGTAAAGAAATACTCATAAGCACCACTTTCCTGATTTAGTAAATTATTCTCACCATTATTTAAAATATTTTTCATTCCATAAATTTTATTCTAAGCAATAAACTCATTTGGCGCAGAATTTAGCAAAAGGCTGCTACCCATCATTATGTGCATGTGTGTGGGACCTTATAAAGAGAGAATATTTATTCACGTTTGCTAATAGTTACTGCCTTCTTCAGTCAGAAATGGACAGCATTGACTTGTACTCCTTCCCTGACAAGTTGTCCTGTGTACAAAGGCAAGGTGGGTAACATCCATCAGCATTAGGGTAAAAAATTGAGCCGTAACTCTTAAAATTTCCCTAGAGATATAGTGTGGCGGCTGTAAGGGACAAAGGGAGGTGGCGTTCAAGGCACAGGCCGACTGCTGCTTTTGTCTGCGTGATTTAGTCATAGTACTTCTGCCTGTCCTTGGCACTCATGGTAAAGATACCATGGGGCAGGGAAAGAGCAATGCTATGTTTTTACCAGAAAATAGTTTGTTTTGGGAAAGTAGGGAGAACAGGCTTTTTTTTTTTTTTTTTTTAAACAGATCAACAACTGTAAAGCTATTTAGGGAGGAGACAGATCAGCTTCACCAACAGTCTTCAGTAGTTGCAGTACAATAATAGTTCCAAAAATGACAACATCCTTTTAGTTAAGGTATCCAGTATTACATTTAATTTTTTTTTTTTTTTTTTTTTTTTTTTTTAAATAAAAGGATAGAGCTGGCAAAAATGTACCTACATAATATATTATGGTTTGCTACCATGAACTATTCCCTAGCCTTGTTTTTATATCACACCTCAATAGTATTTATGTTGAAAAGATATGCTAATGTCCATAATACCACAGATAATTGAAGCTTGTTTTAATGTCTTCTCAGGTTGGTTTTGTCCCAGAAGCACAATCTGCATTGTAAGCTACCTTTTCAGAGCATCTCATTATCATTCAGTTCTAACACAAGCAAACACAAGAACACAATACAACAGCAGCATGTTTGCCCCAACTGTAGACTGTCTGCTTGTAAAACAGCTCCAGCACTGTAAGCTGTATGAACTGCAGGCTGTAAGATCATGGTCCTCCTCAGGAGACAAGGACAAGGTTTCTGCACCTTATTGTCAGAGCAGACAGAGGTTCTGTCAGTGGCTTTGTGTGCCTCCTCTCCCTGAAGTGGATGCACCCATCTTCTCTCAGCCAGGACTCACAAACACAGAGGTGATTTCATTAACCTCCACAAAAGAGGAACACAGGGCATCACGAGGAAAGCGGGGAGGTGCTGGAAGATGCACCTGGGCAGGGCAACTTCTTATACACACACACACACACACACACACACAGCAGCTTTATAAATAAACAGCCTCAAGTATCATCCAATGATGGATACATGAGCTTGATGCTGTTCTTTATATTTTCCTCATGTGACGCAGAAGAGTTTGTACTTCCACATCTTTAGAGAGACTGTGCTTTTATTCTAAAACCCAATCGTATTAATAAATGTAAAACTACAGGTCCAATTCACATTGCTTTTTGGTGATGACGTACAGTTTACTTTATTATTTTTATGATGCCAGCAATTATTTTAGCTGGCATGGTTAAAAAAAAAAAAAAAAAAAAAAAAAAAAAAGAGCATAACACAGGCTTTTTAAAAAGATTAGCGTGAAAATGAGAAAATTTATTATTTGCTTTAAAGTGAACTAAATATCACAACCAATGGCCAGTTGGATGAAAATCTCCATATCTAAAACAATCTCTGTGTTTGTTCATTTTGAGCAACTATGTTTTTCATGTTACAGACTAAAATTTGGCACAGTACTCACCCTAACTGGGGTTTTTATGTAGTCAAGGTGGTTAACCTCAAAAAAGGCCTCCTGCCATTTTGAATATAAATTTTGGTCTGAAGTTGGATATAATGTATACATTAAAACCATGACAGTTATTTTCTGCACATCACTACAGCTGGCACATGCTTTGCCCTCTGTACCATTCATGTTTTTGACCACAGAAGCTAGTAGCTTTTCTATGTGAGCACCTATGTGCCAAACATGAACATCAGACCATATTTTGTTTTCTGTGCCCGAGTAAAAGGAGGAAAACGGGGGTGACAGTTCCAGTGAATGTTGAACGGGTGGTGATAAGGGGTATGTTTCTGCACAAAAAGAAAATATAATTTAATTTTTACATCTAAACACACGTACACAACATTGCAAACATTGGTAATGTTATGGTAGAAAAATTTGGCTATAAATAGTTTGTTATTTTTTTCCTTTCCACATCACTATGATTGACATGTGTGTCAATCTGTGGCATTCACCCATTTTACAGCACCAACAGTACTTATGTACAAAATGCAAACACTTTAAGGGTAGTACAATTGGGAAATTATGCAAAGCGTTATGACATTTTACCTTCCAACAATATACTTTTTGACCCAGTCAGCACCTAAGTTGTAGCCCATATACTTATTAATAAGTTGGGAATTATTTTTTAAAATGCTCAACAAACACAAAACTGCCTGCAGTTAAGCACTGACACACACAGGATCAGAGAGAACATGTGCATCTTTCACTCTTTACCCTTACGACAGGATTCCCTCACATAATAAAAGCTTTTTACTACAACTCAAAGTAATTTTTACTTAATTCACATAAAAAGCAGCCAAACCTCTTTAAAATGCCTTTAAAAAAAAAAAAAAAAAAGTTTCAATTCAAAATACAGTTCTTGGAGACATCTGACAAGGTAAACCTAACTCCACCCACATGGGTGTGGCTTCTGTACATCCGAGTTATCTGATATAAACCAATAATATAATTAGCAAAAATCTCTAGACTGTATTGTCCAGACATAATGCAATAAAGTTTTAAAGTGCTAAAACTTGAAAGTGAAAAGAATTAAGTAAACTCTGAAGTGATCAAAAGGTACAAAATTCTCTTTAAAAGCAATAACATTACAAATGATTTTGTACGATTGTTTTTTTAAAAATGACAAACCCTTCAGAGAGAAGTTATGAGTGATTACAGTTAGGAGAACTGTATGTTTAAGTAGTATTCTAATAATTATTAAAAGAAATAAAACTAATAAAAGAGCAAGTTTATTATAACGGTACTATAAATAGTCAGTGATCAACAGGATATAAAAAAAATAAACTTGTGTAATGTACAAGGAGCTCCTAACATGTGGGTCTTAAGCCTGGTTTTAAAAAGTTTTCAGAGTATTTAAAATATTTTGAACACATTTTTAAATTAGATTTTTCTTCATGTTTAGAAGATAATTAATGAATTTTGCAAGTTTGGTTTGTAAATGTATACCAAGTGGTCCGAAGGACTGCACCTCTTTGACAGGGCATGAGTCAGATCACAACAAATGTTCAACTCACTTCCAGTAAGTCTTAAAGAAGAACCTTTTGTGGTCTCAAATGTCTAATCTGTTTCCCTATTTAATGGTAACAAAGAATTCATTTCACAACAATTTACTTTATGAGCAGATCTTTAGGAACAAATTATGTTTACTCAAATAAGGGAAGCCTGCTCTTCTACAGAAGTGTTGACAGAATGCTTCACCAATTACAGGAAAGGACGACAGACAGATGTTACCTGCTGATCTGCTCCCTACCTTGTCTCCTGTCATTGAGATCCACCATGTTTTTCAGTGCATTCTTATCAATCGTCAACACACCATTGTCCATGTATGTCTTGTAGTTGGCATCAGAGCGGGAGCGGTTGTGGCCACGTTTGAAAGGGCCCATAGAGCAGTTATCATCCTTAGTGTGGGCAGCCAAGTCATTAGTGGAGCGTGCCCGACTTCGCTTGCCCTGTCGCAGGCCCAGGATACTAAAGGGGGGTGGCTGGCCAGCCCAGGCCAGATTACGAGGTGACACTTCAAGCTCATCAGTAGCCAGTAGTCCCAACAGGCCACTGGTGCCCAGCCGACCAAAGGCTGACACCCCCTGTAACTTTGAATGGCAACTTTCATCCACCGGCGCCCCTTCTAGACAATGCAGAAAATCTTCTGTTACTTCCAGGGCAGGACTGATGTCTTCCATATCCAGCCCTTCCATTTCCAAAGTGATTATGTGAGTGGAGGGGAGGGGGCACAGGCAGCAATTACTGTTTAAAGGCTTTTAAACAGCCTTGCTGGAGAAGTCAGGCAGAAGAGATTCCAAAATGCCCCAGGCCAGGCAGACAGAGCTGCTATCAGGAGCCAAGAGGAAAGTGCTTGTGCCTGGAGGTCCTCGTAGGCTCACTCTCTTTCTGGGGAACAAACTTCCACAGACTTGGCCAACAGACACTAATAAGTGCTTTGCAGCATCAGTGGGGGCAGCCACAGCTGGAAATACCACAACTGACATGGGTCTCAAAGTTTACAACAAAGTCACAGAGTGTTCGTCACAGCTGTTCTCCCACCAAACAGCTTTCTCTGGAATCTCAGGGTAATGCACGACAACACCAAGAGCCAGCTGTTCACGAGCGTTTGGTGATGTCATCACAGCTACACTTCCTCACAACCTGTAACACAGAACACATAGGACAGCAACAAAACAGATTACTAAATATAGCAACATCTTACTACCAACCAATGCTCTGAAGTTTTATAAGTACTAATTTGCATACAACACATTAAATAGTTTTACATACTATGACATCAATCTTCACTCAATTTTACTGTCAAAAAGGGTGGAAAAAATTCATATAGAAATGAACCAAATACACATTCATTAAACCTTGAAACAGAGAAATGCCCTTCATACTCAGCAGTCTCCAAACAACTGTGGAGCCCAGGTATTTTTCACCTCTGCTGGGCAGGGAATCCGCTTGCACCATCTGAAAATATCCGGAAAGATATCCCTGTAGCCACAGAACGGACAGGCCACAGAATGCAAGGTCCAGTGTAGAGCAGACCAGCTGTTCCTGGGCTTGTGTCGGCCTGTAGCCACCACCTTTCCCTTCTGGTGATGTGGCCTTGATCCCCCCCACCCTGTGTGCTAACCAAGGGCCTTCCACTTTCTTCGGTGCCATTAATAATTTAGCCTCTATTACATCACTGTCAGCCAATCCTGGGACAGAAAGCTGCTGGCCCTTAAGGGAGGGTAGAGGTTCTCACCGCTTTTTCGAATGCTGCCAGCATAAGGAATGAATCTGATGTTAACCCTGTGTGCCCCTCCTTCCAGAAAAGAGCAAGGATGTGACTTATGACCACCAACAGCAGCATCAGACTTCTCTGCAGCTCAGAACATGCTGCACAGGCTGAACTCAAGCAACTATTCAGAAATTCAAGGGTACTGGAAATGGACCTGATTCCAGCAGGGACCGTAACTACTGCCTGGAGCAGAACAGCTGGTAACAGAACAGCAGTAGAACAGACAAGGCCTGTACAGCATTTACACACACAATAAATCACTGCAAAGACCTAAAATTAGTCCAGATACATTGTGTTTACATTTTACTTTCAAAGATGACAAGTCACATCAAGAGCAAGTATGTCTTGGCCATCCTCTTAACCATCATACAAGTGATCAATAGCAAGTTTTCTGACAGTCTGTACTTCATAAACTGTTGTCCAGTAGGGGGTCTGCCCTGTACAGGAATGCACCTACCTGGAGGCAAACCAACATCCATTGAACTGGTGCTCATCCTGACATGTTAATAGCAGTTTAATTTGCAATTTGACATGTACAGTGCATGCCTCTTCTGTATATGTACTTGGGAATAGTATTATTTTTATAATCAACATCAATAACTCAGCATTCATTTTATAAAAGGTTTTCAGCAAAGTGAAATGCAGTATTAGGTTTTTACATTAATTTACAATGATTTACCTTATTTATACAACTGGTTAATTACACTGAACAATTAAAAATAAGTACCTTGATAAAAAGGGGCTACAGCAGGCATTTAGATGTGAACCACAGGTCTTTGGCAATAAGGCAATAGCTCAAAGCCAACAAACGTTGACCTTAACAGTACAGCCACAAGTATTCTGGCTACGAAAAACCGTTAACAATAGTGGTCATTGGTAACTGATATCTAGGATAAATTACCTTTTTCCAAATGAACGAACAAAGCAGCAAAAACTAACAGGACCGACTGCTGACAACATAAAAGTGCCAGGTTCAAGTCCCACTCCTGCTGCATTACCCTCTGACAGGGTACTAACCTCAACCAGACACCACACAACCGTATAAATGGATAAATCATTGTTTAAAAAAAAAAAAAAAAAAGTCACCTTCCATATAGCTGTATAAACAATACAGATAATATAATTATAATTACATATAATTAATATTAATAACAAAGATCATTCACTTTGATGTCATTTTTAAAATACTATTTCCCTTGTGTAGAAATAACTACCATACATTAACATACATTCGGTAAGACTGAAAGACTCATGTGCAGGTCAGAACATCACGGTGGCTGGGGGTTCCGTTACGGCACCGCAGGCCTCCATCTCAGGTGGAGCCGGCGTTCCAAACGCTCACCGGTTCGCAGAGATTATGAATTGGTCTTAAGGCATGTTACAGCCTGGTGTGAACATGCTTAATAAAGTGAAGGCGAGAAACGAACCGGGAGTTGCTGCTATTAGTGGTGATGGTGGCGCTCAGACGACAAAAAGTGCAAATAATGTGCAAGAGTGACGAGCCTGTTTTTGTACTGCAGCGCTACAGAAACACGTCGTTGGCTCCTCCGTTAGCTGTACCGTTAGCCTGTTAGCTCGCCGGCAGCTGAAGGCGCAGGCCACTCACCCAACTCAGGCTGCACCGTTAGTCCTCACTCCGCACCCTGTTTCTAACACTCGTTTCAGGTGAACTTAAACCACCTCGTGTAAAACTTCATGTGAAACGAAGCAGTTGTTTTATTGTCCAACCCCGTGACTCACCTGATTCTGTTTACAATCTGTCAACCTCGGTTCCGTCAGCAAAAATGTTCCCGGGTGGAAAGAGACACAGCGGTACGATGGTTCCGGGGCTGCAGTTCCGACACAGCATTTCTGCGTATTAGATGCTACATAGATAGAAAACTTATGTTTTAAATGTTTGCCAAAATGTGGTAAATAGGAATGTATAATACAATCAAAAAGTAAATTATTTAATATTATAGTTCTACATTTAGAATTCAACTCTTTACTAATGTGTAATTTATTTAGTATACTTTGACCGAAAATATCAGTAAATATAATAATAAGAAAGGCCAGCATTAAAAACGAGTGTGCAGTCCAAGGCTGAAATACACAAAGCACAAACACAGCTGGAAAACAAGTATGAATGTTGATTTTTGTGTTGTAATCTTGGTATCAAGGCAGTAGAAGAGGCTGCTGCCCAACTGTTACACGAACAAGAGCTTCTTCATGCGTCCGGCCATGTGGACACTGTGCCATCGGCTCCTGCTGTTTACACCATAATTAAATCTCTTTGGACAGCCGGGTGAATATCAATAAGGTGCGAGCAGGTGCAAAAAATGGAGGCCACTTCATATGGTTCTCATTCACATGGCACAAAACAGGACAGAAAACAGTCCACTTACCTTCTCTTCTTTTACTTAAGCAGCATCACTTTGTTATGGTTCTACTACATATGCATTCTAACATTTATCCACCGTAAGAAAGTAAACACAACTGTTATGATCAAGTGATTTCGGCTGGAAAAAGTAAAATGAGGTTCGAAATGTAGTGCTATGGAAAAATGTAATTCATATATACAGTATATGATATATATCTTTGAATCTGCGGAGCGCAATCTGTGTGTTTTTCAAGTCACAGACTTGAAATTTAGCACACAGCTTCTTCTGACCTTAAGTGAGGTTTTTCCCTGGTCGAAAACACATACATAGAACCAGACGTACAGTATGTGACACTGACATTTTGTCTCACTCCACATTCACACTCACAGATGTACTTTTTAACACATGACTGAATCACACAATATACACAAATACATACAAAAGCTGATGTACTTTCTTACTAAAAAAACATACAAATTGGAAGCTAAAAAAGTTTGGTGTTTGTATAAGTTTGTTATTATTGTCTGTGAGTCAATCTGTGCCCACAGACAATACTAAATGCAACCGCTTTAATGGTAAAACAGTTTGGTGATTGCATAAGGTTTTATTAGTTTTTTACCTTTTCACTGCTATACCATTCTGACCCAGATGCTGCTAAGTAACTCCGTTAATAATATATATCATGCAGCTGCACATACAGTATATGTAACAAAAAGCACTGATTTTGTACAAAAATGAATTCCCGCCATTTCAGCTCAGTGTCAGTTGATATGTGAGTGTTTACCGCCTTGTTTGGAGAAAGCTGTTCATAAGATAGCAAATTGTTAGTTCCTTATGTGTATTTGTGAATTGTAGCCAGTTTCTGCTCCTGCTGTTTTGTCCATACACTACTTGCTCTATGTGCACCGTGTCTTCACCGAGCCACTGGGGTACAGTACTTCACAGTACAACAGCTTTTTGTTCACTGCCGTTAGCACTATGAGCACATGCATTTCAATTATCCATTAAAAGCAGTCTAACATTTCACAACTGAAGGGGCAGTGTGCAGATACAGCTTTCACAGGCCACGGATTCATCATAAAACTACAGAAACATGTTTCGAAGTCATAGGAGTTAGCAAGGCATATGGGGAAGTGTGACACGTGTGTGTGGAGCAGGATTCCAAGAATTAAGAAAGGCAGTCCATCCTAATGGTTATAACTAGCAACCTAAAGAGCTACACAGCTCATTGTCCCACCTCCACAGAAAGAGAAACATTATTCAAGTCTTTTTTAAAAACCAGACAGAGAAACACAATAATTATCGTGGGCTTTCTTGTTAAGTCCTTGCACCCCCATCCCTCCCTGTACCTCACCCCCAGGCCCTTGTACCCCACTCTTTGCTTTCGCTGTCTTTGTTTAAGCAAAAAAAAAAAACTTTCTTAATGAAGAAGGAGGGGACCCAGGCTAATGGGCTGAAATAAGTTCCTCTCTGGCACATTGTTGCTGCATAATGGTGGTATGAGTCCCAGCTGTAGACTTGTGGGTGCCATATTGTGTGTGACCTACATAGACCTGCATGTGAACTCCTTCGAATAATAATCTGACCCAGAAATGCTGCTTTTTGTTCTGAGAGTCAATTAAGGGAGTCAGCAGTTGGGCTCCTATGGAAAAAAAAACCCATTGAGGGAGGAAAGAGGGGCCAGGGGAATGAGCACCACCAAGCACTTGTATTATTGAAACACAAGAAGGTAAGTTTAGAAACATAAGTATTTTAAATTGACATGGTCTGTCAAGCTACATCCAGCTCTTTATGGTACTTTTTAGGTATTAGTTTCTCTTTCCAATACAGTATCTGCACACTGTTTGCCATGGCACCACTTCTGTACTCTACACACCTTGTGGTTTAGAGGAAATGAGCACTTTGAAAGGAGGAATGAGGTTTATGGTGGAGGATTTGATAAGTTGCATCTCCTTGAACCATTACCAGGTTTATTGGCAAGATGTGAAAATGTTCCTGTTGTCTCATTACTGTAAAGCTATACTCACATAACAAAGGGTCCTTGACCTGGAAACACAACTAGGATCATAAGTCTGTTGGTTACTCAGTTTGCAGCTGGAAAGTTCCTTTTTACAGGTCATGGTCAATAAAAGCTGAATAGTACACACCTAACCCTTAATTTTTAACAGATTAAGTTAAAAGATGTGGTAATGTGAACTTGTGAATCTGTTGGATATGGGTGATCATGGACATTTCTGTTTTTCGCAGGTCACTGATATTGAAGGTGGAGCCATATTATTACAACACTTTGGACAGTTGGGCTCGGTTTAGTTTGAGCACCTTACCAGGGACCTTTCTCATGACTGTGAGCTGTAACCTTTAGGTGAGAAATCCCAATCTTATATTTGATTCAAGTACCTCATGCCATCCAGGTGGCACAAAGCACTGCAGGTGACCAGGTGGCTTTTGTGGGGGACAAACCTTTAACCGTGGACATAGTAGAACTCGTGCTCAAAATGTCAAGAAAAATGGCAGTAGTAAAAGCAAATAAAAAGGTTTGTACACTTTAGAGTTCAAATCCATCCATTCATCCATCTATTATCCTTAACCACTGTATCCTGGTCAGGGTCACAGCTATCCAGATCCTATCTTGAAACCTCCGGCTGCTAGGCTAGCTTGAATCCAGTTTTTCTCAATTTTGCCTGCATATACTGTCTTGATCCACTGCAGTCTTTTACCAATAACTGAGATGCAAGAGCCTTAAAAATGAAGCTGGATGTCAACTTGAAATAGCGGCTCTTTCCTTGCTGTGTTTTCCTCCTATTTGTCTTTCCGCCATGGTGCATTTTGCCAACCTGCTGGCACTAGTTTCTGCCTTAGCTTTCTCTCAAGCTCCCTGCTCTGGTTGCTCCCTCTCACTCACTATTTCATCCTGTTTTTTTGATTATGTCCTCCTACACTGATGACTAAATTATGATTGTGTTTAAGGATGGCCGTCCTTTCATCTCCCTGGTGTCTCTCTGTCCCCTCCTCTGCACCACAAAGGGCTGCTACCTCCGTTAGTCGGCTTTTGATGAGGAGGCTGATTGTTGCATCGCCATGGAAACAACCCCCCCTTTCCCCAGTGTAGCCTTGTTTTCGCTGTGTACCACGGTAAGTTTTTCCTTCTCACAAGAAAAAAAAAGTTTGGCTGTAAAACATGATCCCAACTTAAACGCTTTAACAGTTTCACTGAAAATGGTGGTCAGTGGTTAACACTTCACTAATTTGTACCAGGAATATTTTAACATCAACAACAATTATTCAGTGTTTTAAATAATTGATGCTGAAGTATAGGATTCTTTTCTAATGTCGTGCTTAGTGATCTTTCCATTTTAAATTGTAATTCCTTTCTTCATTTTTCCTGAGGCTGTTGGCTAACATATTCCATAGTTACTGTAAACACAAGATATCTTTTAAATTATAAAGTAAACTCTTCCAGCCATAGAGATGTTCAATTAAGTAGAACAAAACTGGAAGAAATTAGATAAACCAACCTTGAGATACAATGCTAAGTTAAAACACACTTGTTGGAATGATATAAAATGGTTTGTAGCAAAATCAGAAAGACCCTGAATATATAAATGAAACGTATTACAGTCTTTCCCACCGTTTAAACCAGAGATACAGGAGTACAGCTCCACAGCAAGGCAAACATGCACCCACAGCACAACACGCATGGCCTCTCTCCATGCATGCAGTAGGTGGGTTGAAAAATGTATGCATGCTTGGCGAGAGCCTGGTTGCGGAAGGGGCTGCGTTACAAAGCCGTACACTTCCTCTCATCAGTATCGCATAAGCCGAGTCCTAGAAAGCAGGTGAAATGCTGCTGTGGCGGAGGGAGCAGCAGTGGGAGCAATAAACAAACAGGCAGGCACAAACAAACAGGGCCGCTGTGAATAAGCTCTCAGCATTAAAACAGTGTGGGCTGCGGCCTTTCACCACTAATGATGCTGGCTTTAGGGGCGCAGTCATCTTTGTGCAACTTGGGCTGCCAAATGAGACTCCCTTCTTACAGGCAAAATCCAATTACACGGGGACAATAGGAGCAACCTAAAAGCTTTGATACCTATTGGAAACCCTGCGTCTCCATCAGATGCCTGAGGGTGCCCATGCCCCCACCTCCATGGCGCCGCTTGAGCTAAAATTAGCCAGGAAGACACCACCTGTAGCATCGGCCAGCAGCATCCAGCACATGCAGAGGTACAAGGAGGGCCAGAGGCACTCAGGCCTATTTAAAAACTGTACAAACTGAGCAAAACTGATTGCTGTATCTGTAGATTTGTATACAAATATGGTGCACAAAAGCCTTCTTCAGCTATAGCAGCACTTCCCATTCCACATACACCTGTACTGCGGTATCTGAGTGTTACTGCTTCCTAGAGAATCCTAACACTCCTCAATACCAATTTCAGCATGATAAACAACATTTAAAACAGCAGTTAACTAGTTACCAAATAGTGAATGAGCTAATTGATGTGTTTGTATCTAATTTCTTATTTATCATGTGTTTCATTTCATTCCTCATTATAAGTGCTGGAGCAATAGCAGCAAACATTTCAGTCAAATTTTGTAAAAAAATGAAATGACAAATTGATATAAAATACAATACACAAAATAGTAAATAAATAAAAATAAAAGAGAGTGTTCTGCTGCAGTGACAGATATTTGATATCAGAGGATGAGGAGTTGCTGGATACTTTTCTTTCTTTTGCACATAGGACATTGAAAGCTGATGGCTGCGGCAACTCAGCTGATGAAGTCGTTGGCCGAGGATAAAAATACTCAGAATGGCTGTCTGTCACAGGAGGCAAAGCCCGAGAACACAGATGTTGTCAGCTAGAGTCCCACTCAGACCAATTTTGAATATTTCTCTGATGCACTTCAGCATTACTCGGATGCTGAGAAGGGTGTAAATACACACCGTTTTTTATACTGTGAACTGGAAAACCAAGAGCTTGAATACTGGGGAAGAGGTGTACCCATTTACTGTATGTAAATGATTACATTTTATTTTCCTTTTCACAGATTTCTCAGAAAGAACTGAGACTTGGACCCCCGGAGGTTTACGTTTCTTTCCTCCTCCATGGCGATGGGGGTTTTTGTTTCCCTCTTCTCAGCTGCTAACCAGCTTATTTGATCCACTCAGGCACCATTTCTGTATGCTGTGTACATCTACTGGCTTAAATCCTATAAAATAATTAATGATCAAACGATCAAAATTTAAATTATGCCAAACAATGGTATGAAGACCTCTGCAGGTCTGTCTACCAGGAAAGGCAACACACCTATTCAGTTGAATGTGGTGATTGTGCACCACCTGGTGGTCGGTTCTGGTACTGCGATCCAACAATTTTTGGACTTAGAAACTTGACTGAATTTTCTGATGAACAAGAGCTAAAGTTGCAAACAATTGGATTAATTGTGTCCATTAATAAACGTCATAAATGTAGTTATTTTGAAATTTTTCCTATAAAAATAAACTGGTGTAGATCACAGCAGACAAATCTAAAAAATAAGAATTAAATTTGCTTCATTTACAAAATGTCATCCTTTACGTAGGAAAAACTTTATGGTATAATCAATCATTCAATGTAAAAATGAAAATAATCTTTTGTGAATACTGAGGTAATCTGAATCTAGAGTTTCTGGCTGTTGTAGAAAGAAACACTGAAGAGAGACAATCCCGGTACTTCAAAAAGTTTTTTAATACGGAATTTATCACGACCCCACCATGGACCACAGGCTGACAGAATCTCCACCACATCTGAAAGTACACAGTAGTGGTGTTACATTAAAAAGGAGCAGCTTGAACATCGACACACTGGCCCAATGAAAGGCTTTGTTGAAATTATAAATGACAGAATTTATCTTGAATCTGAAAATTCTGTCAACAGCCACAGAATTTAGACTGGTTTTCAGACAAGCAGACACTTTAACACACACATCTACATGGGGGTGTGACACACTGAAGCCACACACTACAGAGAGAGAAGGAGACAGCAGCTGCAGACCTTCTCACTCTGGCAGGATGGGCTCAGCATTTGACAACAGGAAGTGCTGGTGCAAAAAAAAAAAAAAAAAAAAAGTCAGTGGGTTCTGCAGTTTTTCCAGTGCTGGCATCACTGCTAGCTTCATGGACGGTAAAAACTTCAGTGCCGACCAGACGGGGGGCAGGACTGCCCGGAGTGAAGGATTCCTCAAATTAAGAGGGTACTCGCCAAGTGCATCCATGTGTGTGTGTGTGGGGCCAACAAGCATGTGGACCTCACAGCTTCGGCTGGCTGGTGAGCTTTATCTTCAGGTTCTCAGCCAACTTTTCCAGGAACTCAAAGGTATTCAGGTAGTCTGAGCGCTGCACACTAAGAGAGAAAGAGATAGCGTGTCAGTCACTGGACTTGGGACCATTTGTCTGCATGTGTTTGGCACAGCGATGCCTCGCAGTCCTGGGCTGTGGGTTCAAATCTAACTCGGTAAGTCTACAGTCTACATGCTCTCATGTTGCCCTCATGTTTGGCTTTTCTCTTGCAGTCCAAAGATGTGTGATTCAGGTGGAATGGTGACCCTAAATTTCCCAGTGTGTGAGTTAAACTGCTTTGTGTAGTGGGTTGATGTGTGTAAGTAGTTTTGTGTGAGACAGCTACAAAGTCCCTGTGCATGCCAATTAAATGTTTTTAAAAATTGTCTGTATACTCCCTTCCATGTCCCTTCCACAGACAATTCTTAGTAACATTACATTAGCATGCAAAGGACTTTTTAGCCACTTTATAGTACAGTGTGCTTACTATTGCAGGCAGCTTTGGACAAAGGGATCAGCAAAATTCTATTAACAAAAACCACCAGAAATTCTGTTATGGAGGACAATGAATGCCATCTAAAAAGCAAATGAGTAATCCAACGATTGTTCAAACAAAATGTCTAGTTAACAACTGTACCTTGTCCTCTGATCCTATTCTTTCACTTTTCTGTACAAGAGCTATGATTTTTATGGTAAACAACAACAACAACAACAACACTGCTCTGCCCTAAGCAAGGCGGCACCAGCTGCAACAGAAGGCTAGCTCACTTGGGAAGGCTCTTGATGCAGGCAGCCAGGTCTTTAGTCATGAAGCCTGACTCAATGGTCTCAATGCATACAGCCTCCAGTGCCTCAGCGAACGCCTGCAGCTCCGTGTTGTTATCCAGCTGTGCACGGTGGGCCAGTCCCCGAGTCCAAGCAAAGATTGAGGCTGGGGAAGGGACAGAACAGCAGTAGTTCAGAAATACATACAGCACTGCCTTTGCAGCCTTTTACTCTAGTAGCAGCTATATTCACATGTCATTTTAGCACCCAAGCTCAATGCAGCATGTCTGTGATGGTGGGAAGGGTACCCCATATTGCAAAATATCCTTTAAATTCACATGTCTATAAAATATGAAACCAAAAAGTTTGTTAAATAACAAGACATTGTGCAGAAATCAACCCAACTAATTGCAGAAGTACCAAACTATCAACATATGAAGTATAGAACTTTGTCCATTAAACGGAGGATTTACTGCATTGTTAGTTGAGCTTGGTGTGTATGTGCGTGCGTGCGTGTCACCTGTGCACTCAACCATGCTAAATATGAGGTCCAGCTACTGCTTATCTCACCAATGGGGTTTGTGGATGTCTCCTTGCCCTGCTGGTGCTGGCGATAGTGCCGGGTCACAGTGCCATGGGCAGCCTCTGCCTCTACAGTTCGCCCATCTGGACAGATGAGTACGCTGGTCATCATGCCCAGCGAACCGTA
The DNA here is from genome assembly GCA_018136845.1 of Heterotis niloticus. Classification (NCBI taxonomy): domain Eukaryota; kingdom Metazoa; phylum Chordata; class Actinopteri; order Osteoglossiformes; family Osteoglossidae; genus Heterotis; species Heterotis niloticus. The sequence continues at coordinate 18,359,341 of CM030901.1, read as the reverse complement.
TCCTGGAGGCAGGACAGACGGACATTCGTGCCATTAGTATCAGCAACATCTATGGCAAGAACAAAGGCTGGTTTAAAATAGATCAGCTGATCACTTCCAAACTGTAGTCCTGAGCTGGTCCTTCAAAAGTTGCAGTTTCCTTTAGCACAATGGGTTCAAACAGGAAGAGCTCATGAAAGCTCAGAAGTGCACCATTGCGCACACACTGAAGGGTGCCATTGACCCACATAGACAGAAGAAAGGAAAGTGGACAGTAGCAGTTCACCTTGTGCTACAGAATCTGATTGCACATCTCCATCATAGTTCTTGCAGGCCCAGATGAAACCCCCCTCAGACTTCATGGCCTGGGCGACCATATCATCAATCAGTCGGTGTTCGTACCAGATGCCCTTGGCGTCGAATTGAAACTGGTACTCCCTGGAGAGGAAGAAATGGCAAACATCTTCAAAAAGTACAAAGTAGCACACAAGTAAATAGAGAAGGATTTCCAATACAGTAAAGAGTGGAAAGTCACTGGTTGAGTTCAGCCGTTTTTCACCAAGATCAAATTACCCTGTGGTAATTCTTAACACTTGAAACTTAAGAGAGGTATTAGAGACAATTTCAAGCTAGTGGTCCTGTTGCTAACCTCACTGAATGTGCATAGTGATCACTGCATCATGATGACCCACAAGAATATCCTCTCCCATAAAGACCCTGAGCTCAGCAGAATTGCCCCACCAGCATCAGAGATGGAACACACTCAGTGCAGGTCAATGGACCCAACTACAGGGCTCCAAAATGTCTCTGGTTTGAAAAATAAAGTGTGTTTTTACTTCTCATAGATGTCCTGGAAGATATCCTTGAAACGGCCATCGTATTTCTTGAGGATGGTGTTCTTGGTGCTGAGGTAGAGAGGCCAACCCTTGCTGAGGGCCATCTGAAAGGAGCTGTGGGCAAAATCCCGGATGGACTTGTCCGTATTATACATGCCCAGTGCCACACCCCCAGTACCTGTTGGCAAACACAGGAGTATACTGCTGGTAGCACACACACTTTCACACAAGCATTTTAGATGCAAGAATAAAAACATCAAGGCATCAGAAGAACATCTCATTTATGTCACACATCAGCGTTTCTGTATACCTTGAAAGTCATGGACAACAAAAGTGACCGGCTCCCCGCTCTTGGGCGTATAGGTCATCTCCACACGGCCTGGCCCAGGCACCACAAAATCCGTCGCTTTGTACTGAATGAAAGAGGAGGTGGAAAAATGTTAAGAAGGAGGGACAAGCTCTCTGAGGAGGAGGTAACACAGACCGACACAGATTCTATACTTAGAGCATTAAGGAGAACTACTTGGGATGTTTAGAAAATGGATCTTCAAAACCCACCCAAGGTCAATCACTATAGCACAGACCACAACATTTCAGAAAGCACCTCAAGTATTCCTAACTAAGTGAGCTCACAGGACACATGGCATTAAAATGATGTCAGCACATTACAGCAAAACTTTAAAAAAATGAAGAAAAATGGGATGATGCATACAACCAAGACTGAGCTCCCCTGATGCCTCCTGGTCTGTTCTGGAGTGTTTCTATTTTGGAAATTTTACCTTTACAATTGTACCATTTGTATTACTAAACAGTGAAACAGTCAAATCCTGTTCTCTTCTCTTAACGTTTGAAGCTTAGGAGTGTACACTGTCCCATCTCAACAGACTGCCACACAGCAAATAATACAGAGAGACAAAGTGTAACTTTGGCTTAGATGCATGTTAGCACACGGTAAGGGAGGTTAAGCCAACATGACAAAGAAAATTCTTAATATGAGAAGTAGAAATATAAGCTAAATATACAATGTGTGCAGAAAGTATAACCCCCAGGGTGCTACGACAATCTGCTGTATTGCCAGTGAGTTATAATGAATGTGAATGGAATTTTTTTGGTTAACAAAACATGATAAACATTTTGATGGACCATAATCACTTTTTTATAGTAAGCAAATAAAAACACAAAGCTGAAAAATCAAGCACTGAAAATTTTTCACCTCCTTGGCCTTTACGGTCATTAAAAAGCAGAGCCTCAAATTTTCACAATTAGAGTTTGAACAATTTGTTGATAGGAATCCACCTCTGTGCACTTAAACCACTTAAGCTGAATTCACCTGTCTTATGTGAGATCACCCTGGTGATCATTGTATAGTAGTGGCATTGTATAGTAGTGGCAGCATAATATAGTGGGGTTGCTTTACATCAGCAGCAACTAGTCAGCTTGGCAAAATAGAGGACAATACATCAGTAACAGGACAGAGCAAAACCTTAAGCAGTCCAGTGAAGGTCTGGAACTAGGATAGCTTCAACAAGACAATACTCACAAATACAAAGATATATTTAAATTCTTTAAAAAAGGTGAAATTCTTTCTGTGGCCCTAGGAAAGTCCTGACTTAAATCTCTTGCAAAATCTATGGCAAGAACTTAAGATTGCCGGAGTTCATGGTGTCCTAGGTTATCTGCAATAGGTGGCGCAACACTGGAAGGAGGGATAGGCAAACAACAAACTTGTAAAATACTGTTTAAACATATTACAAAACACTACAACTGCTGTAAAAGGGTCAGATTCCAATTATAAAATGTCTGACTGAAAGGGGTGAATACTTTTCAAAGCTGGATTTTTCAGTTTAGATCTTTTTATCTTTAATAAAAGTGATTCAGAAAGTATATTTTGTAAACCTTACAAAAAATCCATTCCAAATACATTTCAAGATTGTGGTTGTACTTGGGGGGTGGGGGGCAGAAATATTTTCTACACTTACTATATATGAAGTATGTGATATATACATATATATGTATAATGAATATATCACATAAAACTGCACAAACAAAAAAAAAAGAGACCAGAGAAAGAAGGAACATTTATATGTGCTACTCCACTGGCCCATCTGAGTAGAGTTAATATACAATGTGCAGAAAACAGAATTAGCCTGTTCACATCAGAAAGGCAAACAGGCTGAACAGCTCCCCCCAACATTATCAATGACAAAGCTATGGGTAAAGCTTTGGCACCTGAGGAAAATTAACACTTATATTGGAAAACATGGGAAGTATTTTATTTATTCTGTGGCATGGCCTGTACATCATCCTTTTCTCCTAATAATTAAATTACTTACTTATACAAATAGCAAATTCTGTTTTCTGCTGTGGTTCAGTGATCACACTCATACTCCGGTTTACAAGACCCTGCTTTATGAAAATTTACAAGCAAGTCATATTTACCTTCAATTTGATTTACGAGCTACTTCCCAATTAAAAGGACTGCATTACCAACAAAAAAAATAATAAAACATAAAAAAAACTCCTTAATAACACTAATAAATATGCAATGTGGGAGCTGTATCAGATATTCACACTTCTCATTCATCACTTTGACTGAATCAACCCTGTACATGAGCTAAATATTTGCTGTAATGATTGTACATAACATCTTACAACAATAATACAATGTTTGATTTTTCAAAAAACAACAACAGTTTATAGATCTGGTCTGTTTTCAACAGTACTTATTCCATTATTTAACCAAAACCTGTAGGCCCTTCCTGCACCTCAACTCACCACAATCTTACAAAAGTAATAACACACTTTCTAATCGCCAAACTATTTTAACCTTCAAGATGGATGCATTTAGCACATAAATATTGTTACTGTCGCAAGTTGATCGTAGTCAAGTGGGGGGGGGGAGGGGGGAAGAGACTTCAACAAACATTACCACCCTTACATCACTTATGTCCGTAGTGCCAATTTTGTGTGTACCACATACAACTTCTTAATTTTTACATTTTCATTTGCTCATATATAACAGCTACTGGCTCTTGTGGTACAAAATGTGTGCCAGTTAATAACAAAATATATATCAAAACTTTTACCTAAAATTTATGAATTTAGCACATTTGTGTATGTGTGTGTCTGGGTGAGAGAGAGATAATGTGAGATGTGTGTCAGCATGTGTGTAGAACATTCTATGTGTACTGACATGCAAATGATAATACATTATATATTACAAAACTTGACTGTGCTCTACTTTTGTATCTGAGTGACAAAGTACGTCACTGTGTGTGTATAGCTAGAAAATCAGTTACTGATGCTTGTGATGTCACTGGAGAGCATGTACCTGGTCCCCATGGGCGTGTCTGCCAATAATGATGGGCTTGACCCAGCCCGGCACAAGTCGGGGAATGTTTTTACAGATGATAGCCTCTCGGAACACAGTGCCCCCAAGGATGTTGCGGATGGTGCCATTGGGTGAACGCCACATCTGCTTCAGCTTGAACTCCTCCACCCGCTTCTCATCTGGTGTGATGGTGGCACACTTGATGCCAACATTATAGCGCCGCACTGCCTCTGCTGCCTCCACTGTCACACGGTCCTCGGTGGCATCACGGTTCTGGATGCTCAGGTCATAGCTGTTCAACACACAGGAATGAAACAGAACAGCAACAGGAGGTCAGGGCTAATAACTGTGCTATACTGTTGTCATTTTGTGCTTCACTGAAGAACATTACACACAGAGAATTGTTGTCTTTATTATTGTTATTAGTAATACTAAATAAATCACACACACCACTTGGCATATTAAGCAGAGGTTCACCTCTAACCAGCATTCATCATCAAAGCCAACTGCAGAGAAGCATATGTTTGTTCCCTGTGTGTTCTGAATCATCACCGCTGATTGTTAACATGTTCCTAGTTACTGTTTTTTTATTTTCCACTAATAATGGCAAAATGTTACCTTCAGGTATTTGGTTTAATTGCACAATTTTCATTTCTTTTAGTGGACTTTTTTGTGCATTGCTGTGTGTAACAAAAAGTAAAGCCAATTTAGCTCGCTGTGTCACGCAAGTCCAGCAGAGAAGTATTTGTAAGTCACTTGGTGTGGAGGCATATATGAGAGCCTAAAGACTTTTGGGAAATCTCGATAGAGGATTCCCTTTTATTCTTTTGCTAAGATGGTACCACCTTCTTCCACAGGGAGCTGTTCTACATTTCAAAAGTCTCACATGGGAGACAGGGAAGGCACCAAACCATCCTCATGATGTTGCTCTCTATGTGGAGTGCTTGTAAATGAGCAAGTACTATGTCAAATTCATTATATGTGTAAACATACTTGACCATCTTATTCTTATGTTAAATCTCTGGTCAGAACATATATGATAATGTATTACATCTGAATACTTGACATCTAGGCTTAGTCAGGGTACTGCATCCATAATGATATAATCCTATACTATCCACATTTTTACTGGCACAGCAGGGTGCTATCACAACACCATCTTAAGATCTTTGGTTTGAATCCCACTTCCCTGTTACAGCACCCTTGAACAAGGTACACCCTGAAAAACCCATTCACATAGTAGAGAATTTGCAATAGAGCTGCAAAGCTGCTTATCTAATATTCCAAGTCACTTTAAATAAAACTGCCAGCTAAGTTTAGTAAAATTCTCAAAATCTTTCATAGTATAAAAACAAGTTGTTTGAAAAGTGCTGCATGTGCAGTGTGTTCTGTTCTTAAGTGCTCACTAAAATATTTCACATTTACCGGTATACTCTTCTTCTGCCAGTCAACACCCAACAGATCACAGAAAATCTGGCAGTAAAATGTAAAGCCTGCTGTAGCGACCATTTGAAACGAGCAAAAACTATCACCATATAATTGAACTTCAAACCATGCTGTAAAGATACTTAAAGAAACTTATAAACACACCAAGCAATAAAATTTAAATATTAACAGCTGCAAAGACTTCTTCTACATAATAGACATTTTTCAAATGACTCATTATTAAACTCTCTTATTATTAAATGAAATAATCTACAGAAATCACCTGGTATAACCCTACAAATGTGAATCACCACAATAATAATAATAATTAAAAAACTGTGTACCAAGTAAAACCATAAAGTCGGTAATAAAGACATTTAAATCAACCAAGACCGCAAATTTAGTCCAATGATACAAAGCAATGCGGACACAAAACCAAGAATGAAAGGCCATTTTCCCCTTTTAAATCCTCAGAGACCTTTGATTACTGTATTAATCCAGCAAGTATCTCAGTATCCACCCCTCCCATAACTATACTTTAACAAACAGAAGCATGAACATGACAGTGACTTCTAAATATGCACCAAATCTTAGAATTTACATGAAAAAGCCATTCTAGTTACTTTCAAGGGCTTCCAAATGCTTAACATAACTTACGCAAAAATTGTGGAATTCATTCACTGTTGCTTTCATTTTATTTTACAATAACAACAGTTTCAAATTGGATTCAGAAAATACTAAAAAAAAATGAAGGCATAAAAATTATTGTGGCATTAAAGCATTATTCCAAGGCCATAGAACATTTTGGTTGAGTGCCAATGAGGCAAGTTGAACTGGGGCCCATTGGCCCGATTTTTATGGTAGAGTGGGATATGGTTTATCACCGTCTTCCTCCATGCAAGTCTTTGGTTTACGACCATAAGAATATGTAAACCCTGCACAGCCTGAAGCAAATTCAAACCTACACAGTTTATTCTATACAAAAATATTAACTAATGAAATCAATTTTCAGTACTAAACAGTGGGTTGATCCTGGAAACTTGTACGCTTCTGAATAATCCCATTGTGTGTTATGAAACCAAGGGCCATGGCTTTGGAGTGTGAACAATATAAAAGGAGCTGCTCAGTGGAGACAGCTGAGATAACCCCCCCCCCCATCGGTGCTCCGATCCCCTCTGTCACAGACATCCACAACTCTCGCTGCATCCGCAAAGCCACCAGCATTGTGGATGATCCCTCCCACCCAGTCTTTTCCCTCCTGCCATCCAGAAAATGGTTCTGCAGCATATGGGCATCCACCTCCAGGTTGAGGAACAGTTTCTTCCCCGCAGCCATCAGACTGCTAAACTGGGAAAGAATGGCTTAACTCAATCATCCCCCCTCCCCCCAGTAGCTGCTGCACCACTGTAACTTCTTTTGTTTTTCCCCTTCTCTTATTTCCTATTTATACTATTTATTGTATTTATATTGGTAACATTTGTACTACATTCCTTTGTCTTTTCTCCTGCTGTACCACGTTGTGTTGCACCTATGGTCCTGGAGGAACGTTGTCTCGTTTCGCCATGTACTGTGTAGATGGACGAAATGACAATAAACTCCTGTCTTGCCTTGCCTTGCCTTCCCAGCATCAGACTGTCTTGACTTCCCCTCTGGCTTTGTCACCCTCATCCCTGAGGACACAGCTGTACAGTGAAAAAAAAAAAAATACACAAATTCCTAATTCTCCCTTTTTTTGATACTCAACATTAATGGCAAATGTCATTACTACTGCTTTATAGGGGCTGTACAAACATCAAAAACCAGGACAAAATTTTCATTATCAGCATCATGATGGCAATATCTACTTCCCCCCCCCCAATAATGGGACCTCAACAAATATTTCTGATCACTGAAACAGGTTTTTTTTGACTTCTCTGAACCTGTTCTTCGAGCCGGAATTTTGTGCTTAAAGAAAACAGGATCATATAGCATTGATTTGCCAGCTTGTAACCAATAACCCTGCAGGGGTTTGTAATGCTTTTAAGGTTGAAAAAAAAAAAAACAAACCTGGCATCTTGCCCTGATCCTAATCTCTCAGTCTCAATTTAGAAGCATTTTAGCTGCTAAAGAAGACAGAAATCAAGTTAAACCAGAAATTCGGGACCTCTGGTGCCTCCAGAGCTCAATTTGTTGGACGTGGCCCTGCTCTCCCTCTGCCAGCCTACCTGTGTAGCTCCAGCTCCAGGTAAGGCAAGATGAGCTTCTCTTTGATGAGCTCCCAGATGACCCTTGTCATCTCATCACCCTGCATCTCCACGACAGCACCAGCCTTGATCTTCTGCACCATCGCGGAGCCTGGTGGGCACACAGGAGGACAACGCAAAAGGAATCACACGGACAGGAAAAACAAGCAGAGCCCTGGATAGCCATTTCTGCAGCTCCTTTCACACAATGAGTGGCTTTCATTGCAAAACGTCCAAGAAGCCCAATGAATCAGCACTTTTCCCAGTAATTGTTTTGACTATTTGTGTGCCAATACTTCAGCTATCTTACAGCAAACCCGGCCACGTCGAAGTTTCTCCACAGTGCAAAAACGTGGTCCCTGTTTTGACATTCTGCAAAATTACAACTGGTGTGACCGCAACACGACAAATTAAACATTAAACTGCATAACATGATTCGAACAATCTCGAAACACAAGGTGTGGCGGCAGATAGGGACAAACGGCCTTTTCCTGACAGACTCTAATGCACATTAACCGCAACTTTTAACACTTCGTATTAATGACAATGACATAAATACTCTAAACCTGGCCAACTACACTGAAGTACAGTGTTCAGGGCTTGGTTGTCAGGTGTTCATATAAAAAGTAATCTTAAGTGAGGAGGAGAGCCCGCCTCAATGACAATCCTATGTTGATACAGCATTTCCATTTTATTACACGATACATTCAAGAATAAAAAATGTCGGTAAAACAAAGCAAAATATCGGCCACGTTATTCGTCGAACGCGCAGGGTCGCACGCTTACCTTCACAGTGCAATGTTTAAAAAAATACTAAAGCACAACAAGTGTGTGGCAGAAATATAAAAGCCGCGGAAATAAACTTGTCTTGACGGCTCTGCGCTCTCGGACCGTGGACAAGATGGGTCGCGCTCATGTAGGCGTTCCGTTTACCAGAGCCCACCCCCTCCAGCACCGGAAACCAATCACTGAGGAGAAGCGACCGCTAAGGAAACGCCGCGGACCAATAGGGACGCCCCACCTCTATGGCCAGACGTAGGAGGGCCTGGAAGGGAAGCCTCCTATAATGCCGGCCGGGAGGGAGCAATGCGAGCCCCGCCATTCCATCCGGAACGCGGGGAGCGTGCACCGACTACCAAAACCGCAGTATAACACAGAGCTGAACCTCGGTGAAGGACGACTGTGTTAGTTTCCACACGTACAGAACCAGTCAGTGGGCATGGCTGCGGAGGTCGCAGCTGCCGCATTAAACACGCTGCAGCACAGGTTGGGTCGTGAAGAAAAACCAGCAGCGCTTACAGGGCTGTCGGTGTCCATGTTTTACAGGACGACGTCGGCGCTGTATTCTGGTGGTCACGATGGCGACGGCTGTGCTCACCTCTAACGCGCACTCGCAGCCGCGACTTCAACATGTCTGCAGCACCGAGAGACACAGAATGAGCCCTCCTTGCAGAAGTCACGTGAATCGGAGCATCAGCGATACATAAAACGTCTGAGTTACAAAATACTGTAAATAGAATACAATCCCCGACTTACGACGGTTCATATAGACGATGGACTCACGACATAATAAATATTAATAATTTAAAAATGAAATGAAAGAAAACGATGATCACATTTTTTTTTAACGATTTACAGAAATTCTGGTTCGCGAACGAGCACTTTAAAACGAATTAAAACATCTTGTAATTTACAGTATACGTTACCTGTACAGTACATGCACTGCGTTGTAGTGTAACAATAGTGTTCACTAGCAGCCATACACAAACATATACTATGGCATAACTGAATGTTTATAAAGCTTATAGTGTAGAAAAAATGTTACAAAAATGAATTAAAACTTTGCACATGTGTACCTTCACCGGCTCTGGTGTTGCCAAGTTCTTTGTGTTTGTGAGCTGCTGTTGGACATATGCTGTGACAGCGATAGGTTTCTGCTCCTGGAGACTCTGGCTCTCTTTTCAAGTCTCGTAGCCACAGTGCCCTGGTGTTATGTGATGATTCCTACTTCCACGTGCTTTTCCAGTGCTCTTCAGCTTCGGCTCTTGGTGGATCTTTGGCCGATTTTTTGTTAAACTGCATTATCTCAGTTGTAGATGTATATAAATTACTGCAGTCTTAAACTAAACCATATATATGCATGGCAGGATTAAGATAAACCTCAAAAACGCAACCTCGGGTGGCAGCTGTGCTTTTTCTAAGCGATACTGTAGCTGGGTTTACTTTAGAACACAGGTGGGTTTTAAACTGCAACTTCAGAGGATACAGCAGTCGAGTTTAAGAAACCACTTAACTAACTTGTTCTGGCTCAAACTCAAGTTGAACCTTCAGTTTCAGCTAAGCTAATATCAGAGCAGTTGCCCCATTAAGTATAAATGGCTAAAGAAACTTTGAAAGTACTTTAAATGTAAATTACTTTGATGTTCAGCATTTTTCGAACCTTTTTTTAATATTACAGTAATTACAGTTATTGCACCATATGTAGAGCTTTGTTGGGGATCACAATAATCCCTCCAACTGTTTGGGCCTAAATACAGAACTATTGTACAGTGTGTGGGCTTGCAAATGTGAAGTTCTCAGTATTTTGCTTTTGTTTTGAAGGTTAAATATAATCATATAAAATGTGGTCTTGAACTATCATTACAAATTGAGGTCTACTTCTCATAATATCTGCTCTGGTTTCTCTGTCCTTGATATGTGTGCAGCGTCAGTCTGACTAAGGTGACTGACCGAGTGACTGCCAGCCAAATGAGCCAAATCAGAGTCTCTGAACGGCACCCTTGGCCCAGATGCCCTGTCAGGAGATCTAATGCAGATGGATTGATTGGCAAACTGGGGAACATTTCTACACAGGATGCTTGCCAGTACACACCTGCTCAAACAACTGTGATTTATAGCCCAGAACTGAGTGCCCCAGTTTGTCTAACTTAAATCAACACTTTAAAAGTCACCACAGATAATACTTAGCATTGTTCAAATGTGAGCCAACTGCAGCAGTTACTGAGTTTTATAGCTACAGCTTCTTTAAAGTTATCAATCCATCCATTCATCATCATTTAACCACTTCATCCTGGTCAGGGTCCTGGTGATCCAGAGCCTATCACTCGGTGCGAAGCTGTAAAGCTAAACCCTGGATGAGACACCAGTCCACTGCAGGGCAACTATATGCACACACTAAGGGCAATTTAGTGTGATCAATTAACTTGAAACATGTATCTTTGGACAGTGGGAGGAAACCAGAGCATCTGGAGGATACACAAGAAGACACAGAGAGAACATGCAGCATCTATAGAGACTGAGCAGGATTCAAACCCACACCTGAGCAGCCCAGACACTATGAGTGCTACTTCATCTGTAATTTGGGTGAGGGTGGCTGGCATATGGGGGTTTATATTAGCTGGATTTTCCATTCTATAGCTCTTTACACAAAAGTCCTGGAGCTATCCTGTGTTCCTCAAATTTTTATGAACCTTTCTTAATTTAACACTGCAATCTAACCAATTTAGTTCCTGCACCTAGAAAAATGACTACAACCAAGTCATACATAAGGCAGAAAACCCACACGCTACAGTGTGTCAAACAGCGCACTGTAGTAACAAAGCAGTTACTCTAGTTTTTATTTGTTTTAACAAGTTGTTGGAAATGTCCGTAGTGTAACATAAGAACAAGGAGACCATTGGCTGTTTAAACATCCCAGACTCAAAAAGTAAAGAGAATTTCATGCATTCCTCCCAGAATTGTGACTGGAGCAAGGAAATATCCTGAGCCATATTAAATCCCTGCTGGACATAACAGTACTGAAGAAACTCCATGTGGAGCTTAGGGCTTGGAGTTTCACTTGTGTGCATTCACAATCATTGACCACGGAGAGAGAAACTCATCTCTTCAGCTGAACAGAAGGAAATGTGCTCAATAAATATGTTATATTGAAAAATCACCATATTTCACCATCATTATTTTGTGCTTAATATTTTGGGAATTGATTATCAATATTTTGACTTTTGAATGACACTATTTTTACATGAACATGTACGAATTTGTGAGATTTCAATGATGAGTTTATAGACTGGGAATTATTTGAAAACAAGGTCATATATTGACCTTTGACCTTATACGAATATTAACCTTTAACGTTTTTGTTCATTGAGATTTCACCGTATACAATCAAGCCATTTTAACTGTAAATTTTGGATTATTGTAAAGAAAGATCGCATCTTTCAGTCACCAGGTGTCACTATTTCTATTTAGGAGTCGCAGTAAATGGCTGTACTTTCGGCATCCGGGAAATTTGTCCAAAAGTTTTCTGCTTCGGACCTCTCAGTCAGATTAATATTTACATGCGAACTGCGTTATGAACCTGGCATCGTTTGTATTGATCGCTGAGGTTTCACCGACTCTAGAAATAGGAGAAGTGACAGCATGCAGTGCATGTCTTAGTGAAACACATGCACTTTCAGGCTACTTAGAACGCCACTTTATGTGCTGTGAGTCTATTCAACGTTATTTCACATAGTATATAAATCTGTGATGCGTTTTAACAAAAAATCTAGAGCTGAAACATGTATGTACCATTCATTGTCTTATAGTGTGTGTGTATATATATGACAGAAAACACCGTGATTTTAGAGTTCTGACCCAAGTTTAATATTTAAAATAGGATTAAACCCTTGACACCTGTGCGATCCAGACAGGCTACTGTCTTACCTACGGATAACTGAGAGAGTAAATAAAATAAGACAGACCAAGAGGAAATTTAACTGGAGAGAATGTGAAAATACGGCTGAAATTCTCTACACATAGGCGTGCGTGTTATTTATTGTTTCATATTTCATCCCAGTGTATCACTTATTTCCCTTAATGCTTTTAGCATTGATGTAAACCCACAGCCGGAGCCAACTTTTGTCAGCACGCAGACTGCCCATCCGAATCGCACGAATTTCCCCGAACCCCGCCAGCAGGCGCCTACTGCCCCCCGCCGAGTGACCACGTGACGCGGCATCTGCTGCCGGCGGTGGAAAGAAACGAATGTGAAAGGAATGGGGAGGGAGGAGAGAGGGGCGCATCGACGGGCAGGAGAGAGAATCGCGCCGCAGGTACCACAGACCGCAGCATCAGCACCGAGAGCGCGCATCCGTGCAGCTCACCTGTCCGGTTCAACTGACGGGAACTTCTGCCTTCGCTGATTCAGCTTCTTTGGTACCGACTTGGGGCGAACCACCCCGACATGCCAGCTTTTCCCTAGGGGGATATGGTCATACCCGCGGTCTCAAAGTGGAGCCACGTGTGTCTCGGATCAGCGCGCTCCTTCAGGGGCTCGGATGCGCGCCGGGAACCTCTCGATTTCTGCCCGGCTTCGGGTCTGAGTCCGAGTCCGAGTCCAGCGCCACGGGACGCCGATCGAGGACCCCGTGCCCCCGGAGCAGAATGCCGGTGATGCGAGGTCTGCTCGCCCCGCAGAACACCTTCCTGGACACCATAGCGACCCGCTTCGACGGCACCCGTAAGTGGCCCGGGCTCGGCGCTTCACGCAGGCTTTGTTCTCCGGTCCCTCCGGAGCCACTGCTGGTGCACAGCATCGCGACAAAGACAATCCGGAACACGATGCATTTATGTGGGGTAAAATACATGCGTTGCCCAGGGTTTACCATGCCGTCTGCACTGTAGCTCCGAAACCCGCCTCGGGGCGGCCAGTTGCATTGTTTCGTTCTTCCGTTATATTTAAAATACCTATGAAAATGGTAATTGTAGTAAATTGAAATATACGACTAAACCAAAATGCACATGCAATGTTACATAATTCATAAAAGTATTGTGAATGATTACTTTGTGACATACGGTTCACGCGACCAAGTTCAAAGGAGGGGAGCAGGTCTTTGTGCTGCCGCCTGGCTTTTGGGTTCATCGGGTGATGCTGTATGTTCTGGGCAGGTGACTTCATAAAACTCACCGTTTTTTATATTGTATGTTTACAAGAACAGCACAACAGCAGCAACAACGGTGACAATATTAATATATATATAAAAAAATAGATTGTGTACTACATAAAAGAGAATAATATTAATATTTAACAAGCAACCCAGAGAAATGGAGCACGTGTGCTGCTGTGTGTCTGTGATTTAAAGGTATATTTTGCATTAGAATACCAAACAATGACTTTTGTAAATAGCTTTAGTACCCAGCAGGAAGGGCCTATTTTTGTGGTGGACGGTAGATGCTCCTGTGTGTCTTCTTGGATGTTTCTTCCAGCGCCCAGTGGGCTTCGCTGGAGCGAGCTCTTACACAGACCCAGAGAGCAGAACCCAGTTTACATTATTTGTTGTTGCTATATTTAAAATACAAAATTCTGCACAGAACTGACAAAAGTTTTGCTTTTGTTGACCATTCTTGGATTATATCAGCCACCTTTTATTTATTGCATAGCCGTTTGACATTAATGTAAGTTCTTATTTCAGTAACGGGTCCCCTTATAAAGTTTTAGTTAAGTAATGCTATAATAAATGTATTAATCTGTCTTTGAAATTGACATGTCTGATTTTCAAGCTGATGTTGCATTGTTTTTGTTAATATCAAAGTGATCACTTTTACCACCCATACACAAGTAATGCAGACCTGCTTTATTACAGTAACCTTTGGGTCAGATCACTTTGTTTCTGTTTACATTAGCATAGTTGGGGCCATGTTTATTTACAACATTTTACATATATTCAGCCACGTTTTACTAAGTCTGCAGGTGGATCTGGGGTAGAAACCTGTGCAGCTGCTGACAGACCTCAAGGTGGAAAGATGACTATTTTATTTCAATGATTCGCAGTGAAGGGTAAAGAAACTGGGTGTTTTTCAGTTTGTCCCACAAACAGGACAGGCCGACTTGTTTGCTGATATTAGAAAAACAACTGAAAAAAAAGCTGAAAAAAGGGAAGAGGGAGGAGGTCTGGCGCTGAATGACAAGGAATGGCTGTGTTCCCGAAGCTGCCCTGAGGAGCTGTGGAGCTGAGCGTGGGCCGGCTGTTGCTGCTGCTGCTGCTGCTCTCTCCTCGCGGCATCTCAAGCTTTTCTGTGAGCCTCACGAAGTGAAGCGTTGACAGGGATTTAGCGTTACATGCTGAAAATCTGTCTCTTCTTTGGTCTCTGGATTGGCAGCCAGGCTGTACTGTGTGCGACAGCATTAGGCGCAGTGTCACCAAGCTACAGCCTGCCACTCACGTTTGAGACTCAGAGTATAGCAAATCGGCACTCACCCTCCTGTGAGCGTGGTCCTACTGATCTGGACAGTTCAGTAACACTGAAAGTAAAACCCTTTGTTGGGAGTACCTGTGGTCAGGTTGGAAAAGAAAAAGGACAGGTAACGTATACATTTATTTCTAGGAGGAGCCACACGGCTGCACCCTTAACAACTCAGTGTGCCTCTAGTCTGAAAAACAGTTAAGTATTTGGGTAAAAGTGCAGATGAAAGCATTTCAACTTCTGAGCCTTCACACATACTGTACGTGCACCACTTAAGACAACGGCAACATGACTTGCTGAGCATTAACACCTCACATGATGCACATCTCCAGCATTTCCTCTGAAGTCATAGCCATCATCTGCTGTCGATGTCAGAATTCAATCTCAGTTTTTCCATCTTCCAGCCACAACTGCACGCGTTAAAAAATAAAGCGGTTTAGTCCTGGGAACTGCCATCTGAACTAAGTGAATAGTCGAAACGATTTTGTACACCAGATGCCAGAGAAGTCACGAAAACACGTAAATCTGTCATCATCGTAGCTTCGTATCAATAAAGTTGCTTACCTTTTTGCAAAATTAGCTGTCAGATTTCAGAAGTCACCCAGAAACTGTTTGTTTCAGTTCTACATATCAGTCTAATTTCACACCTCAACAGTGAATCATGCATTTGGAAATGTGAATTTGTCTTAATTATAGACTATGCATGTGACCTGTACAGGAACAATGCTTGAAAGGAAAGTTAACAACAGGCTGTGTAAGTGGATTCACCACCATGCATCTTTTCCTCTGCATGCAGGAGACGGGCGGTAGAGTAGCTGTGCTCCATTTCAGGACCTGCAGCATATCTCCTAGTGACTGCACCCCCCCAAGTTGTGGGAAATCGCTACCTGTGCTGTACTGCTCACTAGTATTCCGATAGTTTAGCTTCTCCTGAAGCACCAGCTGGTTTCACTCATGGAACATCACTCCCAGCACCTTCCTGTGGTGCGTCAGTACCCCTTTGGCTGGTTCAGCTTCAGCCTTTCCAGGATGTTCACCTCACCGTGCGCCAGTTTAAGGTGTTTGCTGGCTCCATTGAGTCAGGGCTGTGTTGATGAGGCAGAAAGGGTGACTTGTCCAGTCACTGAGCCATGAATCTGATCATGTTGTAAAGCTCAGCAGGTCTGTGGGATGCTTTTCATAGTCAAAACCTTCAGCAGGAATTTAAATATACGTCTGTGTGTGTGTGTGTGTGTGTGTGTGTGTGTGTGTGTGTGTGTGTGTGTGTGTGTGTGTGTGTAAATGCAAGTGATAAATGCAAGTAAATCCAACATTTGTGGATAGGGAATTAGTCCCAAAATAGAAAACTGGTTTTGCATTATAGAAAATCAATAGCAAATCAATAAAGTTAAAATAGTGATTTATTACAGCTTTAAATAGTCTAAGGCCAAAAGTCAAAAGGCTAAAAGATTTTGCCAAAATATGGCAACATCAGTCCATAAATGCAAAACTTGGATTGCTGAAAATGTAGCTACCTGTAACTGATCTAATAAAAGTTTAAACAGAAATTAAATAGTTAACGGTGTGCTACTGTTACACTTCTTCATGTGTAACATATAAGGAAAGTACTGTAACAGAATTGTTGTAACTTTTCAATAGTCTCTCCAAAATTGTTAGTATTGTTAATGTAAATGTTGTGTGGCACAATGGTGCAGTGGGACTGATGGGTGCCCAGTAGTTCCGCCTATGCTGCATGAAGGTGATTGAATCCAGCTCAGTCTGCATTCAGTATGAATGTTCTCCAAATGTTTGTGGGTGTTTCCTTTGCAGATATGTTTTGGTTCAATTGGTGTATTTAAATAGTATTTTTGGTTTGGACATGTGCAGAGGAGAGATGCTGGATATATTGGGAGAAGGATGCTAGAGATGGAGCTGCCAGGCAAGAGGAAAAGAGGAAGGCCTAAGAGGAGATTTATGGATGTGGTGAAGGAGGACATGCAGGTGGTGGGTGTGACAGAGAAAGATGCAGAGGACAGGAAGAAATGGAAACAGTTGATCCACTGTAGCGACCCCTAACGGGAGCAGCCAAAAGATAAAGAAGAAGAATAAGAAGGTATCTTTAAATTGTATTTGTGGTTATCTAGTGATGGGCTCATGTTCTGTCCTGGGTGTAGGATACACGGCGCCAGACTGCCGTAACCTTGCCTTAGGATAAATGATGAGAACAGGAGGTGAATGATAGAGATTTTAAAAATGAATAATGTGTATGCATTACGGACCTATTATAAAAGGACCCAGGAATGATAGCAGAGCACAATAATGTAAAAAAGTAGATTGAAAACTTACTGTATTTGGAGCTACAGAAAAAAGGAAATATTTTAAAAAAATCTCCGAGGAGGCAATGTATTTTGCCCACCTGCCCCCTCGGGAATCACTGCTGCTGGACTCTGGCTTTTAGCCTCACACTGTGTGAAGTTCTATGAAGCTTTTTTTTCTACAATTAATATTTATACTCTTCATTCTTGATTTATTTTCTCTGTGTGCTGTAAAGCAACCTGCACTTCTGTTTCAAGTAGAGCAGAACACCTGTATATATTTGTATTATTTATCTTGCAATACAACTGCTGCAGTATGTACCTCTGGTTGGGTTTCAAAACTGCTTTTTAAATTAAGTTAATGCTACCTGTACCCCTCACATAATATTACTGTTATGTGATGTGGGTGACAATGACGTCATGCCTAAAGCACTCAGCTATTTGGCTCAAACTGTATTTAAACATATCTACTAATTACCTTAAAGTTAAACTGTAGTTTTATTTGTTTATCACCTCAAACCTGAACTCAGAAAACCAAATTGGAGGGATTTCCTAAAAGACTCTGTTTATACTGACTCACGTCCCCAGGTAGTGCGCTCACTACAGGTGCAGCACAGTCTGTCTCTTGTTATGAGCCGCACTCAAGATATTCTGGTCTTCAGGGAGAAGGATCACCATCAGAGAGAATAAAACCACTACCAGTGTTTTTAGGTTTTGAGGATAAGATGTATCACATATAAAGAGATTAGATACAGTGTCTATGTAATCTGGCATGTAAAATGATGATCTTTTTCTAGACATCTTTAACTTTCTCAAGCTTTAAGGTCACAATCAATAAAATAAGGTGATTGGATCACAGTTAATAAGCTGCTTAGCTTTTCTTTTTGAATAAGAAGAAATAAGATTATTGCCATGATTACAGCAGGTGGGGGACTTTATAGGAGATGGTGGGTTTTGAACCCAACATGCGCACATCCAGAGATATGTAGCTTCTCCCATGATGACCCGATCTATTGATACCTGGCATTGTACTTTTCGTTTGGTCCGCCTAGCAGGGTCTCACAACACCACATAAGCTATCTGGTGCTATGAAGAAAAGTTTCCCGATAAGAAGGAAAACAGATGTATCTCATGTTGCTTTACTCATATCAGAGGGGCCTTTATTTTACTACGAGGGAATTAAACAGCTGAGAAGTTAAACAAACATCTTTATTGATTGTCTCAGTATAGCAGGTACCTAGGAGAAAGAAGGTTTCTCCCTGGAAAAGGGGTTGTACAAGCTTATATAACAAAATGGGCAATGCTTAGGGTGAGGCAATACAAATTATAGAAACTTACAAAGACAACAGTGGAATGTGCTTGAAAAAGAGGTATGCGTGGCATTACTGAGACCAAATTTTGGAAGAACAATACCGAGGGGTCAATATGTAATGTAGGTTCTATCACATTCATGCAGGCTGCAGGAAACAGCCATGTATGCATTGCAATGTGTTAAGCACAATAGAAGTATTATTTTTTTCTTCCACATTACTACCCACTTTTGTTCTATGAACAGCACTATTTTTTTTCATAAACAACTACGCGTGGCTCAGTTGATGTGGAATGGGAGGTGCACAGTAGGCTGCTATTAGTCTAAGTCAGGGAAAAAATAAGGAGGTTTAAGAAGAAAAGGTACAGCCTGAGGTTGAAGTGTTAAAGAGTACTAGAGGGTGGAAAGACTTAAAATGTTTTCAGAACTAAGCTTTTTTTTTTTTTTTTGTAGTTCAAAAGCAAGGAATCTCAGGCTTAAGCTTGCACTGGACTCTGAAGAGAAACAATGTTCTTATACTCAAAGAAGTGTTGAAAGAAATGTAATAAATGCTACATATACAGGGAATTATTAAAGTTTTTGCTTCATCATTTAAGCACCTCAAGGTTTTTTTTAACAGCAAATGTAAAGTTTAGGCATAGTGGTTCTTTAGCATGCACTGGCATGGAGTGGTCTGGGAGCCTAGTGGTCACTGGTCCAGTGAGGAGACAGTCCTCCCTGCTTAGTGTTGTCATCCAGTGATGGATGCTGCAATGGGCAAAATCCCATCTTATTTCACCATGGATGCACATAGATTTATGGCTGATCAGCATGCTCAAAGAGCGCACTGCACTGTCAGACAAATAACTGTAAGGACACATTTACCCCATTTCAACTAGGGATCGCCGGCGTTGCAGTGCCTTCAGGCACCGACAGTAAAATTGTGCAGCCTCCAAGCCCACTAACTCTCTGTGGACTGTTTGCTAACAGGGTCATTTATAAACAGAATATATATATATATATATATATATATATATATATATATATAAATTTATGTTCAGTTCATACTTACAGTAATTTACAGATTGCTTGCTTTTAGCAAGTTGTAATGAGCAATTCATCTACAGATTTCCTATTGAGCTATGGTCCCCTTTGGGAGTCAGTAGCTCAGTATAAATCTATAGATGCAGGTTCACATTTTCATATGTGGTGCTCCTAACAATTGATTTGTGTCTCAGACCTATTTTAAACACTTAAAAATGCAATCATGATGCGCAAACCAGTGCTGAAGTGGCGTTGCTGAGAGCCAGAAGTCACCAAAGCAGAAGTGATACAGTGAAGGTGAATTGATAGCATAATGAAACCCTAATGACTAAAAATGGAGGAAAATCTGAAAAAACAGCCTTGTAGACATAACCATCTCTTGAGACATGACTGAGCACAGAAGACAGTAGAGCAGTATAGTCTATGCAGTACAGAAAAGAAAGTCATATTGATAATAGATAATACATTAAATCACTTTTGTTTAGGCTGATTTAATTTATTCAAAGCTTTGGCTTTTGACTTTTTCTTCATGAACATAAAGAGCTGCTTCCAGTGACACCTTTCCAATTGCTGCCCCTGGCCTCCACCCTCTCTGTCCATATATGTTCATCTGTGTGACACACAGCTGTGATAGTAACCATTTAGACAATGCGTTCTTCTTCAGCAGTGCCCTTTCCTAATCCACAATGTGCAGTTCATATTCCACCTGCTTGCTTCTTTTCAAAAACCCTCGTTCCTACTGCACCTGATGGAGACTCACTGATGGGTTTGTTGGAGCCGTTGAACTGTGAATGTTGTGATAAGTGCAAGCTGATGCATTTGAAAGAGGTTGTACCTTAAACTGGTTTCCCTGTTTAAATATAGAGCCCCAAAACAAACAAAAAACAAAAAACAAAAAAAAAACATATTTACATATACATTTAAGCCACATCTCAACTTTGTTAGCCATTCATTTCTATTGCAAATTCTGTAGCAATGATGAAATCTTTGTGAATTTCATAAGGACCCGTGCTTTCAGTAATACTGTACAGACTGCTGGATTAACCATTTTGGGTGAATAAATATTAACTTGAAGTCAGGGCAGAAGCGGACTGAAATCTCCAGCCTCAGCCAAACTGCCACGCAACTGTGTAGCTCAATCCTACCTGCTCCCCTCCCTAACAGCACCTCCCTCAATCAATGGCTGGCACTGCATGCATGAAACTGCTGCTCTTCTGAGGTCAAGCACTCAGCTCATATTCTTCACTGTGTACACATACTTGAAAGACTGCCTAATTCTGGAATGACTGGGTCCATCCTGGTTTAGAAAACAGCTGCTTTGACTATCTTGCTTTCCTTATTCAGTAACAACTGAGTATGAAACCTGCTGTGGTAAAGCAGTATATACAGGAAACCCAAATAGCGGTGCAATTAAAAAAAAAATAAATAAATAAAATAATTTTTTTGACTCGTGTTTAATCTCACAAAAGTAAGGTGAGCTGTCTCGTAAAAACACACTGATAGAACGTCACCACAGGTATTATAATACTGCAATTTTTTAAATAAATTTATATTGTGGAAGGAACGCGTTTCTTGACTGAAGATGAGTGATTTGACTATTTAAAAAATTGTAGTTTCATGTACAAAGAAATGTAATTTAAGTTAGATACTGCTAGTGTAAGACATCTGTGTGCACTATACTTTTATTGTGCAGTTATTGACACTCTGGATCATTACTGCAGCATGAGTAAATATACAACTGCATTATTAAGATAAGGTTGTTTTTGTCTGCCAGTTTTAGAATGTTAAGAAGAGAACTCAGGATATGAATATCAATTATTTATTCAAGTAAACATATGGAAGTTGAGTTTATATAAAAGGTATTAAGAATAAGGTGATTCTATTATTTTACTGTAATGTTGTACTGTTGTACTGGATTATATGTCACTGTTGAAATGAAAGCTCCAATGACTCCTCATTGCTTGGACTTGGACTGGGACTTCTTTCCCTGTTACTAGCTGTTTGTTTATTATTTGTCATTTCTGTTGTGTCATGAGCAGCGGTGGGTAGAATATCCAGTCACAGTATTTAACTAAAAGTACTGTCAAGTTTTTAAAAATAATTATTTAAGTGCAAGTACAAGCACTCATCCAAAATTTTACTTGAGTAAAAGTAAAAAAGTATCAGGTCAAAAAACTGTTCAAGTACAGTTTCTTTGGTTGTAATGAAGTTCTGAAGAGCTAGAATTGTTTAAACTCTTTTCTGTAAAGCAAATATCCATCCAACTGTTATCCTAAACTGTATGTCCTGGTCAGTGTCATGGCGGTTTGGAACCTAATCCAGAGTGGCTGGGCTCTAGGATAAGACATTATAGCTTGAATGGGACAAAATAAACACGCTGTGCAAATGAAAAAGATATTGTCAATAAGAATAGTCAAATAAACGGATGGACATGCCACTGAGTCAAATCTGACTCAGTAAATAGTTACATAGTTTTCTTCCATGCATGTCTGTGGGGTGCAAACATGGGGAGAACACGGAAGCTGCATGCACCGTGAGCCTGATTCAAACCTGCACTCGCCCAGCATCTCAGGAACTGTTAGGCAGAGGCTTTCTTTATTGAGCTCCATGTAGCTAAATTAAAAAACAAATAAAGACCATGCTGAGTTCTGTACAAGAACAAACTGCTTTGTGCTACACTATACTGTATTGATGGTTGAACACTTGTGTTAACATTGCCCTGGGCGCAAAATCCATATATATAATTCTTCAAAATTGAATACAGTGAACCTGCTGACCATTACTGTTACACACTGATTATTTTGTACATATATTAGCCGACACCTTTGTCCAAGGTGACTCACAGTGCAAGACACACCGCACTACACTCCCTACAGCTTCACACATCTGTACAGCAGCATAATGTAACATACATACTGACTGCAACTCACATGAAACACATGACTTTGGACTGTGGGGAGAAACACATGTGAAAATGGGGAGAACATAAAAATCCCCCACAGACTCAAGGGGATTTGAACCTATGTCCAGCCGGTGTATGACTTAAAGGTGTATGACTTAAAACGTACACACGACACTTCACCTGCTGCTCTACCACACATTTGTATTTCTAACAATACTAAATAGCAGAGTGTTTAAATGAGCTCCAGTGTTTTAAAGTAAGTTTTCACAGTTCTTCTCAAAAACTTTTTGTTTACGTATCATCTAAATTCAAGCAGACATTTTTCTTACTGCAGTCCAAATGATGAACAAAAGAGTCGACACACCCAAGTCCTTTCACGAACAATTCAAACTCTCACAAAATTAAACTCTCCAGCAAAACAGTGATTTTGCAAAAATAAATGGCCAGTGAAATCCAGCACACAGCTGATTGTTGAAGATATGTTGGTTTTATGGTATAAGAGAAGACTGGTTATTAAATGAGAAATATAAAGCATTAATTGTGCAAAATTCAAAAGTAATTGGAAGAGAGGGATAGAAATGTTGGGTTAAACTACATTCTCTTTTCACTAATGCACAACAGTAAAGGCAAAAAATGTCAAAAACGACTCTTTAATGGAGTAGAAGTAATGGAGCAAATGTATTAAGTTACTCCCATCCTGTGACCACAAGACACTGATGGTGAGCAGGGAGAGGTTTCGCCACAGTACAGGAGGGGCCACACTTTATTCTTGGTCACTTTTCTATATTAATTACAATGTCAGTAAATGAGTTGGCATTTATCTACATCTACTATTCCCACCATTAATGATTAAATTAATATGAATGCATAGGCAAATACCCCTGCTCAATGTGCAGTAGATAAATAGTGCCACTGAATTTGAAGTTTAATTTGAATTTTAATTGAAAACAAAAAATGCAATATTAATGTAATTTTTAGATTGCAAATCTTGCTGGCCGTTTATTAATTATAGAACCAATTAAAAAACACATAATTTGTTGGTGACCGATAACTGGCAGCTGTAGAACAGTTTGAAAACATGGAGTGTGAGAGGTTGTCACGCACAGTAAGGCATACCTTCCAGTCCCTATCGCAATTCTATGTGCGATAACTGAACGGGGTGTCCGAGGCCAAGGGGGAACGAGACCCCACAAGATGGTGAGGTGTGGGAATGCTGGTAAACCATGCTGAATTCACTGTGGCGGCATTGCATGCATTTAAGGCTCGAAGAGGACACGACTTCCTGGAGATCTGGTGGACATGAACAGAAGAGGGTTCTGGGTTGGCGTGTATACATTTATCCACAAGTCTGTGATACTGTACGGGTGCCAAGCCTGTCAGGAGGTGTTAAAGCACATGGCTGATTCAGACCTTTTGGTGGACACAACCTTCCAAGGAATGAGCCACCAGACACCTATCAGAGGCAAGTCTTTTAATGGCCAATGGTTTAATTTGCTATTAAATATTTACCCAGACACTTTTAAGAAAGAATTTCTGGTTTATTTGCACCTGCTGACATTCATAGCGGTAACACCCACACTATAGCTGAGAGATCAAAAGAAGACCACATGGTTTCTGCAAAGCAGGGTTACATCTTAAGGGACAGATTATTCCTTTAAACCCTAAATGAAGACTTTGCTACTTAAAAGCTAGGACATTTAAAGAGTACTGCTTGCAGATATATTTCCCTTTTGAATGATACATATTCAGTGTTTAAGCTCATGTGGACGGAGGCTCGCTGTACAATGTAGATGCAGGCCTCAGTGAGCATCCATGGGGTTACGCTGAAATAAGGACACAGCCTCAAGCAATATGAACCGAGTCTGTTAGCCATTTGGTCTGGTTTCTGTATACAGAGGTCCTGGATGTCTGATACCATCTTAATGAACCAGTCTAAATTAAATCTGCACAAAAGCATTCAGTTGTTAAATATCAGTTAAATAACTCCATGTCAGATTCAAGATGGTTCATAAAAGCAGAGGCAAAAGATATAGTCTCTCTTGTAGATCATGAATTAACTTTTCCACAGAATTAAAATCAAGAACCTAAAATGAAATCCTTAGACTTATTTTTTGCCATTTCAACCATACGTACTCATCTAATAGTAGCATAGTTACTAATTTAAAAATGTACCTTTAAATTATTCAGATTCCTGCTAGAAAACCAAGCGTGGATTTTTGACTTTAGGGAAGTTTGATTACTATGGGCCTTGTAAATGGCCCCTACCTGAGATATTCCATTTCCAAAGGCAGTACTTAAGGAGTTGAAATGACACCGATGAAGAGATGACAACTGTGAGGAAATATACTGCAACTGAACTAGGCTGCATGAGAAATTTAAAGAAACGAGGAACTGGAAGATTGACTGGCAAAGAAAGCTGCCAAGAGGAGGCTGTTGAAATCAAGTGTTGAATGAATGGTGTATGTTTACAATAAAGGGGATCAGGGAAGAGATCCATAAGTTCTGGGCTGAGGTTTAAGGCTCAGGTGGAAGACAGCTCTTCTAAGATAAACAACAGCTGGCATCTGTCTACTTGTTAGTTAGTGGGATGGCAGCTGACACAAGGTTCAGTCTGGAGAAATTGGGCTCTGAGAGGGAGTTATAAGCCTCTCTCAGGTCCACACAGTTGGTTCCTGATACATCTGTGTGCTGCACTGATCGCCTTTACAGATACTCTCCCATTTGTGTCTTCTAGACTAAAGGGCCTCAGCCAGCTGTGACATACAGTCAGACTGGAATCACAGCTGTGGAGTAGTAATGACCAGGCAGGCATGGAACCTCTCCATTTCAACCAAGTCCATCGGGCCCCTCCTCCTCCCCCAGCTCTACACTGTTGCTGCACTTCTAACCGCCTTTAAGACTCATGTCTGTGAGAACAGGCCTGGCTTAAGTTCAGCAAAGTAATCAAAGGGAAACTGTGGAACAGGTAACTGTTGGAAAAATGGTCATAGCCTAAAACAGTATTAAGGTGTAGACATTGTCTGTTGGCTGCCATGTGCTCACAGGTTCTCAGACCTAATGCAGTACTGCAACAAAGGTGTGAGCCAGCAGAACCAGACTCAGCTTAATTCCCAAGCAAACAGTGTTTTTAGGCGCAATAGATGTAACACAGTAAGGAGATGTTAGCATGGTGAGATATTGGTGTGACCCCATGTTACAACACAAAATTGAGCAATGCCGATATGACATTTGAAGTTATGTGTCAGAAACAAATATCAAAATAAATTACTCTTTCCTTTTTTAGTTTCTGGTTTTTGAACCTTATTTTCCCCATGTAGTGGTAAATATTTCAGTCTGCAAATAACAGGGATGCGCTTTATATTAAGCAGTAAAAAGAAGGATCTAATTTCTCTGCAAATTGAGTTTCTGTAGCTCAGACTCAGAGCTGGCTGTTTCATTCCCAGGGTATCATTAAAGCCCATGCGGTGTGTGGCAAACACTTCATTTACTTCTTTGGTGCATTTTGTCTAAACACTTAGGGCCCAGTCATGCCCCAAAAAGGTATGTACTGGGGCAGTCCTAATGCTTCCACTCCCATTCTCATGCACTCAAAAGTATGGATTGGAGCTGTGTGCCTCACTTTGTAGACTCCCCAACATGTCATACTCCTAGACTGCCTCAATTTAAATAGCTTTTAGACTAAATGACAGACTTGTTGCTCGGCGCTAGTTTGCAATATCATTCATTGGGCTTTAAAATATTCAGAATATTGCCATCACATTGATGTCTCTGAACCTTATTAAATGAATGTTGGGTTACAGTGTCCTTCCATCTCACTAGAGGCCTAGAGAGTTTGCCCTGTCCTCTGTGTCATGTTACTCCGCCTTTCTCAGCTTATAGAGGAGTAAGAGTACATTCTTTCCTGATGGAGGAGATCTTTAAGTGGCTCAGCTCATCCATGGGTTTCCATGGAAAAACATACAGTTTGGTTCTGGTGTATGGAGGATCAAGGGTTACAGTGGAGAATAACGGTTATCAGCCTTTGTCAGCTGCTTCTTCACATAACTTTCCACAATTTCCTTCCAGCAGAAAATCATCTAACTATCTAACTACTACTGCTGCGAGTACAATAAAATGGGAAGAGGGAAAAGGGATTGATTATGACAAAATGTGGTGATTTATAGTGATAGAGGATATGCACATAAAGTGCTGATGTGCTCAAACGTGTTGAAGTGAAAACAAACTAACCATTCTATCGTATATAAGCCAAAGACTAACTACCTATCTGACACCCAGAAAGAAAAAGGTGGCAAAGCCAAAATAAAGTTTTTCGTGCCTAACTGGCTATGCAGATCTAAGCTATCAACATACAACTAGAAAACAGGACATCACACTCCATATTCAACCATACCCATGAACACACACCAAATACAACAAACCACCATCTCTAAAACAAATCTCACAAATTTTACTTACAAACTATTCAAACACAATCCAAAATCAGCAAGCAGTAAGTCACCGAAATCTCCGGAGAGGCTAAGAAAATGGTTGGGATTTTAAAGAGACAGATCCTGGAGGTGATTGGCCCAGAGGGAGGCAGTGGTGGCAGGACTGTTGATGATGGAGTTGATCCGGAACCACTGCCAGACAACAGACCTGTACAGGGACATAAAAGCTTGGAGGTTTGTGAACAATGTCAACAACAATGTGAAGGATGAGTGATAATTGGACCCCTGTAAATACCCAAACACAACAGAACCACACTGGGATGTAACACAATACAGACTGTCATCAACTTATGCCGTACTCAACATACAACAAACTCGTATTTACTAGGGTCAAAAATAAATAAGTAAATAATAGTAACAATAATTTTTTAAAAATGAAATGGATGAAAACTGGCAACATTTTTTTTTCAGTGAAATTCAAGGAATTCTGCTAAGTAAATGAACATGTAATAGCTCATTAAAACATGGATATAGGGATATCTTTCAATGTACAATGTACAGTGCTTGTATAATTCATGAACAGTGTCATGGTGTAAAGGTGCAATACAGCACTACGGCATGATTTTGCATTTATAGTTTATACTGTAGAGAAAAGTGTTATGAAAATGGATTAAAGAACTGCTCGTGTGTACCTGCACTGTATGCATGTGTGACATTATTGCGTAGCAATAGCTTGAGATGATGCTGTACGAGACTGTGCTGCGACACAGTGGCAGCGTCCTGCCCATCCACAGGCAGCACAGAGTGCTAGTTGTTCTTACAAATAGTAAACATCTTCCCATGACCACTACCATGTCCCCCAAAGCACCACCTCCAGCCCTACACCAGTCAAACTACTGATCAATCATCAATAAGCTCAGCAGGCTTCCCAAAGGAAGAGTCACAAGAGATCATTCTTCTTGTGCTTGTCACATCCCACTGTATGGCACAGAATACTGAAGTATTTAAACATTTTATGAACATAGGTACTTTTTAAAAATAAACTTTTTCAAAATAATGCAGTTGTGAATTACTTAATAATGGTATGGATAATATACCATACTGTGGACAGAAATAAAACAAAATAGTTTAAAAACATCAAGAAATGTTTGAAAAGTAATTGCTATATGGTGGACTACATACCTTGAAATAATCATTCTGCTATGAGTACAATCCAGTTTTTGCTCAGCCCAACTAAGGACTTGGTTGTTGGCCCCTAACCTTGTTGTACGTCAAAGACAGTCTGTATTCCTTAATCTGATGTATGCATCACATACTGTAAGTCATGCATGTCTGTGTGGTCCATATGCTTGTATTATACATGAAAATGTTCAAGTCCCTTTATGCCCCCGAAGTGATGATGGGATGCTTGAAAGGTGGATTTTGGTAGAGTACTGTGAAATTGCCTCTTTCCTAATTTCCTGTATTATTTGGACCACTACAACCCTAATTCAGGGAAAGTGGTTACTGATATAAGTGAGAGTGAATGGAACCTCCAGTGCACACCTTAGCAAAGACACAATACCTGGTGCATATGTAGAGATGTGTGATATCATTCGATCTTATGACCTGCATGTCAAGGCATGTTGTAAGTCCCAGCAGACAAGCAAGTCCTCAATACAAGTTCTTTTCAAGGTTGTTTGACCCTGTGCATGTGAATAATTTAGCCAGATTGCGCCGAGCTTTTGTTCCTGGCTTCAGTACATCTCTAAATGTTGGCTTGTTAACCCAGTCCAGGAAAAAAAATTACAGTAGAACATGAATCAGTAAGAGATTGATGTTCATATTATGTGTCATTACCACAGTGATTTTTACCTTTACTGGTTTGAAACAGCTGCCGGGGAAAATGTTGACTTGCTGATCATTTAAGAGAAAGAAATGGGCCAAAGGGAAGGGACTTTGATTATTATTCTGTGCATTTTGATGTGCTGCTTTTCAGTCATTCCCTTGATACTAAGCTAAATCAAGCTAAGGTCATGCTATGTTTGGATGACTTCAGCTCCTCTCCCCTACCTGCATATCCCCATTCGTTCTTGTTATACATCCGCCATAAATGAAAACTAGATTTGAAAGAGTAGTTCAAAGCAGTTACGACCACAGACTTTTCCATGCAAATCCCAGGCCAGATGTCTTAAAAAGATCCCCACAGTAGTCAAAAGCATAACACTTTTAATAAATTTCCTGTTGTGTAAATGGGTGAAGTTGCAAATCACCTTGTGCAAGAGTATTAGCTAACAAAGTATAAGAAACCCAGCTGCACTGTCTCAAGCTAGAACCTCGATTTTGAAGAGAGTTTCCAAAGAAAAAGTCAATAGGGCAAAGATGACATTCTCCCAATGAGAGTTTTCTCTTTTTCCACTTCTTTCTCTGGATCGCCTACTAACATGTTCAGTAGGTGTCTAATCCTGTCTGTAATTAAGCGTGTTAACTGGCGTGGGTGGACAGGCCTGGCTCTACATTGTGCTCTAGAACATGTTTTGTGTTTTATAACTTTGTGCTGTCTTTTCTTTAGTGCTTCGGCCTGGTGAGTTCATGACATAATAATGCTGAAAGCGCAAACAGCCAGTATTGGACCTGGTGTACATTATATGGCCAAAAGTATGGACAACTGAGCATCACACCCATATGTGCTTGCTGAACATCCCATTCCAAACCCATAGACATTAATATGGAGTTGTTCCCCCCTTTGCTGCTATAACAGCCCCGACTCTTCTGGGAAGGTTAACACTTTTTTCCAAAGCGACATACAGATGGTCCCCGAGTTACCATTGTCCAGCTTACAATTTTTCGACTTTACGATGGAGCAATAGCGATGCGCATTCAGTAGAAATTTTACTTTGAATTTTGAATTTAGATTTTTTTTCCCGAGCAAGTGATATGCGGTATGATATTATCTAATGATGCTGGGCGGAGGCAGTGATCCGCATCTCTCAATTTGCCATGCGGTCGCTAGTGTATACAACGGGTCAAGGCCAGTGGAAATTGAGCATTAACAGGAAGTCTGGGTAAGAGCTAAGTACTGCCCACAATGGTTCCTATGCTAATCAATGCTCAGTCTGAAGACGGGGACAGAGAGACCACCTATGTTCCTTTGCTCAAGTGGCCACAGGCATGACAGTAGGTTAGGTGTATTACATGGATTTTTGACATTATCATATTTTCAATTTACAATGTGTTTAAATTGGAGACTGTTTAGAGAGGATACAGCTCTATACTGGATCTTCACAGAGCTCTATAATCATGAACTCTTTCTGTCTTCTTTCATAACCGCATTGCTGGTCAGTGGCCCTGGGAACATACAGTATGCTCAATTTCTTCAGGTTTAACTCAAGAGAAACAATAAAGCTAAGCTAAGTTGTAAGCTAATAAGAGCAGCAAACACCATAGCATTCAGAGGTACTGCACTGTGCTGAAATGTCCCAGGCTAGAATCCCACCTCCTGCTGTAGCGCCCATGAAGAAGTTATTTAACCTAAATCACTTTAGCAAAAATTTTACCCAGCTGTATGAATTGGTAAATAGCTCTAAGGAGCTTAATTCTACAGGCTGCTTTAAAAGAAAACATAAGCTAAATGAAATAAATGATAAATAAGAAATGTGTGCAAAAATGTTTTGCAAGTTAATAAAAACATAATTTTCAGTTCCGAATGATGCTTTGCAGAATCAGCTAAATGCATAAATGTCCTCTAAATTTACAATCTGTAAGCCAAGACACAGCAGTTGCAGTGGTGCTTACACATCTCCTGCTTCGGTAATGAGTGCTCTGAACCATCGCATGTGGTGCCCACAGGTTCCAGAGTCAAATCGGCAGGTTTTGCATGGTTTGTCATGTGACACCCACACTGTGAACTGAAACAAAACACATTGTGGGGCAGAAGCTGCTGTAAATGCAAGACAGAGATGCCAAGGGCTGAAAGGTAAACTTATCTTATACTGCAAGTGAGAGTGGAGAACCTTGCTCACTAAATCATGGACCAGATGTCGCACTAAAAACCTTGCGCCCAGTAAAACACTGTAGGATGCAGACATATGTCAGGTTCAGGAGTGACCAGGTGTGGAAGGTGAGTGGATGTATGTGAGTTTCAATTTTGACTTCATAGTCATAAACCCCAAAACTATTTTGCATTCTCTGACAGCCTACAAACTCAAATCTTATTTGTTACTTGAATAACACAACATTTTGTTACACAGCCAATTGCCACCAGCTACTTTCATTGCAGTCTCTCACTAACTAGAGTCCCTTGTTTTAGTTGAACTGGCCACACCTGCTCACTCCTTGTTAGACACCTGTTCCAGGTATGGCTGTCACGTTAGGCATGGAGTGGGTCTGGTCAAGTGCCTGCCTGCCTGCCTGCCTCCCTGCCAGCCACAAACACATCAACACAAGTCAGAGGTGTTTTGGTCTCTCCCTGTCTACCCATTTTCTTCTCGCGTTTTTGAGACAAGTTGGCCAGGAGTCATGGAGAGGGATAGGAGACAGCAAGTCATCACTAATGTATCTGAAGGAGGTGGACATTTTACATACAGAGAAGGCAGATGACTTCTGGCTGTGCTGCATCAGTGCCGTGTAATATTATGATGATGACCAAAGGATTTGCACCAAAGTGTCACGTGCCTTCCACTGTCATGTCACAGGAGCATCACTGGGTTGAAAAAGTTAATTCAGACACCATTGGAGATGGTGAAAGCTGATTGCAACCCTTCCTTCCAGCCACCTGGCATGACATGCCCCTGTGCAATAACAAGGCCTTTTCATCTGGGGAGCCTCTGGGAAGATGAAAGTGGTGCTCGGCTTCCATGTGGCAGGGCGCCGTCGCCCTCCGAATCAATGCTAAATCAGCACGCCCATCAGCCAACCTTCAGCGAAGCACCGGCTACCCAAATCCTCTTTAATGCCACATGGGAAAAGGAATATGAAACTGTGATTACCTTAGTTTGATGTTTATTTTTTATGAGCTTAGTCAGGAGAGCAGTAATAGTCCACATCCTTAATTGACTTTTTCTCTGCCTCTTGCATCAGGAAGATGAATGGGTGGAAGGGGGCTACAAAGCCAATGGAATGACACTGGATGTCGCAGACATTGCCCCTCGGTTCCATTTAATGAGCTGGTTTGATGTCACTGCCAATTAAAACAACTATGATTGGCTGTAAACATAATAACACAGCATTCTTAAGAAAATATTTCTGCTGGACTGTCATCCGGGTAAACATTTGAAGGTTCTGTAGAAGAGCTCATGTTTTTACCATCCAACTGTGGCAAAGTTAATACAATTATTGGTAAAGCTGGTTTCAATGATGATACGTCTCCAAAGTATTTATGTCTGGAAATTCATGCTGGATGTTGAATTGCTGTATGGTGTTCCTTAAAAAAAGCTGTACATGAACGCCCCATTTTCTATTAACTTCCCTTAAAGACAAAGCTACGCTATCACATACACTTGTGTGTTTGTATGCAAGGTCTACATGCAGCATATAAAGACAGAGAGGCCAGCAATCACATCGAAAGACCCTCTGTCAACCTTTGTGGTCTACATGAGAAGGAATCAAGAAAGATGCCATTTCTCAAAATTAACCATCTCACCTACAGTCTACTGGAAGCATTAGAATGGCTAAGCATTATTTGCGTAAAGGGTTCTTGGTCAAATGAGATCAAAATAGAGGTCAAAATTATAAGGCTTACTTGCAGAAAACACCTAACTCAATTTATGTTTCAAAACACCATCCCTATTATAAGGTGGGCAGTAAAGGCATCATTGTGTGGTGATGCTTTTGACTAGGACTGGGAGTTTGATAATGATGAAATGAATGAAGCAAAACACAAGAAAATGCAAGACGAGCTTTTTCAGCCTGTTAAAAAATTTAACTTGGGCAAAAGTTCATCTTTCAGCAGGCTGATAATCCCAAACACTAGGTGACTCAAAGATAAAAAGCTAAATTTTCTTTAGCAGCTCATTTAAAATATTGACCTTAGCAACAAAGAGAATATGCGACTGTTTGGAAAAAAGAGCTGTGCTCTCCCATAATGCATTGCTGCTGCTCATGTATAAAAAGATATGCATCTAATCATTGTGGGGGGTTACAGAGCAATAGGAAGATTGTGGATCCTCCATGGGGTCACTAAAGTAAAGGCTTTGGTGGGCTTGTTGATGCAGGTGCACAAATGTAGTGAGGAAAACTGTTTTCCGTTCTGATACTGCAGTCTCGAGTATTCTGTTCATAGCAATGATGATGGACACAGGATGTTACAATAGCTAGAAAGTACATAAAAAGCAAAATAACCTTCCTGTCTGAAATACCACTTTCCTATTTCATATGAACATCAGCAAAGCAACGTACACATAACGTTCAGTCCAGACAGCACTTAATACACCACCTTCACTAGTGCAGGAATTTCATGCTGGTCCAACCTCACGTCACACCTCTTACTGATAGGAATAAGAGTGCGCTGAGGAAAGTTCCTGGATTTTATGTTTTCAACTGTTTTACTCACCACAAAACTGTACATGTACACATGCTTTCCTTATTTCGCTTAAGGTTTTAATTCCATGCAAGAAATAAGCAATTTCTTTACATTCCCTGGCATCCCCTTTTTTTGTCTGACATCCTTAAGGCAGCGGGGAACATGAGGTCGGTGCCTTCCAATTAAAGGACCTGCATTTGAAGCCTTGCTCTTGCTGTAATACCCATGAGTATAGTACTTATCCAGAAGTGCTCTAGGAAAATTACCAAAATAAATAAATGAGTAAATAGCATTGCAGTACTAACATTTGAAGTAACCCTGAGCAGAAGGGTCAGCTAAATAATTAAAAATAACAATACAGATCACAAAATTATTTTTAAATAAAGCTGTGTTCGAATCACAGAATGATCTCTTTAAAGAAGCAGAGAGTTAAAAAATAAGATTTCAGTAATTTACTTTTTTGGCGGCCTTGATGGAAGATTTTTTTAGAACTGGACTATGACAGAAGGAAAAATGACTTGGGAGGTTATGATGAAGCAGCCTGCTGTTGAAGAAATCCATTTCATATTTAACAGCACAGTTTCCATAATTCATCTGCGGAACGGTTGGACAACAGATGAATTGCAATGAATACTGAATGGGTGACAACAAAAAGATTACCATAACATACCTGTAAGGCTCTGTTACCTGGGCATATAACAGACTGGGGTGCTTATCAAGTGTTCCTGCTCCCATCCATACACACACACACACACACACACACACACACACACACACACACACACACACACACACACACACACACACACATCAGGAGTAAATGCAATAGAAATAAAAGTGCCTGGCCCCAAAGTACAGTTCTGAACTAAATCAGGTTAATAAAAAAGATTACAGTTGGGGGTTTAAATCTCCCACGGCACCTGGCCCAGGCTCCCATCTCAGTGTCTGAGCCCGAGGCACACAATACGGGGCACAATGCAGGGCCGTGTTCTGACTGCCAGCTATGCCGGACCACAATGGTGGAGAAGGGCAGGTCCCTGTGGTTTTGGCCCCTGGCAGTGGACAGGTATTTGACATCTGCCTTTGCTATCAGGGGGACAATGGTTTCTGGAAAGGGACACAGATACATTATGAATACCGATCACAGGACCCAGCATCCATCAATTTCATCTTTTCACTGAGTAACAAAAAGAAGATTCCTTTTCCCATCTGCCTCTGTTCCTCTGTCCTCCAATCTGTCCCCTGTGCTACTGGTCACATTACAACTCAAGTTTTCTTTCCCTCTTATGCTTTACTTACCAGATGGTTTTATGCAAAGTAGCTTTTATATAGTAAAATTACCTGTTTCACACAGAGGCAGCACAATGAGAGCCATGCGACATGGCTGTTTGAGCTCATGAGTTCAAAAAGAAATGTTAATGAACATATTAATATTATATTACATATTAGTTCCATTATTTATTTCCCTAAAATGACCTTATTTCTGAAATCCAAGGTGCACTGGTGTCATATAGTGAAGGACACCAAGCATTTAAAAACATATCTAAAAAACATTTCAGGTAATGGGATGAGACACCTGGGTACCTTTATAATAAAATTAACTGAGTTTATATCCAAATTAGACTAGGAAATACTTCAGGTGGAGGGAATACAGTGATTTTACTCTTACTGAGAAAAAAAAAAATTTTACATTTTTGGGAGGTAAGATTGCAAAACTGTAATGACTGTATGAAATTATTTTTTAAAAAAAGTCCAACTTTCTACTGTTGGTGGCTGGATTAAAATTACTGCTTGCAATTGTAACTGCAGCACTCTGAAAGGTTCTTTCAGCAGTCAGCTTTTATATGTAGATACCCAGTCACGCACATTCTGTTTATTTACTTTTACACCCATGCAGTAATTTTTTCCTGTATACCCTGCATTAACCAGTAAATATAAGGTTTTAAAATGGACTGCTCCTGCTATTGTGATTTTTTCTCACTCCGATTATGTTCAGATTTCAGTTGTTACTGCTTATAATACGCCACTTATTCATTAATGCATTCCAGAAAAACATGTGATCACGGGTGTAATGCACAGGTGTGAATTATATCTCATATTTTTTAGTATGCATTTTAATAGGGGGATAGCATACATGGTCTGGTAGCACAGCATGCAGCACAGCTGCCTTATGCTGTCTAGGCTCTTTGGATGTTGGTTCAAATCTGGCTCTGTCTGTGTGGTGCTTGTGCTTCAATCAATTATTCCCTATAAATTGTGTGTGCTGACCTTGTTATGGACTACCTTCCCATCCAGGTGGCAAGTTTAACTGGCTACTACCCTGTGGTTCCAAAGTTAACTCTTAGCTGGCATGATCTCTTCTTCTTCTTTCGGCCGCGCCCGTTAGGGGTCGCCACAGCGGATCAAAAGCTTCCACTTCCTCCTGTCCTCTGCATCTCTCTCCGTCACCTCCACCACTTGTACGTCCTCCTTCACCACATCCATAAATCTCCTCTTAGGCCTTCCTCTCTTCCTCTTGCCTGGCAGCTCCATCCCTAGCATCCTTCTCCCGATATATCCAGAATCTCTCCTCTGCACATGTCCAAACCAACGCAATCTCGCCTCTCTGACTTTGTCTCCAAGCCATCTAACCTGTGCTGACCCTCTAATATACTCATTCCTAATCCTGTCCATCCTCGTCACACCCAATGCAAACCTTAACATCTTTAACTCTGCCACGTCTAGTTCTGCCTCCTGTCTTTTGGTCAGTGCCACCGTATCCAACCCATAAAGCACAGCTGGTCTCACTACCATCTTATAGACCTTCCCTTTCACTCTTGCTGGTACCCTTCTGTCACAAATCACCTGACACTCTTCTCCACCCACTCCACCCTGCCTGCACTCTCTTCTTCACCTCTCTTCCACACTCCCCATTACTCTGGACTGTTGATCCTAAGTATTTAAATTCACCCACCTTCGCCAACTCTGGCATGATCTGGTTAAGGATAATAAATGGGTGTCTATTCTAAAGATAATTTTGTGCCAGAAACTTCTCTGATACATCTAACAAGCAACAGGAAAATCTGTCTACTCTGACTACTGTAGTCTTTGGATCCATTACTGTTGTTCTTAGCCTAAAATTGCTTTTAGTGTTTGTGCATCTGAAGTTGTCCTCTCGAGTTGTGCTAAGTCGCTCACCTCATTTCATTAGACTTGTCCATATGTTGTTTGTAAGCCTGCTGAGCAACCATTTTGCCTGAAAGACATAAGATGTCCCATTGTCATTTTATTGTCACTAGGATGGTGCAGACTGGGATGCCCACCGCACTGGGATCTTAAGCACCCCTTCAAATCGATATATTTTATCGAAATTAAATGAGCCACAACGGTTGACAGCTATTTCCTTCCTCCCTCTGCTAACTGACTCTCATATGTTAGGTGGTAAATCGAGTCATCACTATCTCATAGAAGAAGTGACACAGAAAGCCTGCAACCCCCACATTTCACCAGAATAACCCACTAAACTGGAATTAAAGAAACACCTCACTCATCTAGTTTATGCTTTACCCCTGAATTTTTTAAGTCCTCTTTACTGTGGAGCAGGTGTTAGCATGTGGTAGTGAATATTATATTCCAGCTGTGTTCATGCCTGCATCTGTAGACCCTGTCACCAACAATACCTCTTTCACAATACTGTTCTTGTTTTCATATTCATTCATAAATATCTGCAGTCTGTGGTGGACTGGCATGCTATCCTGACATCCCATCCCATCCCGGCATCCCATGCGTCTAGCGTAAGCTTCACAGCACCATGACCCCGCCTTAGGACAAGCGATTATGGATAGAGACTGAGTTAGTGACAGCATGTGGCATATTTCTGTGAATAATATAATATATGGTAATTATACGTACACCATTCATCTCACAATAGACCAGAAATAATTAAAACAATAGATCCTCCCAATTAGAAGGCAGTTATTAGAATAAAAAGAACAAAGAGCAAGCAGAAGTGAGAGGCAGTCTGTGTGGGAGGCAAGAGGTTTGTATAAGATAGATATGACAGCTGAAAGCACAGGTCCCCACCAAGCACAGAAGAAGACAAGAACCGATTGTGCTTTTTATGCAATTTTCCAATGCTGACTTAAGTGGCCCTCTTTTTTCCACACTACAGTCACACCATTTGTCTCTCTCACTCCCGGTGCAGCACAAGTTTCATGAAAACAGAGAGGCTGAGTGGGAAAGATAGCACTGATTCCATATAAATGACAGGTAATAATTATTTAGCGTTAACAAAACTCCCCCGGATTTTAGTGGGTCACAGAAACCTCTCTTGATATAGTGCACAGCTTTTATAATGAGTTCTGAAAGTAAATACGTGTTTAAGTCTTTCCTCTATTATAAAACAGCTATCGTATCAAGCAAAACAGGATCTTTCAGTGTCCCAGTCAAAATAAATGGATAGCGGTAGAGACAGAACTGATACAAAGCTCAAAACTGCTGCTAATTTTGAAGATAATACACTTGCATTATTATTTGGTCTAGACACTTTTGTAGATTTTCAATGGATATTTTGAAATACTATTTAACTCTTTCAAGAGTGAATTTTTATGCGTCTCAGAAGGCGGAATATTCTTCAATAAAAATCATATTTTGTGAAAGTGGTGAAATATCCTTTCTGTTCACACAAGGTTAAGTTTTAAAAAAAAAACTTTTTAAATAAGAAACTGTACAAAATGTGCAAAAACTTGCAATAATGTTTTAAAACATGACATATGAGAACCAATATAAATGGAAATGTTGTTTTTATAAACTGTATAAAAAATACTTAAAACAAAATAAAACAAAATAACAGAGTAATTCTGAAGTGTCATATCACTCAAAACAACACATTGTATGCATGGGTAAGGAAGACACTGTTGTTCTGCTCTGTTTCTGCTGTACCCTGTTCTGTATCCTGTATTGTACCCTGTAAAATATCCTGCATTGCTAGTCTTATAATTTTATCTTCATATGTTGCTGGAAAGTGGTACTCACCCAAACGGTTTAGCGCTGCAACAGTTTGTCCCGCTTTGCTGTTTCCACACACAGAGCACAAACCATCCAAAAGTTTCTTCCTAAAATTCAGACAGTCTGACATTCGCTGCCTCTCTTACACAATCAGAGCTTCTGTTCTGCAGTATAAGTATAACGTGGTTTGTATTGACATACAAAATGCTTCAGATGAAAAATATAAAGAAAAAAATGCATAAAACTCACTTTTATGTTCATTTTACAGATCCTTTATTAATGATGACTGTGCTAGTTTTTTTTTTTCTTTTGGGAAAAGAACTCTTTCAAATTGCAATATGACTTTTATCAGTCTTCCACATTTTCCCAATTAATAGCAATAATTCTGCGGAAGCAGCAGTTTACCGATTGTATTAAAGCTTCTACTAGACCGGGTCTAACAAGGTAAATACCTGTGCTGAAGTGCTCATGCTGTCTAATGGCATGACTGGGTTGTATAGCATATGTTGCTGAGGGTGGCTTTATTGCCCACTGATCATAATTAGACAGAACAATAACAGCAAATGTAATATTCTCATTTTACAGATGTGCAATTACTCAGAATCAGAATCAGAATCAGAAAACTTTATTATGCCGAAGGAAATTGCTTAATGTTACATATAACATTCAGCTGTCAGCTTTCACTAGTACTTCTTCTGAGCCCTGTTGACCAGTACTGGATCTTTCTCATTTGCTTAACCTGTA
This sequence comes from Heterotis niloticus, assembly GCA_018136845.1. NCBI lineage: Eukaryota > Metazoa > Chordata > Actinopteri > Osteoglossiformes > Osteoglossidae > Heterotis > Heterotis niloticus. Next base: position 18,320,140 of record CM030901.1, on the reverse strand, counting down.
CAAACGTAAGACCTTAGAGCTACTGCTTGAGGGGCATGGCAGTTAGGCAGCCAGATATTTTGGGGAAACAGATAACAGCGCTTTCGCACATTAGTACTTTCGCACATTTGCAATTCCACTTTGTTTCCTCTGCGAGCACCCTACTCTGCTCCACACACAGCGGCTCCTGCAGCTTAAATGTAGGTGCCAGGTCGACATCTAAGGCCTTCTGTGGGATGCAGTCCTTGCTGCAGTCTATCTTCTCAGTATACATCAATGTAATTGCACAAAATGTATGAAGTCCTGTTGTTAGGATAGATAACAAGCACGGCTTACACTGTAATGGGGCTGGGAGGTGTCCGGTTGGAAAATCCATCGTAGGAGAGATAACTGCTAGGTACAATTCTCTAGACAAGCAGAAAAGTGCTTCTTGTTAGGTAGGCTTCTTGTGGCGACTGCTGAGTGGGTGTAACAGAGGCTGGCGCCTCGCCTCAGGGTCCCCCCCTCAAACATGAAGGGACTTCAGTGGAAATGTCACATTTCAAAGTGCTAGACGATGCCTTGAGGTCAGCAAGAGTCCAGGAAATGGCAGGATGAAGCAGAAAGGAAAATCCTAATAGCAAAACAAGTCCCTTCATAGCTGTGTGGCTTTACTGATTGTTTCTATTACATTACTCAAACAGATGCTCTTATCTTGAGACAAATTATTTTTATGTATTAGCTATATGAAGAGTGGTCAATGTATAAATTTAAATAAGCATAGTTACTTATGGCTAGCATGGTGGTGTGTTGGATAGTACTGTTGCCTCTTAGCAGCTAGGTTTTGCTTTGTTCAGATATGATTTATGTTACTACAGTTGCTGTTATGACAACACTCAGAACATTTGTATTTTTATTAAGTTGTATGCAGCTAAATGATAATATATGCTGCACTGGAGGTACAGACCAGCCAAGGTAAACTGCATGAAAAAAAACAAGAGATTTTAGTTTATTGAAATTATGTAAAGCTCAGCAGCTCCTCCCTCTGATCTTAACCCCACGTGAAATCTCTGCTGGTGCCTCCATTCTGGCTCCATGAGGTGGTCAAGATGTCTGTTTGATCTGACTTATTCTGAATGCATCCTTGTTCCCCATTTCCCCTGCAGACAGATCTCTGAGGAAACCATAGGTGCACATGGAGGGCAGTGGCTAAATGGCTGGACGGCTGGAGGCATTGTCCAGAGACGCAGAATGATAGCAATAAACTGTTTATTTGTAATTGCCTTGCGAAAGAGGCTCCTGTCCCTAGCAATGGTGGCCCTGCACAGTGTTTGATGGAGACTCAGCTCTGCAGGGAAACTGCTCCTAGGGGCTGTGGGCTGTTCCTCATCTGTAGTCTAATGATCAACCTGCTTTTATTACTGGTGAACCTGCTAATGAGGCAGTGTTTGATTTGTGTGTGTGTGTGTGTGTGTGTGTGTGTGTGTGTGTGTGTGTGTGTGTGTGTGTGCGTGTTAGACTTTTGAGCCCATGGGGTATGTTTTTTATGCCGTTAAGCTGAAGGTGTAGATGTGTGTGCCAGCCTGTGATCCGCGCATGTATGTGTGTGTATTCTGTTTTCAATTGCACACACACCTGCACAGTCACTTCACCAGTTTCCTGTGTACTTTGACATCTCTTTATTTGATTTACATTGCTAGGCGATACTGTCCCGCACACAAAGGCACATTTTAAATGAAATTCAGGCACCGACACAGTAATACTCTGTAAATACAAGCAAAAGCAAATACCGAACCCACACTTACTCCCAGACTTCAGCTGAGGAAATGATTCCTTCTACTATGTTTACAGCATGGGTCGCAGTTATTGCTCCATTGTAAATGGTTTTCCAGCGATTGCAGTGGCAAGGCCTACTGTAGTGGCAGGGGAAGCAATTTCTGTTGGTGAAGGCCAGGGATGAGCAGCGGTGCACACAGAAGGCAGAGGTTAAGATGTGAAAAACCAGGAACTTCGTAGGAAGGAAACAGATAGGTCCTTTGCCCATCAGCAATGCAGGTGAAGATTAGGTCACCAAAAGAAATAAGGTCATTAACTTCATGGCAACATCAAACCTGGTGCACTGGTCCTACATCCAGGCTTTTTCAGCGTGGATCACACACCTGTTGTCATCAGTGCTTAGTGTTTTAACAAGGCTGAGTCTCTGCCTTTGTTTCCACATCTAGAGCAGATCAGAGAAATATGACAACTGGGCCTTGAAAAGCATCAGAATTAACATGACAAATTCCATTAACTGAAAATGTGTGAAGAAACTGAACTGATAACTCGTATTATCTCCAGCAAAACCCTTAACTCGGTTGACTCGTTGCTTTCCGGAACTCTGAGAACACAGCCTGTTGGAGGCGCTCTGTCCTGTAATGCCCAGCATCGCAGACTCACAAAACCAATGAGGTCTCCACTCGTGGAACAGCTTTGGGGCCCAGTGATGAAATATGCAAATCCTAACAACATGTCTGTGAATAAATAATGAATAGCAGCGCCTGGGCATGTCCCTCAGGAGCACCTGCTCATTTTTCTTTCAAAGAGCAGCGAGATCAGAGATCACCAGGGGACTGTCACCGGGCCCAGAGACGTGTGTCCCACCACTTTTCAGCGATTAAACGATTAAAGTCTGTTAAGGGAAACGCACTCGGTGCCTGGAAGTAGAGAGTGCAATGGTGTCGCAAGTGTCTGATTTCACTTCTGTTTAATGAAGATTAGACTGGAATGGGTCCACATGGGGACTGGAGTATGGCTCATACTGACTATAAAACTAGGCTGCATAAAATCCCAGATTAAGTGTTTACGTGATAGAGAGGTGAGAAGCTATTTACACCCAGCTCCCATAAAATTTTCTATTCACATTTGGCCAAAAATGTTGCAGATACATTCATATACAGCAGCAGCGGGAGAACCTGCATCTCTCTGTGAATATGCTTGTGTGTGTGTATGTGTGTGCTAACTAGGCACGTGATGGAAATGTTTTTACTTTTTTGCTTTGCAATGCCGTGATGCCAAGCAGCGGACGTCACTTCAGAGCGTGGAAGAACTTTCAAATGCCTTGTGACTCATTGCAAGCAAATGGTGTTTCTGGACCAGGAGAAAGGGATCCATGAGTAACCTAGACCACCTCTATGTCTGTGCTTTACGTTTGCGGCGGCATTCTGATTTAACATGTCTATTCTTCACCATGTTGATAAGGATAACTGTGCAATAGCACAGCCACTATTAACTGCAGCACTTAATAATGTTAGCGGAGACAAGCGGGTCTGATGAGTGGGAGTTGACTTTGGGAACCATCACGAGGCCACGTATCACAGAACACCTTTACGGTGCAGTCACCCACCTTACAGCCATGGTGACTGGTGTCAGGCAGTTTTACCAGCAGGGGTGTGTGTTTGCTCCAGGTGTGAGTCACTGCCTACATGTGAGAGCTACCAGCGAATCCTGCTGCTCAAACACGACATCAGATTTGTGCAGAAAGTCGCTGTGTCCTTATTGAGTTAAACTTTGCGATCAGTACTCTCAACCTCTAGGCATTCTGTTTGGAAATATAATTTGAAAAAAGAGAAAATCACAGCATTTGTTTTATTGTTCGTAAGATTTAAAGCACCACACTAACTTGATTGCTGTTATTATTATTATTGCTGCTATGATATCATGTGCCATATGTGCAGGTTTGTGAGCATGACATAGCCGTAAGGGCTGCGCAAATTTGTTCCACAGGAGCACAATTGGAAATATTGGCTATTTTTTACCAATATGTGAATTTTCACTACTGTGTTTTATTTCCCAGGATCTGTTTAGTCACCACACAGACCATATTGCTCAAATGCACTTACTGTTTCAGCCCCAAGGAGTAGTTTATGCAAGAAGCAAACCCTTGAGAGTTGGACGTGGTTTACCGGTAGAACTGGCAAGAGGAAGCACCTGCTTACCAGGGGCTCATGGGAAGTCATCTGCGATCGTTTGACGCTAAAGTCGTAAGGGTTGTGTCATGGTGATCTGCTCTACTGCACTTCTGACAATGAGCAAAACTAAGAATAAATTCTATATTTTCTGAGCAACCATGCTTTTACTCAGAGGAAAAGTAAGTAGGGCTTGAAAAATTTAATTAGGATTTTTATGTGTGATTCAGTTAAAAATAGACATTATTTAGCTGTTTTTCAGAACCTGTACAACCCAAACCAAGGAAATTATAGCATACAGGTTCATCCTTCCTTGGATATTTGTGAACATTTTAAAGTTAATATATCAGCTTTAAGGACTGGAGTTCCATATCCTTTTATGTGGTCTAGCCATGCATTTTTTTCCCAGTGCTGAATATTACCTTCTGATAAGGGGACCACATGGGGTAATGTGTGTTAGGGAGATGCAAATTCACAAGCGCTACAGTCTGTACCTCCCCCATGAAACCCCACCCTGGCCCTCTGTCTCCCTGGTAACCCATGAAACCACAATGAGCGCTTGTCGCCTGGCAACGTTGCTTAGGACCCTGCAGGCAAAAGCCTCCGGCAGCGAGTACACGAGTCGGTCATGCAACCTCACTTGCCTGTGCACGAGGCACAACTGGCATGTTTGATCAACTTCTTCAAGGCTTTCATTAAACACACAGCTCCCATAAATGGCTCGTGCGCATGTGTAAGGTTTGTGCACCACAAGGACTTCCTCAGCTACGCTCTCTGAAGGGCTTTGAGCAGAACATTATTGAATAAAAAGTCTTTGTTTTCCTCCTATAGGAGAAAGACCGAAGAGGAGTCACACAGGGTGTGGGTGCTATGTGCAATCCCAGGGTGTCTGGTGTTGCAAGTGTCAGTCTCTTGTATGGTAACTGGGCCATGATACGCAGTGTTGGTCACCTCCAGAGGTATCATTGAAGTCTCCTCACTGTTAAATGTAATGGTTATGGGGAGGATATCTCAGCATGGAGCAGTTCCCATTGCAAGCACGTTGCAGCACATGGGACACCATGCTGCTGATGGTTAATGTGCTTCAGAATTATGCTGAAGAGCAAGAGAACAAGTGATATTCACCCAACAGACTCTGACAGAAGGAGAACTGTGGTTGAAGACTTGGAGGAAGACTGGCCGGCTGTGGCTGGCGTAATTGAGAAGAGGGCGTTGCAGCCAAGGGAGGGGTTTGGTTGATGGATGGATGGCGCCCCCTGCTGAGCAAACAGCCACTTAATGAGGCTGTACTTCACACTTCAATTACTGATGCGGAGGAGGTGCAACACGGCATTGTACAGGCATCATGTTTGAAGCCTGCGAGCAAAGGAGGGGAGGAGGTAACTACATGCAACATAGCAAAGCACTCAAACAGGCAGGTAACCAACCAACCAACCCCACGATAAAGACTCCTGGGAATTTAGGTGGCGGGTGGGGTGGGCATCTCTTTGGATCCTTCCTCCTTTAGCTTTGGTCCCCTGTAGTGGTAAAACAAAAAAGATGATGAAGCACATTTTTTTCTTGGCAAGGTTACATATTAATTTGACACATTGATGTCACATAATTTTTGTGAAGTACCACAACTGTAAGAAACTGTTCCTGTCATGACATTATACCTGAAAAAAAAATTACTTGACATCTCTGGCATATTTATGTTACTTGAAAGCATTCATTAGAGCGATGGGCTTACTGGAACAGTATGGGGTTTTAAAAGTTGGAATGGAAGCAGACATTTCGTTTGAAATTCTTTCAAATGACATAACACAAGGGAGAGCTGTAGAAAAACATAGGCAGTTTAGTCAGAATCGTACAAAACTGAAATTAACCTTGAATCGATCAGCGAGACTGTGACATCTGTTTGATTTTGTGTTAGTGTTTATGTGGCGCATATGGTTCTTCACATTGGACCAAGAAAACGTCTTCATGCTGGCTGGTACAAACTAGTTCCAACAGAGCTAGCAGAGAGATTTCCTTGTTTTAACCAAAGCCTTAGCCCCTAACTCACAGCCATAACTCTAACCCTTAACTATTACCCTAATTTTACCCATAACCCTAACTCTAAACAAAAATCTAACCTTTAGCCATAGCACAAACTTAATTCTATTTTACCTTTTGCCAGCCTGCCATTCACATGTGGAAACACAGTGTGGAATGACCAATCTGCCTTAGCCTCTGCCTCAGCCAAGTGAAATTATTATCTTTATAGACATTCACTTTAACAGAATCTGACTTCATCTGTTTCCTACCCTCTGCATGACCTTCTTAGTGGTTAAGTCCTGTATCCCATCAGCTGGGTCTCGGCTGATGATGTACTGGAAATATACTGTGGGAGAGACATCTAATGAATCTTGGTGGCAGGAGGAGTGGCAGTAAGAAGCCTACGCTGTGCGGAGACCTCTTGCCATGGATCAAATCGTTCAGATCAACAGTAACACCAACTCAGACTCTGGGGGCACTCAAGGACAAACAGTTATTAATATAAATGCTGCATTAATACTAATGGAGGAAATACAGAAGCACAGCAAAGGTCTGGAGTTGTCCTTCTCCACTGCAGCCACTCGAGACCTATAAATTACAACCTGTCTGCACCTGTCCCTCACCTGTTGCTTCAACTACAGTGTTCATCCACACTTAGCTCACTGCTTTCTTCTGCTTTTCTCCTTGAATGTTGTCTATCCACAGCTCATCCCTCTTTGCACTGCAGAACTTTTTTCCTTTTTCAGTCCTTGGCTGCAGCTTTGTGCATTGCTTCTATGTGACTGAGCACACTTATGCCTGCACTAAAATCTTAAAATCAAATTTCACTATTTTATCAGAAAAATGTGTGTACAGGGCAAAGAAAAGATTTAATTAGAAAAAGGGTATAAGAAAGGAATTTAAATTAAATTTTTTTCTTGATGAAAAGAGAATAACACATACCTTTTGAGTACAGCATCAGTGGTTTTATAATAAACCTGCAATATTTTGGTTGCTACTAATACACTATGTTTTTATCCCAGTCAGTTCCCGACAGGAGAATTCATGTCTCAGACTCAGTTTTTACAGTTGTTAAGTTTTTATGTGTTACATGGGGCCTTCAGATTCTTTGCACACATATAATTAAAAAGGCAAAACTGCAAAAATCCTTGAAAAATCCTACCATTTTAAAGGCTTTCTCATGTTTTGTAGATTAGAAATGAATTATTTCAGGGATTACAGGCAGACCAAAGAGCTAGTAGGCTGGAAATTTTGCACTGCTTGTCCCAGTCTCTCCTAAGAGGGAGCATTTAGAAGTCTGCATCAGGAATCTCAAGAAGCATTAAACATGAATGTAAATTACAGTAATGTGGGGCTGTCAAACCTGTGTGCTTGTTTTACTGTCTCACACACTTGAACCTTCCCACTACTCAGAATGAACATCTCTATTCTGTGTGTATTGGTTGAAAGATGGAAGTTTCATTGGCCTGGTAGGAAAAACCTTTATTTATCACACATTTTCAGGCAGATATGTTTGTCTTGGAGAAGCTCAGATGCAGAGGTCTCCATGGCCTGTTCTTATCTTGACAGCTGCTTTTTCGAAAGGTTATTTTTGATGCCTGCTATGTCTCTCGCTTCCATTTGGCACCAAATAATTAATATCTTTAATCACAATCATAGTTCAACAGCAGGGTTGTGAAATTAAACAAACTGTGACACATAAATTAAAAAAATATTGAGGCTGAGCTCAGACTAGGGTGGACCTACAAATATGAAGCCACATGCTTCTGTGAGCTTCTCAACCCTGAACAATGGCAGTCATTATTGAAATTGAAGCACACCTAGACTTTTACAAGAGGTGCTCCCTGTTTTTAAATTCTTGGGAAGCAAACATTTTGTCTCTCAGCACATAAGTGTCTCTCCAAATCTCGAGTTATTACTTGCTTCCTTCAGTGATCACAACAGTGAAGTTTTGTCTGGGTTTTCATTGTTTTATATGCTTCCTGTACTCCTTTTTCAGATGACCAACCTGTTATTCTGTAGGCTCTTTTTTTAGAACATTGTGACCTATACAGTGTGTGTCTTCATTGTGATTTACATATTTCATGCATTTTGCCCACAAAACGGAGTTTTCTTTTATAGTCAGCAGTGAGTAGGATGGTGGCCGGAGGACACTGTATGGAGGGGTCCCAAATAAGAAAGAAATTTGGCAAAAAAATATCAGAAATTTTAGTATGAAAAGTTATTGCACCTCAGAGGAAAATAATCAGGACAATAACCAATTACATTGAAATGAGCAAACTACTTGGTCACTTATCTATTTGTTTTTACCTGTAGAATACTTGAAACTATATTTTATGCAGCTACTTTCCAAATGTCAGACGTTGACTTTACCTAAGCAGAAGAGTTAAGTAAGAGGGTAAAAATCAATAGGAAAGCTGGAAGAAGTCAGAATACCAGAAACCCAGTAGCATATGGATAAGATCTCACCTTTGCTGTCTCATTCATTCTATAGGGAAGGACGGCCGCAGAGTGTAAGTACTGTAAGACTTACTTAGGCTTGACCTTTAAATACATTGCCAGCACTGCCTCTCACCTCCCATACTGAGCCAGTAGGTGTGAAATTAATCAGTGCTTTCAGTATCAGCTGATCTTGTACTACAGTGTTGAAGACTTTCAGCTACAATAGTGAAAAGTAATACGTGTATAGAGTACTGAGTACTCGGAAGAGTATACAGACATGAATTAGTAGGAAACCAAGGAGACCCTGCTGCATTCATGGTGTCAGGTGGATGGATTGTCCATGAATAGCCAGCGTGATTGAAGGCTTGAACTCTTCTCATGTCAGGAGAATAATTTGGTTCTAATTACTGTTTGTCACAGTGACTGTTTCTCAGTGTGAGTCTCTGCTATTTTAGTCGCAACTTCTTTCCAAACCACAGCTTATGCCAGTGTGTGTAATTGTCAGCCACCGGTCTGGTGGTGAAAAACCAGGATTAAGCAGCCATTTACTTTTCACTTGACATGTGTGACATGTCAGTCAGAAGTGACTTCTCTTATGCTGTTATCCCTCCTTTCCACGTGGCCTTTTCTATCGCCATGTCCACCCCCACAGAGCCCTGGTTACTTCTGTAGTCAAATGGCCTTTGTTTAAAACCGCAACATTTGTGGGCAAACTGTCTTTGCTCTAATCTTATGTCCAAATTTTGTGGCACAAAATGCTCACTTTCAGCACCATCTTCACTCTGAAATGCACGTTGCAGCAAAGCTGGACCACTGCTCTGAGCACCATGCATGCCATGCTCTGAAGGTATACATATTTTTGAGCAAAAGGAGAACAAGTCATCATTGATCATTTTGATGATCACAGTTCTGCTATATGCAATGTACATGTGGAGTGCAGCCTACTACTTGCTGTTCAGGCTGCAGACCTCATTGAACCACATAAAATGCTGACTTGCTGAACTTCACATTGAGCTGTGCAGATGACTGGAAGTTTACTCAAGCAGCACTTGAGGGACCCCCATTATGCCGACAGAGGCAACAGCAACTCTTCAGCAAGTAAATGTTCACGACCCCCAACTCCCCATTCTCCTCGTGTCTCCGAAGTTTTTCATCTTCGGGATCTTTCAGAAGTCTGTTGTTGATACAAAATCAATTGTTTGTCTTCAAGCCTGCATGTCACGTAACACACAGAACTGCAGATTTATTCTGACTTAGAAAAAAATTTCCAGCAGCGTTAAGCCACAAACAAAATTTAAAGTGGAAACGGCTGATTTGCCAAATTCTTTTAAAGCAAGTGAAAGTGCACCGCTCTGTCGCACTTTATTTTTGTCTTGGAGAATGACAAAATGAAGCAGAAAGTATAAATGCTTCAAGGCGGTATTTGAGGCAGGTTCTGATCCCATTCTATACCTCCGCAATGAGAGAGAGTGCTGCACTTTTCGACACTGCCTTGGGGAATGAGCATAATCACCTTCAAGTAATTTGTTTCACTGGTTTGGGAAAAGAAGGAAGCCCACTGAAATGTTTTAAAGCTGTTTTCCTGTAAAATTAAGGTGCACTGCTTCACTTGAAGGTGCATTGCCTTGAAGGTGTCTTCATAAGAAATCTTTATAGAAGAATAAAAGAGTTGCTTATTGTTCACAGAAGTATAACACCATGACCTGGTCTTTTAGTCTCTTTAACAAAACCTTTCCACAATGCCTGCCAGTACACATTGGGAAAATACTGACAGGATGAAGAGCTGAAGACCTAGGTATAAAATGCACTTGCAGCCAATGCTGCCTGTCTGCAGGTAGGGAGTGCTGAAGCTGAAGGACTTGCTCCAATATTATTTGGACTAATGCAATTTGAAGGAGCTCAGCCTGTTCAAGAAATCTGGGAGCGTTTTAGACCATCGTCTGCTTCCCACAGTCTATTGCGGTGCAGTCTCTGCATGCTCAGTAAAGAGGACATGAAGTTTTCCCTGCTGCTGTACAGCATCTCTGTGGTTGCAGCCAAATTGTAATGAGTGTTGTGAGCTCCATAAACCAACTATGAAGAGGGCCAGAGCAAAAAATTCTTGACCCCCCCAAAAAAATATTGTTCTTGATTCATGATTATGAATTTAGACATTCTCCTTATGTGTATACCTAAAACTGTCACTGGTGACAGCACTAATAATAAATATTTACAATATCTCAAAAAAGTGGACAAACCAGTAACATCTGTAAGCTTGGTCACCTGGACTTGTGTCTCCTTATGTGTGCTAGCATCAGTATTGGTGTTCATGTGCACACCCCATGGGTGTGTAATATGTATAAAGTTTATAGCACAGATAAGGTTTAATTCTCAAGACAATGTGTAGCTACAGTCTAAAAACTGGGAGGGAAACACACAGGGGTCCAATGGTGGTGGTGGGGGGAGTTAATATGCTGAGTATCAGGGGAAGGCAAGAATCAGCACCATAGCAACTGCTTAGCGTTACAAAGAGATGTGATGCAGGGGGGTTTCATAACCTTGCACTGGGGATGACAAGCCAGTTTACTCCCCAATTCCCTTATCATCACCCAACAGCCCCCACCCTTTTGGATCACAACCGTGAAAGGAGGAATTGCTGTATCTATCACTCACCTGCTGCTGCCATTGAAGACATCCTGTTTTATTCATGAAGGCCTACAGTGGGGTCTTTGCAAGGCTGGACAAGCCCAGGCCGACCCACCAGATGAATGGACAGCCTGATGCAGAAGTCAAGTTTTAATCCACTTCCAGAAAGTGATTAATAAGCATTCATCTTTCATGGTCCCCTACTACACTCTGACATGTTGCTGTTCCTCTGTGTTCCACTCAGTACTCTGAAACAGCTCTGCCACTGAAAGGAAAAGTGTTGGTGAGCTGTCGCCATGTGAAGCCCAAGGTCTGTGTGGGGCAATATCAAAAAGGGACACTTTTTCACACCCTCCTCTCCTACCTGCTTTTCTACAAAATACATCCTCCACCAGTTTTCACCTCTTAGCCCACAAATACTTAGCACCCGAGCTGCCTCTACCTACCCGCTCCCTTCTGTGACACAGAATAGTTTAATGGCAACTGCATTACAAATCAAGAAGACTACTTACCAAAAACTGAAGTCTCAGCAAATTTAGGAGATTTGTGGAAATGCTGTCCATACCTAGTTGCTTTTTTGCGAAAGTAAATGAGTCGAGTCCTGTAAACACAGGCAAAGCAGTCCTCCAGGAGTCAGTGGTAATGCAAACACAGCAGAGATGTTTTAACCAAGAGGAGAGCGCTAGTGTCTTTGGGCAGAGCTCTAGAGGAAGCCGGGAAACTCCTTCAGCATTTTAATGTATCTCTTTGTTGCATGGCTGTACAAGAAGGCACCGTGGGGAAGGGACCCTGAACTGTAGCCAGTGCACCCTGGAGCATCATTAGTCCATAAGACGGGTTATTAGCTCTGCAGAGAAGATGCAGCCACGGATGTTGGAAGGAGCTCCTACTAGAATGAAAGTTGGAGTCAGGGAATGTGATTAAGTTACCGCTGAACTAAAACCTTTTGTGAGAGACCTACTGCACACATTGACATTACCAAGCTGCTTGGTAGCATAAGTCTTCCCTAATGTCCCTGCTAATGTGCTGAAAAGCAATCCTCATGCATGATGAGGCACCAAAGGCCATGCTGGCTACATCCAATACACACAAATAAATGTGCTTTTATCAATACATGTAAGGGAGCAGCTCTTGGTTCTCAGATGAGAACCGGTCTGCTGACAATGAGTTGTTAAAAATTCATAACACATACAGTATAGATCAAAGACATAAAATATTCAGACCCAATAATACATTCAAACTGGTGTTTATGCCACAGCTCATTACAATCCATGAGTTTTTTTGTGAAAATGTTTCAGGTGTGATGGATATCTCTTATAATGTTGGACATGAATAAACCCAGGTTCCACTCCCGCCTCTGCCATGGCACCCCAATCGATGTACTTTGCCTGGGTCAATAAAGTAAAAATAACTTGAATGTAGAGATAGATAAAAATTGTAAATAACTTTGGAGACTGTGGATCCTTCAGGATTTGTGTAACTTTTCAGTGGTTTCTGTCAGGTAAATTTAAAGCATTTAGTTGCTGTAAGGCATGATCATGCATCATGGACATCATGGACTACCATGAACCAAGATTCAAAACTGCCAGCTGGAGTCACATTACTGATAAGTTTGTAGGAGGAGCAGTCTTTGGCAACTTTTTCAGTTATTCTTGTACAAAAACCTCATGTTTTCTGGACTCCAGAGAGTAAAAAATATGAAATTGACTTTCTGACTCATCATCTTTCCAACACAGCCTACTTCTCTGTCACTCTTGACCTCCATTTCTTTTTCTTCACAGGCCAAGCAATTGTTTCTGTAGTCCAGACAGGTGTAGACCCATCTGAGCATTACCTTACCATTTGCTATGTTATCATTTTACTGTTGCCAAATGAACTGAGACAGGATTTTTCATCATTTTTCAATAACGGGCTATATACCTATGAAATATTAAAGAGATCCCTAGCAGGCCCTACACCTATGTCTGAATGATGGGCTGTCTTGCCTTTTTTTTGTTAAAGCCAAATTTCAAAGCAAGTTTTCTGTTTTGCCTTCAGGCACCTATTAAATATACTTTCCTTGATCTCAACAGGTCAGACTTTAGGTGTTCTATTCTGAAGTAAGTTTTGAGCTCACACGCACATGGTGTGTCCACTCTTTGGTGCTACAGAGGACTTCATAAAAGGCCTTTATTACACTTTTTTTGCAACAGGAAGACATGAATTTGAATGTGAACACCTAGCTAAGGGTTTCTGTAAGAAAGGATTGTGCTCTCAGTTTAACCCTAAATTCATTTTTTAGTAGAGGTCAAATAGGCCTGCAGGGGTGAGATTGCTGAGTTCAGTTTATTTTTGTGAAAAAAAAAAAAATTCCACACATCTTACTGTTGGTGATAGCATGATCCTGGGAAATATTAACTTCATTTTCATTGTCATTTCACAGACTTTCATGGTTTTACACCCATACTTCTTACAGTTGTGCTCTTATTGGATTCAGTCTCAGTTTATGTGTCACATTTGTTGAGTTACACATTTTTGGAAGATCCTAGCATTTTCCACTTCATTTTTTTTCAGATATCCTTCTCTAAACTTATTTTGTAAAATTTCTGCCTTACATGTAAATCACTTTGAAGAAAAGTGTCATTGAAATCGATAAACAATAACAATTTTGCTCATATAAGTTCATTTTAAAATAAAAAGCCATAAAGTTTTTTTTCCATCTCTGTAAACAAACTTCTTTATGGAACCTAACTAGCAAACAAGTGGGGGGGGGGGCATCTGTATTGTTAGGCTACTTTGAACTGTGACTGTGGCCTCATGGTAGGAACAAAGTGCATAGTTTCCAGTCTCAGCTGTGTTCTTCAGCTGATCATAAGAGAACTGGCTCACCTTCATCACTGAATTTTTTGTCAGCTAAGCTGTGAAGTAATGAACTTCATAAGACATGTATTTAACAGAAAAAAATGAAAAATGAAATAAGATGTCACCATGTAATGACTTTTTCCACATCTTCCTGTTTTCCTCTTGCTCATTCTTCCTGTTTCTCTCCATCTCAATGGTTCTCCTTGTGTTTCTCTCTCTTTCTGTTTGACAGATAGTAACTTCGTTTTGGGGAATGCCCAAGTCCAGTCCCTCTACCCAATAGTGTACTGCTCAGATGGCTTCTGTGACCTGACAGGCTTTGCCCGTGCCGAGCTGATGCAGAAGAGCTGTGCATGTCACTTCCTGTATGGACCTGAGACCAGTGAGCGACTGACAGCACAGATCCAAGGGGCCTTAGATGAGCGCAGAGAGTTCAAGACAGAGTTGATCTTCTACAAAAAGGGAGGTGAGATTCCATCAACTCAAAGTGACTGTTCTTCACCCAATGTCAGTTACAAACACACAGTTCTTGGAATGTTTGAGCCAAGGAAGGCGAACAAATCCGAGAGAAAAACAGAGGAACAGAACGCGAAGACAGAATGGAATGAAAAGGGGAGACATATGTGGATAAACTATTTTTGTGATACACAGGAAGAAGTGTGAGTTAGAGGGGAGGAGGAAGGGGGAAGTGAGAAGAGTTTTTTTTGTAAATAGAAGGCTGATGTTCAAAAGATGGAAGGGAGAGACAGATGCACAGAGAAAGGGAGATACAGTGAGGGAGGCAAGTGTTGAGGAAGACTGAGCTCTATAAGAGCTGTAAGACAGGGGTATGACTGCCATCAAACTGCTGTTGTAATCAATCCAGCAGGTAGAACAGGACCAGAAGCCAAAGGGAGACTCATATATAATCAAACCGCTCCACCCCACCAGAAGCACATCAACAAGTGACAGGCATGGCGCAGAACATGGCGCTGCTAATGGAATTCAAATGTCAGGAGAGAGGCCTGCATTTGGTTTTCCACAGAGGGAGAAGCATTGCAATCTCTTTGTCAACAACATATAGAAGTTAAAAATAGTACAAATACACCCAAAGGCATGGGAAATTTGATAAACCTAAATAAATAAATGAATAAAAAAACATCTACAAACCATCACAATGACTGTAAGTTAAGCTGAAATGAGAACAAGACAGTGGATTTAGTGTGCTGCACAATTGTCTGAATGTGCTTAAGCTGGTGGGTAGCAGACAGTCATAATCTCATGGTTTGGACTCACCTGACTGATATTGGCAGAACGTGTAAGTGAACATTTTCACCCAACAGGTGTTTATCGCATTCTGTTTTCCCACCACAGAAATACGGTATTAGGTGTCTGTTCCATACGAGTGTGATCAAGTAGCAAAACCAGTACTTGAAGTGGGCCAGTAGTCAACGCTATGCACTACCAGCACTGCTGTGTCCGCAGTTGGAGAACTGGGACTTTTCCAGAAGCCCCGGTGCTCTTTTCTGCACCCAAATGATTAGATTCTCCAGCTGAGCTGCTCTTCTGGCAAAAACATTGCTGTGCACTAAGTTATACTGTAAGTCAGCTCACTTGCTGCATTCCTCCCATTTGCTGAAATTTGTGTTCTTTTTATTATTGTCAACATCAGCAACACATGCCAACATACCAGGAAGGTGTGCACTGGCACTTATTTTTTCTACTTCAAGGACTGGGCAGAACCAAAGAGGTTTACAGTACAGGCACGAACTGCACAAGTTTCAAACAGAATATTCAATCTCTGGAACAGGATTCCCAGCTGGATCTCCTGCTTGTTTCTCATCTTTTTGAGATGTACAGCACAACTATACCTTGGCCTACGTGCTGTTCTTCCTAATTTGGGCATGCTGATGCCAGGGTTGGTTTGCTTGGGTACAAACCAAAAAATGAAATTCATTTATGCAAACTTTTTGGTGAACTTGCTTTCCACACAAAGTACACAGAAGAGTTTGGACAGTCACACATACCCTGACCAAACCTCTCAAATTGCAGCATCGCTGGAAACCTGAGCCTTAGCAAGAGGGTTTTTCGGCTGAGAGGACAATTATGACCGGCTGTGCGATGATGCACCGTGACAGGAACTGGTCCCTAACATCTCTTTTTCGCATTACCTATTTCTACCTTCAGAGACATCCACTCTGCCATTGCAATGTCTCGTACTCATGTTTTCAACATGAATTATTAATTTCTATTTGTTCGCGACTTTCTGAAAACAATATGGTACAATATGGATACCAGAGCATCATGCACACACCTCAATAACACGGTTTAGTACACACAAGTAGAGGCTCTTCTTCTATCTCACCAGCTGCAATAAGCTGATAGTAACGGTTGCACAAAATCTTTACTAAATTGTTCATTCACACACTTTATGGAGTGAAAGCAAACTTTTGCACCAATATCTGTGTAGTGTAATATAAAAATTGTTCATTAATGGAATTTCTGGCCTGACATCTTTGGTACAGCTATAACGTATGCTTCATGTCTTTATCTCTGTGTGTGTGTGTGTGTGTGTGTGTGTGTGTGTGTGTGTGTCAGGTACCCAGTTCTGGTGTCTGCTGGACATTGTGCCAATCAAGAATGAGAAAGG
The DNA here is from genome assembly GCA_018136845.1 of Heterotis niloticus. Lineage (NCBI taxonomy): Eukaryota > Metazoa > Chordata > Actinopteri > Osteoglossiformes > Osteoglossidae > Heterotis > Heterotis niloticus. Next base: position 18,303,685 of record CM030901.1, on the reverse strand, counting down.
AGAGGTCGTGCTTTTCCTGGTCTCACATAAGGACATTACCGACAACAAGGCTAAGGACTCAGAGGAAGGTCCAGAAGTGGGTGAGTTGGAGCGGGGCAGTGGGGTAGCTGAGGACTTGCAGGAAGGCATTCAAGAGTTATCATTGGGGGAGGGGGGAACATTACTTGGACTAAGAGAAAGGGCAGGACAGGTGAGTTATAAGGAGGTGAGCTGCAAAGCTGAGGGTGGGCAACCAGGGAGACATGTTGGTCGACAGAAGGTCTTAGATGAGATTCTCAATAAAGGAAGGGACTGACCCCACCTGCTTTGTGTCTGTTTAATTACAAATCATATTAAATAAGGGGAGACATTTTTATTGTATAAACATTGATTTGGAAGAAGGGTCTTTAGTGCAAATAAGGACTGGCCTGTTTGGCAAAATGCACAATTCAGATGTCAAAAGACTCCTTAGGAAGAAGGAGAAGGGGGAGGTCTGAGAGAAGACTGCAAATTCCATATACACTGGGGATAACCAGAACATTCTGCACCCCTCCGCGAAGCCCCCCAGTCATGGGTGTTGAACGACGGGGGAAAGATTAAATTTGGCGTGGTGTGAAAATTAATTCAGATATTCAGATGGAAGGTGCCGGCACACTGACTGGTGGCAATAATGATGCAGACTGAGACATTTTTACATGGCGATCCTGCAGCACATTTCGCTTCTGATTCCTGTCCAACCAACTTACAAACTCCTCAAAAAACAAACTTTTGTACTAATTAGGTTTGTAAATAGGGACTAACTGTACTTTTCCAGCTGACATCATTATAATGTTGGACATGAATAAACAAAAACATTTTTCCTTATGAAATATTTGCGTGCTGAATACATGGAGGACACCATGGAACTGCAGCAAAGTATTCAAACCCATAAATTACATGGCTCCATTGTATTGCTGTAATTGAACTTATATTTATCTTTAAAAATAATTTTTAATGAATAATGTGTATTTTGTTTGTAATCTTGAACTATGTAGTCATTTTTGTACTGCTGTACAAAAAAAACCAAAGTGAGGTGTAGAGAAAACAGTATAAGCAGGGGAAATAGGACATCTTTTTACATAAATGGCAGAATTTGACAAAGGTATGTGTGAAAGAGCATCTGTTTGGCATATTATGTTTTTTTATGATTTTTTTGTGATTTTAGTACCTTAGTTCCAGAATGTAAATAGGGTGCCAGGATTCTCACATACTTCATCAGTACTTAAAGGAGGAGGAGGTATTAAAAGTGATGTAGAAATGCTCACAAAAAATGGGACAAATGATGACACTGGGCCAAGGGAGGAGAACACACCCAACCTGCACTATCTCTGTCTAGATGAGGAGACCGGACTGGAGGTGCACCGGGTCACCCATCCCCCAGGGTTCAATGCCAACCGACGCCGCAGCCGTGCTGTGCTCTACCACCTGTCAGGTCACCTGCAGAAGCAGGACAAGGGCAAGCTGAAGCTGAACAATGTGAGAGCCCACATGCACACTGCTCCTTTATACCTCTGTCTCTATGCTCACAAGCACATTAGCCTCCAGAAAATCACACATTCTACAAAATATTTTTGGAATTCCATTTTGTTACTATTAACCTAAATAGAAAAGTTGTATGACCTTCATGCACCAACTTCAGCAAAGCTTTTAACCTTCATTCACATAACCTCATAGAAAGAAAAATTACATTAATTATTTTACTGGCAGTTTTTTCCAAAGTTTAATTACTAAACAGTTACCCTGCATGGCCAAAAAAGTCACCACCTGGATTTAACTTAGTGTTATGATGTGGGGTTGCGTCAGTTGGTCAGGTCTAGGTTCAGCAACGTTATGTGCCCAAAAAATGAGATGAGCTGAGCTGACTACCTGAATATACTGACTGACCAGGTTTTTCCATCAATGGATTTTTTCTTCATATTTCAAGATGACAATGCCAGGATTCATCTGGCTCAAATTGCAAAAGAGTGCTTCCGGGAGCATGAGAGAGACATTTTCACACATGGATTGACCACCACAGAGGCCAGACCTTAACCCCACTGAGAATCTTTGGGATGTGCTGGAGAAGACTTTACACAGCGGTCCGACTCTCCCATCATCAATACAAGATCTTGGCGAAAAATGAATGCAACTCTGGACGGAAATAAATGTTGTGATGATGCATAAGCTTATCGAAACAATGCCATGGCAAATGCGTGCCGTAATCAAAGCTAAAGGCGGTCCAACCAAATATTAGAGTGTGATTTTTTTTGGCCGGGCAGTGTATTTGCAGAGCTTGGAACAACAAAAAGAAATTACCTTGCTTGTGTACTACAGTACGATATGTGACTTGAACCTATATCCTTCTAGTGAAAGGCGGCAGTTCTAACTAGTATATCACCTGCTACCTTTTTTTGCTCTGCTTACTGTGATCTCATTGCTATGAGGAAATTACTGGTGTTTTTCTACCTCCTGTTGCCCTGAGATGGGGTTTCAATCTGAATTAGAATATATATCTGACATGGCTACCAGAATACTGTCTTCCATCACCTGAATTCATCTACTGAGTTGCTCATAGAAGGAACATGATGGCCCTGAACTTTGTCCTACATCACTGAGAATCAGGTTGAAGTCACTGGCTATATTTTTTTTAAAAAGAAATTCAAGATTATATGTCTAGTATGTTGGATAAGATCTTGTTAAAGATATTTGCAGATTGATGTGCATTCACAGTCTGGATCTGAGTGACAGGATCATGAGCTACTGGTCACAGGTTGCTGTACTTGCGGAGAGAGCAGAATATAAATACCGATAGGTGATGTTTCTATTGTGCCCCATCGTCCATGTCACTCTGTCTCTGAAGTGAAACTCTCTATTTGTGACTTATTCAGAACATGTTTGGAGAAAAGCCGCCCATCCCGGAATACAAGGTGGCCGCCATCCAGAAGTCCCGGTTCATCCTACTTCACTACGGCACCTTCAAGGCGGGCTGGGACTGGCTAATTCTGCTGGCCACCTTCTACGTGGCAGTCACCGTACCCTATAATGTGTGTTTCACTGCGGTTGGTGGACGGGATGAGGGGACCTCTGCCTCCCGCAACCCTCCCAGTGTCAGTGATATCCTGGTGGAGATCCTGTTCATACTGGGTAAAAATCCTGCACAGTTCACAGTTGGGTTGAATCAATCAACCAACATACCACCATGACAATTCAATTATTCCAACTCCATCAGGTGGTTCACAGCTCATATGTTTATACACCCATGATGCAGTCTGTAAACAGTAATAGTGGTAACCTACAAAAAGTGTGGGTTGTACTAGGCATAGGCTCAGCAAACACACAACGAAATGTGCTGCGAGCCAAACAAACACCAGTTCTGGGGACTGTGGCTTAGAGATTTAATGACTCTACGGAGTCCAGGGTGACCTTAAATAAGGAGTCTATTGTGAGTCCCAGCTAATGCAGTACCAGTATACCATCAGTAAGTTGTCTGTACACCAGACAAGTCACCCAGACAGTGGTGTGCAGCAACAGAGAGCTCTGAAAGAGGAGCTGATGCAAGTCAGGTGCATTGAAAAGCTTTAAGGGCTGCCAGCAATTTCACTCAGGGTGATGCTTGATTCTGGTTATCACTGAGTTATAGACATGAAAATCTGAAATACCACCTGCTCTCATATGTCTTCTGCTTACTGTTCAGATTTTGGGTAACATGGCAGGGGTAGTTTGTGCTTATATACAGCATAAAGGTTTTAGTGGCCAAATGAATAACCCTTGAGAGCTGCATGTTCTTGGCTCACCATCAGATTGAAGCTTCCTGCTTCCAGTATTTAACATGAGGAAATGAATGTTAACAACCAGTAATTTAGCAAACTGAATATCCTGTTTGTAGGAAGAGCAGGTACAATAGTTGTTATGGCTGTCTTCTTAGAATCTGAATTCCTTCCCCTGTGGTACCTTTTTTCAAACCTTTCCAGCACTTAGGGTCATTGAATCTTTGTCCTAAACACAGATCTCTGTCTGACTGAAACAGGTTCTTCTTAAGGATTTGCTTGTGTTTGGCTCCATCCATGTTGCCCTTGATGGAAATGAGCTTTCCAGTTCCTGCTTCATGATACCGCCACTACCATACTTAATGTTGGGGATGGTGTAACCTGGATGTTGGGCTGTATTTGCTTTGCACCAAATGTTGTGCTTTGCTTTCAGACCAACTTTAGTCTCATTAGTTCAATTTTTTTCCAGAAGATTTGGCACCAACTACAAGCATGACTTAATATTGGCCTTTCTCAGACATGGCTGCATTCTAGCCATTCTCCCTCCCAAAGACATTGAATCTGTGAAATGTTCAAGAAATTGTTGTTGTCTGGACAATTGCTCCCTGTGGCATGACAGCATGTACAAGGTCCAAGGAGTGACCGGAGGGAGCAAATGAGGGAGCATCTCCCATGCTTTTTATTTTTCCAGCCCATAACTCAAGCAGCATAGACACAAAATCAATGCAGAGAACTAAACACAATAACAGAGCCTCCAGAACATAAGGCTACTCGAATTCTCCTTCCTCAACGAACATGTATGTCTGGCAGTGCATAGCTACCATGTGTTCATACATTTGCCATGTTACAGGTAAACTGTCATCAGAAATTCATAACCCCTTAGAAATTTAAACCTTTTCTATTTTTGATGCTAATGCTGAAAGCTCGACATTAACAACAGGGAAAAAAAATTCTGCCTTTTTATCAGGTTGAAGATCTCTAAAGTTAAGGCATTCCCATGCTCATGGCTGTGCTCTGTATTTATGGCAGACATTCTGCTCAACTTCCGCACCACCTACGTGAGCACGTCGGGCCAGGTGGTGTACGACGCCCGCTCTATCTGTGTGCACTATGCCACCACCTGGCTGTTTGTGGACCTGATTGCTGCACTACCCTTCGATTTACTCTATGCCTTCAACGTGAGCGTGGTAAGCCCCCCACCCCCTGCACCACACAGCGCACTCTGGGCTCATGATCTCACAGCCATTCGAAGTATATGGAGTTATCTATCATTGCCGCTCATTCCAGTAGTTGTAACTGCTCGATTCTAATATGATTGTGTACTTTATTGGGTTATTCCAAAAGGAATGTACTGTCGTTGAGTTTATAGTAAATATGGCTGAAGAAACATGATGTACAACTGGATGACTTTTGAAAATATGGAGCTTATTCTTATTAAAACTTGCTACATCCAAAGAAAAGTTGAAAAACTTGAAGAGGAATGGACACTAAATGCATTTTATGCCCATGCAGTACTTTGGCGTGCACTTACTGAAGACGGTGCGGCTTCTGCGGCTGTTACGCCTTCTACAGAAGTTGGAGCGCTACTCACAGTACAGCGCCGTGGTACTGACGCTGCTCATGTCCATGTTTGCTCTGCTGGCCCACTGGATGGCCTGCGTCTGGTATTTCATCGGCCGCCGTGAGATCGAAAGCAACAGCTCAGGCAGCTGGGACATCGGTCAGTAGGGGTTGCTGCACAGTGGTAGCCTTAAGTGTCCCTTTAGTCACACTACACATTCAAATGTCCCAAATGTCCCTCCCCATGTGGCTCACTGCATGAAGGTCTTCAGCCATGAGTCATGTCGCCCACAGTTCAGTTTGAGTCACAGTTACTGTATGTCCTGTGCTGATTTCGAGATTTAAGTCTATGTTTACCTAAAACTGAAGACTAAGGTGAGACACTGAGAACTGGATTCTGCATGAACACCTTTCAGGGTCTTTTCAAGCACTGTGTGACCTGCAGCTTGAAAACTGTCCATAGCTGACAGCAGCATGAAAAAGCATCGTATATGCTCTGCATTTACGTTTCCTGGGAGTTATGTAGGATTTTGGGTAGATAATAGCACACTTTCTTTATGGGAGGAAGTATTTGCACATCTAAATTTAAAAGCCTTTTTTGACCACAACATTCTTCGGGAGTGAAGAGCATGTTTAAACAAGCGGAAAGTCAGAGCTTTTGTGGCTGAAGTTGTTTTTGGAGGGGACTGGCTGGCAAAGTAATACAAGTGCACAGTGTTTACCAAACAAAGAGACACCTTAGTGACACGATGCCAAACGCTATTGTTACTGCTTTGCCTTTTGAAGCCTCCCGCCATAGCCCAGAACAACTCAAATCTGCAGTGGCAAGATTAATTGCACCTTGCACTGAACTGGAGAGCACATTACAGAAGTATAAATGAAAAAGCATTTGGCTTGGGGAGTAGACAACTATGAGCCCAACAACATGACTCCTTAATTTGTAGGGAGACAGTTAAGAAGAGCGGTGTACAGTTTATATTACTGTGCCATGCATTTGGCTATTGTGGTAAAGTTTGGTAGCTTGTGCGCGAGAGTTTGCCGTTTGACCGGTTCCAGAGGCTTGACAGTTTGGCCTTTACTACCAGCCAAGGTGATATTGTCAGTGTGTACGGAGGTGTATGAACCAACACACTAACATGCAAGTATTTATTATACATTTCCATTCAGAACTGATTATCATGCAGGCAATAATTATCATACTGTAATAGGCTGTATTTCCTTATTGGAGAGTAAACAGTGAACACTCGTAGATGAGAGCAAGGGCGATTCAGTGAGCAAGATGAGTTGGAAATTTCTTCTACGAAAGTTACACTTAACACAAAATATTATTAATTATTCCCCACTTTGAATAAAATTTTACGAGAAGTACAACAAATTTTGCGATAAGAATGACAGATGTATAAAAAATTGAAGCCCTTAATTCATTGGAATGTGACAATGAGTGTCCAGGATTTTTTCCAGCGGGGACATAAATTGTAGGCCTCATTTAAAATTAAAGAAGCCCTGGCAAGTCAAGGGAAATTAAAAAATATAGCAGTAGTAAAATAATAAAAGTAAAAAATGGTAGAATAAATGTATGCAGTTATTTGTGATAAATTGTGGGGGCCCTGGGCTGGTCAAAGTAAAATGCATAGATTATATGTGCAAACTGTGGACAAATGCTTGTGCTTTTGTTGCAGGTTGGCTGCATGAACTGGCAAAGCGCCTGGACACCCCTTACTTCCTGTCTCCCATGACTGCTCTGCTTGGACTGTCAGACCCGTTGCACCCAACAGCTCCACATAACAGCAGCCACTGGAATGCTTCTGGGCCCGAGCTGCTGGGACAGGAGTCCTGGAACTCCACTCAGTGGAATGTGTCAGGGGTGACATCAGGAGAAACAGTGCCCCCCACCAGGGCTCAGCTGAGTGAGATGGGGTCTGTGCTGAGAGGTGGCCCCTCAGTACGCAGCTCCTACGTGACATCACTTTACTTTGCCCTAAGCAGCCTGACCAGTGTGGGTTTTGGCAACGTCTCTGCCAACACCGACTCTGAGAAGATCTTTTCCATTTGCACCATGCTTGTGGGGGGTGAGTTCAACAACAACAACTAATCCCATCTTTTACTTTCTCTTTTTTATCTCCCTAACTTCCCCCTTTTCTTAACATCATGCGAAGCAAAAAGTAGCACAAGGTATGCTGGTTCGGATCCTGGGTGCTGCAGAATTAGTGTGGAAGGTAGTTAAAGCAATTTACTTCAATGAACTCACCACAACAAAATAATGCTAAAAATCAGAAATAACATACAGTAATGTAGTGAGTGTGGCAGTCAGTTGCATTTGGGCCTACAGACCAACAGAGTACAATTCCACCCTAGAGTTTCCTGGGAAACTGTAGGTTGTTGCCATGGTTATCCTGGGGGCACCACCACCGTGTCTGGATATCCAAATTATCACTGAGGTTAATGTTAGGGTGTTGGTCAGAGTGACAGCCAGGGATCCTGCCCTCGCTACTCGGTGGATGGTGTTGGTTTGCCCTCAGTGTCTGCTCACTCATTAACCTCTTGCAGTTAGAGGGAGAAGGATGTGTCATTCTGTGAAAGAGTTATTTTCATCTTTGTTGAACACCAAAGATCATATTTATGGTCAAGTCAGTTCAAGGGTACAGCATGGGTTCCTAGTGTGCTCTTGGTCTTCTCCTCGAATGTTTTTCTTAAGACATATTTCTCTCAATAATTTATGTCATTAAAGCATTTTCTCCCAAGACTGAAGATGATAACAGCTTGGGAATGCTTGTAGATGATCCAGCCAGACAAAAACTGGTTCTTTAGACCGGATGTGGTACTGTGGTCAGTAAGCCAGCAGGTAGTGTATTTTATAGAGCTGACGGTCCCGTGGGAGGATCTAGTTGATGATGCACATGAAAGGAAGAAACTCAGGCCGGTAGAAGTGGGGTATCATAGCTTTATAGCCTGGTCAACAATGACACTGTTTTGTGAACTCGGGATCCGAGGACAGATCTTGCGGCAGGCGGTGAGGGAGATGACAGAGGCTGCTGAGCAGTAAAGTCTTTGGATATGGAGAAAAAGGAGCAGCATGGATGGAACTCGGGAGATGAAGCCTTGAGCTGGTAGGATTTGGCTTAAACAGTAGCAGTTAACAGTAAGCAGGCGGTGGTGTTTGTGTGGTTAATGCAAAACATGGATTAAATGGAATGATAAAGAAGGTAGGAAAGGACTAATGTTATCCATCATCTTTTTGAGTGTGGCAGCACACTGCAGCAGAGTAGGTCCGTCATTGTAATTTTGGGTTGATTTTGTTACTCGGTTGGTAGGCTGCAAAATGACCAATGACACATCGGGGGTGGTGTGCCCTGGCCCACCTCTGCAGTTCAAGGATCAGCTCATGCTATTCTTAACAGTGCAAGGAAGTGTCAGGTCATGGCCTTTCATCAATGCTGCCGACAAGGTAGCAACCAGCAGCAGTCCAGACTCTATGGCCGCTGATCTTGATTAGCCAGGCAACCACAGCTAGCCTGTGTATTAGTGTACATTTGTTAATTTACCTTTGTTGGGGATTTTTTTTTTTTTGAGAAAATGGAAAGCCCAGAGAAAAGACATCACTGGGAAATTACAAGAGACAATAAAAGTAATTTGAAGCTGATCAAAGTGAGTGCAGATGTGTGCAAGTGTCATTCAGTCGCTGGTGCCTAAGCAACCATGAGAACAGGTGTACACAGCAAGTTCCTGGAAAAATGAGTGACATCCACTAGAGCAAAGCTTTTTAACCTTCTCTAGGCTGCTGACCTCTTTATTAATCTGATAAAAACTAATGGTGTCTACAAGAAAAACACCCACATATAAATCCAAAGAAACTCATCTTCATTTAGAATTATGTCAAAGATAGTAATACCATTTTAATATCATTATTTTTAACTTTGATTCAGGTTACACAGTGTTATGTTCATAGCAAACCTCTGGTTTGTTGATCCCCTGCAGCCCACTTGGAGGTCTGTGGGCCCCCAGTGGAGAAGCCCTCTTCTAGAATGCAATAGTTAGTATGGGTACATTCTGAACAGAACCAGAGTTGATACCTGACCTGAAAAGGCTGTAAGTGAAATGTGAGACCGAATGGAGCCGGGCAGCTACTAGTATTGAACAAAGTGACTGCATATTGCACTTTATTCATCTGCTAAATAAATAAATGCTAATTTAAATGGCAGTAATAAAGAGCACCAGGGCAGGGAGCCCCTCCCCTTGGTGAGCCAGGATGGCTCTTGCACATGCCTGCACATTCTAAGTCCCTTAGCAGCAGTGTTTGCAATGCTGTGTAAATCAGAACAAACAATAAAGAAATGTGGAACAGAGGTAGAACAAAGTGCTCACCTGTGGCTCTGCAGTCCCTTCTTTCACTACATATGACACAAAATCCACTGAGTTGTATATTATTTACCTTGAAACTCAGGAAGGATCTATTCATCAAGTAGGACTTGGAGGTTTTATGTGGAGGTGGATGATGGCAGACAGGCAGTGTTTCACTCAGAGGACAAAATTTGGCTCCTTTTATAATGGTCTGCAGCTAATGTTGCAGAAAGGGATGAAGTGCTGAGGTTGTGTATTCTCCCGAGGCTTTAAAAGTGAAATAATAGTAAGATATACTTTGATGAAGGAAAATAAAAAGTTGGACTTTTTAAATCAGCTTTTTGATGAAAAGCACATCAGTAAGATGGTTTCTACTCCGAGAAAGATGGCAAGATTATGTGAGAAACTTTTTTTGGGGGAAGAATGATTAAAATAAAAGTATTAAACTCAATTACAATTAAGCAATTGAATTATTTATTTGGTTTAACTAAACTTTGGTTTTTTTTTTTTTTTTTTTGCAAAATGGGGACTAAAAATGAACACAGACAATTGAAAGAAACATATATTGTATTTAACTGGCTTCAAAGCTCTGTTTTCAGGATCCTAGAGCTCCTGGTAGGGTCTCCTTTGGTGAACAGGTCGGGGTGTTTGCACAAAGAACGGTCTAGAGTGATCGCCATGAGTACACAAAAAAAGCAGAGAGTACCCTGTTCAGGGTCGGGGTTATCTGTGCCTGCTGCTGGAGCTGTGCCTAAGGGTGGAGTTTGTTGGAGAGTGCATGCTAGCCTGGAAACTCACACAGGCTGTTTGGGCTTAGCCCAAAATGGAGCACAATGTGGAGTTATCTTGTGGGCTCATCATCTGTAAGATGAAAGGTGAGGGTTAGGTTCAATTCCAGGCAAGAGGTGGGCATGAGTGGGTCCTGGCCTAGATGGTGTGGGCCCTGGCAGTGGGAACTGGCTGGGAGAATGCAGATTATCATCTCACTGGTGGGGAATGATCCTGAGCTGGTATGTGAGGTGGAGAAGTCCTGCTAGATATAGTTGGTATCACCTCTACATGTAGCTTGGGATCTGGAACCAAACTCATCGGCAAACTGGGTGGTCTCTTTCCTATTCCAAAGTTCCTCTTGAAAGCCTATGGGTGGGTGTGCCAGTACTCACAAGCCCCTGGTTGAGGGCCATGATGTTGGAGAATTATCTCCGTTTCCATAAAAAGAGGTATAAATTAAATCTCTGCCAAATGTAAAGCAGCTCATGTTTAATAATTTCTGGGGCTCTTTTCATTTTCTGTAATCTGTCGATTACAAAAATTATCATTTTGCCTGGTATACCCACATTTATTTTAACTTTTTGACTGGTATACCTACGTTTACATGTGTTCATTCAGCAAACACTTTCCACCATATCAGCATTCAATTTGGAGGAAAGCAGAGAACATTTACACGTGACAGAAAATGTAGTGAAATTTGTTAGACATCAGGAGAAAAGAAGTTCCAAAAAAGATGTTAGGAGTCTTAAATGTTAAAATGGATTCAGCAGTTCTGAAGGAACCTAAGTATTAGCTGGCACTACCTGTCAACACTGCATTTTTTTAGGGACTTAAGGACAACCGAAAACTCACAAACACCCTGAGATGAAGATATGGGACCCCATGACCCTACTCATTGTGTCTATCCCTGCAGCGCTGATGCATGCTGTGGTGTTTGGCAATGTGACTGCCATCATCCAACGCATGTACTCACGGCGGTCACTCTACCACACACGAACTAAAGACCTGAAGGACTTCATTCGTGTTCATCGGCTGCCCAAGACCCTGGAGCAGCGCATGCTGGAGTGCTTCCAAACCACCTGGTCCGTCAACAACGGTATCGACGTTAGCGAGGTAGGCCCACAGCCCTGGTCACACTCGCTGACCCTACACAGACCATAACCTGCATCTGTTTCACACAGAATTTCTCTCATTTTGTGTCTGCATGTGTAATCCTTATTAGTTCAGGTTTCTTAACCATCATGTGTCATCATTCCACACTCTACTGTCATTCCATTCCTCTCAGCTGGTACTGAGAACCCTTCAGTCACGTTCTTTACTGACTGGCCAGCTACTGCAATGTTATTAACTTATTGCTGCTCTTAGGTTATTCTCTCTTCCTGGACCCTGGTCGATGGTTTATTGCTTAACACTGCCATAAAATCCTTTAATTTCATTTCGCACTCAATGGCCCTGTCACCTCCTGTTCCACAGTCTCCATTACTTTGTCATCCGCTGACCTTTCTGCTTTGTCTCTTCATGTCCAACTTTGTGATCATCTGCACTCTTCCTGCGTCTCGCCGTGTTTCTCTCCCCGTACCGTTGCCTTTCCTTCTGCGCCAGCTGCTGAAGGACTTTCCTGATGAGCTGCGGGCAGACATCGCCATGCACCTGAACAAAGAGCTCCTGCAGCTGCCGCTGTTTGAGTCGGCTAGCAGGGGATGCCTGCGCTCCCTGTCGCTCATCATCAAGACCTCCTTCTGTGCTCCTGGCGAGTTCCTCATCCGCCAAGGAGATGCTCTTCAGGCCATCTACTTTGTGTGCTCTGGTTCCATGGAGGTGCTAAAGGACAACACGGTGCTGGCCATCCTGGGTATGCACTCTCACACTCAAAAACACACACACACTCAGCTGTTAATACAAATATGTAGTAAAAACTCATAATCCAACAGCACAATATGGTTAAGTGATATAACAGTTACCACAGTTATTACAAATTTGTTACTGAAACCAGAATAAATTTATGCTTAGTTCTTTGCCACTTGTGAGGAATAGAGACCAAGTCCTGCTGTCCTCATCCCCACACAAGAAATGACTCAGCCCGGGTGCTGTGAGGTGACAGCACTACACACTGCTCTGCCTCGCCACCCATTACACCTAGAATATTGAATTCCATGAGAAAATTCAGTGTGCAGTGTTTTTCACCTAACTGTCGCAATAAAAAGCTCAAACTGTGTCCCATAACATTTTATGTTACCATGGCAGGGGGACTAAAAACAGCTAAGGGAGGAGTTGGCATTTCCACATTATGGTCCACGGTGCCTTCATCTCCTGTTTGACCTATCCAATTTCAGGTCTCCATGATGGTGTTGTTAAAGAAGCAGCCAGCAATTGATAAGTAAATGTGGAATTATTACCATTATTACCACAACAAGATAAGCTGGCCATTCCTGACTTCCTTCACAGTTAGCCAGATCTACAGAGATCAGCATCTATCTGCGTGTGGAACCCTCCGGGTGTCAGCATCATATAGGGGAAATCATGATCCTCCTTGGGAGGATGAGATGGAAAGGATTTCCGTTTTCTTGCACTCATTTAAATGCTGTACTTTATGATAGTGTGCGTATCCATTCATTGTACTTTGCTTTGAATCACCATGTTTCAGCACATTTTACGTACTGCAGACTTCGCACAAGTACTTACAAGTTTGTCCTCAGATGACTGATTTCGCTGTGGATATTCGGCAACAGTGGTATTCCCAACAATTACGATAGCATTTTATTCTGTGTCATGACCCAGTTCCAGCTTCCCTGACATTGCTATGTCCCTAGCTGTTAATCTTCAACACTTGCTCTATCATGAAAGTAATTATAACACTTTTTCCACAAAAGAAGTGGTCTTGCTGGCCCTGCGAAGTATCCAGCATGCAGCATCTGGCTGCACTGAACCCGTGCCAAGTGTGGCTAACATAGCACATGCTGCTCGGAAAATCAGCTAAGCCGGGCTACAATAACACAGCATTGCTTGGAAGCTGGTGCAGCTGTCAAACTTGGCCATGTGTGAATAACATGGTGCTGTACTGCTTACAAACAAAGTCAGCATCTTTTTGGTGATGAGGGCCTTTTCACTCCTTTCCAGTTCCTCTTAGCTGCCATTGTAACCCCGCAACACAGGTTGCATCAGCTGAATTGTTGATCGGTATGAGGGCTTTACATTTGGGGTTTCTGCTCCTCGAAATAAAAGGTTCTGTATAGGACAACCACAATACAGCAACAGTGAGAAAACTGTACTGAACCGTTCAAAAGCAATAACACTAGTGTCTAAAAAATACTGTATATGAAATGGTAAACCTCTACATGTTGTACACAACAAGTTAAAGTCTCAGAAATCTCTGGAGGCAAGAAAAAATGTAATTGTGGATCTTAAAAAAAGGATGGGCAGCCCCTGACTCCAACAAGACACTTTTGCAGCAGGCAGCTTCCAGAAGCTTAGTGAGTCCCTTTGCTCAAGAACGCTCCAGTCTAGGCAACCCTGTTAGAGGTGATCTTCAGAAAAACTGCTGCACCTCTTATTTTCAAGTTACAGTCCAAAATGCAATTCACGTATTTCCACATTGTGTCCATTCACCAGCAGTTTTTAAATAGTTGAAAACAATAAACTTAGGTAACACTTATTATCCTACAGAACCTGACATTTTGTGCTCAGTGTTTGATATTCACACTCTCCTCATGGTAACTTTATGCATAACTATAGCCTAATATGGTTGAAATAAACTTTTTTACTTTAAAATGAACCATATACGATGTTCAAATAAATGAAGCATACCTAACAAACAACAGTGTATATTCAGCATGAGGCACCGGTGAGAATAACTCAAATGATTACGTGGCACAGCAGTATCTTTCCAGCCTTAGATCCCGAAATTCTATAACGTGAGGGGTACACCATCTTACCTGCTGTTTTACCCCTTTGTGCTCTCCTCTATGCTGCCACCCCTGCTGTCCATCTTTCACACGCTGGTCCCTTGTGGCTCCTGGATGCCTAAAATTATACTCCATTGCTGCTGAAATTCGGACTATGGATGCCAGGTGGCAGCTAAACTGGACTTAAATTGAGCATAGATAATGAATTCACTCCGTTTTTCCTCCACTTGGTGCGAAAATAAAGTGCAGACAAAAGGGGAAGCTGTCACAAGCGATTGTGACTGGTGTATTTGTACTCTAGGCCTCCTTTGCCTCTTTCTACTGTGTAGATAAAGAGCTGCTACACCTCTGCTCCGGAGCGTGTGCACATCCCTGTGTGCGTCAGTCTCAGTGTGCGCTTATTTGTCTCCATTTTTGGTAAGAGTCTTTTTGTAAGGGGACACATTTTTCAGTAGTTACCAGTGACAGAGGAATGAATATGATCCATCTTTAATGGACCTTTTCCTTATACCTTGCCATAAAAGCCGGTGGCAGCGGGGATTTAGTGTCACAAGCCTGTCCCTGGTTTTACTGTAGATACCAGCGTTACCAGGGTAATGAATGTGTAAGCCCCTTTTGCAAAGGGTGCATTCAGCAACATTTAACAGATGTTTTGACCCTGATATTCTGTTTCCAAGAGCTCCACGCCGCACATTGTAACCCATACCTCCCTGACTGGCGTAATTGAAATCACATCTCCAGAGGGAATACTTCAAAGTGTTGTGCAAGCATTTGGGGCATCAGACATGGAAAGTGTGCACAGTTGGACAAAATTGTAAGAGCACAAATTAAATTTGTGTTTTAAAGGACACTGCAGTGTTCCTGTGTTTCTCTGAGTATCTACCAAATTTTTCCCTATGCTGTCCAGTTTAACAATGTTGCTCGGAAGACACAGACCCAGAACTGACACAACACTGTGCATTAAATTCACAATGTACTGTACATCTGTGTGACTGCACACCAGCCAGTATGCTTTCTTTATCGTTTAATTTTCATAAACCATATGATAAATGCAGATTATTGGTACAGTTGATCCAAGTGGCCCAAGAGACCGTTAATGTATTTACTTAAAACTTCAGAATAAGGCCCCAAAAAGTCCTGGCAGTGTTGTTCAAAGCTTAAATAAAATCTGACCACTTCCCCCACAGTTGCCCTCATGTTACAATCTGGAGATTTCTTAGCTCTTTTAAATCTGTAGTTGTGAATTTCTCCAGTTTGTCCCCTCTCTTGGCCTTCCTGCCAACACCTGCAGGCTGAACATCACAGCATCTCCACTAGTTCCTTTGTAATCTGTGCCTTTTAACTGCAGACACAGAAATGGAGAAGTCTTTTGTTTTAGATGTTTGAAGAAGTGTGTGTGTGTAAAGTACAGGAGGAGCAGGTTGAGAACTGCTGCTGTACTTGTTGTGCAGTGTGTCCTGCTACCCTGGGAGGGAGATTAAAGACAGCTGAGGTAGAACTTTGTGTTTCTATATCATGGTCTGCAGGGTCTTCATCCATTCGCACCAGGGGTTAAGACCTCATCCAGCCATGTAACCTGCCATGTCACCTGTATAAAATGCATTCATTTACCTTAACTGAGAAATTTGTGCAGGTCACTCCATTGTACCCCTAACCCCAGAGATACACTGGAAATAAGGATTGAATTTCGAGACTTTGGGAGGAAGAATGAATGTTTTTGTCATTATTATAAACATTATAGCGTGGAACACACATATCTGAATCAGTTAGGAAGGAACATAGTCACACACCAACCTTCTAACTGCTACCAAGAGACATGTGGCCTTGTCACATACTCCTTACGATTAATGTTAGTTGTCAGGATGTCTGTTTGGATTTTTGTACCGCCGCACATTATGCTCTTATGTTTAATGTTTATTCAGTGATGGATGGTGGAACATGATAAGTAAAAGCTGGTACAGATGGAAACTGGTATAGACCCTGCTATAGATGGAAGAGGCAGAGGTAGAGGTGTCAGCCATATTCTGGTTACCGGGCCACCGCTCTGTAAATAGTTTGAATTCAGCACCGCTGCTCTACTTAAAACAGAACAAATGATTGCAGAACTGTGTAGCTCACTGATTCGGTGCTGTCAGTGCTGAATATGTAGTGCTTGATCAACATCATTGTGCCTAAATCACAAGCATACAGAAAGTAATAGAATGAAATGTACATATAGGATGGGATATGTATTGGGAAAGAGTGGAAAGAAAAGGAAAGCAAAGAGATGCTTGCTGAAGTAGCACAGATGCCTGGGAAAGACAAATAATAGCACAACATGTGGCCAGTGTGCTCCATCAGCAGGCGTGTGGGGTCCAGCACCTTACTGTGTCATGGTTAGCTGGGCAGTGCTTTAAATTACCATCTTCTATTTATTCACTTAAACAACTGAGTCATTTTTACTGTGCTCATTTGGGATAAACATCTTGATGAAAGGGGTTACAGTCAGAGGTGGGATTAGAACCACTAACCACTACACTGCTTGCTGTCCTAATGATGGATTAAACTAGTTTTCTGAGTCTTTTGCAGCACAAAAAATTCCTTAAACTAGAACATCTTCACCAGTAGGTATCTGTTTATATTTTAGTAACAGAATGCTGCACTTGTGTGTGGGTGTGTGTGTGTGGGGGGGGGGTAGAAGGGGAGAACAGTAGGACAGCCTAATGGATGAGCGTGGCTTCTGTCTCTACAGGGAAGGGGGACCTGATCGGCTCCGACTCACTGATGCGGGAGCAGGTGATAAAGACCAACGCCAACGTGAAAGCGCTGACCTACTGTGACCTGCAGTACATCAGCCTGAAGGGGCTGCGCGAGGTGTTGCGCCTATACCCAGAATACGCCCAGAAGTTTGTCAGCGAGATCCAGCACGATCTCACCTACAACCTGCGAGAGGGCCACAGTGCCGACGTGAGTCTCTGCCAGCTAAGGACTCCTGTCTCCCTTCCATACACCATGCAAACATAGAGCAACATGTCAGACCATCACAGAGTACAGCTTCACTTTGTGGATCAGTACCCTGTACTTCACCTTCGCCTGTGCAAACACCCATAAAGACGAAAACAAACGCGCACAACCCATACAGACAAGCACACACTCGTGTTCCTGATGCCACGTGCCGTCTCTGCACCCAGACAGGAATAGCAGTGCTTGGTGGCCTCGCTGTGCTGCATTGCTAAGAATAGCAGCGGGCTCCCCAGCCGCCCGTGCCCCCCTGATGTTCGCACTAAGATTGGATACAGGAAGATATAAATAACTGAGAGCACCATGGGGTGGGGTTGTGGGGGAACCTGCAGCTTGGCAATCAGCCCATCCTACAAAACAGCCTCTGTGCACTGCAGCAAAGCAGGAAGAGAAGACTGGGATGTGCGCTTAGGCAGTGCTGTGCTGCACTGTGCACCAGCACTCCAACCAACACACAAAGAATCCTCTGTGGATGGTGCTGAGAAGATATTAAAAATAATATATAATATGTTATTAAAAATCTGCAAATACAATGATGCGGAAGTGTTTGGGCGCAAATATCAGATATTCATTCAAAACGGTGTCTTTTAATTGGCTGTAGACATCTCTGAGCTTCAGCACATTTCTTACTGCTGAAGCAGACTGACACCAAGATGCTGACAGGTGAGTAGGGAGGAGGCATGGCGAACACATGGTGAAAACATGGTGAAAACAATGGGCACCTGCATAGAGAGCATGGGTGCGTGGACCCGTGCCCTCACACACATCCTTACACCCAGACACTCACATACGCACCAACTTGCACACGCAGGAAGCTCTTTGTATGTAAGCACACTCAAAGTGCAAATGCATTCAGGAATCCGCATGTAAACACACACTTACGTAAATGTGCAGATTCAGGTACAAACCCATACACAGCAGATACACGCAGAAACTTAAACCTGACCTGCGCTTTTCCAAAATACATACATGCTGCAATATAAAACAACATGCAAAATGATATGGATTCTCAAGTACATGCAGACACGCACACATGTGCAGATGCCCTGCAGTGCCTCTGGGCCCTGTTACTAACATTGGTTATGGAGTACTAAAAATACACCCTTGCTGTGGGAATTGGGGTTGAAGAAAAACAGCAAGAGGTGGGGAGGAATGGGGGGTGCTGGAATTGAGGGAGACAAAGGAAGAGCTGTGATCAAAGAGTGGAAGAGCTGGGAAACAAAGAGAAATGAAAATGGAAAAGTATTACCTTTGTGAAAAAAACATCTACATGATTTAGTTCATACAGTATTTACACTATAATGTAATATTTATTTAAATAAAATAAGTGCAAGAAATTATTTTATGGATTGGCAGCAATTAAATCATTATTCAACCCATAGTGATGCAGACTGCTGAGTTATTATAATGTATGATTTATTGTTGCATAACTAAAAAGGTGCATTTTCATACAAATCACCAAAAAAATGATTTTCCGTGGAGGGTCCACTGTATACGATCATTGAGGCGATAAGGGAGGGGGTCGGTATGGGTTGTGTGCCGAGGCAGACGGTGCAAGTATGAGCCTCCGAGATGCTGTCCACGTGCCGCCACTTCAGCTCATCTGACTTCAGACATCAGTGTTGATTTCAGCCTGACCTTTTACATCTCGATGCGCAGCATTTGTTCATTTATTTTAACCTGCTGTGGCCGTTACTGCCAGGCCGACACGGAGGAATGATCAATCCACGGTACAGCACAGGACCAACAAGCCAAAAAGAATCAAAATAAAATAAGTGGGAAGGACGTTTTCAAGGAATTGCCACATGGAGCCTGAAAGGAGGTGCTGTGTGGCTGTGTCTGTCGTGGTGTCTGCGGGACATGCGCACACGGTTATTGCCAAATTCTATATCTGATGTCTTCATGGCTGGCTATAATTCTCCAACATTGTCAGAATTAAATGAAAGGACTTTATTTATGAATGTAATTTTTGGGCTTTACAAGATTTATACTTTTAGATTCCAGTGAGGCACTATACCTAAGTGGCCGTGATTCTGATGTGCATATAATTCTACTGTATATCTGCCAGTCTCTCCAGCATGTGCTGTACATTAGATATTTTAATATTGCATTCTTCATGCAATTCATAACTATAAATCTCAACATATCACATTGAACCTTCTCATCAACATCAACTGCTCTTCTTATTGATTCTCTTTGATCCCCTTCTTATATTGTGTTCTCCTGTGCACTTGTGACTTCTTCATTGTGCCTAGGTGGATTGGGAGAGTAACGGGGGACTGGTGAACAAGCTGCCCTCCATCCAGGAAGATGAGGAGGGTGATGAGGAGGAGCAGTCATCTCTGTCCAGGATCTCGCGCTCTCCTGTACGGCTCACCCGTGGGCTCAGCTCACCCCTGCGTTCGCCCCTACTGCCCTCGCGTCCTTTTCGTCCTCCTGCTGAAAACATCCGGCCAGCTACCCTGCAGATTCCCCTGGTTAGCTTCACCAGCGCTCCCCCAGAACTCAGTCCCAGGTATGACATCTTCTCACTTCCATGGGCTATTGTTCAAGTTGCAGTTGTTGCCACCTCACACATCCAAGGAGGACAGGATTGCTGAACATGCAATTTCATGCAATTCCTGCTCTTCACTGCTGCACTGTTAACTGCTGGTGAACATTGAGAAAAACTGGCATTCATGCAACCAGTATATGACAGCAGTGTTTTGCTGTTGTGTGTCCTGAGGCATCGGTTCATTGAGGTACTTATAAACAAACACACATAGGAGGAGATGTCTAAGTTAAAAGCAGAGAAAAAAAAAATCATATTTAAGTTGTGAGGTGTGGAGCCACCCTGCAATGTACTGGTGTCCCATCCAGTGGCCGTTTCATAGCGTAGCGCCCATTGCTTCTGGGATCAGCTCCAGACTGCTTTGATCCTGACTAGGATAAGCCGATGGATGGTACGAGGCCTTACATTAACATATATATATATATATATATATATAGATAGATAGATAATAATAGAAGGCAATAATAAGTATTTGAGGACACGCTCATTCAGTGAATAACAAGTACAAAGGAAGAGGCAGAATTTTTCATAATACAAATCAACACTAAAGCTATTGTTCCGGGTGCATTCATGTTCAAACACCTGGAAAAAGTTAAATACCAGTTATGCTGCAAATGTTGAATAGAATGGAGATGTCACTACAGTACTGTTGGATACCCTTCAGCTGAGCTGCATCCAAAGCATTGCATTTTGTCATGGAAAATTACAGCAACGCTATCCTGGCAGTACTCAGTTACACAGAAATTATAAAGTGGTACTTGTAGCCCAGCAAAAGTGGGACAAAAGAACACCAGACAGCAGATCTCAAACCAAAAGCCTAATCTCAACCCAAAAACCACAAAATAATGCAAAATTGTCAGCTGACCCAAAATTCCCAGCTTTCTTCCCAACAAGCCTCAGACCAGCAGTTTTAATGGCACCAGTGGCTCCTGTTGGGCAATTTAGTCACAAATTCTCTTGAAACACCTGTGTCTGCATTGTGAGAGGAAACCAGAGCATCGGGAGGAAACCCATGTGAGCACAGGGAGAACAAACTCCACACAGACATGGATTCTAACCTATGCCCAGGTGCCTTGAGGCACCAGTGACAAGAAGTTTTAATGACACTGTTTAGAATGGCAACATACACTTATTTTTCTATTCATTTGTAGAAATAACACATTCCACATAAAAAATAAAAATCGAATATACAAATAAATACATGAATAAATGCCTAAAATGTTTATGGCCATCCCCTCACCCCCATCTGTATTATACTCTGCAATTGTGACCACAGTACCTAGTGGGCTGATGGAAAGCAGAAGTCATAACACATCTGTTGTTCTGGTGTGACCTGGGGGCAGCAGCTACACCTTGTCTCACACATTGTGTTTGTGAGACAGACTGGACCAGAAGCCTGCGTTGGATAAGCGGTCATTGATAATGAAGGAAATATTATTCATTTTCAGGCACATGCATTCTTCATTCATAAGCAAATAACCGTGATTTTGCCCCCTCACAATGGGAACTGTCCTAATGGGTTGATTCCACAAAACAAATGAATCTGAAAGGCGAGAAATGGGTGCACTTCACTTCTAAAGTGGATCTCATGTTGCCACCTGGTGGGAAAAATGAAAATGGTCACAAGCATATAAACATGAGTCCACTGTGCAGCTGCCATAGCAACCAGGCGTGTGATTATTCACAGCGAAAAAGCTGCTGGACATCAGAAGGCGCTGGGACACAGCATGGCCTCCACATTGTGCACACAGTGCTGTGTGTAGTGTGTAGTGCAGGAGGTGTTTCATCTGGGGACAAAGTGAAAGCAAAATGTGTTTTTTTGTGTTAATTTATTATGCAGTGAGCTGTCAGTGGACTCGATGGACTGACTATGTGAAAAGCTGGACTTCAAAGATCCTTTTAGGGTTCTGGTCGATGTTGAGGAGTCAAATTTGACTCATAGCAACCACCCATTTATTCATTTAACAGAAGCTTTTCTCCAAAATAACAAACAACTTAAAGAAAAGTGTATTTCATTAAAACAGAAAGAGACCTAGATGCAGATACACTATTTTGGTCCGATCCCACCAATGTACTAGTTATAGAACTGATAGGGAGTATTCTTTAAAACATCTAATGGAGTTGGTGAAGGAGACTATAAAAGGAATTTACACATTGCCTATTCATCTTCTTTGGGTCACTACCACAAAGAGAGCATTCAGTCTCTACACCCTGGGGAGCAGTTCAGCACTGTGAAGTACTGACATTCCCTGTGCCACTGTCACCATTTTCACCAAAACAAAAAAGGCAAATAGATTATTTTACAATTGAAAGAAAAAAAAAAAAAACATATTGCAATGGTAATCACCAGCATACAGCATTTATAAAATTATGTTCTATGGACTACCATATCCTTCAATAGCACTACTGGCACAGTCAGTGCAACTTGCTTGAATATTTCATGGTGCTCACCTATGGAGGTCCTCGTCCTCCATATGCACCTGCCGTGCCTCCCTCATTCTTACTCTGAATATGTTGGATATTTTATAGCACTTTAACAGACCTTCATTTCTTTTTTATCATGTCTTTTTCAGCATGATCGCTTTTTTTTCTCTTCTTATCACTGTCACTCTGGCTTTAATTTAGTCACAGAATTGGAAACACTCCCTTAAAATATCAAAATCCAATATTGTGCTGTCACCATGTGATCATTGCCTGACCCACTATGATTCAAGGGATATTTTGAGCAAACTCAGGAGAGGCCATTCCTCACATCTCTGAATTACTCTACCTGTAGACCTTGCCGTGCAATGAATTTAGATGGCAAAAGGTCTGAGAGTGAACACCAGCAAGTCCTTTGCGCAGCCCAGCAATTTTCAATCCCGAGTTTCCTCACTTCCACTCTGGCATTGTCTTTATCCAGTGTGTAAAAGTTGCTCTTCTTGCAGGTTTGTGGATGGCATCGAAACAGAAAGCAATGCCAACACAGCTCCAAAGTTCGAGTTCAGTGCAAGTGTGACTCAGAGCACCAGCACATCTTCCCCCAATCCAGGTAACCTGCCTGCCCAACTCACTGCATCACAACTGCATGCATAATACTGTTATGAACCCAAGGTGCTAGGGGTATGGTGGGGAGTAACATAAACTGTATTAAGTTATTTACGAAGGATCTAGCAAAATAAACAGTAGGGTGTAATAAACAAGTGCATGAAATTTTACAATTATGCATCAAACAAGTACCAAAACCTAAAAGAGAGAATTAAAGAAAACAAAGAGAAACCTAACTAACCTTCCCCCTTTAAAGTCTTACCCTGTTATCCCACCCCCCTTGCATCTTGTCCTATGGTGTGGAGAACAGATTTCCTGGCAGACTATTTGTCCTCAGAAGCCACCAACCTCACCGCTCACTCCTGCCTATGAAACCTGTTTAGTCACCACTGCAGTTCATCCCCATTATGCCACCACTGATGCCAAGTGGATGCAGGCTAATGTCTTCTGACCATCCACCTCAGTTTTAAGTTTATCTTGTATCTAATTTTTTTGCAGTAAAACTTCAGACTAATGAAAACTAATGAAAACTATTTTGTTTGAGTGCTGAACAAAAGACAGAGAGCTGTGTGTATCTATGTGCAGCAATAACACTTCAGAAAGACAAGAAATCGCACAGCTGTTTAGTGAGAGCTTTAGCCAGACTTTTAACTGGCATTTGGTATGCAATGTTCTTGGTGATAAGCAAAAGTGGATGGATTCTGGTGTAACATATAATTCTATATTTATATACACGATAGTGACAATCAAAAAGCTGAAGTTAGGTAGTTATATAATATATAGTCTTACCTTGTTTAGTTAACCTTATTCATCCAATATAAATTTGGTGAGAGACAGGGGTGGGGCAGTATGATATCCAGAAAGATAAGATGCAAGGCAAAAGTAAAGCCTTCAAAATCTCAGAAGTCTCTCAAGGTAGGATAGTCCTCTCCAGCTTATATCTTCCTGGAGGGTCCCATTTTTTCTGGGGCTCTGGCCAATCACATGCAACTTTCTGGAGCCAACAAGGGAACAATACCAAAGGGAACAATACCAAGAAAACAAACACAGCAGTAACAACACAAATGTGATGTGACAATTTTCAATGGACTTTTCAAGTAAAAAAGGTGTATATTCTACATAAGATGTGGATCCATTTGTTAAATAGCTGAATTTCAGCTCCATATGACAAAGAAACTGACAGACATTTAAGTATGTTCTTTACATGTAGTAGACAGCACAACCAAAAAAATCTTATTTTAGGCTCTAAAAAGATTATTTATATGTATTTAATCACATCTGTTTTATTCCTTCACTATCACAATCTTTCAGCTGTTTGTAAATAGCTAAATCAGAAAAGATTTTAAAATGCTTGAGCCTCATGCTGTGTCTGTATGTAGGGATCCAGGAACATGCAGAAACAAGACGGAGCATCAGCAAGCTGAGTCAAGAGGTGAGTTGGGTTGAGTTGAAGAATCAGTTCTTCATTTCACATTCTATAGAATGTTAGTAAAGAGCAAAAAATAAACACAGACAAATTAGGTTGCATACAACAATGTCACAATAATAATAATAATAATAATAATGTGCTAAAAATAGAGATCATAAGGTATGGTGCTAGTAACTGCAAACAAGAACAGGTGGTGGCTGTTATAACAAATAATAAAAAGGCAGAGTGTTAGGATGCACAATTTCCAACAACAACCTTTACTTAACTCCCACACTACAGTGGCTGGAGGCGCAAACTTAGAAAATTCCCCTTCTCGAAAAATGTGAAAAATCTGTCTAATGTTCATAATTCTGTAAATATGTGCAAAAACTCATAGACTGGTGTCACTACAGAGTCCAGTATTCATGCACAGATACATGGAGAAACCCGCTCACTCAAAAAGGGACGAAAACCACCTGTGGGAAGCAGACACATCCACCCACTTGTCCATGGAGCTAGAGAAGCAGCCCATGCCAAAAGACTTGGAGAACCAGAGTTACATCACTATAACGCTCTTCCATTTATGCACCATGGAGTCCAGCAAATGCACAAATCCATAGTTATTCTCCAGTTTGAAGTGTTGAATTTTGTGGTCTATATTGTGGTTGTTTTTTTTTTTTGTTAAATTTTACAGCACATCTTTTCTCAGAACCTTTTTTATTTGGGTTGAGACCTTGCACTGCTTTTTAATGATTCCAAATCCTCACGGAGGGAAGGTAATGCACTCAGGCTTGTGCACGGGTCTATACAGAGCCAGGGTCAGTTTTCTGTTCCAACTTGTTTTAGTTGCTTATTCTTGGAGACATTTTTTCCTTAAATTGGCCACAAACAATAGTTTCTTCACAGCCCTGGCACCAGGTCCCAAGCCATGGCATGATTAACCCTGGTAAGGGTGCCTGGGCATGGGTGTTAGATGTCAACAGAAGCACCCCATGATCAGTTACAGCATTGATGGTCTGTCCAAGTGCACCACAAGATATGTAATGTAAACATTTATTCACTTAACAGATGCTTTTATTGTAGTAAAAAGTCACCAGCACACAGAGGGCTACTATATAGTGCATAATGTCTTTTTCTCCCGAATGTACAGATGGGGAGTCTGTCCCAGCAGGTGCTGCAGCTGAGTCAAGAGATGCAGGAAATTACACGGCTGCTGAGACCCCTGCTCCTCCTCGGCTCCCAGCCCATCCTGTCAGCACTGACGCCCACCATGACCCCACCCCCAAGCAGTGCCAGTGCGCCATCCATTGGCAGCCCCCCAGTAGTCCCGCCTCCTGCACCCCCGTGCTCCCCGCAGCCGGCCACCTGCTCCCTAATGGACAGTGTGGAGCCCAAGGGAGTGGAGCTGCCCAGCTGTCTGGTTCCTTCCACCCCTCTGCAAACACAGACCTCTCCACAGAGTTATACGGGGCTTGTGACACAGAAGAGCCCCCTTACAGCTGGTCAAGATATGAAGGGTGGGGGATCTTCTCCTTCAGCCCCCAGCAATGGACTCAGCAATCCAGTTCAAGAGCAGAGACCACCAAACTCCCAGACCACCTCTCCATCGCTTTCCTTCTCCTTATCAATTTCCTCATCCCCTTCCTCCACCCTTTCCAATTCACCCTGTCAGGGTCCACATTTGCCCCATGTAAGCCATGCCAGAAGAGTTCTTGCCCCAGTGGCTTCCCAGGACTCACCTCTGGCCTACATTTCTCACTGCTCAGCACCACCATCACTCAGCAGTTCCCCAGGGAACCACAGACACCGGGTCAGCCCTGTCTCATCCTCTTCAACTCCACTGATTCCAGCCCCACCTTGCACACCACCCTCATGTCCGCACCCTTCTCCCCTTTCCCCCAGTTCTCTGGACTCACTGAAAGAGGTGCAGGCTTGCTTTGCCCCGCTGTGGCCTCAGGATTCCACCGGTCCCTCAATGAGGTCCACCAACCCAGAGGCTGCTCATGTTGCCATGGAGATGCAGGAGTGGGGCACACAAAGTGAGCATATTAGTTTCATTGATGAGGAGGGACCACCCTAATATGTGTTTGTGGATGAATGAGACACACACAAACACACACATACACACATATAAACACAAACACACAGTGGGACCAGTCACCAATTGAATGAGAGCTGAAGGAGTTGATGTGAAGAAGAGTAAGAACACTGGTCAAGCAGGACTTCTTACAGCTCTCTCCATGGCCTTGATTCTTCTTCCAAGCCAGGATGGGTATCATCTATCACCTCCATTTTTTTCGTATACCTGTATAGCTCAGTGACACGATATTAGCACAGGTGACGGTCCTCTCCTCCTCAGACTTCAGAGAAACCAGCTATGTGGGGCCGACACGATCACCCAAAACTGCCACTTGCACCAGTCACAGGCCACTCCTAGGTACGCTGGCTTTGTTCTGAGCTAACAAATCAGATGGAGGCACATACAGTAACTACATAGATGTTAGGATGCAGGAGAAAAAAGGCAGAGGCGTGATCATAACAACATAATCCTATTTTCCAAGACATGACAGAAGCCTTTGGTTTCGGACAACCCCTGACCAAAAGTTAAGGATTCAGACACAACGAGAGCCAAGCAGACAAATCAAAGATTGAAGAGCCAAAAATAACTAACCTGACTTGTGAAAATTTGTTTTAACCCAAAGGCTATTTTCCACATAATTGCTGAAGCAATACTGAAATTTTGAAGAAATGCTTTATTTCAATGAAAAGTAGATCAATGATAGATGGGAACTGTGTGCTTAAAAACTCCCATCTTTGCCATTGTAGGGCTTGTAGATCACAAGCATAACTGATGCCAGTATTGTTTACCCTTCCATTTAGGCGCTGACCACATTCAGCGAAGGTCAGTGAACACAAATGATAAGCACATCAACTAAACTGTCCACCGCTGAACATGCCATAAGGCACGAACATGCCATGAACATGCCATGAGGCAAAATCCCATTTTCTTTGGGAAGTCTAGCTTTGGAAAGTTTGGACATGTGGAAATTACTGTACAATAACTTAAAGCCATTAATGTTCACTGTTCTGGAACATATGTTTGTAGACAATTACTAAACTCGGTAAAAAAGAATTGCCAGATTCAAGGACAAAAAAGCTGCAGATGTGGATGAGGAGTGGTAGGAAACATTGGTAAAAGGGGGAAATGTGTAACCAAACAAGTGTATGTGTACTTGGGCCGTTCGCAAGAGGAGCCCAAGCTGTAGCCATCCAGCCACCCGTGCCTTTTCTTGTACCACACGGACCAGTCGATTTAAGCGGTCGACATTGGGTCTTCTTTGGAGTTTTATCCTAACAGACACACACCTGAATACTGCAGACCACTGTTGCACTTCTCTTTAACCTTGTTTTAAAATAATTGTTGATGTCTATAATGTTCTCTGCCCCACTTCCCACTGCGGAGAGATCTATCCAAGCGCTCGTGACTCAGATCCAGCACAGAGATCAGCCCAGTGATGACAGGCTACACCGAACCTGCATTTCATCCAGTTATTTAAACTTTTATACGGTTTTCATTTTGGCTTCTGCATTCTTTTGTTTGGTGCAGGGTGTGTCATGATGTAGACCCCCTTTCTGTTTATGTGGAAGAGCACACAACTGGGCAGTGGAACTTCAGGGGTGGCTGGGGGGGGGGGGGGTTACTTGCATGTCACAGCTTACTGCATGAGGAATGTGCCTGCTTATAATACAGGAGGTGGGATCAAAGATGTATTTTACTAATGGTTATGAATAAAAAAGGTATTTTGTAAGAACGTGGGCATTGGTGTTCACTTTACCTTGTTCTGAGTCATCACATATGTTTTGATATTAATGTCCAGTTTCATCCAAGGAAGGAAGCAGTTTCCTTGACATGGAAACTAGTATGTCATAAGAGGGGCTTAATGAAGTGTGTCCACTGACATATGTAAGGAGAAACAGAAACGCTTGTGTGATACTTAGTGCAGCAGTGGGGCTCTGATGCTGAACAGGTGTAGAACTGTGTTCTCCAGGCTGCAGCCTACTGTTCTTTCCCCTGTGCATGCTCTCTTGTAGACTGTAGGAAAAGCACATCAAACACAGAGGCAGTGTAAGCCACACCCACACAAAAGACTCCAGACCACGTGCTGACGTCGTTGTTCTGCTTTGCATATATTTCAATGACATTCATCAACCGCACTCGTTCTTTCTCTAATAGCGTCCAAGAATATTCAAAAGCCACGAAGAGGCCATTTTATACAAAAGGAAAATAAAAACAACCGTGTAAAACAGCCTCCTTGCAGACAGCCCACATAAGACACCTCTCCCTGCCCCTGTGCCCAACTCCTGGGTGGGTCTCCACATCCCCATTTTAGGACTCCTCCAAACTTCCTTTCCATCTCTGCTGTGAATAGGAAATGTTTCAGCAACCAAAAAACACATACTCACACAGAAAACAAAAACAAGGAAAAATTAACATTCAAAAAATATATTTATATATTTATACATATATATAATATATATATTCTGAGGTACGTGTCCACAACCAAAAAAAAAAAAAAAAAAATTCAAATAATTCAAAGTGAGCTTTTTATTTTCCTGTACCCCACCAAAAAATTGACATTAACACTAGTATCAGTAAAATATCAACAATTAAATATTAAAATAAAGAGGCATTACTCTTTAGTCCTCCCTAACCTTCTCCCTCTTTCCGCATCAGATGTCTACCTTGCAGTATCCGACTGCTTTACTACACTGAGTCCACATCCAAGTGGCTAGAAGGAGGCACCATACACTCTGGACTAGTCACAGCTTCACCTCATATCCACAGAAAAAAAAAATCCTCAAAAATCTCTGCAGCAAAAAAAAAAACAACAGAAACCTTCTTTCATGTTTTCTCTCCTTTCAGAGTCCCTGGGAGTGGATGGGTAAGGGATGCGTGCGCTGCAACCCAAAGGTGTCTTGTGCAACAAAACAAAAGGTTAAACTAAATGGGGAGAGTGTTCAGGAAGGTAAACCTCCCAGTGTTTGTTAGTGGGGCAACCTGATGGTGTTGCTACACCCATGTCAGGCTAGGTACTGCTGCATGGCCGTCTTCGCCCTGCAAATTGAAGCAAAACAATATTCATCACTCACACTAGTTGCCTTATATTGTGCCCCCCTCCTCCGAAAAACACATCACAATGAACACACAACTGCATCAGATTGAGACTGTCTCCCTCAGCACTGCTAAATTATCATGTGGTTGAACAACTGTCCTAGTGAAACAGGGCAGACGGGTATCTCTGGAGCGCATCATTTGTCACTGTTTTAATTATCACTAATATGTGTTTCACATGATTTTTTTTAATGCTACAAATTGGCAAAGCACAATATAAAACTAAACTGCCACTCAAATGTTCGCATGCACAACTTCAGCAATAAAACAAAGTGCTGTGTGGTACAGAAAAATTAATGCTGCACACAGGTGTGCAATGCATTGCAGAGTGCCATGAAGGCTGACCTGTCGCAGAGATTGGGGTCCGATGCCTGGGTCAACTTGTGCAGGATGTCCACAAAGCCCATCTCCCTCAGCTTATCTTGGCGCTCCTGAGACCCTGACCACATATAACAGAATAATTAAGTACCGCAATACTTTTAACTGCATTACAAGAGAGCAAAATTTCATTTTTGTAGAAAATATTTACACTGTGCAAATGGCCAAGGTTCATGTGCAAAAACAAAGAGCAAAAATAAAGACCAATATTAAAATTAGCATCAGCTCCTGTGCAGGATTTGGACAGTGACAACTGTATTTCAGCACTTTGTATTTGAAATGCAGTACAGCATATGAATTCACAGCACCTCCTGGTGGACAATTAGTCTTATTTGCTACCTGATTCTCCCATACAGTCCAAAGACATCCCTGAATATCGTTTATGCATCATATGACACATCTGTCTGGAAAACACAGACTTGTCCCAATCTTTTCCTCTGGGTTACCCCCTTCCACCCTGTCACTGCGTAGTCCTCACCATCCTCCTCGTTCCAGATGAGGTTGGAAACACAGAACGTAGCAGCCAGCTGCAGCTTTACATTTGAATGTCCCTGACAAAGATGCAAAGAACCATTTCATACACAAACCTGTGGCATCACAGAAGCAAACAATGTGTGCACACATATTGGGACAAGCAGTACCATGTAAGACTTGATTTTCTGCAGCATATCATCATTGGTCATGATGAGTTCCTTTGCCGTGTTGCCATCAGCAATGTTACCCAGGATGCACAGAGTCTGAAACATATAACACCATATATTTCATGTTTACATGCTAACATTTTGCATCTCTGAGGCTTCAGTGTCATTTAAACTCTTCTACTCTACAGTCAACCTTTGTTTATAAGATACAGCTAAGCTTTTAATCCACTAGATGTAAATGCGCTCCTTTATTGACTGAGTTTAAGTTACTCACCTGCTCCTTAACCTCGATGCCATGCTCACCCTCCAGGATAAGCGTGACGGCCTGCATGATCTGCTTCCCATGTGAGCTCATGATCTGGTCGATATGCTGAGACACAGTGAAAACAGCATTACTCAATGCAATGGTTCAACACATTACAAAGTGTGCCATTCAGCATGCTATTGTGTGGCCCACAATCTGACTGCATTACTCCAGCAGATAAAAATAAAGCCACATGACTGGCTTTAGAGATAACAGCAAAAATGATACTGGGTTCCATGTGATAGATATTTGATCTCAATTGTTTATCTGTTAACTGAGATTTAAAAAATGCATTTCAACATAGACAGTGGTGCTGGGGTTTATTACAAGTAACTAGGCACTCAAAATCAGTGCTGGTATTTTATTACATACATAAACACATTTAAGGAAGGCACTTGCTTAGTGTGCATTTGCTGCTGATTTCAATGCACTGTAGTGACAATTAATGAGGATAAAATCAAACACATTTGCATCTGAGCATATAATGTATTCAACTGCATGTGCCATGGGTCTCACCGGGCGGGTGGACAGCAGGTTCCGCAGCAAGCCCAGGGTCTTCATCAGCACATTGGCATCAGGGTCGGACAGCAAGCAGAAGAGCTGTTCCGTTCCCAAAGCTCTGACAATTTCTACCTTCACCTTCTGGTCTGCCTGGAAAGCCATGTTCTGTTGAGAAAGCACAGGTTACAGGTCAGTGCTGAATCTCTGAAAGGCCCAAATCTGAGCTCAAATCCATGTGCTGAACTCCAGACCTGTACCTCCTCTGTCCCTGTACGCTATAAAAATGTCATGTTCAAGCCCCAAAGTACCTAGGCACGTAAGAGGTTGTAACAGCAGAGGTGCAAATAAAAATGTGTGTCTCACCATGAGGGCCCAGATGCCATTGACCCGAAGTGCTGGACTGTCACTTTGCGTCAGGCTGCACAGTAGCTCCACTACCCCCGATTCCAGGATGGGCTTAAACACACAGGCAGACATCCAGTTTTTACAATAATACTTTTTATTTTTTCAGCATCTATTTTGTACAGCTGTTTAACTACTGAACTGGATGTTAGCTACAAGTTTCAGTTTCTCTCCTTTTGTTCTCAGCAAGGTCAGTAAGGCAAGGCACATCTTCACACTATTACCAAACACTCCTGCCTGCTTACGCAGAACAGAAACCCAACTGACCTCTTTGCTAGGAGAGAATTCCAGCAGCAGGTTGCATAGTGTGGAGGAAGCCATGACCAGCACCTCGTCAGGGGCATTCTGCAACAGCTAGGGGAGGGACCACAATGTTCTAATCAGCTCTCCTACAACAGTCCATAACTTCTAAGGCAGCAAAAATTTTGCATAAGACAAAGTAATGTCTAGTATGACTGTGTTTGCTCTCCTGAAACAAAACCAGCTGGAGACTGAAACTGCATCAATCGCTTTAGATGTCCTTTGCAGACAGAAATTTAAAAACTGGCTCAGTTGACACCTTAGTCTCATTGCAGAGGTCCCAAAACATGCCATCACACACAAAAAAAAAAAAAAAAAAAAAAAAACTTACCTTCATAAGGGGTTTCCACACAGCATGGTCATGGAAACTGGTCCTCAACTGCTGCACGGAGCGAGAGAGACTGTGAAGACACCTAGGAGGGATGCAATAGGCAAAGATATACAATTGTTTTATCACCATCAACATCATATTTGCATTCCTAATTCGTTTCTAAAAAAAAAAAAAAAAAAACAATCTGGGAAAATGTAGAATAATAAGATACAGGGTTCCTATTTTCACTGAAAACTTATAATCCATTTCAACCTTCTGATAATAAAAAAAAACCCAACAAATTTTCCAAAATATCAATGAAGCACTGTAAAACTCCTATATAAAACATCACTGACTCACTCTCTCACGCCCCATTTTACAGCAAGACATTGAGCAATAACATCTGATTTAAAAAAAATCTGACATTTAAAATAAACAATGCAATTCATTGCAATGAACTGCTGTTCATTTTCACCAAATGAACAGAAAATTTGATGTGTGCAGTAGGTGAGAGTGGAGGAGGGTGGAAGAGAGTGGCATTTTCAATAAATGAGAAGTTGCTCTGAGTCAACATCATGCGACAGAACAAAACCTCAACTCTGACAAATGCTCTCTGTACTGCTGCGACTATGTTGCATTTTGCTCTTGAACATGACTTGGAGCACATCTGGGCACATCCCTTTCACCTACTTTAAACAAACTTTGCACGCATTCTTTTCATCTAACAGTTTTCCAACAATTGAATGCCATTTCATTAGAGTCTCAGCTTTTTTATTTTATTTTTGCCTGTTACAATGACCTTGTTCGTTCCGTAGCTGACGCACAGGTGGCGATGAGCTAAACTGACTTAATTTATACTGTGTGTGTGCATGCGCGAGTGTGTGTTTGGCTGGATTGGGAGGATATTCGCATGAATAGTACAAGTTGGCACAAGGAGCTTGCTGTGAACACACATTTATTGCCGATATTGTAATAAAACACCCACTTAGTAGAGCTGACTGGATAATAACCCACTGTGGACACCCTTGCACTCATGCAACAGACTTTTAAAATGTCTCTTCCCACTGTGCAAACATTATTATGGGTTTTTTGAATGTATATGGGGAGTTTTTATTGGTTAGTTCAGCTGGGAAAAAAAAACGATCAAGCATTAAGAACAGAGGATTTCTTTTTGCACGTGGTCAGGCTACAAAATTCATATATGTAGAGCTACGGACATAAACCTCATTTTTGGTTTAAAAAAAACAAAAAACACGATATCAAGAGGATGTATAGCAGGATGTGATGGGGATAGAAGTATATGTTACTCATGGTAACTGTGTTTCT
The DNA here is from genome assembly GCA_018136845.1 of Heterotis niloticus. Lineage (NCBI taxonomy): Eukaryota > Metazoa > Chordata > Actinopteri > Osteoglossiformes > Osteoglossidae > Heterotis > Heterotis niloticus. Next base: position 18,270,029 of record CM030901.1, on the reverse strand, counting down.
AGGTATTCCACAATGGACCACATCAAGAACAAAAAGAATTAAATTTAACCCTAGACCTTAAACAACACACACCACTAAGGTAATAGATGTAGTCATTTAATAAACTCTTAAAACCTGAAGGCCAAAAATACAAAAGCTGGATAAAAGAACATACCTGACAGCAGCTAACCGCACCTTGATACTAGATTCAGAGAGACCACTAACAATCCTGTCCATCATGTTCTCTGTCTCTGTGATCTGCAGTGTAAAGCGCACCAATTATGAGAAAGTGAAATAGCAAAAGCAAAGAGAATAAGAACTGAAGTATGAACATACATGGATAAATTTCAGCTTGGCACTATAAAGTGCACTATATCATTGCTCTGTACAACACCCAGCTCAGTTACAATCACACAGATTTCAAAGCGGGCGGGGACACACACACACACACACACACACACACACACACACACACACACACACACACACACTAGCCAACATGCAGTGGAGGAAAAAATTCCATGGTGTATCTCACCTTCTTGCGTATGTCCTCATCATTGGCGCCCAGTGATGCATATAGCTTGAAGGCAGCCTGCCGCAGTTCATGGGCATGCTTTAGGTCATGATCCAACTGAATAAACAGGAGGAGGGGGCCAAGATAAAGAGAACAGATGAACTGCCAACATGTTTGCAAAAATGCATATTTAGTATACTGCATAAAAGATACTGTGATGGAAGTTTAGCTTAAGTGAACTGCAAAAGGTACAGTATAGGGGTTAGCAACATTATTAATAGCATCATCTTTGTACACCGCATGCCTGCATGTGCAGTTGGTTCCCACTCCCAGCAAACATCTCACCCGTTTGATGTCGGAGATGGCACTGACAGAGCTGGGGTACTTAAAGTAATCCGCCAGCATGGCCACCAAGTGATCAGTGATGCTGGCAATGCGCTGTAGCTCCACATCGGGCTCCATTAGGTATGCCAAAGTCTCGGCCCCTTCGACCCGCTCCTCCAACAGCCTCTCCTTGCTGCACATGCGCACCAGACATGGAAGGGTCTAAACAAACAAATACATTATACACTAACAAGCAAGCACAGACAGAAACACAGATGCACCAAGACCTCAGGGTACTCTCACAGAACATGATTTTCTGTTTTTCTAGTTTTCAGCCAGATTTTAATCAGATTTTTTTTTTACTCTAGTGTATGATGAAAATCCAAGAGAGAAAAAATTAAACCAGTTTTCAAATAGTTGTTGGACAAAGTCAGCAGGTGAACAAACACAGGATCAAACTGTAACTGCCAAACAAGTTAAGCATATTATTGAAAAGAGTAAGGTTCAGAGTAACTGAGAATGACTTGGGCCCAATCTCTCCAGCATGATTTTCACCACCTTAATTGTTCTCAATCACAAGTGGAGCAGTCAGAGTCCACTCATTATTCATAACTACTTATCCTAAGGTTGGATTATCATGGTCCAAAGCGTATCCCAAAAGCACAGAGCACTAGGCCATCAGGGTCGCATGCCTGGATGAGATGCCAGTTCATCACAGGCCAATCAAGACCACGCTTACAAAATGGTCAGACAATGGTGAATCTGCCCACACTTCTTCAAAGGCAAGACTCGTCATCACCAATGAGGTAAAATAGAATCTTAGGACAACATGAAAGGAACTGCAGGCATCTTCAGCATCAGCTGAAGTCAAGGTTCATGATGCCCAATAAGAAAGGCAACATACTACACATGGAAGACTGTAAAAACCTTTGCTCAATCTTCACCTGGATGACTCATGATATCTAGAACAATGTTCTGTCAATCCTTGAATCAAAAGTACAACTTTTCCAGATGACACAGGCCAATCCACATGGTGTGCATGCAATGGGCCAATTATTTTCCCAACACAGGAGCATTTTGTTATATATTTGGGGTTATTAAATAACCTTTAGTCTTGTCCAATAACGGGTTGAAAACCTAACCAAGTTCGATACTCAGTACATACACACCCACCCAGGCCCTTACAAAGCAGACAAACACCCAAAAGCACACCTTCATTACGATGTATGTGTCCTCAGTTCTGATGGCCCCGGCTCGACACATGTACGTCAGGCTGGTGAGAGAGGGTATGAGCGCTCAGTCGGAATGGCAACACGTGGGAATTAACAGCGTAGACTGAAAGGCAAATGCATGTGGCAGCACGCATACAACTGCAGTCACCTACCATTTAGCCGCCGTGAGCTGCATTTCAATAGGTCGGTCTCTTTGCATCATCTTGACAAATACCTGAGAGAGCACCTCACTATCTACCAACACTGGGGACAAAACAGGAATGGAAATGGAAAACACAAAAATATGGTATCAGATTAGGGTCAACAAAATTTGCATTAAAAAAACTGAATATTTAAAATTCATGTATGGAAAAAAAAAAAAAAAAACCCACAACAGGAAATTCAGGGAATTAAAATTCAAACGACATCCTGAGTGCTAGTGCAGAGCAAATGAGTTTTGATCTAACTAAACTCCCTCCTGGTTAGTAAAAAAACATCATACGGGTCTGAGGTCTAGGTCCGTAGCCTTGAGGTGTAGGGATGGTGAGGGGCAGGAGACCTGAGACCTATAAGGGGAACTATGAATATTCACCATAAAGTGCAGCAATTTTGCTGAGAGAGCAGCTCTGCCAGAGAATATGGACAAGTAAAGGGCAGAAAACTGAAACAAATTCTGGTACTCCACAAAACATCACATACTGTGTACTGCTGAGTGCCGGCCCACTGCAAGCATTAGGGCTGCTGATCATCCCCTCAGCACTTCAACCCTACAATTAAGAATTATACACCTCAGACCCCTAACTTGTCTTGCGAATTGCCAAGAAGCAGTTCAATTAGATCCAAACTTCTTTACTCTTCCTCTGTACTCTGCAGGATCCCTCAAATTTTGTTCCACGAGTTTCACATCCCAAACGCTAATATTTTAATATCACGCACTCATATTTTTCCACTCAAATTCCAAACCTCAAACATTTTTTACTTCTACATTTCACATTCTAAATTTTCAAGACTGAAATTTTTAATCCCATTTAAAAAAATCTAATTCTTTTGATTCTAATGCTACAAAAGCATCTCTGCAACTGTAATAATATTTACCTGAGAAAGAAACTTCAGTTTTATATTTTCTGGAAACCATAAACTAGTGATTGAAAAAACTGACCTGTTAAAATTGAGAAAATTACATTCTGGACTTACCATTCACCAATGTCATGGACACCTGGGTGTTCTCATAGGCCAGAACTGAGAAGCACTTCAAGGCCTGCATCTGTACCTGCAGGGATGAAGGTCATCAGACTCACACAAAATGCATCTTCTTTCCCATTATCTGACATAGTGACTGACAGGGCCATACCTTGTACGATGGCGACATGAGGAGGGGAGCGATGTTCTGAATGGCACCGTGATTGTACAGGACTGTCTGATGTTCAGGGGTCTGCAGAATAAGACTCAGTATAACACACTGTGCAAAGGCCCTTGTTCAGAGTATTCCACACCAATATGACTTCAGTAGAAGAGTAGAAATCATGCACAACTCACCTTGCAGCAATGAGAAAAGATCTGGGTGATGTACTCTTGGGTCCGCTGTGACCGGCTTAACAGGGACATAAGGTGAGGAATCACAGTGGGGTCCTAAACATGTTGTCACATAGGAGAAAAGATGCTCATTATCACTTATCAAACATGCAGCCACAATGCTCTAACAATTATACTTTTTACTGATTTCCCAGAAATAATTGTACAGTCACTACATCATGTATCAAAGGAACAAGGGACTAAAGATCAGACTAAAGAAATATTCTTTTAATATGAATTCCATTTGTGAGGAAGGGACTTGCCGTGAAAAGCAGTTGCACAGGTGTGACGGGACTGATGAAGACCGTCCTGAGGCAACGCAGGCAAGCCTCAATAAAACTCAGGTCCTGATTCAGAAGACCTGCAAATAGATTGACAGCAAAAGTAAAGCACTTGCAATCCAAAAAGCAGCTTTTATTCATCCACAACCATCAGCAAAGTCAAAAATCCTTTTACATGAGCTAAAGTCTGGGGATGTACCCAGAAGGATGCGTAAGGAACCCAATGTTTCATGTATGTTCAAAACATTCCCTGTTCGGAGGAAGAGCATGATGCTATTTCCTGTGTGCCCAGGCATCACCTTGTAACAGGGCAGGGATGATGTGGCAGTCCACCAGGGACTTGATGTTGTTTTCTGTGCCCATGGCCAGGCTGCCAAGCACCACAGCACACTCTGTCCGCAGCTCCAGGCTGGATGAGGGCTGCTGTAGCAGATACAGTAGCCTAAGGAGGGTAGTGTATGAGCAACAAGCACGGGGTTAAGCATATTACTAGATGACACAGGGGTTTGTGGTGGGCTATCATTAACAACAATGGTATAATGAAAGACAGACTAGCCAACGCTAGCAACTAACTGAACACACCATTCCCACATAACAGCTCTTTCCCCAGTAATTACATGGCTCCCACAATGTGTACAAAATCAGTACTGCCAAACACAAGCAAAGCAGAAAAGTATATAACAATTCTATTGTTACTGCAGAAAGATGTGCTAGATGTACCAAACAGGGTGGATGTGACCTATGAAGGCTTACGTCAGCTAAACACATGTATTTTAGAAGATAAGTCCAATATGATGACACTACACACAAAAAGTGACAAAGATGGCCTAGTATGCAGATCAGCTGGAGTAAACTTGTGTGTAGGGGCTGCATGAAAGACTCATCAGAAAAATAGAGAGAGGTAGGCAGAGGAGATACCTGGGCACAGCCCCCAGGACGATCAAGTTGGCCTTCTGCTTGTTGTTTCCAATTACAGCATTCTTCATGTCACTGCAAGTAAAAGGACAGAAGGTTGAAGCCCTCTTCTTCTGAGGCATGCACTGCCTTTCTTTAATTACCACAAAGACTTCAAAGATAGTTCTTCTGAAATCTTTTTCCTAAGTTTTCCAACATCAGAATTTCGGAATTAAAGGTTTTATTTCATAGTACACCAAGGTATACAGAGCACACAGATTTCAAAACCATTCAAAAAAATAATACTTATGTAGCAAAAGTTTCTGACATTAAGTAGACCAACAGTTTAAACTTGATTATGTCAATAACTGTATTGTTGTAGAAGACATAGTGTTAAATGATCATATGCAGTCATGTGTTTTGGCAAAGACTCCTGCAGAATTTGACTCATCGTGAGATGCCTTTTATGTAGTATGCAGGACGCTAAACCATACATTCAAGTAAGCACATTCAGATGCCTCCAAGGTCATTTTATTCACATTTAAACTGCTCTTAAATAAGGTAACACTTAACAGCAGTGGTGTCGGTCATGACACAACTGAATGAAGCGCAAGACCAAGCCCGGTGGAAAACTACAGTAATATCGGTGTCTGCCTAAATCTGTAACCAGAGCTGAGCTGGAGATAAAAATAAAGATGGAAAAAAAAGCTGGGTCTACCCCATCATAGGAAGGACTGAACAGAGAAGTGACGAGCACATGCATGTATACACGTGTAAATACACACACCTACAGCCAATCTTTTGACAACACAAAACAAAAACTTAACCCTAACCCACTTGGGGGGGGGGGGGTTGAAAAGTTCAGCATGCCAACAGTGAACATGGCCATACTTTGCAAGGTCATGCATTGAGCCCTGCTCTCCCTCATACACACAGCTCCCTTTGTGTGTACAACAATAGCACGTATAATGCTATTTGACAGCCAGGACAAAGTACTCACATGACTCCCTGAAGCACTTTCTGTGGATCGGGGTCAAACAGTCTGTCAACATAATGGCGACTGGTAGCTGTTACCTCCTGCATGGAAAAACATGAGAGCTGGTCACTTTTTCATTCAAACTGCACAGTACTGCACACAACAGACCAGTGCTGGATGCAGCATGAAGCAAGCTCACACTGAAAAAAGCACAATCCGGATGGCCCCCCGTCGCTCACTGAACACACGCCATGTCATTTGATATCCATGTTTACATGTAGCATCTCCAGCTAGCCAAAAAATGCCTGGAGACCAGTCATCACTCTATGCTGCTGCCTGCAACAAGTGCCTGCTAATGTGAAAAATGAAATATAAAACCGATTAACTCTACAGTCCATGTGACTTGGGGGAGGAGGGGAAGAGTAAAACCAACGTGTTCTCAACTCTTCCGAGGGATGTAGGACACTTGATGGTTCCTTTGTTTTCATTTTCCTGTCCAATTTCTCCAATACAGGATAAGCCCAGGTTACCAAGTACCCGCTCACTCTTCACTGGTGTTATCTATATATAGTTTACAAATTCCAAGCTAGAATTCCAATTCCTGAGGATTGTGAAAGTAGGTTAAAAAGGTCACAGCAAATATTAAATCATGTGGACCATTATCAGCTGCTTTTCTGGACAGTTCCAACTTGTAAAAAGCCTTGATTTTCTCTGAACAGGGATTTCTTGTCACAAAAAGGGGCAATGAAGAATTTATATGGGGAAAAAAATTTTTTGTGGAAAGAACCACGAGCACAGCACAAGATGTGTGTACCAACACTCATGAGGGCAACAGGGACCTGCTACACATTACCGCTCCCTGTCAACACTAGAAGGGTTTCATTTTACTTGATTCAGCCAAACTGTTATGGTGTCACAGAGAACATATTACACCAGGGCAGCAGATGGCGTAGTAATTGAGAGGTTGCTGAACGTTCAAATCTCACCTCCTGCTTAGTTCCTGTAAGTAGAACACTTACCCTTAACTGCCATGTACAAATGGGTAAATAAATATTGCCAACTTAACACTGCAAGCCCCTTTTGAGAAAAGAATCACCAATACAAATAAATACAAAGCCAGCATATGTCTAGAGAACCCCAGCTTCACACCTGCATAAATAAGTTTACAGTGACAAAATACAAGCAGTGACACCCCAGTATGTGTGTCTATAAATATACTGAGCTGAAGAAAGTTACCGACAGCAAGGATAATACAGCAGAAAAACTAAGGGTCAGTTTAAACTGCACATCTTGGTGCACAAGCATTACTGTAACGCACACGTACATGTAAATGAAACGACCGACTCAGTGCAGGGCGGGGGACTATTTAAAAAGTCAATAATCTACATTAACAGGATAACTGATGTCATGGCAACGATCATGACTATTAAGTACACAAGTGACCGCGCATAAGGAACCCTCAGCCACGTAGCGTATTATTGCTATGATTATTAATGCCTTGCCGGGTGTAACTGAGGGGGGCGGGGGCGTCCACACTCTCCGTGCGGAGCCCCCACTGAAGGACCCGCGGTGTCTGACACGTGGTCACGCCTCTAGAGGCATGTGCCGAGCAAATCGGAGTGACAGACAGCGGATGTCACAGTGTGGCTACCGGTCGGGCTACCAACTCCTGGCGGACAAGCTGCTGCGATCGCAGCCGCCTCCCAAACACACGTATGCAAACACACCGGAGGCGGCGTTTCCTAGCCGAGGACCAAACGGCGCTTGTAGGACGAGTGCGACGGTTTCAGTTCGGCTGTAACACAAGCAGGACGAATGGTGCCGAATTATAACGCCTCCGCTGGAAAGCAGGCAAGCAGGCAGCGGGGCTCAAGGAGACTACGACTCCTTGAGCTGCCGGCTGGACGCTGGAGCGCGGAGGCTCCGAGGCGCGGCACCGGTAGGGAAGGCCCACTGGCGAAGGACAAACAGATGCAGGAGACTCACGGAGAGCACGCTGATGCGTAGAGGGGCATCCAGCATACACGCCATGTCTGTTCCCCCTGACGAGCGCCCCAGTCGGAGCCGCACTTTCCACACACTCGGCCTTCCAGCCCCGCAATTGGGCTAACAGAAAAAAAAATTAAAAAAAGAAGAAAAAAAGGGGGAAAAAAAACACACACCACCAGCAGCTACACGCTTCTCGCTGCTACGCTCGCGACTCGGTGGGAATTGAGGTCGCTGCTTTGAGAAGGGCTGAGGTGGCCTCAACTCGCTTTCCTTTACATTATTTAAATACGAATTTCCCTTGAAAAATTCGTGTCGGGTCTTATTTGTCGAATGTTAATTTGAAGCTCGCGACTACTACGGTTTGTTTAAACCCGCTTAAAATACTCATTTGTTTCACTTTGACCGATTCTTTAAAGCAAAACTTCCACGCGTGAATTAATAAAACAAAATATTCCATGCGGAAGCCAGTTTGGGCGTATTTTAAATAGCTGTCGATAATCTACGTTAAAAGGGAAATCGTGGGAAAAAAACGTCCTTAAATTTTATGTTGAAAATGTTAGCAACCTTGATCCGAAAGTGCAGTCCCATAACGACCGCTATACTTACTAAACCCAATAGAGACGTCATCTGCGCATGTCTGTTAGTGCCCGGCGCTGTTGCTATAGGTTATCGGCAAAGCGGCTTTCTGCCAGTTTGTCGGTGAAAAGAAATTAATATAAATGGATTAATAATCAAAGGTATCGTAACATTGTAAGCCGCGTTTGAGACAAGAATAACCTAAACAAATAAATGTAATGCCATTGTATCCCCAGTGGACCCCAGTTTCCCGACTGCGTAAAAAAAGTTTAAAGTGGCAATATATGTTAAAGAAGTAACAGCCCAGTATATGTGTGCATGTACTGTAAATACAGTCAGTTGAAGTAAGTTCTCGGCTAGTGAAATAATGGGCAATAAAAGAAAAAGGCAGCTAGTTTGAACAACATACCTTAATACACAAACATTAAGTAACTCATATGTAAATATAAACAGAAGTTGGGGGGGGTCCTATTCAAAAAGTCCGTCAAATATGTTCACAGGATAACTAAGGGAAATTGAAATATTACATTCCATACTATTATTAATGTTGGTTAATTTTGCTGACACTCTTTTTTTCTTATATGACTTACAGTGTTAAGGTAATTTACCCGTTTGTACAGTAAATGGTGGAGATCATTTGTATTGCTGTACAGCGCCTCCGACAGCTTACTTAACATTCATTGTAGGTCGAGATTTTAAATGTAGTTTTGTTGGTGCTGTATCGCACACTCTCGTTGTTTATAGCTGTGTTCGTCCTTTTTTATCAAATCATACTGGCACTAAAGGCGAGTTGTGGTGCTTGTAACAAGCATTCAATATGTAAATAGGGATTTTTTTTTATTAATAAGATTTTACTTTATATTATCACCAAGTATGTTTTGCACAAACACTGTGTTGAAATGTTTGTGCTCCTTTTCTGTTTCTCAATCCCACAACAGAATATTGTGGTTGCACCTTTACATCACATGACCTTGAAAAATGCTGCTTGGATTTCTTATTTAACTGGAAGGTGTGTTTGCATTAAACACAACACGTTGTATACTGGTTTCAAAATACACCAAGAATCCTTTTCACCTGAAAAAAACTACACCGATCAGCCACAACATTAAAACCACCTTCCTAATATTGTGTATGTCCCCCTTGTGCTGCCCAAACAGCTCTGACCTGTCAAGGCATGAACTCCACAAGATCTCTGAAGGTGTCCTGTGGTATCTGGTATCAAGACGTTAGCAACAGATCCTTTAAGTCCTGTTAACTGCGAGGTGGGGCCTCCATGCATCAGACCTGTTTTTCCAGCACATCCCACAGATGCTCAACTGGATCGAGATCTGGGGAATTTGGAGGCCAAGAGAACACCTTGAACTCTTTGTCATGTTCTCAAAACATTCTTGAACAGTTTTTGCAATGTGGCAAGGCCACTGCCATCAGGGAATACCATGCCATGAAGGGGTGTATATGGTCTGCAACAATGTTTAGGTGGGTGGTTCATCTCAAAGTAACATCCACATGAATGCCAAGACCCAAGGTTTCCCAGCAGAGCATTGCTCAGAGCGTCACACTGCCTCTGTCGGCTTGCGTTCTTCCCATAGTGCATCCTGCTGTCATCTCTTCACCAGGTAGATGACGCACATGCACCCAGCTGTCCACATGATCTGAGCACATTTCAATACATGGTATACAACCATGTACATGACAAATAAACTCTTTTGACTTTTGACTTTGATCTAAAAGAAAATGTGATTCGTCAGACCAGGCCATCTTCTTCCATTGCTCCATGGCCCATTTTTGATGCTCATGTATCTATTGTAGGCACTTTCGTTGGTGGACAGGGGTCAGTATGAGCACTCTGACTGGTCTACAGCAACGCAGCCCCATACACAGCAAGCTGCGATGCACTCTGTATTCTGACATCTTTCTATCATGGCCAGCATTAAGATTTTCAGCAGTTTGTGCTTCAGTAGCTCTTCTGTGGGATCGGACCAGATAGGCTAGCCTTTGCTCCCCATGTGCATCAGTGAGCCTTGGACACCCATGATCCTGTCACCGGTTCACCAGTCGTCCTTCCTTGGACCCCTTTTGGGATGTACTAACCCCTGCATACTGGGGACGCCCCACAAGACCTGTCGTTTTGGAGATACTTTAAGATCCAGTTGTCTAGCCATCAAAATTGGGCCCTTGTGAAAGTCACTCAGATCCTTACATTTGCCCATTTTTCCTGTTTCCAACACTTTAACTTCAACAACTGACTGGTCATTTGCTGCCTAATATATCCCACCCCTTGAAAGGTGCCATTGTAACAAGATAATGTTATTCACTTCACTTGCCGGTGGTTTTAATGTTGTGGCTGATCAGTTTTAGATATTTTTGCTCAAAAAACATATCATTAATGAAGCTGGGTGCATGGTTGGGCTGCAAAGCAATGTATGGGGAACTCCAAACTTTAGTAAAATTTTTGGTATAAAGACGTTCTGTCAAGAAAACAAACAGGGAGGATGCATACAGGGAGACAGTATATATAGTTCTTCCACTAACAAAAATTTTTTATAGCAAACTACAAAATGATGGAAGCACAAATTTTATTAAAGTACATTACATTGTTTCAAAATAGTCACCTAAGTACTTTCACTTATAATTTGCCAGCACTGCTTAAAAAATCTACTAGACATATTTCAGACTTCCCACTTTTTATTTCTGTTCCTACAAAACCATATAAATGTGAAAGACATGAAAAGTATTAGAAATACTACGCCATGTTCTTCCTTGTCGCCTACAAATACGACACATGAAAGATATGCACAATTCTCTGATTATTTGACCACATTTGCACTTATCGCTATGCTTAGCAAGGCTGAAGAGGAAAAACTAAATATTGTTTATGTTTCTGTACAGTTACATCAACATTTTTTGTTAGTATTCACACAGCTCCTGATGAATAGCTGAACAATTTTACACATTTCTACACTTTGATGAAAGGTAGCTGGTACATGTATACAGTCAGTGTATCTGAAGAAATGTAACACCTGATGTCAACTAAATTAAAGTGAATGGAGTCTGCACCACAGGGATTGTATTGGTTATATCTGTTACTTTACTCTGATTGTTCCTGGTTTGAATCACGTATCCTGTAGAACCATTGATCAAGATGTATACCCTAAACAACTCCAATAAAATACACTGTTGTATAAATGGACACATGAATGTGAGTAACATTTTGCTGTACAAACTTAAGATTCTGTACTGCAGTTTTCCTTTGATTTCATAATATACCAAACAATTTAACTGAACACAGAATACACGATAAAATAACAGTTCTAGTATGACCTACACGTAGCTGATGCAATGAGGTGAAGATGCTATTGGCTGTGAAGAATGCCAACATGCTGTATCCTTCTGTCCAAAAAAATTGGTCTTTGTATTTGTGATGAAAATCACCAAAGTTCGCTGATCAATTTAGATATGTTAAGGTGATTGACCATCTCTTTCTGTACAAGTATCATCTTGATTGGATAAAAAAAAAATCAAGAAGGTTCTGACCTTCTCGTTCAGCTCTCTGATCATGCTCTCCAGCATCAGCTTGTGATGGAAAAGCTTTATAGCCCTGGCTGTCCACCAGTCCTCACCGTGGTGTTGCTTGCGCCTGGGCTGTCAGCAACTAAAACCTCTATTCTGTTTGAAGGGACTGGCTCTTTAAAAAATGACCCAAAATAATAGCTACAAATGACTCCCATCCCCAGAGTTACTGCAATGCAAAAAAAGAAGAACACGACTAAAAAACTTCCGATGCTCCAGGTGTCATGGAAGTTCTCATCAGACAGCTTTGTGACAGTTTTGTTGTACAGTGTTGAGAAGTTTCTGAGTGCTGCAGTCATCGCTGGGTTTATTCTGCTATGGAGACAAAGAAAATGATTCTCTGTTAAAAAATACAATCTAAATGTTATTTAGTTTAAAATAGTTTCATTTAAATGTCAAAAGTAACTTGTAATATGAAACAGAACATCTCCAGATGTTGCCAGAGACTGGCTATTTCAGCAATTTTCACTAAATGTTCTAGCAACAGACACAAATTGTATAAACTCAGATTCAGTATTGCACTGAATCACTAGCTACAGCTTTGTCAGGGACAATACAGTTAACATTAATAATCCTTATGAAAGAATTTATTGATGGATTGAGGTTTAATTTAGCTGTCACAGCGATTACAAATCACATCCGTAAATTAAATCAAATGGGACATTCACAAATGAATATACTTTACATACCAATTAAATGACGTAAACAGACAAATCTTCCACTCTCAAAACACTTTTGTTGACCCCAACAAAATCAAGTGTTTTCTTTATAGCACATGGCATTGTTTAGTAACCCAGGCAACCAAGGTGACATCATCAAGAATGCTACAGCCAAGTTTGATAAGCGTGACATGTATGTGCATCCTTCTATCCACTCCCAGTCTGCAAAATATTCAGACTATTGTGGAAACGCACCCATTCTTTGAATTATTTCTTTAGGGGAAAAAAATCTAAAATGAATTAATTAAAAAAGAAAAAACAACATTTATCCATCAATCCATTTTTTTAATCACTTTTTTTAATCCCGAGGACAGTCATGGTAGTCAGGAGCCTATTCGTGAAACATTGGATACTAGGCTACGAGACTACTCTTAATGCGATACCAGTCTGTAGGGTGGCCACAAACACACACACACACACACACACACACACACACACACACACAAATTTATTATATCTAATTATATATGATATGTAATTAGATATACAATTAATAGCATTATTAATTAATCTGATTAATACCAAACTAAATTTGGTGCAAATATTTCTGACAGTAATTACAGCACCAAGTTTTTTTGGGTACAGTAAGTGTCTACCAGGTTCTGACTGTGGCTTAGTATACTGTTTTTTCCCATTCTTGCAAGTAAATCTGTTCAAGTTCTCTCAGGCTGCTTGATGATCATTTGTTAACTGCAGGTTTCAAGTCTTGCAACAGATTCTTAACTGGATTCAGACCAGCACTTTGTCAGGTTCACTCTAGGACACCAGCTTTCTCCTTCTGAAGCCACACCAGTGCAGCTTTGTGTTTAGGATCATGCTTTTGAATGAAATTTTATGTCTTAACAGACTGCAACAAGTTTCTCTCCTGTATCTCCCTTACTTTGCACTGTCCATTTTTCCTCCAGTCTATACAAGCTTCCCAGGCTCTACTGATGAAAAGCAACCCCTAAGCTTGATACTGCCACCCCCATGTTTTACTGTAGGGATGGTGTTACCTAGGTGATGTGCTGTGTAGGGTCTGCATCTGACATAATGCTTTGCATAAAGTCCAAAAAATTTGAGTTTTGTTTCATGTGACCACAGTGCCTTTGGCTACATTTTGTCTGATCATTCAACTGCTTTCATACAGTTATTATTATGGTTATGGTTTACTTCTTGACATCCTACCATTCAGGTTGATTTTATGCAATGTTCTGGAAATTGTTTATTGATGCACATTCTCTCCCACTGCTGCCACTGAACTATGCAGCTCTTTTCAAGTTTATGTTTGTCTTAGACTGATATCTTACTATTTTCCATCTTTCCTAAGTCTTATAGAATGGGATGGGTGTGGATTGACCTGACATAGGGTTTAAATACTTGCCATCCAGATTTTTGCACCTAAGCTGAATAACCTGATAGCTAAAAGAGCTCTTGGTGATCACTTTACCTAGGGGCTGTAAGCCAATGTCCATGGTTATGGTAGCTTCCTGAACCTGGCCTCTGCCACAGCCTCCACCAAACTGGTACTGACTACATGAAAGTTCCTGGCAAGATTTGGCCAAGTTTCTCCTTATCATCTGTAGATATTACTGTAAGAGCATTTAAAAAAATAAATGAATAATTTTCCAAATATTTGGCTATGCTCCCCATCACCAACAGATGCTGTCGCATCTATTACTAACTAAGGTAAAAGTCAATGGAATTTGCCATGCCAGGAATGCACAGTTAGAACTGTGGCTTTACATTGAGCGTTTCTGGTATGAATTCCCCTTTCTCCAGTAGTAGCCTTACTCGATGTCCTGATCTTGATCTGCTCCAGTAAATACACTCTGTATTAATCAGTGCACAGTTGTGTTCATTTATATTGTATTTACATTGATTTACTTAGTAGATGCTTTTCTCCAGAGTAACATAGACCAGGACTTAACCAACAAATGGGGAAACAGACATGAGTGTTGTTATGCAAACTGAACATTTGATAAGTCACCTTGGACAAAACCATTTGGTCATTAAACTTTAAAGATAATACTGGTATTTTTGCCAAAGTTTTGTTTGTCACCATACTGACTGTCTACTGCTGCTGAATGAAGAACAGTCAACATTAAAGACTCATCGCCCTGAGATAACCGAAAGGGAACACAATAATTCATGACAACCAATTAATGGTTAATGTGTAGTTTGATTTTATTGTGACAGACCAGTCCTGTGTTTTTGGACTTCAGTTTCAAAAGGTTATGTTTCATGGTTATTTTTTTGTTGTTTTTAATAAAAGTTTTAGCAGGTATGGAATACCCTACCATCTCTGGCTTCTATTCTATCCATATGCCCATCTCTCCCCAAAAATCTATCATAGATTAACAACTTTGAACATTTAACACACAATGAAGTTTTCATGGATTTCTCTGTGTAGAGTAATTGTCCTTATAATGTGGATGTGGTCCTTGCCTTGTTTAGACCAGGATACTGTGAGCTGGGAAGAGTACAAATATGCTGTACACTTCTCTCTAGGAGAAATGAGTCTTTGTATTAATAATTTCATTTAAAATCATTAATTTCTTCAGTTCATCTCAGCCTTGACCAGGTGATTTGCATCTCTTTCTTCTTTCATACATTTTCTTCATTGGAAAAACAAAGTCAGTCCGATATTCCTACCTTCAGTCAGTGTCACTAGTGATGCTGTCTAGAATCAGTTTGCAGTTGGACATTATTACAGCTCCAGGTTGCCACCAGTCATCCCTGAGGAGTTACTTGGGCTTGGAGGGTCAACAACAAAAATTTTTATTTTGTTTGATGAGACTAGCTGTTCAAAACACAAGCTATAGTAGAAACTACAAACCACTCCCAGAACTAGGGTTACTGTGATACTCCAGAAAAAGAAAACAACTAAAAAGCTTGCAATGTTCCAAAAATCGTGGAAGTTCTCATCAAACAGCTTTGTAATAGTTCTGTTGTACAGTCCTGTGAAGTTACAGGTTGTATTCATCTCTGGTCACCTATGGAGACAAAGATTAAAGATTCACTCAGTTACATAAATTTAAAAAACTGAATGCTGTTAGCTGAAAATTGTTTGGTACTAACAAATATTTGGTCATATATAATTTTTAATCATAAAAATAACACTAGGTTCCATCTTCCAAATGATATTTTATGCCTCTCTTGAAAAGTTTGACACATTTTTCCTCATTTCTAATTTTAGCTTCTGATACAAACTCTTATGGTCATTATCCCCTTCAGTATGTAATCCAAATCTAATAATAGTCAGTATTTTACTACAAAAAAAAATCTAAATCTAACATTGTCCTGTCAAGGACAACCATGGTAATTCAGCACTAACCACATTTTAACATACCTGTCAACGCTGCTGCAAATCAATAATATAAAATATAATGGCACATTCAAAAGTAGACTGAATGAAATTACTGGTTAACTCCATTAAACAGACTAATATTTCACTTGCAAAAAAAGGAGTCAAAGAGTGCAATGATGATAGAACTGTTTTGTTTACAGTGCATGTCTCTGCCTTGTAACCTTGGTAACCTGTGTGAGGTCACAAAGAATTCTGCAACCATGTGTAAAACTGGGACAGAAGTGGTATATTGTGGGTAAGGTAAAATGTAGTAACACATATAATAACTAAACTACACTGCCTGGCCAAAAATGTCGCATGCTCTAATATTTTGTTGGATTGTATTTAGCTTTGATTATAGCACACATTTGCCATGACATTGTTTCAATAAGCTTATGCAATGTCACAACATTAACATTTATTTCCGTCCAGAATTGCATAAATTTTTTGCCAAGATCTTGTATTGATGATGGGAAAGTCGGACCACTGCGTAAAGCCTTCTCCAGGACATCCCAAAGATTCTCAATGGAGTTAAGGTCTGGACTCTGTGGTGGCCAATCCATGTGTGAAAATGATGTCTCTCTTATGCTCCCTGAAGCATTCTTTCACAATTTGAGCCCAATGAATCCTGGCATTGTCATCTTGGAAGAAAAAATCCATTGATGGAAAAACCTGGTCATTCAGTATATTCAGGTAGTCAGCTCACCTCATTTTTTGGGCACATAATGTTGCTGAACCTTGACCTGACCAACTGAAGCAACCCCACATCATAACACTAAGTTAAATCCAGGTGGTGACTTTTTTTTCAGCCGGGTGGTGTATTTTACCATTTTCCTGGTTGTATTTACTACATAGCTATTGGCAGTGCCATGATTTACCTTTATATAGGTATCTGTTATATTAATAAATGCAAATTTGCCAATGAGTATGTGCATTTTGTTGCTGAAAATGATAATAATATAGACATCTAGCATAGTAGCTAGTACTTTTAGGACCCATTTTCAGATCTTTGCTCCAACTGTACAAATGTATATGTCATTGTTAGTTACAAAGTAAATATTTCTGGTAACATTGACTTTCTTCAAAACTGCATAGAGTTCTATTTTACTGAATTCAAGGCTTTTCTTCAAAGTGACTTACTGGCATTTACTTGGATGCTATTTTATGGAATATTTTCTCAATATCATACTCGGGCCACAAATTAACAACTTAAAAGATATAATGTGAAAAAAAGCCTTAATTTGAAGAGCTACATGCAGTAATCCATTATATGTGGGTGTTACTGATGTACTGTTAAGACTATCAAGCATCACTTCGGAAGAGTGCAAATATGCCACACCCTTCTTTTTAGGCAAAATCAGTATTTAACTGGCTCAAAAAGTCATCTAAATATCCTGAACAATTTAGTTAAGGTGATTATTGGATAAAGGAATTAAGTTCAACATATCTTCAGCATATCATCCAGCTCTCTGGTAAGGCTGTCTGGCATCAACTTGTTGTCAAGTCAGTCCATGATGTCAAGGACTGAGTCACCCACATGGGGAGTGATGGTGGTGGCGCCACCAAACTTATGTTATTTGACAAATCTATTGCCCTATAGCTAAGAGTGGTCAGGTATTTGGTTTGCAAAGCCATGACAGGAAGTAGGATGCACGGTGAAGGATGGTACTTCACAGCCCTGTCCACGACCAGCTTACTTACAGGGACTTCACTGGACTTCTCTCTGAGGTCTTGGCTCTGTCTTTGGCGCTTGAGTGTATCCGTGTTCCACTTTAAAAGGGCAACATCCCCCAGCTGATTAGAAACTGTCCATCTAGACAGTGAGCTGATGCTGTGCTGAGAGCAAGACATTGCCAGTCGGGTTGCATGCAAACACTAGATGCCTTGTGCAGGGAAATCACTCTCTGGATGAATATTTCCCATGAATCTTATCTGCATATGAAACACGTTAGGTAACAAAATACAAATACTTTTTACCGAAGATCAAACTGGTTTATGTTACAATATAAGGGACTACAATGCTGATTAAAATTGGAAACAGAATTGTTTTTTTGCTTTTTATTCATCAGGAAATCCACTTATATTTCACACAGTCAGTACTAGACATAAGTTTGTCCCTTAGAGATCTTATGAAACCTCCTCTCTTTAGACACTAAACTTCTAAATCTTTTTATTGTGTGCCTTCGCACCTCAGACACATTGTACATCCACAACCCTGGGTACAGAACCATAACCCTTATGGTGGTGTGCAGTTAGGCCTTTTCACAGGTGCTCTTTAAAGTAAAAAGAAATTTGTCACAGCTTTTTTGCTGCAACTGGGAAGTCTGAGCCGGTTCAGGGCCCTCAACAGGAGTTAAGACAACAGGAGTCAATGAGAGCTAATTTTGTCACATTTGAAAGCACATGGCACTATGAACACTGGGACCACGACTTGTCGTCAATATTTTTGTGCTGCATTTGTTGGACCTCACTTTGTGTTCCATATTAACAAGACCAATTTCCAGGCAATAATAATAATAATAATAATGGAAAAATCCAGCAGAATGCACTTCTGCTCCTGCAGTGGTAGCGGAAGAGCAGTGGTGTGTGGGGAGCCTGAATATTCAAACTCAACATTTTATTTATCACATTCACTACAAAGCATGTATTTATGTTAAGAATAGTGCATACGGACATATCCCTTATTGCACCAGGACAAACAAGATTAATGGAAACACAACCTCCAACTATTAGGAACAATGCTAATATTGATTAAAATATACATTGACATCACATCAACAAGTAAAGCAATTTCTAAGCTACCATAATGTTAAATTACTTGCAAACTGGGTGATGATAAGTATATATAATTCTGCATCTGGAAAAAAATTCAACAATTTGCAATTCAGTTCTGCAATTCAATATTACAAAGGTATTTTAAGAAATCATGGTGCAGTGATTTCTACATACTTCTTTCAAACACAGGCTTATGTACTGAGGTGATGGTCATGGAACCACTGCTGCAGCAGAAACACGAAGACGCCAGCTATGAGTCTACGTCCCAGTGCAGCGAGGGGCACGCGGCTGCGACAAATCCGTTCTCTTTTAAAACTAGGCATGTCTTTAAATACGCAGACTGTTCAGCACAGGTTTTACATGGGAATTCAGCTGCATTGAAAACCTTGAATTTTACAAGTATACTGACAGAAGAGAGGGAGACTAATGGTCATGGAAAAATACTGGACATTTTATAAATGTATGTTAGATACACTGCAACAGTCACAGGCCATTTCTAAAGGCTCTCAACTGTTGATGGGTGTGCAGTGTCATCCTTCACTGGACACTGATAATTACTAAAGAAAAGAACACTTTTCTGCACTTTCCACAACCCACCCCAGCTGGCCAACCAGTTGGGTGCCAGCAAACACCATGAATAAACACTGTAAAAAGTGACACCCTAAACATTTACAGGACTATAAGGACAGCTCACAGTAGGCACTTTCTATCTTCAGCCAGTGCTCCTGTTTTAAACTGAGGAGCAAAGGGTTTATTGTCTATGCACTTCTGTATGATCACGTTTACTCGAGTTAATTATGTTTGAAAAAAGTACAATATTAGACCATCTGTGGATTTCTACTTACCAGGATGACTTCATTGTCACTGTATTTTACACTACCAATGAGATTAGAAAGCAGTCTGCATTAATATGTACTGCAGCAATGACTTTTGCAGCAGCAGGTTACAGAGTCACATGAAGACAGACTGCATTCCAATTACAGTTGGGTAAACAGCAGGTGCAGAAGTCTGCAAAATAACCGCACTAGTGTTGCAATAACAGTTACGCTACATTATTAAGTACAAAGACAAAATTATAAGAGGTGGACTCATAGTGTTCAGTTTCACAAGACTCATGGGTGCTGAAGGGTGGGAAGGAGCAGCCCGGTGAACAAACAAAGCCAATGGATATTTGTGTGGATGTTTCTGAGGAAGCTTTTAAAGTGGCCATCGAGAAGCTACATCCTGGCAAAAGTAATCAACAAGATGAGCAGGAAGATGCCAAGCAGAAGCCCTCTTCTACCCTGTTAACTGCCAGAACACAGGTGGAAACCACTACTTTAGCTATTTATTTAGTTTTAAGAGGAGATATTTCTGTGACTGGTTTTAACTTGCTAACTTTGGGCACAGCGTGAAAAACAGTGTTTGTTGGAGATGCGCTCACTGATGCTGCAAAGGGGTTCTGACATGCCACTTGGCCACCAGAGGAAGAGATGCCCCAACAAAACAGATAACAGAATGGGCAGGAGAGGGTGGTTAACAGCAAAGACTTCTTTCATTTGCTGTCTTTCTGCCAGCCTCATAAGCTGATGGGTCTCATACTCCCTTATCGCTCACAACTGCTGACTAATGTTACCTTGTATTCTAGTTATCATGTGTTAATACTTAATTGACTGCATAACCAAAAGAATCATGATTTAAGTTAACAAAAAAAAAAAAAAAAAAAAAAACTATTTTGTGCCAATTATAACAGGACTCTACTGTTCTGTCTTACACTCTAAATCAAGGACTCTCCACCACTCACACTCAAGCATCTGTGAGGACACCCCCCCATCTCTCTGCATCATTCAGTTTTACTGTATAGTGGCAGTCTGGGGTCTGGGGAGGGTTGCAACCCAGATCCCAGCCTCCATAACTGAAAGCAGAGCGCATTAGTTCCCACAGCAGCCCCGTGTAGACTGAGCATCAGGGTCCTGGAGGTTCACACCCCTGTGACGTGCAGCGTGTGTTGGGTTCTGGGTGTCTGTCTTTGGCATCTTTTTTGCTGGTTTAAAAAAAAAAAAAAAAAAAAAAAAAAAGGATACTTGTTAGACTCAAATTCTTGCAGCGCATCATTGGCGACACTGAGTTAAGGCTCCTACAACAATTATTTATGGTACACAACAGCTCAGGTGTGTACCATACTGTGTAGGTTGTGCACTGTATGTCACAGCAAATATCACTCAGCACAGTTGGTAATCCTGTATTTGTCTGTAATGTTAGAAGTGATGTGCTACAATTAATGAAGCACTGCAAGTGGTCTAAGTCTGAAGAAAACTCACCTATGGCCAGGAACAGCTCATTGACGTTCATCGCAGTTTTGGCAGAGGTCTCCATGAAAAGTAGGCTGGTATCCTCTGCATAGGCCTGGGCTTCCTGCCCCCAGTGGAGGGGGGAGAAAAAAAAGAAAAAAAAAAAAAACAAAGTGACAGGATGCCTTCTAAAGATCACAACTGCAACCTAAACCCCTGAGAGAAAATCCTAGTCCCTCTGATACAAAACAACATTCAAACCGCAGCAACATCTAAGGGAATATAAGGTGGAGGCTGTACTGATCACCTCGTACTCCACCATGCGCTTGTCAGCCAGATCGGCTTTGTTCCCAGCCAGTGCGATTACAATGTTGGGGCTGGCCTGCCTCTGCAGCTCCTTCACCCAGGCTTTGGCACGCTCAAACGTCTCCTGAAGGACAACAGTGTGGAGGAGACAAAAGAGTTACAGAGAGAACAGATGACGGAGAAGAACAAAGGATAAAGAGAAGTAAGTAGAGCAAGGCACAGCAAATAATACAGGTACAGGAGGTGAGGGAAATGTTTAAAAACTGAAACGGAGATGATGACTTATGTAATTCAAATGAAAGTGCATCACTGGCATTTCTACTAGTTTTTACAGGATTCAAAAGGTACAAATGAAGTTCAGTTCTATCAACACGGTAACATTTGTTTGGTATTACAGAAACACTGGTGTGTATCTCTGTTGACTGTGCAGTAGTGTGACGACAGATGCATGTCCATCGGTCAGGTGGCATTATGGCTGTACCGGCTTGGTGATGTCAAACACCACGATGGCGGCCTGCGCACCACGGTAGTACATAGGGGCTAGGCTGTGGTAGCGCTCTTGCCCAGCCGTGTCCCAGATCTCAAACTTGACTGTTGTGTCATCTAAACACACTGACTGTGCTAGAAACGCAGCTGCAGATTTAAAAAAAAAAAAGAAAAAAAAAAAAAAAGGAAGGGAAGGAATGAGAAAAGAATGGCCTTTGCATTTGTACTGCCATCTGTCCAATAACATATCTGCTTTTGAGATGTTTCAATATTTGTAAACCCAAAATAAATTAAAAACATTTATCCCCAAGATAACAACCCAATTTTAAGTTACTTGTTGTTTAAAAAAAAAAAAAAAAAAAAAAAAATCACTTCCCATGCGTCCGAGATCCTCATTACCCCTGCTCACCTCCTATGGTGGTCTCCTGAAATTCATCGAATTGGCCCTTGACGAAGCGCAGCACCAAACTTGACTTGCCAACTGCCATGTCTCCGAGCAGAACCAGCTTAAACTGGCAGATCTTTGTTTGGGTCAGGCTGCCATTGGGCCTGCCGCTCCCCCTGCTGGCCATGAGCTGGAGTTCTCTTGAGAGAGGAAGCAAGAGAAGTTGCGCAGCTCAGCTACAAACTTCCCTTTCACAACCACTCGGCCACTGCAAAAAAAAAAAATACAATGTTAGTGACAAAATAAAACTTACAATTTGTAAGCATGAGGGAAGACGCTAATGGTTACGGACACAAATCTGATGTTATGAAAGTTGCCACCAGCTACTAGACTGAGTGTGCTGCTGTACTCTATTTTTTAAAAATTGCTGAAGGTACCAAGCGATAAATTAATAAAATACAATTTCAGATTCTTCTTTGAAAAAAGAAAAAAAAAACCTTTTATATCAGAACATAAAAATGTGCATATTTAAGCCAGTTATTTTAGTACATTCCTCCCTGGCAGAACAGGGTCTAGCATGAGAAAAATTTGACAAAGTGCTATTTAAAAAAAAAAAAAGAAGAAAAAAAGACACAAACTCCTCCCATTCAAATTGCTCCTTTCAGTGTAGCAAAATAAACATGTGCTGTAAATTGGTTCTTTTCGGAAGTGCAAATATGGCGTAGATCCATGTCGTACAAGGAATTGTGAAACACAGGAGGATCACATCCCCTGACACTTACAACTTGTGTTAATGAATGTGCAGCATAGAAAACTTCACAACAGCTGCAAATACGTGCTTCTCTACATATACAAGTAGCCCTCGACTTACGCTGCCATTTGGGTTCTATAACCTCTTTTTGATGAAACCTCCCGTTAAACTGTGTTATATAAACCATGAGGATAAACACTCAACATGCATGAATGCTTTGCTGTACAATCGGATTTTGTTATATTTTTTATACCAGTTTTGTTAAAATAATAATAATATATAATAACAATACTAAGTGCAGTATTGATATGTTTCCTTTCTAAATCAACTTTCTGCCGCTTTTTCTTTTCAGCACCATCAAAACACAAACTTTCTTTGCTTACTGGCAGCTGCAAACAAAAATCCATTACAATATATTTTTGTTATAACAAATACAGTTTTGTCTTTGTCTGCAGAGATGGCAGCAGCGAGATTTCACACACACACACACACACACACACACACACACACACACAGTTTAGAGCCACCAATACACCCGAAACATGTAGCTTTGGACTGCAGAGGAGCTGGGTACCTGAAGGAAAGCCAGCACACTAATAGCCACAAAGAGCTGAACAAGACACAGACAGATAATATTTCAGAGAAATTAATGAAGGGAAACTGCTCTGTTATGATAACTAACATTAATTATATTGCAGTAATTGTACAGTATATGGTGACCCACCCATCCATTCTCGCTAACTGGTTAATCCTGAGCAGAGTAATGGCAGTTGAAGCCTATCCTGGAATCACAGGATGCTAAGTTTTGAAACTAACCATGGATGAAATGCCAGTCCATTGCAGAGTGGCCAAACACACACACACACACACACACACACACACACACACACACACACAATTGGCAAGTTAGAGTGACCAAGGAACCTAAAGCACATGTGTTTGGACTGTGAGAGGAAACCCACACAGACACAGGGAGAACATTCAAACTCCACACACACTGAGCTTGGAATCAAAGTTACACTCAACCAGCCCAGGCACTGTGAGGTAGCAGTGCTACTTGATGGGTCACCACTTCACATGGAAACCCCAACCACAATTCAATTCAATTTTATTTTTATATAGCACTCTTCTCACTGCAGTGACACAGAGCGCTGAACAGACATGTCAAGGGTACAGACACATAAAGAGTAATATTCATGTACAGTTGGTATCTGGGCACACAGGAGAGGAAAACAAAAAAAAAACTCCTTTCTACGAGAAAATAGGAGAAAAAAAAAAACCTCTGGGGGTCCATGTGCCAGTGGAAGCCCACCCCTCCTGGGCATTCTATACAAAGTTAATAGCCGGTTCATAGCAATGTTAATAGGAGTTGTAGTTTTTTGTCATTGTAGCATAAGAGGTATGTTGTGGTTCCAGTTCACAGTCAGGCACAGCCACCCGCATCTACAGCGTCTAATTCGATGTGATCAAGTTGTTCAGCTTTCTGCCTGTCTCCTGCATAGATTCCGGTCCTATTTCCTATCCACCCCGGTCTTTTCAGTCCTACCACCCAACCACTCACCCACCCTGTATAATGGTTAGAGCCACTGATCTGGGTTTGAATCCCACCTTCTGCGACAGTACCCATGAGCTGGGTACTTACCCTTGTTTGACACAGTAACGGGTAAATAAGCGTAAGCATTTGTGGACAAACGTGCAGACTGAATTCAAATGTGTAAATACTGGTAAAGGGGGAACAGGTCAGAGTGCTCAGTGCTGCCCCCTTCAGCGGGTCACGAGCTGCCGTGCAAATTGCCCAACACGGCGGTGTTGATGGTAGCCTGTGGCGCCCCCTATCGGGCACACAGAACACACACATCCTGTTCAGGGGGTCGCCCCAGTAGCTCCATCTCAGTGACACATTGCCAGGGTCGCGGAGCCGCGCAGCCAAACGCAGAGAACAGAACAAAGTAGAAAGGCAGAAACAAATAAAAGGCGGCGTCACCATCACTTACCTGAAGGACGGACTCGGGCGTCTCACCGCAGCGGCTCTTCGCTTCACTGAAAGGCGGGTCTGCCAGTGTGTGTGCGCTCTGCCACTTTCTGTCGGCCACGACCCCCTGGTCAAACACACGGTGCTTTAAAGACACACACGGCGGCGCGAAGGGGGCACCTGGCGCAGCGCGCTGTCCCCAGGCAGAGCCCCGGCGCACAGACACCAGCGACGGCCGCACACCGAGCTAACAGCCGGTACCTGAGCGCACTCCTCCTCCTCCTGCTCCCCTATATGTGTGTGTGTGTGTGTCGCGGTGGCACAGTCCGCTGTCGCGCAGGGGTCTCCGTCGCCGCCGATCTGCCGCACAGCAGCGGGAACTTCCTGAAAAGTGGCGCATGCGCAGTGGCTCCCGTCGACATATCGCGCCGCACGCGCCCGTGCGCTCTTTTCTGCGTCCGTTTTCACGCCAATAAAAAAAATGTTATAAATCGACAAAGAGGGCGTTCAGCTGTGGATTAACGGGGCTTTGACAACATTGCTGCAAACAAAGTAGATCGATTAGATAACTTCGCTGGTATTTAAACAAATGTCTCGAATTACATTCAAAACAATATTTTTTTTTTCTAGTCCCGAAATAAATCAGGTTGCGTGTGCTTGTACTCCTTGCCTTGGGATGGCGCTGTAAGCCCCGCGTCTCGCTATGCTGTTTGTGGACGGAAGTCGCGGAGTCGAGCGATGGGGCCACGTGTGGCGGCGGGATGCGGGGCCAGCGGAGGGATGTCGCGGTGAGTCTGCTTTTTCACGCCAGTACTGGTCATACGAACGCAAAAGCCACGTGTAACATCGAGCCTGCGTGCAGAGCTGAAAACACGCTGACTGCATTCGCGCAGAGCACTCAGCACTATCTGTTGGAAGTCAGGTTTACCCTGTTTACACCGTAGGCGCAGGACCGGACCACTGACACTGACAGTGTCCAGCTCATAAAACCTTAATGCTGCCGTAATTCTCAAGACAATAATAGTAGTGTAATACTGTAATAATAATAATAATAATAATAATAATAATAAAGAAGATTTTAAGGAAATTCATACTAATGTAATGCAGCTTGCTTCTGTCTGTCAGCAACGTTGTCAGAACTCAACCCTACTCTTAGTCGAGGACCACCTGTATGAGGACTCCTGGCCAAGTTTGGCCCTTTTTATCCTTATGACTGGGAAAGATAACTGTAAAATACATGTGAAGCAGTAAAAAATGTCAGCGCGCATAGTGGTTGTGGTACCTGATACAGGGAAGACAACCTGTAGATTGAGAGAGAAAATTACATGCTGGGGGTTTTGGGGCATCATAGGTGTCCAGTAGAACAACTTGGGCCCAGTTTGTGTTAACGGATATTCATGCCTAAAAATGTTCTTTTGCAGATTTATTGCCAATAAAATTAGAGGGGGACATCAAATTATTATTATTATTATTATTATTATTATTATTATTATTATTATTATTATTATTATTATTATTGTAACAGTCCAAGTTACAATGCAACAGAGCCTATTTAGCACAGAAGTAAACAGTAATTGAACTACTCAGTATGTGTTTCAGTGGTGCAGAGTGACACAATCTTAGTGGGAGGTGGGGGATGGAGATGAAGGCAGGTCCTAATGGAGTAAACTGTGTTGGAACCTGGATACCACACTGCTGCCAGTTTCTTTACTGTACCTGTATGGGAACCGTGGGGAACCACTGTGTCCTTGGCTGCCCCAGGTGCAGGGGACCAATGACAGCAGCACTATCAGCAAGGCCTCGGCGGCAGCCCATGGCTACTTCACTGACACCTTCCTTAAGGACTTTGTGGGAAGAGAGTGTAGAAGAGCGCCGCTCATTAACAGGCAAGTGCCTCAACTAGTATGGTGCCGATCAGCACACAACAGTGTTTTAATTTTATATGTGAATATGAATAATGGTGCGTGCGGTAAGAGTGGTGTGTTCATCTCTGCGGTCACACTGTGTCTCAGGGGATACTATGTGCGCTGGAGGGCTGTGGACCACTGTGTCAGGCAGTTTTTACGCATCACTGAGGGCTGTATCAAGAGGCAGGTAGGCCAGTGCTGTTCTGACCGATGTTGTTAGTTAAAAAATTATCAGTTTAATTTTTGTCTTTTCATGATTGTTTTCCCTTTTTTCTGTAGATATTGTCTCTTGGTGCAGGGTTTGACTCGCTGTACTTCCGCCTCCATGCTGAGGGTGCCCCACTCTCTCTGGTGGTGTTTGAAGTAGACTTCCCTGATGTTGCACGGCGGAAAGCTTCGCTGATCAGTGCCAATGATCACCTGAAAAGTGCACTGAAGGACTGGGACCATAGCTCTCCATTCCACACTGGTAACTCACCCTGTGGGTTCTGAAGCCACACAGGCACAAAGGTTTTTAAAAACCTGGAACCCCTTGAAAGTTATCAACATTGTTAGGATCACAGATGATACCTAATTTTCAGTTAGTTCACCTTTCAACTGGACAGTCTTTCCAAGCACAAGACCAAAGCAACTCTGAAGTGGCTCAGAAACGATAAGGTGAATGTCTTGAAGTGGCCCAGCGTAAGTGCTGACTTCAGTATTTTTGCGAATCTATGGCGTTATTTGAAAATTGCAGCCCACAAGTGTCATCCAACCTAAACAACATGCTGCAGATTTGCCAACATGAATGGAAAAAATAACTTGCAAACAGTGTGCAAAGCTGGTACATACTTACCTCGGAAAACTTAAGTATTATTGCAGCAATAACTGGCTCTAATAAATGTTAATGTGTGAGGATCGAATACTTGTGCAAGGAGCATATTTCTGTTTTTTTTTTTAATTAATTTTATTTTCCTTAAAATATCTGCAAACAATGCATTTTGTCTCTGACAATGTACTGTTAGAGCATATGAGTTCGTAATAAAAATGTGTAAGTATAATTAGTAATTCAGCCAATATTGATAACTTTCAAGGGGTTTGAATACTTTTGCAAGGTGATGTACATTTAATTGTTTACCAGACACTTTTTTCTAAAGCAACATACAGAATAGACATATATTTCAGGAAGTCAGAGGTACAAGTACATGATTCTCAAAATTCAATCACTTAGTCAAATACCACTGTTTTTACCAGAGTACATTACACAATTGACTGTATGTAGAATTTCAGAACTGCTTACTTGTTCTGTGTCATGTTCAGACATTCAAGTAATGAACCAGCTCAGTCCCCGCGAAGTTACTGTATTAAGCTGACACCATCGTCTAGGTTCATTTAACTTTTGAAGTTTGAATGCTGAGCTGCGTACATTGATATTCATCTATGTAGAAGCGTAACACTGTTTTATTTCCTATGGAAGCTCCATACCTCCATGCGCTTGTTCATCTACACAGTGACACACCCAGCGGACAGTCGAATTTTTGCTGTTTATTTTTGCACTTTGTGAGGATCGAGGAGGAAAACATGTAAACATAGATTCAGCCCGAATTCACACCCAGAGCTACTGTGCTGCAGTGATACCAGTTGTAATGCCAGCTGCTTCTCTACACAGGTACAGTGTGTCTGTTCAGCCCCCAGTACCGATTGCTGGGGGTGGATCTGAGAGATGAAGCAGAGGCTGAGGCAGCTTTGAGCTCAGCAGGTCTTCAGTGGAGTGCCCCTACGCTGCTGTTGTCTGAAGTCGTACTAACCTATATGGACACAGAGAGGTGAATTATGACAGAATTGCCATGCTTTCTTATGCGAGTTTGTTTTTTGTTTCTCATTGTGCAAATAACAGCACACCTCCATTTTTAATGCTGTCATGTTAACTGAGAATTCATTGAAAATGTGGTAGGATTTTGTGCACCAATACTACTGATTTAAAGCAACCCTTAATATGCAGTTCCTAAAACTTTATGACTGTACATTTAAATTTATTCACTTAGTGACACAGATGTATACTTAATCATATTAGCAAAAATGAAATTTTGAGTTGGTACCATATTACCATATTTTCAAGAGCAACTAAAAACAGACTTGACAGAAAAATCAATAGATAAGTCGCACCAGAGTACAAGATCAATGTACCCCGTATTTTACCAGTAGGACCACAATGCACTGAATGAGTGTGTCAGACCACACACTGTTTTTTGCCCCAGTTCTTTGCTTAAAAGTTCTTTTCTGTGTGGCATGTTGATTTAATGAGTAAATCATTTTGGAAATGGACCTAGGGTTATATTTAATGTATTTGCCTTTGCGTAGGTCTGACGCTGTCATCAGCTGGGCTGCCCGGCTCCTACCGCATTCGTTGTTTGTTATGTATGAGCAGATACGGCCACATGACCCCTTTGGCAGAGTGATGCAGGACCACTTCCTGAAGCTGAACTCCACACTGCATGCACTCACTCAGTACCCGGACACAGCATCACAAGCTCAGAGGTTTCTAGATAGGGTAAGATGATAGAGTCTTTTCAGATGTGCCAGTGATCGCAGTGTTATTCCACTGTGTTCATTTCCACAAACATACAGCAACATGTACTTTTATCTGGAAACCTGTGCCCAAGAATTGTAGTGCTCCAGTTGTTCATGTACCTTAAATGTGCTTTGCCTTGTGTTCTGTAATAGGGCTGGGACCACTGTGTGTGCATGGATATGAACCAGTTTTACCTGGGTCTGCTGTCTGAGGAAGAAAGGTGCAGAGTGGAAACTCTAGAGCCATTCGATGAGTTTGAGGTAAGCTGCCAATAAATGGTTTGCAAATGAGTCTCCATAAAACTGCATTATTACATTGTTTCTCTGAGAAGATCAGTTCATAATTTGGAATTGTCCACTCACTATGTCAGCGTTTACAAAACTTAATCGTGCAGTGTAATAGTTTGATATTTTTTTCTGCAGGTTGTTGCTGCTGTTCAGTCTTCTAGTTGTGTCCGACCATTTGTGACTTTATGGATGTTATTATGCTAGTCTGCTTCCTGTTACATCTCCAAATTCTCTCAAGTTCATTCTAGTGATATCTTCCCTCCATCTAAACCTCTGCTGTTTTCAGTATCTGAGTCTGGGGCTGTCAGCATTTTTCTCAAACACCACAATTCAAAAGCATCAGTTCTTTGGTGCTCAGCCTTCCTTATGGTGCAGCTCTCACAGCCATATGTTTCCATTGGGAAGACAATAGCTTTAACTATGTAGGCCTTTGTCTACTGTAATGACTCTGCTTTTAATATCCTGCCCGTATTTGCAATAGCTATCTTAATTTCATAGCTGCAGTCACCATCCGCTGAGGTCTTTGAGCCAGGAAAAATAAAGTCCACTTCTTCCTCATCTAGTGGCCAAGGACTGATGGGCTGGTTGCCGGGATCTTAGTCTTTTTGATGTTGAGTAACACACAGCTTTCTTTTTTTCACCCAAATTAACAGATCCCGCAATGCCTCTTCGATTTCAGCCATCAGAGTGGTATCCTTAGCATGTCTGAGACTGCTGATATTTGTCCTGGTGATTTTAATCCCAATTGTTGATGCATCAAGTTTTCTATATTGGTGGATTATCATGAGAGAATTATCTCAATTTCTGCCCTGCCTCATTTTGTACTTCAAAGCCTGACCTGCCTATTATTTCAGGTGTCTTTCAGTTGCCTTGAACTTGACAGCTTCAACCTTTTGGGCATATGTAGCTCGTGCATAGACCTGGATCAAAGTAATATTAAATGACTCATGTTTGGAATGAGGGAGGAAACGGGAACAATTGTAGGAAACCCCTGCAGACATAAGGAGAGCAGCCACACAGACTGAGCTGGATTCAGACCCTCATCCGAATACCCAGTGTTTCACCCATTTTAATTCAATCAACTTGGAAATGTTTGCATTTTGTAACATGGTTGTTTATTATATGAGGTAAAAGTGTGTAAAATTGAGTGCTCATTGCAGTTGCTGTTATTTATTTATTTATTTATTTATTTATTTATTTATTTACATGTTTTCAAATGTACATCCTTCTCACCATCTGTCCATGACTGTGTTAACTGTGACTGTTAACTGTTTTTCAGGAATGGCACCAGAAATGTTCACACTATTTCATCCTCACTGCTTCCAATGGTTCTCTGGCTAGCCAGTCGCTGATCATTCCTCCACAGGGTAATGCCGCTCAAAGCCTTTATTCAAGGTCATGTTTTAGTTTTTATTTTCTTCATAAATCCTAGCATTGTGAACCCTGCTTATATTGCCTCTTTTTCCTTTCCACAGTGTCTCCACTCCCCACTGGGTACCCAGTGTTGAATTCCAAGCTGCTTACGGTGCAGCTACTGCCCATGGACCTCCAGGGGGATGCTCTGGAGGGCCTTGGTATGGCCTCCACTCGACTGGCCTCTGGAGTGATCCTGCTTTCCGGAGGAGCCATGCGGAGCGGTAGAGGGAGCGCTGCTATGCTGCTCTTCAGATGCCAGGAAGGCTGGACAAGTGTTTCCGTGCAATCGCATGCTGACTGGGGTAAACGCTTTGTTTTTTTTAGGATAGTTAAACAATTATTAGTCAACTATAGTTAAATCTGTGACAAAATTATGGGAGAAAATGAAATTGAGGAAGGGTCTCTTTTACTTAAGAGCTACTTCGAGAGAGAGGTGGATGTATGGTGATATGCATTATTCTGTTAAGAGTACATTTTTGCTGTATAGCAGAAAATTTTGATGACTTACTCGATTCATTTCAGTTTATTTTTATCGTCACACTGTAGCACAGGACCTGAACAAAAACTGGAAGCGTGGAAGTAGATCAAGAATTATTTATTACTGAATGCCCTTATATAGAAGAGAGCATGAAATAAAATTCCTTGGGTCCATGGTGTGCAGAATAGGTGGAGAGAAAGTTTAAAGAATTAAAAAAAGATAATATGGATAAATATATATGTGTAATGTGCTACTGTATATGTGTGTGCGCAGATAAGGGCTAGCTGTCCATTTAATAACGATAAGGACTACACTAACTAGTAAAGCCATAAAATAAGCCTACTAGAAAGGTGCAAGGTGAACAAAAAAGTTAAAAAATCTCCCAACCAAGAAGTGAAAGAGCAAAAATAAACATCTGAGGTAAACCTCTGATAGATGTGATTTTTTTTTTTTGTATCTGTGCCTGTTAATATTTGAAAAATTTTAAATGACTTTTAATTGCAACAGCATACTTTTCCACCAGGTGTTAGGATGTACCATACTGCTACAGCTGTCCCAGGATGGGGAGTCCTGGTGTTTGGCGGGCGTTCTTCTCCATTGAAGCCTGTGTGCAGAATACTCAGGGTTACACACACGGGCCAGCCCCTCTCTGAGCACTCAGCCCCTCTGCGTTTCTCTGTAACAGAGGTGGCCTGTGCTGGGTGTGAACCTCAACCAAGATGGCGGCACTCAGCCACACTGTTGCTGTACAGAGGTGGGGCTCTGCAAACAGCATTTTATTATATATACAGATTGAAAGCACTTTTTTGTTGGAATTTTGGTGGTGCACACTGAATTTAAGTTATTTTCTTGCAATACATCCAACCAGGTAACAACTTCCTCTTCGTCTTTGGAGGCCGAACAGTAACAGAGCCAGTACTCTGTGATGCCCACTTCCTCAATGTGGATGATCAGTGCTGGGAAAAAGTCTGACATAATTTATTTTTTCTTCAAAAGTATTTGTTTTAACAGGACATGACTTTGTTATACTTTGTATATCTAAATGAATATTTTTATTACCTGTATTTATATAAATCAGTTGATATCTGAAATCTGCATCTACTTAACTGTGAAACAGAATAGTATCCTTGCTTGAAACAGTATTGTGGAAATGCACTTGTACCTCATTTTACAAACATCTAAGTTTTGAACGTATGAAGATACAGGTATTTCCCAGCTAAATTATTTTAAAGAATTTTCTTCTCCAAATTATTTTCTGAAATTTCTGTTACCGAGCAAAAGCTGCTTGCATTTCTGCTTCTTGCCATTAGTTGCCAGCAAAATGCACTAAGAATTCAACAAAAAGTTAAATGGTGCTCTCTGGTCCCCATGATTCAGAGCTGTGCAGGTTCTGTTCAGATCAGCACATTTTTACGTATTACAGCTACATGTGTTAATGTAATTTGTTGGCCTCTTCTTCAGGGTTACTTTTGTTAGTGAAACACGCATTCGCCCCACAGAGTTGTCTGAAACTCTGCATCTCGCCTCCTTTATTTCATTCTGCTATGTTTCCAGACATGCAGAAGCAACACGGCACTATGCTGTGTATAATGCAGAACGCTACACATTGAATAGGCAGTTGTGAAGATGATGTATTTATTTTCAGTCATTTTAGAGTAGACTTTGATGTTACTTAACAGTTGTAAAAGCTAATAAAATAAATTGCTGTCCTGGCCGTTATGGTCTATGTCTGCAGAGGAACTCTGAGACGCTGCATTTGTAAGAGTTGTTAATTTTAATACAATGAAGTCTTACAGAAAATTTTTTATCCAGTTTAGCCTCATCTGATATTGTTAAAGGAACCAAATCTGTGAATATGTTGAGGGTTTAAGCTGAATTAAGCTTTTGTTTCTGTAATGTAATGGGTGCACTTACCATTTCAAATGAAATAACTTCCAGTCCCTGGTTGTGTCTGTAAAATGAGGTACAAGTATATAGATTTTTTATTTGCCTGTTCTTCATTTCACCATGAATACAGAATACAGATAGAATGCAAATAAAGAAAACGTGTCTGTTTTTGCAGGTGTCTGTAGAGGGTGCTCCACCTGCAGCTCGCCATTCTCATTCAGCTTGCGCGTATGAAGGAGGAGCTGTGATCTCTGGTGGTTTGGGTCATCAAGGGATCCCACTCGGGGATGCGGTTTTTCTGCTGCCCACTCCTACGGGTTTCTGCTGGGAAAAGATTGTGGTTACACCCCCCTTAGTGCCCAGGTCTCTAACTGGCCACGTCCTTTTTGCATGATTAGCGTAGAAGATATGGTCACCCTTTAAAAGGACTACAGTTCATTTATGCATGTTTTGGTTTTCTCTGCTGTGGAAGCAGAATGTAATTATAGGCATAATTGTGACTTATGTATACTGCCTCTGTTCATTTAATATTGTCTTCTCTTTAGGTATTCGCATCTGTCACATGTGCTTGGTCAAAATCTGCTGTTGGTCGGTGGGGTTTGGCTGCAAGCAGATGGTATACCAGGAGTTGCAGTGATTCACTTGCCCACCGGGAGCAGTGTTGAGTACAGGATAGACATCGTACGTGTTTTCTGTTCTCCTGTTTATATCTCTTTATTATTCCTTTATTGATGGGAAGTAACCACAGATATGATGCGCTCCATTTCATTGTAGTCTGACGTACCCTGGCCACTCATGCTGCAGTCATTCTGTTCTGAGCTCCTGGAGGAAGATGGGACAGCGATCGCATTGATAGGTGGAGGGGGGAACTGCTTCTCATTTGGAACTCATCTGAACCCCCAACCTACCATCCTTGATGTAGCATCTGTGCTTTGACATGTAGATTCCCAGCACCTTTCAGGGGATCCATGAGTACAGCATTATGCCCTCAGTGTGTCATTTACAGAAACCCTCCTGACGTGTCTGACAGTGTTTTCCATTCCTGACTTTGGAGACTTACAACTCTTTACAGTCGTACAGGTTTTAGATTACTGTGAGGTTATTACCTATATTCTGCTTCCACTCTTTACCTCTTCTTTCATACTTGACCCCACACGGAAAAAATATTTTACGACAATGTTGCAAACAGGAGTTCCAACAAATTCAGCAGAAGATAGTGATGTGATAACAGAGGACACTAGGATGTAAATGTAGTAAAGGTCAATATTCAATAGTGAGACTGGCGTATGTAACAGTTTCCCTCAAACACAGAGACACCCAAGCAGCCATAATGCACACACGCTCAATGAAAACACATCCTGTCACTCCATGCTTTGCCACAGTTAATTTATTCAGTCAGGATGTCAGTAAAGGATAACCTCATACTTCCAGGCACTTATTTGGGTAACTGGTGGAGCTGTCCAGCTGTAGGCCTGGCCTTATGGAAGGGAGAAGCCGATCACTCTGTGAGGCGCCGGAAGGACTGCACCGCAGGGCAAACTGCACCCCAGTCCACAGGCTTGCGGTACTCGCCCTTCTCCAGCAGATACTGGCGGCCACGGAAGTTAGGGTGCTCGTAGAAGACCCAGACCCCTTCCAGGACCTTACAGGAGTGGACTTCACGCACACGGAAGCGTTCCTGCACTGATGGACAGTCCTCTGTGGACTCAAAGGCCTGGCCTGCAAAGTCATCCTTGTCATACAGCTGGATTTTATACTGGGTCCCGCTGGCCTGCAAGAGGGGAACAGATTAGTGCACTACTATTATAGTGATCTCAAGATCTCAACAGTGTTGAAATCTAGCATAACTGGAAGAAAGAATAACGATAATAAAGAACGGTGAATTTTAATTAAAGGATGTAAATTTAAATGTGTAACCTTTCCTGCAAGCAATGATGTTGGTAATGAGATTGAGATGTTACTCAGATTTTCAGGGGTAGGAGGTAGTTTAGTTGTGGCAGTAGTCTTAAGAGCTGTTTCCAAATTCAGGATCTGATCTTAGCGCCTGCTGTAGTGTCCCTGAGCAAAGTTTATCCTGAGCTGATTCAATAAGAATTACCCTGCTGGGTAATCGGGTGAGTAATTTCAAGTAACTTAATACTGTATATTTACATTCTGTTGGCTTGGAGAAAAGCGTCACATAAATACACAAATGTAATTGTGTTTTTAAGTCTTGAAATATCCTTTTTCAAAGTTCCAGATGAATCTGTGTTGCTCCTTTTGCATCTGTGCTGGATGTTAATAGTAACAATAGTGAATATAAGATGAGGGTGGCCCTCTGTCTTGAGCCTGCTCTGGCATAGTTTGCGTTCAGGCAACATGCCCTGCTGTAAAGTAATAAGTTGTATAGCAGGTTGTCATGATTTGCTCTGGTCTGTCGAGGGTCATTAATGAGCTTCTGGGAAGACCGATCCCTCACTGATCTCACATTGGTGGTGCCAAAGCCCAAGGCTTGAGTTTACCATCTATCAGCCCTTGCCCTGGTGGCCTGACTGCAACAGCAGTTCTACTGTCATCACTCTCAATTGTTTTTCTGACTTTCGCACTCATTTCCAGCCTTTCCTAAATACAGCATAGTGGTGCAGCAGGTAACATTGCTGTCTAACTGCATCTCAACCATTAGCTCGAGTCAGGTTCAGTGGGTTTTGAGTGCAGTTTAGGTGTTCTCCCCACATCTGATGTCCTGTCCCCATTTCCTCCTGCAGTCCAAAGACTTGCTTCAGGTTATTGCCTGTAGTGCATGACTGTATGACTACCCTATGTTGTACCTTCTAGCCCAGTGCCCAATGACTCCGGAATGTTATCACACTGGCAGGACAAGCGGTTAAGTGAAAATGAGTGAGGGAGAGTTAAAGTGTTTTCTAAATTTAGTGTGCTGTGAATTTTCACCATAAAAAAAGAGTAGTGTTGTAAAATGGGTGAAGAAAATGGCTTTGACTCACAAAGTGCACCATCTTGCAGGAGCTTAAGCGGTCATTGAGGCCCATCCAACGCTGGTATTCGGGGTACTCGCCACGGGTCACCACATATTGGTAACCCATGTAGTTGGGGCGCTCATAGACAACCCAGGCCCCGCTTTCCACGCGGATTGAGTTGCAGCGGCTCAGGTAAGTGTGGAAGTCAGTGCAGTCGCTGTCACATTCATAGCGGCGACCTTGGAAGTTTTTGTCCTCGTAAAAGATAATCTACAGGATAGATAAAGCATGCAATATTATTTACAGGTTTATGTTAGATGCATGGAAATCATTTGGACTCACACAACGCTAAAAATACAACTGGACAAAAGTGTGGTGCAATGCAGTAGTTGCAGGAAGTTAAGAATGGCTCTGCTGCAGTCATGCTTCTGAGCAGTAGGAGCAAATACTGTTGTGATGTCTGTATTGAGCTGTGGCAGGTGGCTTGTTCCCACCATGGCTTCCGATACTAGCAGCCACAGATGTTCACTTTCTGTTTACTTTCATGCTAAAGCACAACTGACAATGCTTTTTTGAAGCCACACCTAGAGGTTTCATAATTTTAATGTGGAAGCAATGTTAAGTGGAAATTTTAACATTTTGAAGTGTGTGCCTTTACAAAGTCACATCCTACTTTTATGGTTATAAGAGCTAACACTCGACTCGGTGTGTGACCTGCTCACACACATCTCAAGAACCCAGGTCAGAAAAATTGAAGATGGAGTGCGTGACTATCCTGTACTCACCCGACCCATTTTTTGAGGTTCCTTAATCCCACTGGACTCGTCTCCCTGAAGTCTCTGTGAGGTGGTGCTTGGGGTAGACTGGTGTGCCGGACCTTTTTATACCCTGCAGATAATCGCTTTGTCATGAAAATTAGATCCAAAAATTGAGTCAGTGATTCTAATGCTATTCATGTTTTCCAGAAAAGCGAAGTGGGATTATGGCATAAAGGCAGGCCGGTGTGAGTGCCCATTGAGCATTCTGTGGTGCCCCAGCTGAAGCACAGCCCTGAGCCAACCCCTCCCCAGCGTGACTGCTGAAACTACCCGTACCACAACATAGTGACCAATGGCAGCTAACACCCATGCCAAGAAACTTGCCAGCTGCAGTGGCCAAATGCTCTGAATCATTGTCTCTGCTTGCAACAAATGAACAGAAGCAACTTCTCGATTCAGCTCTTTCCTGTACTTAACAAAAAGGCCAAAGTTACTGAAAAATGAAGGGACAGAAAGGGATGTGTGCCAGGGAAAAGAGGGGCAACACCTCTGTCAGAAGTACAAGAGAACATTTGCCACTCCATGCTGCCTAGTGTCTTACAGCCCAAAACACCATGTTCTGCAGCAGTAGCACAGGCAGAACTGCTAACTGTGCTCACACCATCATCCTCTATGTTTAGAGGGAAGCAGATGCACAGTAGCCTCTAAAATTATTGGCACTTTTCATTAAATAGCAGTATTAAATAAACAGATATACAGTAATATAAAAAAAAATCAAAACCACCAACTTTTATTCAAATGCATTTCTTTCAAAACTCATACATGAGGAACCATTTTCCATAGAAATATGGTTCAAAATTAGTTTTTATTTTTTCAAAACAAAAGAGAATGGAATTTGGATTTGACCAACACTTCTGGAGGAGACTATATATAAACCTTTCAGCTGAATGAGAAAAACTATGGTAAGTTTACTGATTACAGTTACAAACCACACAAGATTGAGTGATGCTGCTGAGTTATGATTTTCACCATTTTGCTTTGTCGATTATTGTGAAGGTTAGTATTTACCACTTTCGTATTCTATTATATAGAACTGTTATGAAATCAGCATTATTGCTCTTTTGCATTTGTGGGAATTTAAGTGAACAAGTACATAACTGCCAAAAAAAAAAAAAAAACACTCAGAAGTACAAATTTATTCATTGTGCTTTTAGAAACAATTGTATAAACTATATTACAGAAAACAGTGCTACAGTAAAACATTACAAGTGAACTATCTGGTGCTCATTAGGAAGCATAGTGCACTACAATGCAGGACAATTTCACTGGGTTAAGGGATTAAGGCAAATGAATCCTAACAACATCATGTTCATCTTGACATTAAAAAAAAAAAACTATTTCATGTAAAAATACATTTCCTATAAAACTATAAATATTAATTGGGTGAATTCAGATGTGACATCTTGGCATCCACACATACATTTATTTTCAGTTCTGCTACAAACTGTATGAAGATAATTCATTATTTTATTTAAATGACTATTGTAAACAATGTGGGCAATGGAAATGCAAAGAGACAAATCTGTTATGCATAGACACAGACCCAGTAAGGTGAAGGTGTTGCCTTGCCCTGTGATTTGGGTGTTCTGCATCTCCCCGTGTTGAACTGCGGTCAACCGCATCTTGGCCAGTGACCAGCCTCAGCCTGGCTGCTTGTGCAGCTCTTGGCTGACTGTCACTGTCAGCAGGCAGTAGGTGTCTGTATTGCCAAGTGTTTCTAGCTCTCTGAGCTTGCCTCTGGGATTTTAGCATTGGCAAATGCTCGGGTCCGGGGTGACTCCAGAGGACGGGATGAGGCTGTCCAGTTGCTGCCTGTTGCCGGACTCCAGCAGCCACTCATGGAACTTGTGCTCGACCAGAGCTTGGAACTGTTGTCGCTGCTCTCTAAAAGACAGCACACACCAACCACAGGCAAGTCACTGCATGAGCTTATCACAATGTTGTCCTGTACTGTAACGTAACTCAGTGGCATTAGCAGATACTGTATAGCTATTTATGCAGCACTCGGTGCATTTATAAATAATGACAATGCCTTCTGGTGCTGAGACACAAACAGGGTCTGCAGTCACTCACTTGTTCAGATTTGCATTCTTGACTGTCTTCAGCCAGTTCTGCACCCTTTGTTCCCGGGCATCAAGAGCTTTCTGGTAGAGAGGCGGTAACCCTCCAGGTACTTCACATGTGTCCCCCTCCATCTTAAAGGGGACCACGAAGGGGCACAAGTCTTCAGGCGGCAGTAGCTGGTATGGTGTATTATCAGTGGTGGTTCCTTCAGTGCCGAAAAGCAGGGGCTTGTCCCAGGCATTTGGCACCACAGCCAGGCCCACAGCAGCCATGTGGTCCTCCAAAGAAGGGTAGTGCGTGTGAAAAGGCCCCAGCGTGAGCACTACATTGCCGGGCAACAGCAGGGGTCGGGTGGGAGTGAGGACGTGGACTGTGCAGTGGGAGGAAGCGCCCACTGTCAAGCGGCCTGCCACACAGACCACACGCACGTTCTCACAGCTCTGCATGTGCACACTGGTCTCCACGGGGCCCAACACCACTGTACTGTTGCGGCACTTGTCCAAACTCACTGACCTGTTAGGCAGAGACGGCCACCGTAACAAAATTCACATGGACACAGGTAGCATCCTTCATGATGGAAATTAAACACACCTGAGAGGAGAGAGCAGGTAGATGAAAGCCTCGGTGCAGCGGTGCAGTTTGACGTTGGCCCCCCTCAGCTTCTCCGAGTTTTTGGCCAGCGTCTGGCGAAACACCTGAGCCATCACAACCACCTTGCTGCCAGGTGGGGCCAGGTGAGTGTTGCGTGCAATCCTGGCTCTCTTCATGGCACCCTCAACTGGGACAAAAGGTCAGAGTTTCTTACTTTGCTAGTTTTACCACACAACAGTATTTTGCTCCAACATAAAAATGTGTAATTTTTGTGTAATCAGATGTGCTTATCATGAAAATAAGCTGTTTTTTTATTATCACCTAAATTTTTTGCATTATGTACAAATGTAGTCAAATTAAAGAAGTTCTTGTTGTGGTGAAATTACAACTTAGACATCCCTCTGGGAACAATGGAAACATAAAGCTGTGGAGTGCAATATGTTATTTAAAGTATATTTTTATATGGACACTGGGATTTGTTTCTACCCAACAGGCATGGTGTGAGTGAGGAAGGTGGAGAAAGACCATCAGGATATTTCTGTTGAGGAGAAAAGATCTACAGTAAAATCATCACTAAACATGCTAGCAGCCTGTTGCTGGGTCTCAGTAAAGAAGCTCCCAGAATTGAATGTCACATGAGAAGCTTCTAGTAAG
Source organism: Heterotis niloticus (assembly GCA_018136845.1). Lineage (NCBI taxonomy): Eukaryota > Metazoa > Chordata > Actinopteri > Osteoglossiformes > Osteoglossidae > Heterotis > Heterotis niloticus. The sequence goes on along the minus strand of CM030901.1, from coordinate 18,229,544 downwards.
ACTTTTTAAGTGTATCAGTCATACTAGCAATTTTCTTACTTGTAGGAAAATGTTTAAAACATAGCTTAAAACAGTATTTTTAACATTGTATTTATATGCATTTTTGAATTATAAAATGATGTGGATTTTAGCATTGGCAAATAATATATCAAATTATTTTTTGTAATTTTTCCATTTAAAAAAATAGTTACAACATTAAACAGGCTGTTTAAATTAAATTCCTTTTTAAGATACAAACACCAGTTTTTCCTTGTATGAAACCATTTTGGAAGTTCAACCCAGTCTGGAGTTTTTATGATTTCTCCATTTGAAATTTTTTCCCTGTAGGTGTTGTGGTTTTCTCCCACAGTCAAAAAGAAAGCATCTCAGGTGAACTGACATTTAACTGCCAATTGTGTGTGTGTGTGTGTCGGGGGGAACCCTGTGATGTACTGTGTCCTTTATGGGCTCTACCCTACCTAACCTAGACCCTGTGTTTCTGGTATAGGCACCTGACCATCACACCCCTGACTTACGTTAAGCAGTTATGGACCGCAAGTGAATTTTGGACCCAGGTATGTAGTTTTCCCAATGAATGGGCACTTAATATGTCTGTGTACAACTGGGGGTCGGTGACTTTCTTTTCTCTTGTCCTAGTGTTTCTAATGCTCACATCATTCTTTTTGTACTAAGGCTGAGTCAGGTTACGGCCCTGCGGTAAGAGAGGTCTTTATAGCACCGTACCTTGCTGTACCCAAGCCAGTTTCTTCCCTGAGCGCAAGCAGGCCGACACTCCAAATGGATTGAGGCCCAGTGCCTGGCGCAGCCACGTCTGCAGCTTTCGCAGGGAGAAAGAGCGACTCAGTTTGGAGTAGCCAGCCTGAGCCTGGATGGGGTCACGAGCCACAAGGCGGTAGAGTGGACGTACAGTCCTGCTGGAGCTGAGCCAGCCCTCCAGAAGAAAGCTGAGTCCATGGAGGGCTTCTTCAGATACCTGGCTGTCCTGCACCACCTGGCCTGAAGTGCTAAGCTGCCCTGGTTCTACTAGCAGCTCCAGCAGCTCCGCCAGGTGGTTCTGCACAAAAGTCAGGTGCGCCTGATCATCCCAGTTCTGTAGTTTGAGTTTGAAGAAGACAAAAACAACACTTCAGAGCAAAGAGGAACACGGTATCTGACCATCAGATTGTACCAAGTTAATGTTTCAAGCTGAGTAGCTGAGAATCTCAAAATAGCAGTTAGACACATGATTCCTTAGTGTAGTGTTGCTTAAAAGAAAACTTTCTATTTGGTGAAAAAAAGCAGGTTAGGGGGGAGTCTAGTGTTTGGATTTCAGACAAGAGCGCAGAATAATATTCTCACCTTACTCTGAGAGCTGGGTTTAGTTTCACGCTCGGAGGAAGAGGATGGAGACGTGCACCGCAAGCTCGGCCATTCCTCACCAATCAGAGAGGTCCGCAGTGACACCCGGTTCAAGTGTTGCATGTGGAGGAAGAGCAAGAACTGCAGCGTGTTCACAGACATCTGACACAGATAAGATAAAAGAAAAGAATGTGTGTTAACTAAAATCATTAAATCAGTGCGGTTATCTCTATAGGAAAATACACACCAGCAGGCTCGGTCTGCGGTTGCACATGCACTGGTCGCACTAACCTGGCTACGCATCTTTTCCAGCTCCCTGGGGGTCCCACATTGCGATAGGCCCTCTGCCCACTCCAGCCTTTGCTCGGGGGTATGGGGCCTCAGCAAGTCAAAAGTCTCAAAGTAGAGCCAGGCTAGGTCCTCAGATAGCTGTAGTTTTCCACAAGCAATGTGGCGCCACATGTACCAGCTGAGGTGGGGAAAGCAACCCTCCCGCATGCGCACGTATGTGGCCATCTTGCGCAGGTAGTGGAGGCTGAGTTTTGAAGGAGGTGCCACTTGAAGTGCACCAAGCAGGAAGGGCTCTAGCCGAGCCCAGACTCTGACACCGCACTGGTCCATGGTTGTAACAACTGAGTCTGAAAGATTGAAGAAGACTAGTGGTAGGTGAGTACAATTGGAGCTAAAAACAACATCAGGCCAGATGAGCATCCTTTTGCCAAACATCTGTGAGAGGTCCTACCAAGCACAGCTTTACTGTCCCAGAGGCATCAGTGCTTAGTCACTTCTTACACTTCCACTAAACGTCTTAGTTCAATTTCTCCATCTGTGGCTTCATACATCACTGCTAAACTAATAACACTAAACCCTAAAGAGAGCTTCTCTTTCCCCCCTCTGACTCAACGGTTTCCATTACTGAACCTGTCCAAGATGAAGCCTTTCCTCATCCCTGTCTCTGCTTTATCATGCCATGTACTTGCATGGGCACCAATACAAAATCTTGATGTCACACTATAGATTGTTTGAGCTGCCAAACCCCGCAGCATCCTCTTATACATAATATTGAGGACTCACCCCTTCCTCACAACAGCACTGTTTCCTCCAAATGTTGGACTATGATCATCTCCTGTCTGGGACCAAGCTGGGCTGTAAAGCCACTCTAACTCTAGAATCGTGCTGGATAATAACCGGTATCAACTTTCCCGGTCTCACTTTGCTTGGCAAAGTTCGGATCTCTGGTACAACCTCCCCGCCTGCACTGCGCGCAGCTCCATCAGACCTATTAAATCTCATCATCCTTATATTCTTTCAAAAGTTCTGCACCTGTGAGACACTCCCACCTTCAGCCAAGTTGATCACAGTCATGTCACTGTCAACCTTGGTCCCTTCATGGTGAAATAACCAAGCCCCAACCAGCAGGTTCCAATCACTCCTCTTCAACTCTTTGCCACCCTGCTGCAACCTCCCACTGGCCTACCCAGTATCATTACATTGCCAACTTTTGCCCAAGCCACATTCCTCTCCACTCTTTAAACCTGTCAAATGCAATCTGACACAGAATTTGTGCACGTTTAGCTTTATGCTCTGCAGGACTGCTAAAAACTTCATCTCTGCTTTACAAATGCCCAACAGCCTTCCATACACAGCTGGCATAGCGCTCACTGGGTCGTTCAGCTTCGCTGCCCTCCATGCACCGGAAATAAAACGAAGACGACCCGGATATTAACTGTTATCTGATTCAAATTGTTGTTTTACTCCGATTACCTTGCTGTGCGTGTGTTCTTAACTGTTTACATGAAGAAATGTCAAATGCAACAGTGACCACCAGTCAGCAAACAGACCGAAAGGTGGAAATCAGAAGTTTACAATTTACAAGATGTCTGATGTTCAACATAACGTTTCCGCAGCACCGCGCACTTAATACGCTCAGACCGCCTGTCTCAGTTAAACGGCACCGACCGAACCAAGGTTCCGAAACTCGGCCTCCCGGAGTTGCCATGACAACGGGTGCGAGGCCCGCAGGGGGAGCCACTCGAGCGCGACTCTCAATGTCGGCGGGAAACCGCAGCAACGCTCGCCTTTTCTTTACCTTCCATAGCGGCACACCCCTCGCTCCCAGCCCGCACGACGTCCCTTTAGCTGTCGCCCGAGTCGCACAGCTGCATTGTCCAGCTTATTTTCAGTGGCACTTCTGATCTTTGGAGTCGCACTGCGCTGGGCCGCTTCCTATTTGCCGCGCTCGGCCGCGCGCTTTCCACTCGGGGACGCGCACACTGGCTTCCTTACCGCTATATAAAGTGAACGTGTCCGTTTGAAGTAGACTTCAGGACTTGTAGCATGCTTAAAAGAGCACACTTTATGAATGCCTTATTGTTGTCAGTGCTTATTACATCTTGATCTAAACTGAATTTTTCTGTTTCATTTGTATAAAACTCATTTTAACATGTATAATTTATATTGAATATTTATATAATTTGAATAAAGGTGTTTGTGTGTTGTAATGAAAATGTGATGCGCTTTGTTCTCGGCCTGAACGATACATAGCGTGTATAAAAGTTGCTTTCAGTCAGCAAAAAGCGTTGTATGGTACTATATTATGAAAGGCTTCTACTTTTTAAAAATGAATGCACCGGGTCACGATAACAGACAGAAACGGCACAAACAACATCAGAAGGTGACGACATTCGACAGGTGTGGTCACAACTACTTTCCAGAACATTTTGCAGAATTACTTTTCACCGTTCTGCAAAATAAATGCTATTTTCCAGCGGAAAAAAGTTAAACACGTAGGCTATTCACTTTTTCCCAGTTAATTAAAACACGTTTCCTTCCTCGGTTATGTTCCATAACTTAAGGAAAAATAATTTGTACTATGGATTAATAAGACAACAAAGGGAATTAAGTCAAAAAGTTCAGTGTTGATATTGATACAGAAATGTCATACCGGCGGAAGAGGCAGGACGCTCGGCTGCAAGAAACAGGCGTGTACCTTTAAGAGGCCGGAGGAGGGGCTACGGGGAGGCGGGCACTTCCGGGCCGAATCGCTCGTGTCTGTGGGAAGAGGAAACCCCGGTGGATACACAGGATAATCCGGCTCTGAAAGAAAGGCCAGTTGAGTGGGTTTCTCTGGAGAATCACCAGTATCTATGGCTGCCAGACGAATCAAGCTGTGGACTGTGTGCTGCCTGCTTCTGTACTTGATTTCTGCAGTGCTCGCAGGGTGAGTAACGTCTGGCGGCTCGCGCGTGCTGGTACACATGTTGCGCTGTGATTGGTCCACGCGGCGGAACCCTGCGCGCTATTGGCTGTTGTCCCGCACGACATTTCTTTTATTTGTGGCAATCGTATAACAATTTTAATTTTGCACATTTGCGCTAAAGCTTGTAGAGAAAATCCAAACATCGTGACACTGTCTAGTTGTATTTAAGTTTTTCCTCATTATGTTGTTTTCCGGTTGTAATATTCATTGACAAGTAATTTGTCGTCTTAATGTATCCCGCGATCATGTCCAAGTAAACCACGTTTTCTCAGGTGTTTGCGCTGTGAAATTCGGGTTTCACTATTCGGTCTGTTTCGCAGGACAGTCCCAACTTATTAATTAGTATATTATTTCAGTTAACTGGGTCAAAAATTGTTGGTAGGAAATGGTATTAACAAGACATTAATGGAATTGATTTGCTTTATATATAAAGTAAAGTGGCACAAGGGTTTAATACACCTTTTGATTAAACTATGCGTAATTAATGGTATTTAACTGAGTGCCGCACCTCGGTTCTTCTGGGTCACAGCTACAGACTCTTAAAATGAAATACATTCTGGCTGTAGCCGTCCTTCTTGCGAATCCTCTAACTCTCTGCGTGGCCCCCGTGTAGACGCGACTTCTACAAGATCCTGGGGGTGCCCAGGTCCGCCTCGATCCGGGACATCAAGAAGGCCTACAGGAAGTTGGCACTTCAGCTGCACCCCGACAGGAACCAGGGCGACCCTGAAGCCCAGGACAAATTCGCTGATCTGGGAACGGCTTACGAGGTACGAGGGCGACGGTGGCGGGGACTACGCACTCTGTCCGCACTGTGCAGCACACTTTTAGAACAAGAAAACCAATAATGTAAACAATTGAAATATTGTCGTCTCATTGCAAGACGTTAATTTATAGTAACAGTTTTTATTGTTTTTACAACAAACTAGACACGCGAATAAGCAACTCAATCTGTCATCTTTAGGAAGTCACGCTGCATTTGATTGGTCACCAAGACGTTGTGGCTGGCGCTGATTGGTGGTTCGTGGAGCAGTAGTTTAACCCTGAAGCTCGCGTGTTTGCACCCCTTTAAAGCCGCCCCTACCCCACCCCCGCGGTGATTTAGTATCCTCACGTATTAAAATGAACTGTTGAACCTTTTGCTTAACTTAGTATTTAATTTATTTGGACTACCTGCACTTTTCACAGTACTGCTGCTGTGAATCAAATAGTTTAAAGTATTTGTGTTGCATTGTTGCCTTAACTACAGTATCTTATGCTGGGGCAGTGGATGGTGTAGCAGTAAGAGCTGCCCTGTTCACCTAAAAGGGCCCAGGTTTGAGTCCCATGTCCTGCAGTAGTTTCCTTGAGAAAGGTAGTTACATTCCAGTGAAAATTACCTTGCTATTTTAAAGGGTAAATGATTGTTAGCTGCTTTATGTCGTAAGGTACTTTTACTTGTTCCCCTGATGTTTTTCTTAAGTGCTCGCATGCATTTTATTGTAAGGAACTGTTGAAGCTATGTCTCATGTTAACAATTGACTATGTTCAGGTGCTTACGGATGAAGAGAAAAGAAAACAGTATGATATGTATGGAGAAGAGGGGTTAAAGGAAGGCCACCACAGTTCTCATGATGACATCTTCTCCAGGTGACTGTTATGACCCATTTGCTTATGGTAGAAGGGCTTACCCCCAGGTGTGCGAGGAAGCACGATTCAAAAGTGTGTTTCCTTTTAAGCTTAAAACCACAAAACTTAAATTTTCTTTACTCTGTAGTTTTAATAATGTAAAAATGACTTCAAAGGTAAGATGTGATGTGTAAAAGTATAAAAGGATGCTTCTACACTTACTCACTCATTCTCCCATTTGATTTTGTTTTTTCTTCCAATTTAGTTTCTTTGGCAACTTTGGAACCTTTTTTGGTGGAAACCAGCGACAAGACCGAAATGTTCCTCGGGGGAATGACATTGTGCTTGATTTGGAGGTTACGCTCGAAGAGGTGTATTCCGGCAACTTTGTGGAGGCAAGTTGCACGGTTCTGACACTCTGTGGGGTGCCTTAACTGTGATGATAATAATGCTATATGGGATGGCACATCCAGTATTCTCATCCTTCTCGCTGTCTTTATCAGGCAATGTTGCATTTTTTTTCCTTTCAGGTTGTGCGTAATAAACCAGTAGCCAAGGAGGCTCCAGGCAAGAGGAAATGCAACTGTAGACAGGAAATGAGGACCACACAGCTGGGGCCTGGGCGTTTTCAGATGACTCAAGAAGTCGTGTGCGACGAGTGCCCTAATGTTAAGTGAGTCTTCGTATGTTTAGAATCATTTTGTATCAGCGGCATTGTGTTTTCACAAGTGGCAGTATTAATAAAGACCATGATTATCCACAGACTGGTCAATGAAGAGAGGACCCTGGAGGTGGAAATTGAGCAGGGGGTGCGAGATGACATGGAGTATCCCTTCATTGGAGAGGGTAAGAAAGGGTACCACAAAATGGCAAGCATGGATATGTTAAATGGCTTTTTTGGGTATACAAATACTGCTGTAAGAGCTCCTAAAACTGTTGGTATATTAAGTTCATGTTACATCACGCTTGTGATCTATTCAGTGAAAGTTTGCGCTGCACGCTGGGCTTTGGAGTTGCCAGATTAAATCTTTAAAGAACATATTACACATTGCTGCCCTGCTTGTGGAAGTGCAAAATAGTTATTGTATTTTGTGTTCTTAATGCATTGCTGTGTCCATTTAAATATTCACTGTCCCATTCTCTGTCTACACAGGTGAACCACACATTGATGGTGAACCAGGCGATTTGCGTTTTCGCATTAAAGTCATGAAGTAAGGCTGACACTATCTGTGACTACTAATAAAATTTTAAAGTTGTTTGCCCATTTTAATCTTGGTGTTTTTGTTTAATGGCTTTTTGCATTGCTTCCTCTAAAAATTAAAAGTCAAAATTATCGGAGGAACTTTATTGTAACTACAGTAGGCCCTCCTACCTCTGAACTGAATTGGACCGAGTTGGTTCATTACTTGTTAGTCAAATGTGAGACGGAGCCAACCAAAGGCTCACCGTCGAATCAGTACATGAGGACTGATGTAATGTAGCAGGTAAGACTGTATCCCTGTGTTGAAATGTAGTGTTGTGTATTCACCTTATCAATGTCTGTCTTGTAAGGCACCCTGTGTTTGAGCGTAGAGGAGATGACCTCTACACAAATGTTACCATCTCGCTGCTGGAGGCACTTGTGGGCTTTGAAATGGACATCACTCATCTGGATGGACACAAGGTATGTAGTTATAAAATTATCTCACATAGCCACCCTTTAACAATAATTAAGGAACACCTATACTCCCTCTCCTTTTTATCCCAAGTTAATTCTTTCCTGAAAAGCCATTGGTGAGTTAGGGGTCTGGATACTGAAGTTTTGCAGGCACTGTACCCATCTGTGGTGGTGAAGTGGAAGCTAAAGACTTTACCCAAAGCACTCTGTTTACTGCTCAGTCTAAATCCCTATCCTCACCTTTGGTCATGACCTGAGAGTAATGACAGAAATAAGATTGCAGGTACAAAGGGCTGAATATGTTTTCCCTGCAGGATCACTGGGCTCGCTCTTTATAACAGGGTGAAGGGCTCTGTGATCTGGAAGAGCCTCAGAGTAGAACAGTTGTTCTGGATCAAGAGGAGTTAGCTGAGGTGGTTTAGGTATGTTCTAAGGATGCCAGAGTCCAATATGCAGCCCCCCAAAAGTGGAGGAATTCAGTGTTTGTCTTTTGCCAAATATAAACTATTGTGACCAGATCTAATTGTGCAAACAAGTCCTTCTCATCATATAATGGTGAGGGAGTTTGTTTCCATTTTAGCAACCAGGTGTATTCTCACAGCATCCTGATATTCTGCAAAACGGCACAACTTTACATGCAGATTCAAAACCGGTTTCATGAACACCAGGTCTGAATGAAATGTCCCCCAGTAACTGGATGTACTATAAATAATGAAGCTGTTGATTGAATATGTCTCATACAAATAAACACTTTTTAAATTATTAAATTGAATTTGTATTTCTGGAAATGTCTTCTATGATGAACAAAGATGTTTTTAATTTTCAAAAAACTCAAGTTTACTACTTTTCAGCAGTTGTTGGAAGAATTGGACATTTGGTTATTCTTAACTTTGTATAAATTAAGTGGTCTGTTAATCCAAGGTATGCTTGGAACTGATATTAATTTATTTTGGCTACCATTAGTTTTATTAATGATCTCATTAATGAATAATTGTACTTGCGCACCTTTGTCAGTTTTCTTAGACCTGTTTGGTCAGATAATATGTTTGGTTTCATTCTCTGAATGGTCTCATCCAGGTAGTCTACCTGTCAGTAAAATCTAATTGGATCATCTGTGAGTGTACAGTGGGGTAAGTTTAGACCAGGGTTGAAGACCACTGCTCTGTCATAGTTAATAACATGCTGTCTGTTGGGATCAGGTCCACATTTTGAGGGACAAGATTACCAAGCCTGGATCCAAGCTGTGGAAGAAAGGAGAGGGTCTGCCCAATTTTGACAACAACAACATCCGCGGCTCACTTATTGTCACGTTTGACGTCGAATTTCCAAAGGAGCAGCTCGATGAACAGCAAAAAGAGAGTGAGTTTGTGAGCTTCAGAGGCAACAACAACAAATGAAAATCTAAACAGGAGTCTGGGGCGGGGGGTTGTGAACATATTTTTAAAATATTTCCCGGTATGTCACTTTGAATAAATGTGTAATTTAAAAGGTAATGGCATAAAAAGATATTACGTTGACAACAGTTTGTTGGCCTTTTTTGTTTCAGAAGTGAAGCAGTTGCTGAAGCAAGTACCAACACAGAAGGTCTACAATGGACTACAAGGATACTGATGTACACAAGGACTTTCTTCAGATGTGTGCAGTTGCACAGGACATAGCATTGGGCCCTATTTATTATTCCAGATTGTGCTCAGGATGGATTAATAACTGTTTTTATTTGGGGTGGCGTCATTCTGTTTCGAGGTATTTCAGCACTGCCTTTCACATCAGTGCACGTTTAGAAAATGCACAGTGAAGGAAGGAAGGGTGTATGCCTTTTTCCCCTTTTCACTGCTTCATTTGGAATACTTTTTTTTTTTTTTTCACCTTTTTTGAATTCTGTCAAAAGTTAATGTTTCCCCAGTTTTGTGCTGTTGCTGTGTGTTCATAGGCTGAACCAGAATTTCCAGTGAGCACCATCCTGCAAGACTTCCTGCCAATCTCCACCATCATAGTAAAGCTGAGGCTTAACTATCTTTGGCCAACAAAGCCAACACACCCTTCTGGAATTCTACTCGACTGGAAATGCTGGAACTTTTTCCTTTTTAAAAAAAAAAAAGTTATTTTATTGTTTTGAAGAATTATCCCAGTAAAAAATGCTTCAGTCTGGTATCTTCTTTTTCACAATTACTTAGTATATCCAAAATCCATAATTTGTAGTAGAAAACTTTAAAACTTTCAGTTTAAATGTTATTACTTTCTTATTGCAATTCAGATTGGTTTTTATTTGGGTGCTCTTTTATAAGTACACTTTTGGATTTAAAGGCCAATAGATTTTTGTTTATTCTAACAGTTGATTTGTCTTCTTGCTGGTCCATATATGTTTGGGGGGTTTAGAATGGCAGTTCCCACTTCATATTCCTCTCTGCATTTTCTCTCCACAGCACTTGAGTGAATCTTTGGTGAACAGTCAGATTTTCTAGTGCTCGGAGGAAGGAAAAACAATGTAATTTTCACTTGAAAATGAACAATTAAATAGTTTGTTTCAATACTGGTGATTCTGTTTGCTTAAGATTGCATTATTTGAATGCAGTCTCTCATATCCAGTTTATCCAGAAGTTGGAGATTAAGAAGTTCTGTCTAAAACCAAAAGCCAAACATTCTCAATGTTGTCTTCACTACGGTGGAATGAGCCAGCTGGTGAGAGAGAACTTATGCTAGTAATTTTGATGAAATGTTTAATCTCTCTTCTACATTTACGAACACCAAAATACTTAGAAATTAAGTAACACTGGGTTCACAAACCTAAGGATATTTGGGAGTGAAACTGAAGTTACAAAATAATCAAAACTTAAACAATTACCATTTATAACCGCACAGGAACTAAATGTTTTCCAAATTTTGTATATTATTACAGTGGTGCAAAGAGTAATGCATTTGTTGCTTACATTTACTTGTTTTCATCATTCTTGGTGTCTAGTAGACTGATCTGTTTCTTTTGTCTGGATGGATACGGAGGGACCTGGAGTTCAAGTTCAACAAGGACTGGTATTTGCTTGTATTCATCTTTCTGCTGACTTCGTACTGAAGGTCCACAAAACATTTAATGTCGCACAGCCATTGTTTAATATTAAACACCTCATTTTACCCATTTTATTACAGCAATGTAAGGGTGCTTACAGGTCTTTGGCTTCTAACCGTGTGCCTAAGCACAATGTTGGTCACTTTGCTATCTGCTTCTGGAGATTATTGTCTTCTGGCTTTACTACAATCAGGCTCAATTGTAGAGGAAGGCCAGTGCTTGGTATTTCAGCTCAAGTCACCACTGGCTAAGTTGACACTGTTTTAGTGGCTTTAATCAGGTTACGGAGATGCACGGCCATATTTGCAGCCTTTTCATCTACGTGGCCCAAATCCACAGTTGTCAGTCTTGCAGTCCCTGTGTTTGTTAGTGCGGTTCTGTTATGCTCTTGTGTTTGGAATGAAGCAGACAGTCTGTGTGCAGCCTGTTGACAGTAATGTCTGACACGGGTTTAACCCTGACTACGCTGTGCCTGACCCCTGTCGTTCGGCCAGCTGCTTCCACTTACATTGAAACCATCAGTTGTCATCGAAACTCCAAAGATGCTGCTAATTGAAAAATTCCCCCAAAGTTTACCCCCTCCATGCTGCGTGTGTGTGCCTGGGTGCAGCATGTTTCAGTATCTCTGAACACTAATAGTATGCTTTTACTGTTTCACCTCACACCTGCCATCTGCCACTGCACGTGTGACATACATTTTTGTTATAGGTTCACGTTTGTAACAGCAAAAGCATATTCATTGCCACTGTGCATCTTTCTGTGTGCCTATTTGTGTTTAGCTGTGTTCTCCCCACATTGCACAGCTGCACACCCACTCTATTGACTTGCCTTTTGTTTCCAGGAAATGTGGCAGAACTTAGTATGATCTTCTCTCTCGCTCTTCTCACGTGGCACTCTTTTGATTTGCATTTTATTACGTTCCCATTTCAAAGCTCTCAGTGCCCTGTTTTGCTAGTTCCCATCTGGATGAGTTGGGGGGGGGGTAAATATGCATCCCTGGAACACACACACACACACACAGAAACCACAGGTTTTAGACACACTGCGGATAGCAGGGGCTTCCCATTGTGGCCCCCCACACATCTCTAATCACTATCAGTCAGAGCCCCCGCCTCACGGTTCTGCTAACACACAATAGACTGAGTCACTTAGATGAAGCCACAGGATTTTACTGAAGTCAAATAAAATTTGTACAGAAATACATTAACCATGACTGACTGAGAGGCTTTCATAGATTCTTCCTGCCTGGAGTAGGCATGTTTTGTATTGCTGCTTTGAATTTTTGGTGTGTTTTATTTTATTATTTTTATTCCTATATTCAGGTATCCAAACAGTAGAAATGTATTGATAACGGTGTACATGAACCAACCCTACACTGTACTGGTACCATATCTGCAGACCACTGCAACACTGACCAGACAAGAGGTTAAAGATAATAAATGGATTTTATGTATGTACTGTATATAGTGTTGCCTATTGTATCGGATATTCTGAAACACTGAGGTTTAATGATGTGTATGTGTGAATTCTGCCTGACACTGTGGTTTATTGCACAGTACATACAGTAAGATGCCTTGTAAAACAGGAAAATGATTTTGTTATGTGAAGGCAGAGCTTAGCATTTTTCACATGCTTGGGGAGCGAGACTAACATTGCCAAGCTTGTTCACCTAACCGTCACTCTGTTTTCCTTTCCCTTTAGGTTGCATGCAGAAGGCTTTAAAAACATAGTCTCACAAGACAGCTATGTTTTCAAGGGCATCATTCAAGCTGAAATATTTAGGCCAGAGTGGACAGACGCCGCCTGAGTGAATGACAAACACATCTGAAGGATGAGTTCAGAGTGAGTGTGTGAAATGGGGAACCATGGCAACCGTCACTCCTCCAGTTCCAGAAGCTGCCACACGAGTGCAGTCTTGCCCCCTTTACTTCTTGTCTCAGTGTCTGAGTGTGAAGCAAATGCTGTGAGTGTGTGAATCACGTCGGCTGCTTAAAAAGAGCAGCTCCTGAGTACGGCTCATGAGGTATCGGGGGGCGAGGGGTCTTCAGAGTTTAACTGCCAAGAGCAGGGCTACGCCTCTGTGTATCGCTGTGAAGGACGCAGCCCAGCAGTTGCCTGGTTATTCCTCACTCAGCAATGCATTGTGTTAATGAGCCTGACCTGGGGTGCACAACCATCTCGTACAGCATCTCCAGACCACAGTCAGGCAGTGCTTCCCTTCTTACATAAGGGTTCCCATAAATTCTCCCTGCTGCCTAATTCCTGCCATTTAAATAGCAATGTTATATACGATTCAACCATTTTGTAAAATTGGTTTATTTCCCTGATTTCCAAGAAAAAGTGCTATTTGGTGTTAAATGATGCTCTTCCGGTTTAAAATCACATTTTTCTTCAATAGTTTTTTCCAATCCAAACCAATAGGGGAATTTTGTCCTCTCCTCTCTGCACACACAGGCTGAATTTGGCTGACAATTATGTGTTTGCAGTCTGTTCTTTCCTTGTGGGGTGATCAATACAGCCCCTCGATAGCCGCCAGAAAGAACTTTGACAGACAGCTTGCAGTCTGGGGGGATAAAGTCAAAAGCAAACAAGAGACGACTTCTGTAGGGAACAATACTGGTCGAGTGTGTACTGTGTCCACGCAGCAGGTCTGAGGGATGTTAGGACATAGATCGCCATCCTGCAGTGAGGGAATCTGTATATATACTGTAGTGTATATATGTATGTGATATATATATACTGCCTGGTCAAAAAAGTCACACACTTTAATATTTGGTTGGACTGCCTTTAGCTTCGATTACGGCACGCATTCGCCGTGGCATCATTTCGATAAGCTTGTGCGATGTCACAACATTTATTTCTGTCCAGAGTTGCATTAATTTTTCGCCAACATCTTGATGGGAGAGTCAGACCGCTGCGTAAAGTCTTCACCACATCCCATAGATTCTCAGTGGGGTTAAGGTCTGGACTCTCTGGTGGCCAATCCATGTGTGAAAATGATATCTCTCTCATGCTCCCCGAAGCACTCTTTCACAATTTGAGCCCCATGAATCCTGGCATTGTCATCTTGGAATATGAAGAAAAAATCCATTGATGGAAAAACCTGGTCATTCAGTATATTCAGGTAGTCAGCTGAGCTCATCTTTTGGGCACATAACATTGCAGAACCTAGACCTGAGCAATTGAAGCAACCTCAGATCATAACACTAAGTTCAATCCAGGTGGTGACTTTTTTTTGGCTGGGCAGTGTATGTGTGTGTGCGTGTGTGTGTGTGTGTGTGTGTGATATGTGATATACACATATATCACATACACACACATATCACAGTGATGTATAAAAGTCCCACTACTCAGAGGGGAAGCCTCAACTATTTAACAGTGAATTACGGGATGTAATTATGGAGCCTCAGCAGGAAGGTCTCTGCGTGGGTCTTCATGTCACTGACTGAGCTCTTTGCTTGCAGAGGAAGAGTGGTTGTTTACTGTAGTACTTCACAGCTAAACATAGTCAGCTTTCATTACGTTGTTTTCTCCCAAATTTACCTCTCTCTGGTTTTAACAGTCTGATAAATATTTTGGCATTGGGTGGAACTAATACTATATCTTCTTTTTTTTCCCCCCAGAATTACCAGAACACACAGAACAGCTGGAAACAAGAACCACCAGTGTTAATAGAGCATTTTTAAATATACACGATCTTCAGTGGTGCTGTTTTTGTTGCCTTTCCTGATTCCCTTCAGTTTATTTTCTCACATTGCTCCTCTCACCGGGGTGACACAGAGTGCAGAACAAAGACCTGAAAATAGTCAACGTAGTCTCATGTAGAGTCTCATTATATAAACTCTTGGCGGTTGTAAACATGTCCATTGAGTTTTGCCTGAAAGTGATCTGTGGTGAACAATTTTTTTGAGTACCGCTCACTTTTTTATTCTGCAGGTCCGTGTGTCAGTCTGATGGCCACATGGAGTCCTTTGGAGGACACTTTTCTGAGCTGAACAATCTTCCAGTGCCTCCTGATATGAATGGATGTATTAATTTAAAAAATGTTTACATATATAAATATACGTTAAAAGTTTACTGTGCATATCAGGAAGTGGTGGCGGTTTTCCGCAAGTGACGGTGAAAGCGTCCTTTGTATGCAGGCTGCACGTTCCTCAGGCCCTCCCCGGCCTACAGCGCCCCGGTCCCGTTCTGCGGTGGTGGATCACAGTTAATAACTGTGCGGTTGGCTGTCAGAAGCACTTAGTTTGAGCCTGGGCAGACAGGGCCCACAAACAGAGCTTCCTCTGGTGGTACAAGAGTGTTTGGAGGGGTGCGATGCAGTTTGTATGCGGCAGGAGAGGTGAAGCAACAGCAAGAGGTAGCAAGGAGGAGAAGAAAGAATCCTATCTACTCCATCTGTGCCTTTACCAACAAACTGACTGTGTGTGTGTGTGTGTGTGTGTGTGTGTGTGTGTGTGTGTGTGTGTGTGAGTGGCCAAGCTCCACCCTTGTCCTTATTTTGCTCCCCTTGTGCTGTTGGCAGAAGTTTACCAAATATCGTTTAGCATTTTTACTCAGAAAAGCATATCTTTTCGTGAACGTTTATTTTTTTAAAGCAAATGTTTTTACTGATTTTTAAACCTCCTGATTTGCCAAGTAAATATTAATAATATTTCTATAGGTTGTTTTTGCACTTCACGATCATACTGTTAATCCTCTTTGGGCTGAAGAAGTGGGTAGATTGTGAACATAATGACAACATAAGTTTTTGGACCTGCGAGGAAGACGCATGTTTGACATGTGGAGGAGGATAAGGGCCCACCTCCTGGGGTTTAATAAACTGGCACTGCTGACACATGAATGACACTATTTATTTACACAGTTTCTGCTTTTCTCAGCCATTTTGGTCTCCAGTATCTGCTGCTTTCACCTTGTAGCTATGTTCACCTCTTACAGCATTGCTTAAAGTGCCTTCCTGTTGGTACTGATTTAAATTTCAAATGCTGATAAAAATTGGGAAAAGAGTGTTATGTGAAATTTCTCTTAAAATATATACATGCATATAAATGCTTTGAAAAATCATGCATCTGTCCATCCACCCATCATTAATTGCTTTTCCAGTGGAGGGTCACAGTGGTCCAGCATGACCTTGAACAAGCTGCCAGTCAATTACATGGCAACTGTACACACACACACACACACACACACACACACACACACACACACACACACACACACACACACACACACACACACTATGTTGAATGGACTAGCTACTTCTTCTAGATGTACCCTCTTTAGTGTTGTTTAGGTCCTGTGCTCTCAGGACAGGACCTGGACCACCACAGCCCCAACTTGGACAAGTGGTTAATGAAGACTGAGTGATAGTTTTCATAAAATCTCAGAAGATTAAATGAACCATTACTGTTCTCAAGCTTGTTTTATGGAATGGCGTGAGGCCTTTTCTCTCCTTCCCTCCTTCTCTCCTTGTTACCACTGACTTAGCCCAGCCTGACAACTGTGTTCCAAGTGTCTCTGGCTTGATGTTTAAAGCACTGCTTCCTGTTCTCAGTCTCAGTGTCTGGTTACCGTTCAGATCCACTCAAATAGCCCCCCCCAACCCACTGGCCTCTTGTTTGGAACAGCAAACCTCCCAGGCAAGTTTTGTGATCCCCGTGAAGAGGCGTCTCCTCAATGAGCCGGCAGACCCCCGGCCAGCAGACACCAACCACCCTGAAGCCTGATCCCCTTGCAATGCATAAGACAAAGTGCTTTAACCTTGGCCTTGACAGGTTTCCCTGTGCTGAAAGAAGCCAGGTGCGGCTCTGCTCAAAAGTGTTGCCGCTCCCATTCGTTCACCCTCTTGCCCTCCTCTCCTGTTCTGCCACATCTTGCCCTTAACCTCCCTCCCAGGCTGTCTCAGTAAAGCCCTCTCATGAGTTCATTTGCAGGGAATCACAGCAATTGTGGCACCAACTGACTCCGACCAAGCTTCATGAAAGCTCCTCAAGAACATTTTCTGTAATATGACAATAAAAATCTATCTTTTGTACTGCATTTACATTTACTTTTTCTCCTATAGCAGACGTCTTCCTCCAAAGCAGCATGAAAGCTCTTTGTACACTACATTACTACAGAATGGTATTCAAATATAAAACTTCAGTAGTGTTGTAGTAAATGTTTCTTGTCCTGTAAATTCTGCTGGGACATAGACAGACAGATGTCTGTGCCTGTTTTCAACAAGCAGGAGTCTCCCCAGGTGGTCATGGATAGGGCTGCATGACGTGTACTGCACGTGTGTTGTGTGCATGTATGTTTTTGTGTGCTCGTGCTTGTCAGGAGGTGAGAGATGCAGGAAAGAGGCAGAAGAGCAGGGAAGTTAGCTGTGGTGTCCTGGCAGAACTCCAGGATCCTGGGAGATCTGGCTTGGCAGGTCTCCATCCCTAATTCTGAACATTTCATCATGAGCCTTCAGCAGCAGCGAGCTGGGATCAGGTCTGGTGAGCAAATGTTTTCACACATTGTCTCCTTGGCTCCGATCAACCAGAGTACAGCAGTTAAACCCATGCTAGACTTTGTGCCCCGCTGATGGTGGTAGTCCCATGTGAATATAACTTGTCTGCATTCCCGTCAACTACAGGACACAGAACCCCAGAAAGATACCGCAGACGGATCATCTTTAAGGGCTGTAGTGCCTCTGTTAAGTACTTTACAATTTGTTAGATTCTACTTTCAAAATACCTATTTGTATTTGTAACAGAGATTATAAAGTCTTCTCTCCTTGAAAGAGTCCACTTTATGGTCATTCTGCACTTTTACAGATATACAGTACGAGAGAACAAAATATAGTTTCTCCTGTACCATTGTGCACAGTTCACTAGATAGACAGGCACAAAAAAGTGCAGACCAACTGAGGGATAAAAAATAGGTTGGATACCTATAGGCTGGATGGATAAATAAATGGATGAATTGATAAATAAATAATAGACAAAAAGATGATAGATAAATGGATAAAAGAATGAAAAAGTGGGTAAGAAAAATCAGCTCAAACAGTCAGTGGTGATGGTGGAAATGATACTATGGGAAGTGGTCTATAGTGGTGGTGATCAGGTCCTGTCTACAATTCAGCATTCAGACAGCCTCTGGTGAGAAGTTCTTCTTGAGTTTGGTGGTGTTGGCCCTCTGGCTGTGATGGCAGCAGTAAAACAGGTGGTGGACAGGGTGAGAGGAGTTCTCTGTTTTGAATTGAGCTCTCCTGACACAGTGCCTGTTTTTAGGTGGTATGGAAGGTGGATACTGAAGTCCTGGCAATGGGCTGTGTAGTCTTCACTACCCGCTGCAGAGCTCCCTGGTCAGAGCCAGTGTAGTTGCCAGACTGAGATGCAGGAGGTCAGGATGGCACATCTGTAGAAGCTGATGAAAACTAAGGGTGGAACTTCACCTTTTTTCACTCTCCTCAGAAATTGAAGGTGCTGTTGTGCATTTTTCACCACATGGGTTGTGCGGTTGGTTCAGAAGAGATCCTTGCTGATGTGCACTTCTTGAAGCTGTGCACCAGCTCTGCTGGTGAACATCAATAAACAGTAGAAGTGTTCTTGATGGCCTGCTTCTTGATGGTTGCCGATCTGTAATAAGGTGAGAAATGTCACTGAACAGGAGTTTGAACAGTATATTTTATTTTCATTTTATAATGTATTTTTACTCATTTTAAATTAGAGTCAGCCCTCGATTTGTGAGCAGTCACACCACGCATGCTTGCTAGAATGTGATTTGATTTTTAATAGTATTACTCTATTGATTTACATGCTATCTGCTCGATACATCTGGTAAAAAAAAAAAAAAAAGGGTAATAAAAAACAAAAATCACAATTTCACCCAAACGTGTAAAAATGTGCGAAAAAGCTGTAAATTACACGCAGATCCCTATGCGCTGTGCTGTGCTATGTGTGCTAGAGTGTTTTAGTGATATTTGAGAAAGTTGGTTTGGGGTTTCTTGGACTTGGCTGGGAAGCATCATTATTTTTCCTAAAAGACATAATGGAAATAGTATTCTCAATTTATGCATTTTTACATGCTGTGACCTTTTTGGGAAACAATTAGATGAAGATTGAGGGATGACTGTACATTCAATTTAAATTTAGCTTGAAGGTAATAAAAATGCTGTATGCTTTACAGTGTATTTTTATTTATTATACTGTAGGTACAACCAAGTTTTACAGAACCTACCTATCATATAAATCAAGGTAAGTAAGTATTATTATGCTTTTTTTGTTTGCATAGGTAACAAAAAAAACTGAAAGCGATGCAATGTTTTCAGACGTGTAGGAAACAAAGGTTATGTTCTCAGTCCTACATAAAACTTGACGTTAACATTTAAGATCAGAACCTTTGATATGCCCTCTAGACACTACTGTCCAGGTTACCAGAGTTGCTCCACTCCGCTGTTTCATTCTCCTGTGGCGCCTGATGAACAACAGGAACGTGGCCCATTCTTGGATGTACACATTAAAACACATTGTCCAGAAGGTTGCAGAGTTAACATTTTATTTTCAGACACTTTAAAGTAACTTGCTTCAAGTTAATAAAAGGTAATAAAGCAAAAATGTTGCAGCTGACTGCTCCTCCTTCTTTTACATCTCTCAAGGCTTACCAGGACGGAGGTACACTGACATCCTGCACTGGATGAGCTGGTGATGAAAACAGAAAGAAAAACAAGTGATAGTACCACCAGAAATGTTTTATTCACTGTAACGTCATATGTTTTTCACAGAAATTAATCAATGAATAAGTCAAGGCAGGTCAAGCTTTTCTTGACTGTGACAAAGTCATTGTTCTTAGAAACAATTTGAGTTACTATGATTCCAGTTTGGATTCTGTGTTCACAAGTTGACGGTGTGGTGTATGTGTGCTGTCATGACAGTTCCTTTTGCCTTTCTTTACACTATATGTTCTAAGTCACAGAAGTAACATCATAGCTGTTTGTTAATGGAATATGAAAAGGTATCAGCTCACTACCTTCACAAAGCTGCTCTCGCACACTCTACCTCTAAGGAACTGCGCCCGTGGCCTGACCCTCCCCTTTTTTCCTCAAGTCACACCAGACACTTCAGTCATACTAATGTATCACTTCATTTCCTTTATGCTTATGTGTTACTCATTCAAGATTATCATTTATTTTGTCCAAACATCTTACTCTCCACCTCTCCCCAGCCTTTTATCGCCCTGTTAGTTGAATGGGCCCTTGTGGTCCCTTTTATATCAAGTGCACTGTTGAAATCACTTCCTGTTTGTTTGTCTTCCTCCCACTTAAAAAAATAAATAAAAATAAATAAATATTAGAGCAGACAACTTAGAGGTGAGGCTGGATAGAGAGAGAGAGAGAGAGAGAGAGCGAGCGAGCGAGAGAGAGCGAGAGAGAGAGAACAAGAAAGATGGCAGGGTGAGCTGGTTTGGACTCTGATGAATATATCTGTATGTGATTATTTTGACAGCAGTTATAAACCCATAAGGCCTGGCCCCAGTTCCTGCTCTTGTTGATTTAAACCACTGAGAGCCATAAATAATGGCTGATTAAGTGGCTGTGCCGGGTCTCTCAGCCCAATTAAGTGCTGCCTGGCCTGGGAGCTGGGTCTCAATGTGTTCCGCATTAGCAGGGATGTGGGAAATGGCACCGCTTTGGGGGGAGGAAGTGTGGCCCTCGAAACCCCCCCCACCCACCCACCAGCAAAGGGGCTTTTGCCCTGCACCTCCAATACCTCCTGTGCAGAGGTCTGGTGCAATGTCATTTGAGACCAGCACGCCTTTGAGGTACGGCACCAGCACCTTTTTATTCTATACCGTACATCTTGTCATTCACATATCTTCATGTTGGCAGGTTAATTCATTTGTGAAATATGCCAAACCCGTTTACTTTCGCACAGGAGTAGATTATAACAAATGGGTTTTGGTCAATGCAGCAATGTTATACTGTATTTATGTATTTCAACATTTACCGTTCAAGCTTGATCCTTTCCACTAGATTATCTGTTTATAGTTGCATCTTTTTGACACAATATTAAATTTATTTAACTGGGGGAAATATATGTTAATTGTAAAAATAAATATATGCTCACTGGTGGTAAGAAATATGCTTATGTTCGTACATATATATTCAGCTACTTAATTTTGCATTAAAGTTGTCGCTAGAACTCACAAAATGCAAACCCATGTAAACCATTGCTGTTAGGGAAGAGCAAAATGTAACATTCATTTTACAATTTCAATTTTAGTTTAATATTTATTTACAATGTAGAAGGCCAGTCCCAAATAAAAGTAAGGAGATTAACAAGTCTGTTCATTTTTATTGTTTCCTGATGCTTTTTAAGAAGGTCGGCACTTTATACTCATTGCGTGAGTCCATTTAAATATTAACAGTTTCTTCAGACTAAAACTGTGTCTTTACAGGCACTTCTATCGAATAATTATCGAAGTACAGACACCCACAAGCACCTGACTCAACAGCACATTAAAAAGCATTACAGTATGAACTACGGACTGTTACTGTGTTATTTTCTAGAAAATAAAGGTCAGTAATGATGTCTGACATGTTGATCACTGTGAGAGACGCCAGTGGTCTGGTGGGGCGTCATAAACCTCTTGGACCCGCGATGGTCTGCTAACATGTCCAAGGGCACCATGGTAATAACAAACAACCCCTGACCCCAGCCTTCCCCTCTCAGGCAACCAACTGCCCGGGTGTTTGCTCATAGTTCACAAGAGTCAAACGTTATGCTTCTTAAACTGGCAAAATCAGAATCAGAGTTTGGTTAATGCAGGCCCTGGTGCATGTTTGATGAAATACAGGACATTATGTTTCAACTAAAAGCAGGACTTGTCTTGAAGTAGTGGCAGTGACTCCAAATGAAAAGGAAGCATCCCAGAAAATATGTAGTACCCCCTGGGTGGAAATAACTTTTAAGTTGCTCATGAACCAAAGGCTGTTTTTTCTTTATTAACTGCTTAAGAAGAAATTGTAATTGACCAAATATCATAACCATTAGCAAATACCTTAGTAACAACACATGGAAGAACATTTCATCTGGTTTATATGCATTATTATTGTTTCTGAGATTTTTTCTAATATTGCTTTGCCAGCTATGTTGTGGGGTTGCTTCAGGGCTAAATGAATAATCCAAATCCACTTGAATGCCTGAGAGGATGACCAGTTTCCACCTGAACACACACACACACACACACACACACACACACACACACACACACACACACACACACACACACACACACGCACAGCACTCACCAGCAGAATCCATAAGCTTAGTACCAATAGATAGTCTCTTATTTACGAGTGGCTAAGTTAAATGATGAGCTCTAGTTAGTCTGGATGAAGTTCTCAGCACCTCCAGTCAGGGGACCCCCAGCAGTGATCTTTACCTGGCATTGCATTAAACTGCAGCTCCAAGTGTGCAATGGTCTGTGTGTTCCTTCAACTCCGCCTTTATTGCTTATAGAAATGTTAGTCAGCACAAGTTCATTCGTGTCCTGTAGAAATTCAGGGTATGGTGTTATAAGTTGCATACGTCATCAGGTGTTACTATAATAACCAAATTTTTTAAATACACTTCTAGATGTTTCCCAAAAAATAGCTTGTGACACTTGACTGTAATGTATCTTGATCACTCTTTATACTTTGTACTCTGTGCTTAGAAAAGCAGCTTGGGGAAGCCATTTGTTTCCACAAAATCCACTTTCATGTCTTTTTCTTAATTTGTGAGATTACTTCAGTAAACGTTCTTTTTGAAAGGCAGATTTCATAGTAAAGTAGTGGATTAAAGCTGGATAAAAACAGTAACTAGAGTGTAGAGCCCAGAACAAAGACAGGGTTAAGCAGATGTTTACCCATGCTGAAAATTGTTTAGATTTTTTTATGTTCTTGTGTCTGTCTGTTTCTATGTTGTGTATTTCTTTCTGTGAACATGAGCCTGTGTAGCTGTGTCTGCATTTGTTTTCAATAAAACCTGGAACTCAGACCTGACTTGGGAGTAAAAGGACCTTGAACCATTTTAGAATCTATTTTTCTTTTCTGTGATGAGATTAATGGCACAGGAATTAGTAATTTTGAATAACCCCAGATAAAATTCTACTTATCCTATCTGATTTTGTCATTTCCTATGTGTTTTGTATACTCGCATATGGGAATGTCATGTGCACCACAAGAACACAAGTCTGTGGACTGTAACAGTGTAGGTAGATGTACATGTATATATATATATATATATACACACACACACACAAACTCTGTTCTTATTGCCATGTACAAGAAACAGTGCAACAGGGGTTTTTGCTGATGATGTTTATGAGACATGCAGACCCACCTATTAATCCTTGTTAATACAAATCAGCGATAGACATATTTTACACTTTTTATCTTGTTGCAAAAAAATGTGATTTGCAAAACAAGTATCATATTTAACACATTTTTTTGTATTATCCACCAATTTCAACGGTTTATAAACACATCTGCACACCCCCAGTCAATCCAAACTTGCAGAAGATAAATATGAAGGTAAAAATGCTCTGTCATGTAAACTGTATTTTAAACTACAGGATAAAAAAGCTCAGTATGACTGGCATATTTAAAAAAGACTTTACGGAAACATCTAGTGTGTAACTGGATTCTGGCAGCTTCACTGAGATCCAGCAACAGTCTGCTAGCACGTTTGGTGATGGTCTTCCTCCGCATCCTTTCTCCACAGCAGCAGTATCCTGCTGGTCTTTCTCCATCTTCATCACTGACCACATCCGAGTTAGAAGAAAATAAATCCAAATGGCTCAAATGTAAATGTAGTTATAAATGTAAAATTGTGCCTTAAGTTACATTATTGCCCTCCCCAGCTTTACATGTTACAAATGCTTCGACTTCACTATATCTGTGTATTACACAAAAGCTACAGGTGATAACGGGAAAAAAAAATGTGCATTGTTGCCCAAAGCTCATCTGATTCCATAAGAATCAAATATTTTCACATCGCAACAAAATTCTGTGCGGTACACTGTTATTAAAAATCTTATGTTCCAAATTGTTGATTTAGAAATAGTAACACGACATTTATCATTTTGGTTTGACATTAACGACGCTGAAGAATTTACTGGATTTTGAATGTGCAAAATAAGTACTTTTAAATGCATTTTTAATCTGAGATGCTCTACAACTGTACTGAATTAAGTTCCCGTGAAAAGTCAAAATGACCGCATGTGATTCTTAGTCGCTAGGGGGCAGCCTTCCCTGTGACCATGGCAACAGAACGGCTGTGAAACGCGGTAAAATGTGTACACCCGTGTGTAAAAACAGAGCGTTAGTCCGACCCACTCGTGTTTGTCCGTTCTCTGTGAATAATTCAGGCCCTACCGCTGTGTAGTATTGTACATCTCACTTAAAAAAAAAAAAAAAAAAAAAAAAAAACTATACATTGTTTAAAGTGTCACCAGCGTGTTTATGTTTACAGAAACTAAATTTCACTCAGGTTTTTTGCTTATTTTCTTTTTAGGAATTTGACTCCCTCAGCTTGACCATGCAGACCGACTACGCTTAATTTAAACGAGTTTGCTTTGTACTTTTGGGTCCGGAGAAGTTCAGTATCCACTACAGAATATTGAGCGAATATGCTGATGGTTAACTGTTACCATGGCAACGGGTTCAGCCGCGCAGTTCGGAGACGTAGAGGCAGTCCGTTAAGTTATAAATAAGGAAAGCGTTGAGTTGTAAATAAGAAAAATGGATCGCATGAAGCAGCGCTCCGTAACGGTGAAATGAGCCGTTTGTCTCAGTTACGTGACCAGCGCGCCACGGCGGGGGATTCGAACCCAAGCACAAACTCGCAGGTGAAGGACTTCAGGCAAGAGCCGGGGGCGGGGGTGGGGCGCAAAGGAGGCTCTCCCTGGCGATTGTGTTTACTTTCCGTTCCGCCCTCTTGCTCTGAGCGGCCCGATCCGGTTCCCCTTGGCTCAGTTTATGCTGTCACTTTGCAAACTGTGGCAGAAGTGGGAGCGACAGCGACACGTACACAGCTCGACGATGTATTCGCGGCCAATTCCAGCTGTCAAAATACTCGAGCCGTATGACACAGCGCAGAGCAGCGGCGGCGCTCGGGCCTACGTGCGTGCGCGCTCCCGCCCGCGTCGCCTCCTCACCCCGACCCCCCGCTGCGGAGGATCCCGTTTCAGGTGAAGCTCGAGGGCAGTTTGGTTGGGGCTGCGGGGTGGGGGGGTGAAGAAAAAGTGTCAACACAGCGAGTCTGACCAGCGAAACGTGCACAGAAACGTACTTTCTAGTCTATAATAATAATAATAATAATAATAATAATAATAAAAATAATAATAGCGATATTATTATATTTATCGCCATTGTTGTTGTAAGCTAGAAGAGTGCGTTTCTGCTTAAGGTGTCATAAGATGGCTAATAATAATATTACAAGCTAACACTGAAGGAATACGTTGGACATTTATTTCGGTTTAGCGACAAACTTCGACAAATTTCTCTGAGCCGAATCTCTATAAATCAGTTTTTTACAGGTTCAGAATGTTTTGGCAATATTAATTCGTCCATTTTTTTTTAAAAATGGTACATTTTGTTTTCCTATATATATATATATATGTGTGTGTGTGTGTGTGTGTGTGTGTACATTTTTAAATTACAGTCAACGTTTAAACGCCATTAAAGGTCCTTTAAACAGTTTTTTTCTTTTTTTTTTTTACTGAAGTGCACATTGGTTTCTGGGCTGATTCCGTCTTGAAGAAAAAGCAGTTTTCAGTAGGAACGGGGAGCGGGACAGTAGAGACTATAAGGTTGTATCAGCAAACAAATAGGGTGGCTCAGTGAGTGGCGCCGTTGTTGGTCGGGCGTGATTTCTAATCCACGTCAGTTTGCGTGGAGTTGCCATGTTGTTCTCAAGTCAGTGTGGGTTTCCTCCTGGTGCTCTGGTTTCCTCCCACTGTCCAAAGACATTTGTTCCAGGTTAATTCAGTCTAAATTGTGTGTGTGTGTGTGTGTGTGTGTGTGTGTGTGTGTGTGTGTGTGTGTGTGTGTGAGAGAGAGAGAGACAGAAAGACAGAGAGAAAAAGAGATTGTGTGGCCAGCTGACGACGGCCTGGTGTCCCATTCAGGAAGTTTCATAACCGAGCGCCCTCTGCTTCAGGGATGGGCGCCGGAGCGCCGCTACCTTGGTCGGGATAAGCGGATAAAGAAGGGAATATTTTTTAATGAACCGATAATAATAATGGTACTGACGCTGCCCTGCTATGAACGCCATGTTAAAGGCAATTTTTCAGTAAAAAAGAGACCGAACTACCGCTCCAGGTGAGAAAAAGTCACCTGCAAGTAGCGCAGTTGCTTCACCTCCGGAAATCGTGCATCGCCAGCGTGTTTTACTTCACCCACTTGTCACATAGGTTCCCTTTTAAAGATTCGTTTTCTCATTCAGATTATATTCCATTCAGATTATATTAGAACAGTCACTGACCGTCAGCTCTGCGTCCCGCGTCGTGTATGAAGGTTTTCAGAAGGTGTGAGACGCACCGGGAAGCGCCATGTTGTCGAGGTCCCCTAGACTGACCGCGAAACCAAAACTCACTGAGAAATGAACAAATGTGTAACGCAGCACACATGGTTGTGTTATTCTGGAGAGCTTCTTTGTCACTCAGTTACAAGGTTCATTACCCTAAACACTAGCAAGGCTCCAAACGACTGGCAGGAAAAAAGAAACCACGAGTGACACTAAGGAGGGTCCAAAGATGGTCTTTTTACACTGTCGCCACTGTGAGGCGCCCTGCTATTTGTAACATTTTCCCGCAACAAACTAACTTACATTAACACACCCGTTCGGGTTCCGGTTCGAACCTGGAGAACCGTCTCCTGGACAGTCCTGGGGGGTCAACGGGACGACCCCTAACAGCGGGCTTTAATGTCATCCTGATCTCTGCATTCATCTTTACCTTTAGCAGGGGCTACACACACACACACACACACACACACACACACACACACACACACACACACACACACACACACACACAAAGGTGCCATTGAGACGTTCGTGTCCCCATCACAGTCTGTCGCTCTTTTTGTCCCAACACTTATTCTCTTGCTAGTCTTCCAAATAGCGTTGCTGATGTTCTGGGACGCCCCTGCATGAACGAAGCCATCACGCCCTTGACACACATCCACTTTACCATGTTTGATACCGCGTTTCGGGCCCAATATACATTAATGATTACTCTGCAGGAACGCCATGTGACTGCTGGGCGTGGACCGCAAGATAATAGACCGCTGCCACGGATGCGGTGCTCATGTCACGCTGATAAAATATTACCTGGTGGTCAATACCCCCCCCACCCCTTGCTCTGTAAACTGTGGCCGGAGATGACAACTGGGTTAAGTATTGGTCTCCCAGTAGAGTAGATAGTAAAGAGGCGACACGGCGACATTAACCACACAGGGGACAGCGGAGGTGCAGAACGGCCCTACAGTCATAGTGACAAGCTGTCAAAAAATAACAGGACAACCGTAGAGATGCAATGGCTGGGGGTTTACCGGGGCGTAGTGGTTAAGGAGCTCTGCTGCAGAAGGAACGCTGCTGTTGTACACTGGAGCGAGGTGGCGCACCGTTACCGCACCGCTGCAGGGAAACTGCGGGGATTGTTTGTTGACCTTGACAGGTGAGTGCAACGCGTGTGCTAACCGAGCACACGGGTGCCCACTGGTAATTTTTTTTTTTAAAGTTATTTCCCTGGAGGCTACAACTGTCCAGCCCTCATTGAATCAGTTCCATAAACACCGATTTCTGCGGGGCGGCCCAATAAACACCGAATCCTCTCCATCCCGAATAATTTCACCCTTATTTTCTCCCCGTTCCTTAAACCTGCGCTGCCGAATTTCAGCGTAATAACACCGATCGGGACTCCGAGATCTCATTTATTTAATAGCTACGAATTTCGGTAAAAGTCGCGTGATCACACGAAAGTCTCTTTGATTCCCCCCGTCGAGCCCATCTGTTCAAACCCTGGTACCCGGGGGGCGCGAAATCAAAAATGAACTTGACTGACAGCTTTCTCAGAAAATCCTCAAAATAAACCAGGATCATCCGTTAATTCATTGCATTTGAACATTCCTATAACAACGACAAAGTTCACAAGGCATTGAAAACGTATTTAAATAGAAATTACAATTCTCAAAATGTACAAAAAAAAAGCCGTTGCACAAACGTATTTATTTTATCGCTAATACTTTTTAATTTTTTTATATAGCTTTACCCAACTTTTATACCTAAATGTGATTAATATCATGGGCTGCTATGCAATAATTTATAATTGTACCATAGTCTATTATACGTCTGATTTATTACACTTATAAGATATAATTTGTATATTTTAAAACAAAAATAAAGTAACAGGTAAACTAACGCAATAGCGTAAAAAAACAAACGATTATTAAGTATTTATGAAGAAAATCTCATTTTCATTACAATATTTATATTATAACCAGTTGCAGTTTATAAGGACCTTCATTCACCTGTGGCCGTGTTTCACTTCCATTTAGCTGATTATTCGATTAGAATAGAAATTTAATACCGAAGCTGTAGGCTTTATTTTCGGAGAGAGTGCCGAACATCTTTTACGACCCGATTTTCCATTTTTATTCGTCTTTTTACTAATTCTTATTCCATGGTATCGTTTTAATCTATCTGCACATTTTTTTTTACTTAATGGATTTTTTTAAACTTTACAAACATATAAAACTTTTGTATAAATTCTAGCACTGTAAATTCACATTGCTTTTAAGCGATTAAACTGTGTTTCTAGCCACAGTTTTTTGGTCAACTAAAAATAGTCGCTTTGACAGTTTATATATGTATTTATTTTGTTTCTGGTTAATCCTTTGTTTAAAGTAAGATGAGTAAAATACTTTATAGTACTTCGATCTTATTTACATTTATTTATAGTCGAATGGTGTACAAATATGAAACGGATCTTACGTACAGATTTACTACTTTAAAAATACTGGGGTCGGTTATTGTCTGCATTCGTCATACAAAGCCTGATTCTGTAGTCCATGCAAGTGTTAAAACTCTGTAATGGTTATTTAACGTTTTTTGTCTTATATTAATAGAATAAAATCTATAAAAAATTAATTTCGTTTTTGATTGTCTAATTTTTCTTTGTATTATGTTTGAAAACTTTGCATCTTAGGAGCGAATTTACGTGTGAAAAGAAATTCATCTGCAACAAAGGAAGCTGTCATTCGGTTACAAATATGTAGCGAAAACACAGTTCCCTCCTCGGATAAAATATCCAACAAACTGTGCGTAAGCGCCATCCATGGATTTCTGCCTCTAATCGCGGGTTAACTAGGAGTGCACAAACGAACTTAAATTTCTATATTTTTCCTCTGCTTCGACGGCGTGCCATCAAATAAACAGAGCATTCACATTTCCACTGGCACGTAAAAAACATATATTGTCCCGTTTGTATTAGTTGTCGTAACCATTGCACTCTTTCCGTACTGTAGACAAGGGTAAAAAAAACCAAGTGCTTGTATAAATTAAAGTAACAATGCATTCGGAGGAAAATGAAGTTAATACGTTGAAATTCAATTTGCTGTACACGCTGTTAATATAAATTCAATTCAAGGCCGCTGTTTACTGTGAAAATACCTCCGTTTTAGGGGAAAATGCGCTACAGGAGCGGAGTCATTTGAAACGCGCAATGCGGGGCGCGACGCGTTTTGCACATGTTTTTGGTACCGCCGCTGGCCACGTGGCTGCGCTGTTTCTATGCGGTGGACGGACCGTGAGCGCCGCGGAAAGCCGTGCTTGCGCGGCCCACCGATGAGCCGCCCATGTGCCACCCCCCCCCACACACACACAAGTTTGTCGAAAGCACCGCGTAACGGAACCGGCGGCTGCGCACCGCTGCCTGAGGCCGCCCGTGTTTACGGAGCTGCGAGGTGAAGCACTTGACTCGTTAAGCGAAGCGGGATCGGCTGGAAGAAAAACAATTAATTTGGCAACGGAGCTGAGAAGTTCCAGAAACATTCCTCTCTCACAATTATTCTATAGACATGTTGCGTTTCAGTGAGCTTCGGCTCCGAGGTCTGTGCAAGATCAGCGCTTCATACCCTGTGAAATGGTGTGATTTGGGTCGGAAAAGAGCCAGCAGCGAAAAAGCCCAGAATTAGGCCAAATTCACCTTTTTACACCCACATTGTCATTTGCCCCGGAGACAGCCACCCCCTTTGATAAATAATAATAATAATAATAATAATAATAATAATAATAATAATAATGCACGAATTTTGTGGGTTTTCCTCCTCTCCCTGTTTTTGCGCATCGTACCACTATTTGTCATATTTTCAAATAGCTGTTTTTACCTTCTGCCTTTCTTGGCTTTTCAAAATATTGACGCTGAAAAGAAATTCTTCCGTCTTCGAGCGTAATATTGCACAGCCACACCTATGCAATACTTTCCCGACTTTATACTTTTGTACGATTACTTTAAGGTGGTTCGATTACTTTGTGTTGCTTTGGAGCTTTTTGATAATTTTATTGCTTTCTTTATTTTTCCGGAAGAGGAAAGTGATCATTCATCTGGAGGCGCCTGGGCAGGTATTCACCCCAAGATGACGGAAACAGGAAGGACCTCACGGCGAACCGCCATTCACCCTTTTGTGAAGTGCAGGTTCCACGGTTTATTCTCTTTTAAGTTATTATATCAGTGTAGGGGTTTGAGTTCAATTGCATTCTAAGACAATTTTAAAAAATCAGTATTCTCGCTTTAACGGCCCCCCATCATGTGGCTGCCGAACGCTCTGTATCCAGTTGTGTGTGTGTGTGTGTTTGGAGAAAGGGAGCGAGAGAGAAAGACCAACACGAATCGTGTTGCGAGTATGAAATTAATAAACAGATCGAACCCTCGTGGTGGACGCGCGCTCACACACAGACACATTTGTATTCATAGGGAATTAACTCATTTCAGAAAATTATTATTACATATTGCTGAAGTCACATCGGAATCAGACAACATATATAACCGAAGCACCTGTAATAGCAAAAATAATAACTGTTATTAGTTATTACATGATTATATTTTCTTCCTCAGGTGCTTTTCTCATTTTATAGGACTCTATCCGTTCACGAGTCGCCGATGAAACTTCTCATGTCTTACCTTCACAGGTTCACTTGTATTATTATTATTATTATTATTATTATTATTATTATTATTATTATTATTATTATTATTATTATTTGTAGTAGTGTTATAGTTATTGCTATTGTATTATTAAAATAACAAGACTACATTGTTTACATCCATATTTTTTATGCTGTGATTAGTTGGTGATTATAAAAATACTTTCAAATACCCGATCAATATGTTCAAACACATCTTAATTTAATTTAGGTGGTCATATTGTTATTAATAATACAAATATAAACAACAGCAATACATAGTCTGACGGTAACAAAAACATCAACAACAACAGCAATAATAATAATAATAATAATAATAATGTGGAATGGAAACAGTACTATAATGGCACAATAATGCGTTGCAATTAATAGGTTTGAAAGTTCTTAATCCAAAAACAAAAAAGCCTAATAATGCATTGGAAATTGTTCATTTGTTTCGAGGGTTTCCGTGTTTTCCATGCTAGCCACGATCGTGAGAGCAGGTGAGAATAATTTACCCGGGCAGATCGGCGCGACATCCCCGCTAGTTTGTCCCCAACACTGGAAAAGTTGGACCCTGGCTGTGTGTCTCTCAGAAGTTCACTCGCATTTGCATCTGCAGCTTCAGGCAAATTCCCGCAGGATGTCTGACCACGTGTCCCCTTCATACACAGGTCACAAGAAAAAGAATTGCTGAAAAACAGGAACAAAAAAAACTATTTAAAAACTTGGCATACAGATATAATGCACGCGTGTCGTTTTCCCCGGTCATTTCACCATTAACACATATTGTGCGTACGGCGTGATTCCTTACGGTATAGCTTAGTCGTTTATGTGATCTTTTATTATATATTTATATTGTCTTTTATAAACAAAAAAAAAAGAATAATGTGCGTCATTCTGGCGCCACAGCAACAAGCCCTCCGTCACGGAGAAGCTCTTTCAATTTCTCCATTAGTTCTGTTTTAATGTCAAGTGAGTCTTCCTAATGGCATTTTAAGAGCAGTTCCACCAGACCCCCTGCAGAGCGCTCGGGCTTCAAGCACGACGCAGTAAAGCGACGAAGTGATGCGTAGTTACCACCATCATCACCATCACCATCACCATCATCATCATCATCATATATAATAATAGTGACGAATGGAGGACGCAGGATGATGCCCTGGTGGAAGCGCTGTGTCGCTCACATGGTTAATGTCGCCTCTCCAGAGCAGCCCGAGCGTGCAGTGTCGCCAAGTGCCGCCTCCGGTGCGCCGCGAATCCCTTTTTCCCCCCGCATCCATTCGAAGAAACGGTAAGGAAAAAGTGCTCTGCGAGAACGGCCGCCGTCGACTTTTGCTGTCTTGCTGACAGAGGGCGGTGAGATCCAGACGCGCTATCTGTAGAATAAACAGAACTTCAGTAGGGAAAAACAAGATTTTATTTTTCATTTGTGCATCCAAGATGCTGAGAGAAAGAATGGCTTGAGCAGAGTGTCTTGCTGTTATTTTAAATTCTTAGTTCAGATACAGAATTTATGAATTGCTTGTTTTCTCAATATGCTTAGGATGTATTAGTTTAATGGAACAGTGATACGGACAAAACATTTATTTGTGCAATTTGTGCCAAGCTTGTTCGGTGCGTAACTTTGACGTTTGCAGCACTTCCAGTCCACTGGCTGCGCCTAAAGTGTGCGATGTCAGTGTCTCCTGCGTGCGTGTCAGTGGGTCCTGAGTGGGCACGGTCAGTTCAAGTGTGAACGGGGGCCACTGGGGGTGAGCGGGTCAGGCCACCAGGCCACATACACATCAATATTGTGCGCTTACTTCCACGATTCACTCAAAACTGAAAAATGATTGCCCTTATCTGGTCTGCACTTTTGTTCTAAAATGCAGGCCGTGTATGTATTCAAATCCTCTGCCTGAAAACGGTTTAGTACATTTGTTTTTAATTGTTATATTTGCAAATAACGAAGGAGAGAAGGCTTCTTTTGATAACGTTTGATCACTGGGAAATCAGTTGTTTTTCCGTCAATGCGGGCGACAATCTTTCCCTTCTCCCATTTGGTCCACCGGCATAAAAGCGTGTAAATTTTAAGGGAGCGCGCTGTGAATTTCATCGTTCAAAACCCCCGATCAGGAAAAAAAAAAAAAAAAAAAAAAAAAAAAGAGCAGGTTTGGGTGATGTTGCTTCTCAAATTATTAAAAGCCGATGATGTCCATGTCCAAAGTGTGGTTCATCATTAACCCATTTCACCTGACACTGCACTCGCTCTATTGACACAAGGCATCTAATAAAACTGCGAGACGAGCTGGAGACGCCACAGCGTTTTTTACTCCCCGCTTATTACTCATTAACGCGCGTCTCGGAGTTTTTACGCCCGTTTGCGCGATTAAATGTCACCGGGTGCGCGCACGCGTGTGTGTGGCGCTGCGGCGACTGGTGTCACCTGCGGCCTTAGGGACTTCACTCATGGCCAGGTTTTTGTCCCCATGTAGTGACAGTGCAGCTTGTCCGCACCATGTTTTTTTTTTTTTTTTAGGTAATAAACACCGAAAACACAGCCGGGTGTAACGAGCGGAGCGGCTGACTGGCACTTGGGCTGCCCGGTCGACCGACGCGATGGCTTCCCGTTGAGATGTGCGTGAAGGCGCTGAAATAAGTTAATCAGACACCACGTTTGCTGAAATTTACGGAGTTATTGGCCCTCGGGTTCTCGCTCTCTCTCTCTCTCTCTCTCTCTCTCTCTCTCTCTCTCTCCCGTCGCACGCCCTTCATCCCTCCCCCTCTGTCCCCGACACCGACCCCCCCCCCTCCTTCACGATCCTTCTGTCAGTCACCCTCACAACACAGACACACACCGCCGTCCTTCTGAAGCCGCGTTTCAGCTACGAGCGGGGATGTCGGTCGCCTCTTTTCTCTCTAACGCGTCCACGTGCGCGTCCGTCCCCTCGGGTCTGTCCTCCGGCCGGGAGTGACCTCGTGGCGACCTGTCGGGACGCCGTTTTTGGACCCACTTCGCGCGTGAAGCGGCGCGCATTCCAGCAAACGACAACAACAACAACAACAACAACAACAACAACAACAACAACAACAGGAAAAACAACAGCAGCGCAGCCAGCGAGTGACGGGCGACTGCAGTGTGACGTTTCTCCCTCTCTCTTTCTCTCTCTTTCGCTCCCTTTTCATTCTCTTTCTCACACCCCCCCCCCCTTACTTTAGCGCGCGGGCGCACTCTCACACACTCACCCTCTCAGTCTCTCTCTCTCCCTCTCTCGCTCTCTCTCTCTCTCACTCAGCACCCCGTCTTATCTCTCCCTCCCTCCCTCTCTCCGTCACTCTCTCTCTTTCCCCCACGCCCAGCGCGCCGAGCTGCAGCCCCGGGAGCTCCAGGTGGGACCGATTCAGCGGGCTGCGTGAGGCGAAACGAACACAACTCCAGCCCTGGATTCTCTACTTGTGATCAATGGACAGAACCTCGTTGCCGGCCAGCCGAGGCACCGACACGCCGTGAGCAGTGAGTACAGAACGGCTCTTCGCTCCTGTGCCCCCTGTCAGCAGTGACCGGCCAAGTTGCACCCAACTGTTTATTATTATTATTATTATTATTATTATTATTATTAGTAGTAGTAGTAGTAGTAGTAGTAGTAGTAGTGAATGTAAAGGGGAAAAGCATATTACCGTACACTTTATTGGGAGGTTCTCCTGGTTGGACACTAGTTGATATTGACTGACTGTCGCCTAATGTCGCGCTGTCGCTTTTTGGTTACGGTGACTTTACTGGGGTAATGCTGGTCTTGCTAGGACGGGCCGCGCACTTGACGTGCCGTGTATGTGGGGGTGTGTGAAAGGGAAAGGGGCTCTGGGGGGGGGGTCTTAGCAGGTGTGACACCTTCCCCTTGTGGATCTTTTATTCTCTTTATTCATGGCCATAGAGACCGCATCGCAAACTGCTGCTAAGTTTCTTGAGGAGCTGTAAGTGCTTGAGGAGCCGTCGGCCGACGCGAGTTGCCAGAACCGCGCAGGCGCCCTGACTCCACAGTCTGAGCTCTCGGCGCTGTCCCCGACTATAAATAATATAAAATCCACAACCAATTGAGTATCGTTGTTATTATTCGAAACGAGGAATAGCATCAGTCCTCTGGTTCACTGGTTTTATTTTTAATGTCGTAATTTTTACTTTATTACATTATGCTTTATTCCATTACTGCACTGCAGTCTTGTGTGAAAATCGATATTATTTTAAATTACTCTTTATAATTTAAACTTTCTTCAGACAGCTTCATGATCAATGTAAGGATGTAAAAAAAAGAATTACACTTCAAAAAAAATTAAAGAGATGCATTTCATTGGTTGCGTAAAAACTTTCAAATATACTACATTAAATATGTGAATCAATGTTGCAAACTTACTGCAGTACAAGTTTGGATTTTTTCGCGATAAACAACAAAATAGTTCAGTTTAACTGACTTTAGATGTTTGGGGAACAG
Organism: Heterotis niloticus; assembly: GCA_018136845.1. Taxonomy (NCBI): domain Eukaryota; kingdom Metazoa; phylum Chordata; class Actinopteri; order Osteoglossiformes; family Osteoglossidae; genus Heterotis; species Heterotis niloticus. Next base: position 18,193,954 of record CM030901.1, on the reverse strand, counting down.
CATTGAATCGAGTTTCTTTCTGAGCGCCTGTTTTGCATAAAACAGTTGAATCTCGACAGTTCGCTTGTTGGAACTGGGCGGATTGCTGCGGTTAAATTTAAATTCAAGTTAAAAGAGCAACTTTTATTTTAAAGCGGGGCTTCGCGGCGGTTACCGGCGGCGCCGCCGCAGGGGAGCATGAGGCCGCAGGGGGGCCCGAATCCCGCACCGCCTGCAGCCTTCTCGCTTCTTCACGCTCAGCGGAGCTCTAAACACGCAAACTTTATGCGTGTTGTTGCGTTTTACCTACAGGCTCCATTAAGCCCACGTGTGTGTAGGAAAGCGTTCACTTCTGTACCTGACATATTTACCTTATTCGTGACCACTAAACTGTTTATATTTAAATATAAGTTCACCGGATCAGCAAAACACTGGATGCTTTGCTCGTGTTATTTATTCCGTGCCGGGTTCATTGTACAAGTATTTCGATTTAAGATGTATTTTGTGAATTTGCCGTCTGTTTTAGTTTAATCGAAGTGCAGAAATCTGTCCACGTATGAGGTATTACATGGCATGCAAAGGTGACAATATTACTGCATTCCTATAATTTTTGCTTCGGATTTCTGGAGTTCGTAACGAAACTGAAATGAATGTAAAAGTTTGCAAAGACGATCTTTGCCTGAAGCCTGCTATCGTTCAGACTGGGTGCAGAAAGCAAATTATACGCAATGAAAGAAAAAAATAATAATTTAAAAACAATTGCAGAGAAAGGACGAGTTACATTTTACAGTCGAAATGGGTTTCCTGTTTAGAGTCACGATTACTAAATCGTTATATTTAAATTAAAATATAAGTCTTTGAGTGTCAGTGTGTTCTGTACCGGTGTACTGGACGTTACACCACTATATGGAGTGAAAAATGATATAAATTTAAAGTACAAGGAAAACAATATAATGCTATTATTATCAGTGCAAAAACAGACTAAATAAACATACAAAGATATTTCAGTATTTTGACAGATGCATTAAAAATGCTTGCTTGAGTTTATATTTAGAAGTAATTGAAAAAAAAATCCGTTTTATTAATCCTTAAAACTGTAAATATTTAAAGTACACAGAATGTCTTGGCCACATATGCCACAAATTTTAAAAAAATGTGAGTTAGCAGTTGCTTGTTTATTTTGACTCATTTCAAATTCCTGATTTATCGAATACGAACATATGGGAAACTCACCTCTGCTTTTACAGCATGACAGAATATGAAGCGACGATCCGTTTAGTGACCAGTACATTTTTTTTGTCAGGATACGGAGTTGTTTTTCCAGGATTTTATTTTTTGTATCTATTTTCTTCTCTCATCGACAGTTTAAAATGAACGTAGTGAAGTAACAAGTCATTTAGAGCTTTGTGCATTTTTTTAACGCAGATTCAGGAAATGTGGCAACAAACACACACACACACACACACACACACACACACACACACACACACACACACACACACACAGGGGTTCCACCGTTGCTGTTATTTATTTTTCTATAATGCTCAGTTTAAATGTATTTATAAGATTTATCTCCTTTCACTATGAGTTACTTCATGCTGGTCCTTGCTGTTTACATTTCCTATTTTCTCCAAGTTTTTCTTCACTAAAAGCAGGACCGTGAAAGGAAATAAGAGGAAATGGACTTTACTGTACTTGAGAGGTTCAAGCCCCATCCACAAGGCTGGATCAGACCCCCTGTTCAGCCCAGTGCTGCCCCAGTGCTTTGCAGTTGTCCCCCTGTAGTCCCCCAGGGCTGCCCCAATATTTTCCCAGTACACTCCCAGTATTCCACCACTACTCACCCAGTATTCTTCCAGTGCTCCCCCAGTACTGCCCCTGTACTCTCACAGTGCTTCCCCAGTACTCTCCCAGTACTCCCCTGCTGTCTCACAGCACCTATCAGGTTGGCCATTGAACACCAGGGGAGCTCCACAGCATTGTGATCTTTAGCTCTTTCTGTCCCAGGTGAAGGTGAACAGGTGTACAAGTATGGGTTGTATTTTGTGATAATTTCTTTTCTGACAGTGTTCTGCTTGTGTCAAATGCCATCACATACTTTTAATGCAAATGTCTTTTAGAGTAAACAGAACTGAAGGCAGTAAATAGGTTGCAGATTCAAAGAGAGCCATTGTACTGCCGTAAATTTTGCCACAGTCATACAGAAGAAGGTAATGACCTGTGGTCGCAGTTTACAGGTGATCCAAAGAGGTCTGCTTGAGCTGCCAGGGCAAAGCTGAACACAAAGACACCACTGCACCCATCAGCAACATCACAGAGTTTTTTTTTAAATTTACCACATCTTTTACTGTGGTGTGAACAGTGTACCAACCACTGCATCCTGGCTCTGAATCTGTTGGATATGTGCATTGTTATGTTGGAAAGAGATACTCATAATTACTTTTTATTCTGTTTTTACTTATTTTTAACAATAGCTATAATATATACGTTTTTTTAAAAATATATCCAAATTCATGCACACATCATCTAAATGCGAGTAAAATACATAAACTGTGGAAAAAATATATTAAATTAAAGGAAGTGGTTTATAAAAAGAAATAATATTACAGTTTTGGTATGTAGCCTGATTAAAATGACTAAAACTTGTAATTTATTCAGGAAGTACACATTTTTAAAAAAAAATGCTGTTACTCAATATACTCACATGGTGTTTTTAATTTACTAGCGAATGTGTCGCAAAAATTTCAAGTTAAGGTATTTTGAACACATAATGCAGTTTTCATCACGAATTGCATTTACGTTATTTAGACATTTAGCTGATAATCGTTGCAGCTCTAGTACAAAAAAAAACCCGTATTATTTGAAAATATCACCGATGCACATACAAATGGGATAAAGTATATGAAATATGTATCGGTGCTTCAGATGCTTTGCTTAAAGTAAAGAACCGGAGAAGAGAAACTTTGAGGCAGATATATATTTATTTTTTACTCTATGGATTTTGGCTTGACACCTTGACTTTCCACCATTTGTCACTTTTTTTGGGATTTCACCGCTGCTGCGATTTAGAGGAAACGTGCAAGAAGCGTGTGGGCACGATGAGTGAAGTCTGCTTCCCTGAACGCTGGCAAAGGGAAATGATGACAAGATGTGCGAAGTGAGGTGAACTTGTCAAAAAATAAATAAATAAATAGAATAATAATAAAAAGTGCTGTTTTGGGATGAGCAAAGCAGGTGAAAAGATCTCACCGGATCGCTCGGGTGGAAAATAAACCGAACTGCGATAATAATCACTTCGTATTTTATGTTGTGTCACTAATTGTCGGCTGCCCACTGCGGCAGCAGTAAACTGAGCTGAAACGCAAAGGCTGAGCCAGGATAGCTGTGCTTTGTGTGAAGCCGGCCAAACGCGGGCAGATCGGGGGTAAAGCCCCGGTGGATCGGTGGTAAAGCCCCGGTGGATCGGGCGCACATCCCGGGCAGGTTGGGGGGGGGGGCACATCGTAGGCGCACGGCGGCTGGGGTCCGGGTAGATCGCAAGCAGAGGCCTTGTGTGGCGGACCGCTCCGTCCTGGAAAGCAGCACTTGCCCGCCGTCTACGTGGGGCTTTTAATAGGCTATTTAATGGCGTATTGTGCTGGTTTCGCAGTGTTTCTGCCTGGGAAGTGCATCGATTTGCTCTTCCCTGCACAGCATGCGTGTCTCTGGACACCGTTGGTCACAGGAGACGGCGTTTGGGATTCAAACGACATTAAACGTGGGGACACTACAGTGATCGGGAGCGCATTTGAATGAAGCTCAGTAGCGCGCACGCTTTGCGAAATGGTTGTGTTTTAATGAATGCCATTTTCTGTGTGGGAGAAGTCTTACTTTGCGTTTATAGTAAAAAAAAAAAAATATATATATATATATATGTCACTCACGTTTTGAAGTTGACATTAAACTTGAAATAAATGGATGTGTTTTTATTTATTTATTTTTAAAATTTTTTTTTTACAAGATGTCGTGCTTTGGCGAATCGCTGATGAACGCGAACATTTTTAACGAAACTGCTGAAACAGATTGATGACTAATGCAGTGCAGAAGCACACTTTTGTCATGTGCAGAATTTTGTTTTTGCGGAGCTTAGAAATAAACAGGAACACATTTTAGAAAGGCTCCTGTAAATGTTTTAAATGACACAGAACATTGAACCATTCTGAAATATTTACTGTGAAGTATTTTTAGGCTCTTTAGAGAAAAATGAAAATGTGGCTGTGGAAGGCGGCTTAGAGCCTGTTGCTGTGTTATGACACCAAGTGTCACAGGACTTGGACTGAACAAAATTCCCAACTGGAGTTGCTTGTGAAAGTATCCATCTGTATAAGTACAAAATTTCGACTGCATCTTTAGAGCAGTTATAATAATGGTAATATATACTACAACTGCAGTGTACATAACATAAATATGAATATACTTGTATGCATGTAGTTTTGCAATTCTACTTTTAAATGCATACAAAATTACATGATTAATTTTTATTATCATTTTTAACAAGTAGAATATATTATTTGTAGAGCCTAAATGAAAATGTGTTTTAAACGTGAAACATTTGTCAGTAACTGAAAATGGAAAAAAAATGGGAATATTTAAATATACCACAAGAACATGGCCTCTAAGTGTGGACTGGGCAACAAAACAGATAGATTTCCTGAAAGAAATTTTGCTGAGTGACATTCCTTTTACTTCTTTACTTCCTGCTTTACTGCAGTAAAGGTGCAGAGCAGTAACTTTTTGTCTCCATTCTGTGCTCCAAAAATGAATTTGCTCAGCATCAATTGTGGCAGTACTGTGCTGTACTGTGTTCCTGAGCATGTTGCCAGATATCTTCTCATGGATATGGCTGCTGCAGTGCCAGGTTTCTCGCTACAACCTGATGTGCCGCTGTAGACCTGTGTGTTTGGCTCACATGTGTGTAACTGCAGCGTCTGTGCTGCGAGGCGGTGTGTGGTCTCTGAGTGTCAGTGCAAGCTGGCCTGTGTTGTGTGCCAGTCGTGGTTTGTGTGGTTTTGTGTGGTTCTGTATGTGAGCTGTGTGTGTGTGTGTGTGTGTGTGTGTGTGTGTGTGTGTGTGTGTGTGTGTGTGTGAGAGAGAGACAGAGACAGAAAAACAGGGTCACAGAAGAAAGCAAATATGTTCACAGGAAATCACTGTGTTTTTGCCCTCTGACCACACACAAACACACAGACGTGGATGAAAAGGTATACATGCACACAGACCTGAAGAGTTTTGAAAAGATATAATAAATAACTTAAAAGGCTGAAACAGTTATTTGGGAAACATATTACATTTCTATTTGATGTGTTTCAAAAACATGACTTTTTAATGGAATCCCCCTAGATTCGTAGGTCTTGACTGTCACGAGTATTATTCTTCTCAGCCTCTCATTTTTTCTGAATGTGACTTGATACCCCTCTTTCCCCCCTCTTTCTGTGTTCTGCTGCTTGCCATTGTAACCTTGTGTGCTCCCCACTTCCACCCCGGACCTCTCAATTTGATGGCCATCAGTGAGCTCACATCAGTAGTATTTCTCTACCCTCAGTTTCCGATGTGTGTGGCACAGCTGCCTCAGAACAAGGCCTTGCTGCCAAGAGGTCAGAAATGGGAAATATACACAGGGAAAGTGAGTAACGTCACGGTACTGCAGCTGAAAACTGCTGTCGGTCGGTGCTCAGTACAGCCGGCCTCCTCTCTACCACGTCCTTTTCTTTAAATATAACATTCCCACATAAAGATTACTATGCAAAATAATGGGAGTTGCCTGCTGTTTATGTTAAGAGTATATAGAAGTGGAATTTAGACCCTTCTGTGTGTTTGTGTTTGTGTGTGTGTGTGTGTGTGTGTGTGTGTATGTCTGTGTTTTGAATTCCTAAAAGCTAATATATTTTCCATTTCGAGGACAGCGGTTCTGCAGTCGCTACCTTTTGCCTTCTGCAGCCATCAAATTGTTTGCCGCACTAAACTGCGTTCATAAATTGTGACTGTGAAGCAAAACTTGTGTGCACGCTAGAAAATGTACTGTCAATGTTAGTGCGTTATTATTGTTAATCAATTTCTAATCGATTATAATCGATCGGCGTTTCATTGTAAAATACGGTATTATCTTTAACCGATTTCCCATCTAAAAAATGTGCATTTTCCCTGCATTTTAAACAGGTGAATGGAAATGCAATGCTTGAGTTATGTGGAGAAAAACAGTCATACAACTAAACTGTCCAGCCTGTTAATATTTAATCTGTGCTTGTCACTGCAGCTTGTGAGAGCGTTATTTTTAGAGGCTCAAGTGAGGATCACTGACTGGTTTAGCACATCTGGGTGAAGGGAGACGGAGATAAATGCCTTGCACGCTCTCCACACCCTGTAGCAGGATGGCTCAGTTGGAACTCAGGGTAACTACCTGTGAAGTGCCGTGACTCCAACGCGGTTGCTCTTCGGCACGTGAATTCGTGGAGGAAGACGGAGGAACTTTCTGTGTGTGCTGCTGGGGGGGGAATGCTGCTGTTTTTCCATCTGGAACAGCGCTGAAGTTGTCTTACACACTGTGCATGGCTGACAGGTCTTTTTGGTAGTGTGTTTCATCAAAGGCTGAAGCACAGCTGCTGCCCATCCCGCTTCCCTTCCTAATTCAACAGTTTGTTGTGTGTCTCACCTCTGGCTCACGTTCCCTTGTGTAAATAATGGTAAAATTACACAGAAGTCACCAAGCAGAAATGACATCCTCAATGCACCTTGGTGCAATAGCCTTCATCTCTGCCTAATCCACTCTTTCTCCCACTTTTTTGAGCGTTTATCATTTTTATTTGACCGGACAATGTTTTTTCAGAGCCTGTGTGTGGTTATCAATTGTAAATGAGTTGGACTTACTTGGAATGAACCTTTCTGGCAAATGTGGCAAAGTGTGATCTGTTTGACCTGCAGAAGTGTCCCCAGTGTCCTGTTAAATCTTCATGGAAGGGAGATCTGCATAATCTGAGAACAGAGGACATAATCTTCTCTGTCAAATATTTGTACCGATGGATAGATGTATGCTAAGATGCAGAAGCAGCCGTGATTAGGATCAGCACTGTTGGAATCCGCCCTCGGTTCGAGCCGTGACTTGTGGACGACAAAGTGGAACAGCTAAAATGAAAGGCGTCTGAACACAGCGACGCCTCGCAGCCTGCTTACCTACTTGGTAAATCCTGATGGAATTGGGTACAGATTTTTACAGTTAACATACATTTGTAGAGTTTGCAGAATTAATTGAATTGCCAATATTGTTTTCGTTGCAACATTATAGATCTTAATTTTACAAAACATGCATTTTATACTTTGTGTCTGGATATTTCCAGGTTTACTTCGATGCACCCAATAGAATCAGAATCAGATTTATTTGGCCAAGTATGCACATGCATAGAGGGAATTTTGCTTTGGTTCCCAATGGCTCAGTTTTCATTAGACAAACACCGTCATATACATGCATATACAGACATACAGTACATACGTACAACAAGTGCAAGATGCATGACAGTGCCGGAGAATAAGAACAAATAATGAAGGAATAATTGCAAACCCCCTAACACGTCAGCTGTTCGTGGACGTAAAGGCGTGGGGAAAGAAACTGTTTTTGTATCTGCTCATTTTTTGTGCACAGCGCGGGCAGAAGTTCAAAAAAGCTGTGGTCCGGGTGAAAGGGGTCTGTCGAGGTTGTCATCATTACCTGCTGTTGGAATTCAAACCAGCAACCGCCTGATAACAAGTCCGGAGTTCCTGTCACAAGCCACAAAAATTCTATGTTGTCTTATAAATTTGGAGGAACAGGATGTGTACTTATAATGGGGTGCCTGGGACTATCCTGGCCTTCCTCAGCCAGTCTCCTTCCTTCTCATTCTGAGGGCCTTTAGTCACACTAGGAGGTAGGGATGCTCCGGCGCCGGATGCCCCGCTTCTCTCGCACCGGCGGCAGCCTCGGCTCTCTGTCCTCACGGCCCTCCGCCTCGGGGGCCATTTCTCTCCATTAATGGGTTAGTTACTGCGGTAGGAGGGGGCCGAGGGAGCACCCAGGCCGCTAATCTGCCAGCTGCCATTCCCCCGTGCCGTGCAAAACTGTTTATTAGGAACAGACTCGTTTGACATCTCGTGAGCGGAGGAGGAGAGGGGGAAAAAATGTGTGCGTCTAGTCAGAGTCATTAAGATTTATAAGCATTAATTACATGTGCATGCTATGCTATTTTCCTCTGAGTTATGGAGTTGTGATCTAGGCTTGGATTCATCTGGACTGATGTGCAGGAAATGGAAGAGCAGGACCTCCAGGTCTGAGATCCTGCTCGTGATACATTGTAAAGGAAGTCGGGGTTGTCATCAGGCACCCAAAACAGTCTAAAGGGATGTCCTGCTGCATTCTTTCAAGCTGCACAATATCGCGAAGACCAGCACAGGGACGTGTGCCGCGTTGCATGTTGTCGTGCGTGTACTTTATTCACGAGCCTCGCAATTTTTTTACTGCCTGGGTTTTAAAGCCCGAATAAAATGCTTTTAAATGGCTGTAAGTTTGTCACTCTCTACTTCCACTATTGCGGAAGACAGTCGCGCAAACTTAGAAATAGGAGTGCAGGAGATTCCGGCCAGCTTCTCGCTGTTGCCCTTTGTTTGTGGTCTCGTCCTGTCCGTGCAATGGCCTAGAACCAGTAAAGTGCATTGCTGGGGCGGTAAAGTACTGGAGGATGTGGCTGCGTTCATAGTAGCACAGAAGGAGGGAGAATGTTCTGTTAATATTATTGTGTTTTTGCTATACGTACTGTAATATGGCCTCTCCAGCGAGAGCCATTTTATATACAGAACACCTAACTGCAACCATTTGCCTCTGCAGCACAAGAATGGGCTGTTAAGTTATTGTCGGTCTGGCGGATCCTATTTGGTATGAACCGAATTCAGAGCACAGCCTGAACCTTTTTTTTGGCCACAGTGCTGAGGTTAATTCTAGGTTTGGGGCCTTGTTTTCAGGAATGTAGAAATATCTGGTGTTAAATGCCACTTTGAATTCTTTGAACTCAGCTGGTTGAAATAATTCATACATTTGCTTTTTGTTCCTGCTAATTTATTAATTAATTCCAACATGCGAGATGAAAAGGGGGCTCATAATTCTGCTCCAAATTGCTGACAGTGGTTACTTTCATCCCGTCTCATTTGGAAACAAAATGCAAAGTCCGTGGTGTCCGATGGTAGAGGGACAGCCACAGTTTGTGGTTGTGCAATGAATGTGTTCCCAATGGCTGCTCTGTCTAAACAAATGGACTGACTTGGCAGAGCGGCACTCGCTCTTCCAGAAATGCAGCCCTTTAGCGCTGCGCCTCTTTCGGCTGTGCGGCGGTGTGTGTCCGAGCGCAGGCACCGCAGCTTTCCCCCTCGCTTGGAACGCCAGCCATTCATTCACCAGCCACAGTTTTATGTATAAATATGAACATTACAATTTTTTTTTTCCCCTCCTCTCTCACAGTGTCCCATAAATCACGTCTCTCTCGTGTTTAATATTCACACCAGGTGCCAGGTCACCCCAGTTGGATCCCTCAGACCCTTTATTACTTGGCAGTTGATCTGCATGGCTTGGCAGTCGGTTTAATAGATATTAGCCAGTTTTAGGACTTGGCTGAAAAGCACAGGCCCCTTGATGCAGCGTCAGTGAAGTGCGGCACAGTCCAGCACACAGACACACACGCACATGTGCATGAACAGGGCTAAAAAGTAAGAGAAATGGATGGCAAGGGAAATAAGGAGAAGTGGCAATTTGGCCCCTGCTACAGCCCCTCAGACCTGTTTACATTCCCTGCTCATGTTGGCATACGGCGCAGCATTCCCACTAAGTCGATAAGGGAGATAAACCAGGCTCCTCAACACAGGCCCCTTTGATTTTGGGACCGTGTCTCTCTATTTGTTCACATGTTGTGTCTGCGTGGTGTTTGTGTGTGTTTGTTTTTTGAGAAAGTAATGTAATCTTTTGCTTCTCCTCTACTTCTGCCTTAAAGGGTGATCGTATTCCATCAGGCCGCCTGTCTGCTTTCTTTTTCCTCACACCATTATGTTTACTTGTTCAGCTGATGCTATTCTACAGAGCAGCTTACCCTGATTTATCCCTTTATACAGCTGGGAAATTCTTACTGTATCATTTCAGGCTGAGTACCTCAATCAAGGGTACTGCAGCAGGAGTTAGGATCCAGACATGGGTTCTTCCATCCAGCAGCAGCGGCGTTTGCTTCTATGGCACCTCAGCTTACAGTCTACATTTAAAACTCAAGACTTAAGACTCGAGATCTTTATTGCCAACCCGTCCGTATACCAATATACAGTAGGGCTGAAACACCCATGGTGTTACATTCAGATGGTTAAACAAAGGACGACATAAAGTGCATAAAATGACGTGGCAGCGCAAAAAATAGCAATAAACACAAAAGCACACAAGGCGAGCTTAAGACAGTGGCTGAGGTAGCTGTAATGCTTAATGTGCTATACTTTTTTTATCTAACAATATAGTGTCTTTTTCTTAGTTTACTATTAGTAGACAACTTGCAGAGTTGTCTGTCATTATTTCTTGCATTTCTCTCCGCTCATGTTTGTAATAATTGGTCCATCTCCTGCTTGACCCCTGCAGGCCCTTACTCTCTGGTGGCAGCTCCCCCTGGTGGTTGGCGGGGGATGGAGCGTGGGAACGAGAGCCCCCGATTGCGGGAGAGTCCTGAGCGGCGGGGTGGCAGCCCAGACCTCAGCGGTCTTCCACCAGGGAAGATGAGCCGGCTGGAACTCAACGGAAGCCCCCCAGGACCACGCAGCCGCCACAACGGTGCCCCCCTGAGGCCCCTAGGAGGTACAACACAGGGCTCACCAGCTTTCATGGTACAGGAGAATAATGCGCCACAGGGGTCATTACATACAGCACAAGCAGCACAATCTGCTGTGCATTAAATCTCAATGTCATGCATTCCAAAGTGCTGTTGGGTACAAAATTGCATGTAATATCATAATACTGAGTTATGCCATAATTGCTAATAAATCTCAATACACTGTGCTGTGCAAGAACATCAAGTGCATTAAGTATCAGGTTACCTGGTGGAATGCGCGCGCAAAGGCCAGGACACGGACTGAACTGTGCTGAACTGTGAAGCTCACACTTGTCCCCTTCACATCAGACTCATGCTTTTACACTGTTTCATGTGCATCTGTATGTACTGCAGTGCCAGCTCTGTTGCCTTTCCAGTTGTTTCCAGGGCAGGACAGTGACAGGCAGGCATGTGCTATGAATCTAAGGAGGATCATATACTGTATCTAGGTTATGATAGTCAATGAATATTATGCTATGCCAAGTGCATAGGCACAGTTTGTTTGTTTGTTTATTTATTTATGGCCTATATATAATAATTATTCACTGAGAGGTACAATCATTACAATTGTTCCAAACCAAAGTGTTTCTAACCTTGGAACAAGAAAAATCACATTTATTATGTTGCACTGCAGCTACTGCTAACTTGGACAAATGTATAATAAAAGCATGAAGGAGGGAAGGTACATATACTTTGCAAAATGTTGATATGCCTATGTTTCTGTGCACATATATGTGCATTTCTGTGAGAAGTGCAGATTGAGCATAGTTGCATGCTGTAGTCTTCATTATAATGACATGAGGGACACTTTCAGATTGCACAGCACCGTATGTGTCGTGAATAAAATCTCTCCTCTTTATTTTGGATACGCAGGTGTTGTTACCTGCTTTAATATCACTTCCAACTTTTATTATAAAGGGTAGGAAAGGGACATACATATTGAAATATTAAACTATATTTAGCATTGGGTAACACATTGGTAAATCTGCTCCCTCACAGTGCCTGGACTGGTTGGGCATGAGCTCGCTGGTATGGTCTGTGTGGAGTTTGCTTGCTCCCACAGTTCAAAGGTATTTGTTTCAGATTAGTTTGTTCATTGCATGTGTATGTGTGTGTGAATGGGTGTGCGGTCACCCTGTGATGGACAGGAACTCCATCCAAGTGTCGTTTCCTAGCCTACCACCCATTGCTTCTGGGATAGGTTCCACACCACCTAACCCTGAACAGGAAAGGTGATTAACATATATGGCTTAATTTATCATTTTTGTAACACAGCTGGAATGATAATATGAAGAAAAGAGTGCAATGAAAGAAAAGTAGAGAGGAACAGTGCAGGGGAGAATAGGGAAAAAGGGAAGGACAGAACCCCCGGCATGTGGATGCGTGTCAGAGTGTGCTAGCGAGTGCTTACCCTTGTGAAAACGTATTAGACTGGTAGTATATTTAAATATACTACCCATATGTTATTTTGGCCACCCATATACTACTTCTTCACAAGGGTTAACTTTGAAGTGAGGAAGCAGCATCTATTCTAATCCACATACCAGCTCTGGGAGTGCACCGTACACACATATGTGTACGTACTGTACATACAAATACACCAATGCACATGTGCATCAACACAATGAAACACACATCTGCCTCTGCCAAGCAATATTGTGCTGGAAGACCAAGGCGTGTATGTAAAGCACTTGGATTTGATTTGTTGCCAAAGCCTGTCAAACATTTTATTGATTTACCCAGCGCTACTACTCCTTGTGGAATACCCAAGTAGAGTGTTGAGTATGGCTTTGGTTTTGGAACTGGAGTCTCTGACATCATGCACAATGGTTATGAGGAACGCCAGCCCTCACCCTGATCTCTCGCCATTGTGTGTGGCTGTCCTGTGGAATCTGATGTATCAGAGCCATAAACCAAGATGGGACCTAAATAAAACAAGCTCAAAGCGGGCAGTAGGGCTAAACCAGGAAGGAAACAATCAAGAAAACAGATACAGAGAGATAGCAGGAGGTCAGATCTGATAAAGGTAGTGGGACATCAATAAGGGGTTTGGATTCATACTGACTATGGAATGGATTGGTGAAAGGACAGTGACATGGGGAAGAGGAGTGAGCCTTTCCATCAGAGAGAGGAAGCTGAAAAAAGAAGTATGGGGAGGAAGGTCTTGAGAAAGAGGAGAAATATCAGGCTGCTGAGGAAAGGGAGGGGTGTCACCAGGGTGGAGAGGTGTGAGGAGAAGGAGAGAAGAGGGGTCACGGCAGAAAGCTATTCTGTGTTGACAGTTATATTTCCCTGTTGGGGGAAATTCACTTACTTGAATTGGCACGAGCGTCCAGTGTGTAATTCACTCCATAAGAGCTCTCCGAACTAGGAGCTGGAATGATTAATGGGTAGGAAATAGGGATATAGGAATTGACTGATTAAAACAAGGGATGGCTTGAGAGGTGGGAGGAGCGAGCGCTTCATTTTCAAGCTGGTCTCATTGTTGATACTGTGGGTCCGGGATGTGTTTTTAGCTGCCCTATTCTTCACTGGGCAAATTCATTGCGAGTCAACAGGAGGTGTGAGAACAAAGCCCCTCTGTATTTTTTTGGGTGAGAAACAGTCTGGGTGCTCCTCTTGTGAATGAGGGAAGGGGGATTTTTTGGATGGAAAATGCATCAAGAGTTCACTTCTGAGCCTAGGAAGCATAAGGAGACAGATGTGACAAAATACTATGGCAGACTGTGATATAAGATTTTAATACCTTCAAAATAGACCCATGAGCAGACCTATGAAATGGTTCATGTGGCACCTCAAAGACATTTGCTGTTCTTTTTTTTTAACCAAATTTGTAACAAAAATGGTACAGTTTAATGATAATTTGTATCCATGGCGATTTGCATGCTTAACTCAAACAACCTTATTAACATAGTAACAAAGCACACAGAACATATTTTGCAGAAGGTCAGTGGATGCGTTAAGCATGCTTAAAAATCGGATTGAGGAATGACCAACATTTAAACATCAATAAACATTCATTTGAGAAACAGCAGACCAATTACGTATAATTATTTTATACTGTTTGTATTAGTCATAGATGTTATAATGTCATATTAGGGCAGGTTGTTCACAAACAGACCTCCATTTTGGTTTGGCAACATGATGTCAATGAGCAAATTAGTTTTAAAGATGAACAGAAGCAATGCTCACTCGGATGGGTAACTGCATGAGGACCGGTGGAAGATGCGGTCGTGTTTCAACCAGAGCGTCCTGGGCTCAGAGCTGCTGCTAAATGAGTCGAGCAGCAGCAGGCAACTGTCTGTTGCAGGCCCAGCGTGAGATCCCTTCCAGAAAGATAGGAAAGGGCAAAATATTCAGTAGAAAGCGACTGAAATATTACCTTAGAACATACTGTACTTCAGTCTGATGGGTATAAAGACTTCATAAGGTATTTGTCATTAATAATATGAAACTGTGAACAAACTTCTATGCAGAGCAATTTCTAATTTCTTAAAATACTACGCTGTTTGATGTGTTATTAGACAATGTCATTTTTAAGGGGATTTCAATTTATGAAATGATTTTGGTGTAATAGTTTTATTAACTCGGTCACTCGCTCATTTGCAGTACCTGCTTGTCCAAATTGGGGTTGTGGAGGTGTGGAGCTGCTCCCAAATACATAGGGCACAAAGCTCAGTGATTGGTTTTATGTTTGTGTTTTTCTGCACTGGATTTCTGCATTTTTTTGTCTCCTAAATCCCTTGGCACATGTGTATTACACAAAAATTTGAATTTATGTTTTTTAATAACAATACAACTTTTCAAAGTGTTTAAGTAGTTATATTGATTTAAATGAAATAGGATTTTTTAAAGAAATGAATTTTATCATGTAGCTGACTACTTAAAATCTGTAATTTCAATAATAATGTCATTTATTTATTTATTTATTTTAATTTGTAAAGCCAACTTTTTACATTTTTTCCTAAATGTTTTGACAAAAAGAAGAGTGGTGTACAGATTGAGCAAACACGCCATCACAAATTGCATAGACTATTCCGGCACTTTTAAATGCACTCAACTAATAAAATAATTTAACAGCCAGATGCTTGAGAAATCATGGCATTACTTGGAGGTGGCATTCATACTTGGCAGGTGGCATTTTGTGTCTCCAAGGTTTTCGCTTTTACCTGCTTCTGCTTATAAGATAGGTTCCTAAACCGCTTCAGTTAAAATATCCAGATCCAGATAAAAATTGTAAGCTGTGGTTAAAAGTCTCTTCTTGGATCAGTTACGTGTGTTTGCAAAACTTTTTGCTGTTGTGCGTTGCAGAATGTTTTATTGATGCTCTGGCTCTAGTGTTGCCTGTGTCACTGTTAGTTTTAGTTTCTGTTCCTGGTTTCTATAAACCACTTATTGAGTGTTGGCTGGGTGAGCTGAGCTACACTAATATTGTCAAGTCCAGCTATAAATCATCAAGTTTGGAGAGCAGTGTGTGGTCATGTGAGGTAACACCTACATTTCAAAGTTTAACCTGCCCATTATTTGAAGGGGTTTAATTATTTTCAAGCATTTTAAGTGGCATGATAAATGCAAGAACACGAGTCTAAAAGTGGCGTGGATGGTGGCACTCATTGTCTCTTTTTCTGTCCCACCGCAGGCCTCATGATCCCTGTATTCTGTGTGGTGGAGCAGGCCGACGGGGGAGGCGCAGTGGATGCAGAGGGGCGAGAGGAGCACGCCGAGTTTGTATTGGTGCGCAAGGACATCCTCTTCACCCAGCTGGTAGAGACTGCCCTTCTGGCCCTGGGCTACTCCCACAGTTCTGCCGCCCAGGCTCAGGGTGAGTATCCAGGAGGTGACGCTTCTGGTTAGTATTAAAAATGTTCTTCAAATTACCGATTCAGGTCGAAACACCCCGATACTCAAACCACTTTAGTAAAGCTTGCCTCATTTACTGATTTAAAGTCAATAATTAAGCCAATGTGTGTGAATGCATAAAAAAGAGAGAACTGTCCTTGCAAAAAGAGCCACAGATTCTAGTGAATTACATGGATTTGCAGTGGATAAATATGTTCAAGCAGGGGGAACATCTGTAAAACTCATTACAAATCCAAAAATGAGAGTGCAGGAAGGGGGGGGGGGTTCTTTTTTCGTAAAAGAACAAAAGACTGAGTTTATTTGCTTATGTTTATGAGCAACAGCAAGAGTACTAACAAGACTATGGCGACTCAAATATTTATTATTGAATATCTTTACGCACTTATTTGACTTTAGAAAGAGTCCAAGTTTTCTAAATATCATTCCGCAAAGTTGACACATTAAAATGAAAATTTAGAGACCAATTATAATAATTTTTGGTTTTGGTGTGTTTACTACTTCCACCAATGCCTTTGCACAAGATAAGCCTTCAGCACAAACCCTGCAGTAAATATGGCTGCTTTTAAACCAAGCTGCCCAAATAAATCCACTGTAGTTTTTTTTTTTTTTTTTTTTTTTTTTAATGTTTCTACAGCAATGTAGAGAAAAAAGCATTCACCTGTAGTGCAAACAGTATTTTACACCATTTCCCAAATGAAACTGGAGGTGCTGCCCTGGGCCACATAGTGAGCACCTTTTGCTTTGCTTCTGCTCCTGTATGACACACCAGGTACCAATGAAGCTCGCAGGGTCATGAGCTGTGTACCTGAGCTACAGAGATGTATTTGACATAGTTGAAATGTTAACATGAACAATTCAAATGTGGAGAAATAACCAACATGCACACGACGCGAAAGGAGTAGAGAAGAGCAATGACACTATCTTCTCCCACAACTAATTTTGCCAAAGTTGTCAGTCAACATTTGCTCAACTAGGTTGTTTGCATCTACTTAACAATTTATATTTAATTTTCCTAGCTCGGCACCCTGCTGTGAGAAGCATAAAATGAATTTTTAACTAAAGTGGCTGGTTAGCTAAAAAAAGTCTCTTTTCACACAGCTTTCAACTTGCACAAGCACGGCTATTTACAACGAACCGGCCAGTTCGTGAGATCAGCTGTCTGGGTTTTGTGATGCTGTGAACCTCAGCGTACCGCGGTTAGATGAAGAGCATCAGACTGACTATCAGCCGAATGAGTGAGAGACCGAAAGGGATAACTCCTCCTCTCCAAAGTGTCAGCAATGGAGAACGTGGGGGAAACTACAGCACAACATCAGAAAAAAAACTTCCGGCCAGCATCACGAGAATGGGAGTTAAGCAAATCATCAGAAATATATACGTATTCTCCATTAAGTCCATGTGGATAGATGTGTGGATAATAAAATGGATAATACAGATATGGTGGAGAGGATATGCATTTATATACAGGGCAACGACCGAAACACCCAGTCAGTGAAAAGCTGAGACGAAGCGAAAGGAGAGCGGCACCACACAGAGGCACAAAGAGAATCAATTGAGCCCTCCCTGCATTCCTGCACTGTCCTGTAAACACACACATAAAACTGCTTGGCTACACCCTGGCCCCCTCCCCCACCGCTCCTCTCAAATGAATACTTTTTGTTTTGTAAAATAAGCATTTATGTTAAATGAATAATTTCTGGCTTAAATTATACATTTTTCCTCTGTGGTTTACAACCAAAATTATACGGAGTCACTTCTATTTTCTCCCTGTTTGAATTGTGTCCTGCATAGCTCTTTCCCAGCAGTATTTTTAAACTCTTCCCGGAGAGCCATGGCTTTTCTTTAATTGACCCAGCCAGTAATTAACTGGGAGATATTGTTTATTTCAATTATAAGGGTTTGAAAGCGTTTATAGAAACGTACGGACAGATCTGTATTTTTAGACTTCGGACCATTAACAACCGTAATAATTTTCAGCCAGATGCATTGTTGTCTGCCACATCTGACATGAAGCTGCTGTCAGTCAGTGTGTCCTCTTTGTCAGCCTTACATGCTTTGACTAGATGTTGATTTACAAACGTACAGTTTTTTAAAATTTTTTTATTTTTTATGTTTGCCGTGTTTGTCACGGTGGCTAATATATATTTGGTTTCGGGCCTGCCAAGTGCCTCGGAACGTGTTTTGAATCTTCAATAATTAAGACTTCAGCTGACATCTGATTTCTTACGCTGGAAAGACATCATTTAAGCTTTTGTGATCAATGAGAACGTATTAGTCAAAATTGGAACTGTGATGTACTTGACTGGTTAAATTATTTTTGAACTATAACTCCAAGGACATGATGCCAGCAATTTCTGTGATTTGACAGGGCATATGCAGCAAAGCATGTTTCTTATAAAAATCTATTTTTTATAATTTAAGTTAAACTCTGAGCCCTTTTCCTGGCCTGGGAGCAGATTGCTTCATTTCTAGATGTCACCAGTGATATCTGAGCACTTATAACTGTGTCAGCTGCAGAACCACCAGTTTTCAGGAACATCGAGCGATCCTAATAATCGGTGCACAAATGTGCAGTTTCTGATTAGAGAACACATCAGTTTGGATTGAGTCTGAAACCATTTCAGTCAGCTGAATGAAACCGCCTATTCTTTATGTGTTTTTCCCCATCCCTCCTCTGGCTGATCTCTGCGAGCATTTAGAGCGATAGCTGTATTTCAGCATAGAGTATTATTATATAGCAATGCGGAAACCTGGCTCGTAGGTGCGGCCCGTTCCTACTGCGGTGTCAGGTTTGCGGATCCTGCAGCCAGAGATGGACAGGCGTTGCATTGTGCGAGCGCACTGATAGGTGCCCCTTTCTCTTGGGTTGTGCATGAGAATGGGAATTCATGGCTCAAGCCAAAGCCGCCACCTCACCACATCAGACAAAGACATGGGAAAACACATTTTAAGGGAGAAAAAAGAGCAGCATATGTGGGCTTGATGACATGACAGAGGAGTGAATAAAAATGAATGAAGTTTTTCTGATGCTTACAAACTGCTGACTCTGGGTGACCTGGTGACCTCTGTAACTCACATGTGTGAGTTGTGAATTTATAGCGAAGAAATGGGTCCAGGCAGGTACAGGTGTAGTTTGCTGCTGATAGAACAACAGGATGGCTTCTGTCTGTAGACTCAGAGCGGTGGGAAGCTTGGGCTGTAAGCATTTCCATTGCGCAACAGGACAATGAGAAAAGCAGCCCTAATGGGGAATCAAAAGTAACCCGGCACTATAAACACACCATGGAGGGTGGGGTAACAGTTGCACGCAAATTGTCTTCATCTGCCTACATCCTTTTCTCCTGTTCACTATCAGGGGAACCCATCTCTGCAAATACACTTAAAGTAATGAAACAGAAAGACTGAAACTGGACCTTCTGGGGCCCTGAGCCTGCTGCTGGTTTTGTAGTATGTGGTGCTGTCATGAACCAGGTTCTTCACGCCTCTGCTCCCTGACCCTTAGGGCTGGCATCCATCACGTGTGGTCTGGAAAATCCACATCTGAGGAGAAAAAGCACTAATACTGTAGGGGTTAGATGTAGTAGCCATTACTGATGTACATCCTTTGCATGTTAGTGTGAGGGCAGTAGCATGAAATGGTCACATGTCAGTTTGCCATGGAAACTCTCCACCATCCAGCTGCCTGTATATCCCAGCTGCCATACAGGATCAGACCCCACACATGCGCAGATGACTCCCAACAGTGGGTTCAGGGGCAGCAGCGCAGCTCTGTTCCGTCTGTCTTTGATTTAGCGGATGGTAATGCGATTAGCATTGTTTAGCTTCACAGTTCCAGCCGCAGCTTTAGAGAAAGCAGGGTATGCGTCTGTGTACACATCACAGGATGTCTTTCAGATGCGGGGCACACAGAGAACCGGTGCTTTTTAAAGAGCCATCCTCTGCCAGTGGGTGACCTGGACAGGGCAGGTAGAAATGTGTGACCAGGAAACATTGTCCTCAATATTGTCCCTCATATCAGGACAATACAAAACTGAGGTCCAGATATAAATTACAGGTCCATTGCAATAACCCATCTCCTGGATACAGGTTTTTTTTTGTTGTGTACGGTGATCTTTCATTGGTGCAATTTTTTTGTGTGGGTGTGTTATGGCACAGATGTGTTCGGTTAACAGTGTTTAGATTCCTTTGAATTGACTCTTTGACTTGCCAGTAGCCACAGCACAGAATGTGACTGTCCCTGTGCTACCTGAGCCACCATAGCCACCACAGCCACCACAGCCACCATAACCAACAAAGATAAAATTTAATAACAAAATAAATTCCATTTATGGATGAAAAGTGTCTCAAAATGCCAAAAAATGGCAAAGAAATCAACACAGCATGTAATAGTAAAGTGAAATTTTTTTATTTTATTTTAAGCATTATGGCTATGGATATGAATGAAACCTAAAACTTGTGAACTTTGGAAATAGAAATTGGAGGGAAGTGAATTAACCGACTGATCAGAGGTGGTTTCACTGAATGTTGCGCTGTGTGATGTCTTCATGTTTTCCATTTCCATGTGGCAGTGAAGGAAACAGAGGGCTGATTCAGCTTGCAATGGATGACAGTGGATGGTGTGAATGTGCAGCAGTGGTGCTGGTGACACTGTGATGGTGGTACTTTTATGGGCCAGGTGAGGAGATCATGGGTCGACGTCACTTCATGCTGACGGTGTCACTTCACTCCTTCTTAGGCATCATCAAAGTGGGCCGTTGGAACCCCCTCCCTATCCATTATCTGACAGATGCCCCCGAAGCCACGGTGGCAGACATGTTGCTGGACGTCTACCACATGGTCACACTCCGCATCCAGCTGCAGAGGTGAGTGGGGCAGAGAATACTAAGTGTGGCGACTGATGTGAGATGGAAGACCTCCAGGGACTGAGGTGGCCACACTGAACACTTTGGATTTGCTGTAACTGGATAAATGAAGAGATTTTTACTACATAGGATATCATTTGAACACAGTATAGTAGACTAACAGTAAAGACCTACATTAGAGTATATTTAGAAATTCCAAAATGTTCTGCCATTTGCTATACTTATTATGCCAGGTTAACTTCAGTCATTACTGTGTCAGTTCTCTGGTAAATGTCCTATGGGATGAAGAGAGTGCTGCTTCTTAGTGAAACCTGTTTGGTTTGAAAAGAGCTGAGCTCTGTTCCAAGGGCAGAAAATGAAGTTTGTCCATGGTTGCAGCTTTGCTAAACTGGAGGACCTGCCATCAGAGCAGTGGAATCATGCTACAGTACGCAATGCCCTCAAGGAGCTGCTCAAGGAGATGAACCAGAGCATGCTGGCCAAGGAATGTCCCCTCTCTCAGGTGCAGTACTAGCCCTGTGGGCCCAGCACTTGTGTCCAAAGCTATCCTCCCCTGTCTACATTGCTTCTCTTTCTCATACCAGCAAGCAGTTATTGGCATGTGATCATTGTGTGGCTAATGCCAGATGCAGTCACTAAGGGTGCCCGCCATGGTGCCAACAGCCAAGCTCTTTTCACCATTTTGAGCCATATTGACTAAAACTCACTTTAGTGACTACACTCTTGTCCATTAATGCTTATGTCTAATGGAATTTGCACATTATTTTAAAATATTTCAATTTTTATTCAGTTTGTAATCCTGGCACCTATTTTAAATATATAATGCTGTATTTCAACAAAATTATACTAGAAAATGTATACATTTCCATCTCCCTACTGTTTGTTAAAATGGGGGCAGTGTGTCAAATAGTCAAGTGACTAGTGGACAAGTGTAGTGACAAGCAACTGTTCAGTTCCTAATTCTACCATTAACAAGCTAACAACTGCAAACTAGTCCTCAGTTGCCATGTACATGCATAGTGAGAACCCTGTACACATCCTCTGCACAGCAACCTATACTCGTGCGAAAATGGGGATGAAGAAGTCTGTGTATTAGCCTTTTATCACTGTGGTGAAAATGTATGCCAGAAACATATTAAGAAATGGGGGAAGAGTGTTGCTAAAGGACATGCCCATGTTGGAGGTAGCCAGTAGCAGGAGTGTAAGTGAGTGACTTATGCCACACCATATGTGAAACACTCATTATGACACCCCAGTGGTTAATATATTAACAGACTGCTGGGGAGTTGGGCATAGTTCTTGTCAGCGCTCCACAGTGCTGCAAGCGTGCGCACATGTGCACATACACACACACACACACACACACACACACACACACACACACACACACACACGACCACAGAGGTTCACACCTATGCCATTCACAGCAGATAGATGCACAGAAAATAGAAACACATTAGCACTACATCACACACAGGATACAGTCTTCAGATCTTCAGTGATCACCCTTCCTTCAGCTGCCACTATACCTGCTTCAGGTGCAACCACCGCAGGTTGTGACAGTAGCAGCAGTAAAATGCCCACCATCAGTGAGACAAATGAGGACCAAGAGATCCTCCCTGTGTAATTTACTGTTTCCTGAAGCCAGCACCCCGGGAGTTACCCTCATCACACTCTCACAGTCTTCCTGCCCTCTCCCTCTGCATGTGTACATGTGTGTTCAAGTCCTTTTATGCTGACAGATTTTGTCTATCTGATCTTACCCTACGACCTGGTTTGTGTGTTCAAGCGTTGTGTGTGATCATTTAAAATGCAGTAATTTCCACGGCCATCAATATCTGTCACAAGCATGGCTGCGTGATTCTTTGTTTTTTCTTATGTTTTTGGCACTATCACTTAAGCTTGTGACCGTGTCTGCGTATGTCTGTATCCGTGTTGCTTTCTGCAAAAATTTACCTTTAAGAGTTTGTCTTGCTGTTATTTGGCAGTACTGGTGTGTACTATGTGCCTGGGCAGTTACTCCACAAAATTTGCTGTTAAAAACATGGCCTAAAAAATGTGAATAGTAATAGACGGTCAACCTCTACATTATCTCCCTTTCTCATTTCTTTATTGCCCGCCACCAACTTACGGACTCTTCTTTTTCTCTATCTGTAGCATTCAGCTGTCTGGGTGTCAGTCTCTCACATTATGTATCGGCTTCCTCCACAGAGCATGATCTCGTCCATAGTAAACAGCTCATACTATGCCAACGTCTCCAGTTCCAAGTGTCAGGAGTTTGGACGCTGGTACAAGAAATACAAGAAGATTAAAGGTGAGCTGTGTGAAAAGTCCTGATGCTGCACTGACTGACACTGACCAACATCTTTGCCTGCCGTCACTAATTCACGGTCACCTGTCTTTTGGACTGACTGAGAGTCCTCGCTTGTGACTGCTGAACCGTCTGAGATGTTGCCAGTATGGTCAGTCCATGGTGCAGAGGAAGGCACGGTGGTTCCTCTCCTGAAGTGACCCCTCGCTGGTATTGAGAATTACAGGAGATCTGGAATAACAGACAGGGTTCCACACTGAATGGTTCACATTATCTCCTAATGTCTCCCTTAATATAGCAGTGGGAAATAAATACTCCTTTGTTGTAATTAAAACCATTGCTTCCTCCATTCTAAAGTCTAGGGTCTTCTTACACATTGCCATATATAGACTGCCCCCCATTCTGGTTTTTAGCCTTTTAACTTCAAAATGGACTTTTTCCCCTTTGGTCCACCCCCAAAAACAGCATAAATATGCTTTAAGGCAGATCAAAGTCGACACCAAACCCCAAACAGAGAAAGAAGTTGAGTAAGACAGAATGAAAAAAAAGCCCCTGACGCGCTGACAGGGTGAATCGCGTCGGGTTACACAGCGCCTTCAGTATTAGTTCTGGTCTGTGCCTCTTGGAGGAAAACAGTCTGTGTCAGGCTCCAGATGTGAACCTAAAGGGACAGATGAGAAAAAGAGGGGAAGGCACCATGAGGTTAGCGAAATAATAGCTAAAGTTCATTGGTTTCCATAGTTGTCAGTCTTGACGTCTCCTGCTGTCCACCTGTGCAGACTCACTTGACTAAAAGTGGTCACCCTGTACCCCAAAGTCCCCAAAATGTAATATCTTCAGCTAACAGACTAATTACCCAGGGCTGTCACGCTGTGGTTTGAGCATCTGACTAGGCCTGTCCTTTATGTGTCTGACTCAGAGGACAGCACAGGCCACCACTACATCTGTGGCCCTGTCTCATGTCTTCCCCTTGCTCTTCACAGGGGAGTACTTGGATAAGATGCGGCCAAGCCGGGACAATTCTGAAATCAAAGGTGAGTTTCCTGTTGCTAACTGAGTTACAGCAGTGTAAAACAGTGTACAGTCATTGCACGGTTAAGGTCATATACGGTCAACAATAGCACACTTTAATGACAACATCCTTTTTGGACCATGTTCGCTAATGCTCACTTCAGCGACTGTTTTCTTAAGTATGATTTTATAAATGCACACATCTGTGACCGAGCCTACGAGACCTGCCAATAATGACTTCTGCACAGGCCCTACAGTCCTTACATGCTTACAGGCATATAATGGACAAATATCAATCACTGAGTTATTTTCAAATGAAGATGTACAGCGTAAGACGTTCTTTACTGTACATCCTGCAGTATGTGACATCATGGATAAAGATAAGAAATTATTACGCTTTATTTTTAAGTGCTTTCTAACTTTTTAAAAATTCATCTTGTCACTGCTGCTTGTTTTGCTTCTTCCAAAAATGTATACTGGATTACCATTTTCCAACAGTTAAATTAAAACAGTGTGAGTCATGGTACCTCACTGAATGGGACAGGTCCCCCCAAATGAGTGGTCAAGTGGACAAGTGTGGATACATGTGGAGATGTTAGTCCTTTAATGTTGATAACAATCAGGCAATGACTGTAAAACAAGTCTTTTTGGTGTACAGGAATGAAAGAAAAGTTATAAATGTATACATTTTATTTATAAATATGATTTTGTATTCAAAAATATTGACCCTCAGAACATTAAAAACAATGAGCTACTACCTTACCTTGTAGTGGAAAGAGGTGACTGTGAAACTGTAGGCTTGTCATAAGAGGAGGGATGAGGATTGACTACCGCCCTACCAATCTCTCTCTCTCTCTCACACACACACACACACACACACACACACACACACACACACACACACACACACACAAGCTATGAATGATACCAGCTATTTATCACTAAGTTGAACTGTTAGAGTGCCAGTAAAGTGTCACAGTTCTCTTTAGTGAGTCTGTCTCACTTCGCTGATGTCCTGTGTCTGCAGTGGAAAGGGACAGCCTGGCTGATTTCTGTGTGCTTGGACAGCGGCCTCCTCCTCATTTAGGGGGCCTGGCTCAGTTGGGCTCCTTGGGAGGCAGTGGGGCCTTAGTGAAAGGTGGAGTCGGGGACCCACAGACTCCCACCCAGCAGCAGCAACAACAGCAGCAGCAACAATCCCAGCAGTCCCAGCAGCCCTCGCCCCACAGTCAGCTTCATCACAGTCCCCCACTACGCGCTCAAGTCCCCCCGCCTGCTGCCCTGCAGCCCCTGCTCACCCCGGGAGGCTTGCTGTCCCCTCAGCTCAGCCCCCAGCTGGTACGCCAGCAGCTTGCCATGGCGCATCTCATCAACCAGCAGCTGGCCGTCAGTCGACTGCTTGCCCACCAGCACCCGCAGGCTCTCAACCAGCAGTTCCTCAACCACCCGCCCATTCCTCGGCCATCTAAGGCCAGTGACCCTGGAGGCAATCCCTCTGCTGTGGAGGTCTCATCGGACATCTACCAGCAGGTCCGTGATGAACTGAAGAGGGCCAGCGTCTCCCAGGCTGTGTTTGCCCGTGTGGCCTTCAATCGCACACAGGTATGATCTTTCTCTGGTTTCTCACAAGTTTCGTCATTGTTGTTGGCCTGAGGTACTTAATTTTTTCCATCAGCAGACGATCAATATTAAATTATGGTGAGAACTGGAGTGAAACAGTGTCATCATGTTAGAAAGTTTGTCTATACCATACTGTATCATCTGCTCTCCATTTTCTCACCTTGATGGTCATTTCTGGATGATAGAACCACTGGTGACACAAATATACCGATTGCCTTACTGATACATCGAGCACAGACCCTTCTTACCACAGAGATGGTCCTTCAACATGTGTCACCTTGGCACATTTATCTTTAGACTGATCAGGTAGTCACCAGTTCACCTTCAGTCTTGAAAACCAGCACGTCTCCTATATTTGCTCAGCAATTAAGATTAGAAATGATTTCCATTTTGCATGATCTTTGGTTAAAACAATGCCCCTAACCCAACTTCACCAATTTCACCTGGTTTTTCATCTCTCATCTCAGTCGCATATGGCATATGCAGCAGCTAACACTTACGGGATGGGGGCGCATTCTCTGGATGGAATGCCAGGCTATTGCCGACCCAGTCACACACATACAAACAAAAATCTTTGATTTGTGGGGGGAAAACCGGTGCACCTGGCTGAAGGCCACCAAATTCAAACCCAAGTGCTATCTACAGTGACACCCCACCTCGTGCCAACCTAGCACCCTAAATTTTATCTGCACCTAAAGTGGGTGGCATGCATTCTGCTGAGAGCAGATGATCCCTTTTCTAATTGGACCTTTGCATATGTGTGTGTCTATCTCTCTCAGGGTCTTCTGTCAGAGATCTTGAGAAAAGAAGAAGACCCACGCTCAGCTTCTCAGTCTCTCCTGGTCAATCTGAAGGCCATGCAGAACTTTCTTAACCTGCCTGAGGCTGAGAGAGACCGCATTTACCAAGAGGAGCGTGAGCGCAGCATGAACCCTCCTCTGGGCCTACCACCCACATCTGCGTCCAGCCCAGGGGGGGTCCGTCTGGCCCAGGTACACACCCCCCCCACGCGTTCCTCTGCAGCTCCATTTGAACTAATCCACCATTTTGTTTGCTGCCAGATACAGCGCCTCACATTCCATGTAACATTCTATCTATTTGCCTTTATGGAAATTAGTGCCTTTGTCCCCAACTGTTTGTTTAGTAGATTTTCTTTTCTTTTTCTTCTGCATCTATTTTTTTTTTTTTTAAGTATGTAAGTTGAGTATCTGCTGGTCCCCTGTTTCAGATGATGTTAGCTCTATTTAAGGTGTTTTACTGTTAGGTTGTGCAGTCTGAAAGCAATGTTTCTGCTCAATGTTTCTGTTATTTGCGTTATGTTGCATTTACGTTTATTCATTTAGCACTTTTCTCCAAAGCGATATGCAACTCAGAGGAAAAATAAACCTGGAAAAAAAATGTTAAACAAAAACCTTAACTGTATTTGTAAAATGCAACGTTAGCTTGGGGGTTTACCTTTTAATATTATTAGCAATGTCTCATTTTGAATTTTTTTCTGAGAATAAAATTAAACTACTGTAGAACTTATGTAGGGAATGGGTGTTAAATACAAACAGTACATACTAAAATGTAATTGGCCAGATGTATGAAAATGTATGAACAACATTATGTGAACCTTATGCTGCTAAGTGGAGGTAATTTGGGAGAACACTGGTGAACAGTTAAAAAAAATACAACCAAAATGTAAGATGTCATGAGACAATAAATACGTTGTAAAGAATGCAATTCACCTAACTAGTTGGCATCATAGATAAATAAGAAATTGTGATTTAGACCAACCCACAAAAAAGATTCAATAAATCTACAGGCAATAATTTCTGAGTCTGAAAAAAAGATGAAGAATAATTTTTATACGTTGCAAAACCTTGAAACATATTTTGAACATGTAGTTCATAGATTGAGCAATATTTTTAAGTAAACTAAGTCTTAGAATTAGCTTATTTAGAACAATTACAACTTAAAGATGTTAACTGATGCGTGAGAGACAAAAAAAAATGAAGAATACCTTTATTTTATTCAAATTATTTGTACACATTGTAAGTAAAGTATATGTGAAAATAATTCAGTAAAAAATGAGACTATCCTCTGGTTACATGGAAACCATTATGTAGCTACCTCTTTACGTAAATAATATATGAAATGCTAATTATTTTAGTGAATTAAAAATGTATTTTGCTGTATGCAATCTGAAAATCATTTTGAATTAGAATGCCTTGAAAGTGGTTTTGCATGGTGAATTAAGTGTACAAACTCACAGTAAAATACTTGTGTGAGTAATGGTTGGTGCTGTTAAGTTCTGAAAGTGTTATCTGCATCAGCTTTTCGTTCTCCTACATTCCTTCTCTTTCCTGCTGATTCTTTTTGCTTAAATGTTACTTTTTTATTCACATCTTACTATGTCACCTCTTTAACCCCTTATGTCTGCTTGCTGTTCACTCCAGCCGAAGCCCCCCGGCTCCAACCCTGAGTTACCACTAAAGTTGGAACCCTTGGTCAACATCACATCATCCATCTACGATGAGATCCAGCAGGAGATGAAGAGGGCTAAGGTGTCCCAGGCCCTGTTTGCCAAGGTGGCTGCCAATAAGAGCCAGGTAAGATCTGCACACCAGCAGGCAGGCAGAAGAACAGAAGCACAGCAGTGAACATTTCTCAAGTCTTTCAAACTTGTAGAAAGTTCCTACTAAAGTATGGTATTTTACAGTAAAATGTACTGTACTTTTCTGCTGCAGAGGACTGTTATTTACTATAGACACTAGAATTCTTTTTGTTAGAGTTTTCAGAACAGATTTCCAAATGATAAACTCAGCATAAACCTGTTCTGAAATTCCAGTATTGGACCCACTTGTTTCAGTATTAAAGTGTAATAGAATGGAGTGTTAAGAGATTTTAATTTAGTTTTGTATGTCCACAGATTGTGCTCTGAGCGACAGATGTATCACTTAGAGCTAAATACTCATTGGTGAAATTTTATATTTTATATAAAAATTAACTTGCCTTTAATTTTGGCTTAATATAATTTATTTCTTTTTAAGCAGTTAACTGAATGTGGCGGGACAGTTAATTCATCGACTTTATATCCACAAACAGCTTCATTCCTGTTCAGCTGAAAAATGCTCAGCATTTCACCCCCGAAAAATCTTAATCATAAGTCTGGTAATAATAAGCAACCTACTTAATTTTAATCAATAAGCTTCTGACAGGGGTTTCGTGGTGGGTCAGCAAGTAGCACTGCTGCTGCCCAGCACCTGGGCTTTTTGGGTGTGGGTTTGAATCCAACTCAGTCTGCATGTTGTTGGGGAGGGTTTCCTCCCGCTGTCCAAAAATGTGTTTCAGGTTAATCGGTCACTTTAATTTGTCCATTGTGTGTGTGGCCACTGTACAGTGGACTGGCAGTTTCATAGTCTCCTATCTGCTACTTCCACATTAGGCTTCAGACCACCCTGACCAGGCTAATAAAAATGGATTGATGAAGCATTTTGGCAGCTGTAATAGAGAATATAATTTAACTTTTTATGTACACATGGTAGCAGGGTGCAGCGATGACATAAGTGAACAAGGAACATAAATATTATACCATAAAATGTTGATTAATTATATTTTATACGTTTGCAGTGTCTGACATTTTCTTTAACATAGATACTGCAAGTAAAGGCAAACCTTTTTGCTAGAATTTTCTCATTTTTATTATTGTTTTTTTTTTTTTCATTCTGTTCTATTATATTAGTTGTGAAAGCGCTAACCTAATGTTTTAGTTGTTTACCGTCATTCATCAAAAATGAACCGGTAAACAAAAGAAACTGCAGCCCTGGAGATCAGGCCTTTCCCAGCGCTGTGCTGGGTGGCAGGGAGACAGAAGTGTGCAATAATGAGTTCCATTTATTCATTTACCTGTTGGCAAGTACACTCTTGCAGAAACTGCACTTTACACGGTAGTTCTTGATAGTGATTTTACTTTTGCTCAGGTGCATTTGTTAAAAAGCTTACTTTTTAAGCAGGTGCAATAAATATTTTTTATAAGTTAGCAATTTAATTTTTGTGAATTGCCAGTTTCAATTTGCTGAATAGGTTGTACCTAAGGCAGTCTTATGACAAATATTCATGTAAAGAAATTTTAAAATAAATGTTTAAGTACTAACTCTGCGTACTTATATGTTATTTGTTGTTGGCACACTTTTATAATAATCCATCCATTTTCTTCAATCAGTTTTCCTGGGCAGGGCTGTGGCAGTTCAAAGCCAAACCCACAAGCAAGGGGTGTTAGGCTGTTAGCTGCGCCTGGATGGGACACCAGGTCATTGCAGGGTAGTCACACACAAAACTTAGAGTAACCAGCCAACGTGGAGCACATATCTGTGGACAGGAGGAGGAGAACATACAGACTCAACACAGGCTGACCTGGATTTCAGCTCACTTCTAACCAGCCCAGCTGCTAGGAGCCAGCAGTGCTACTAGCTGAGCCACCACATGACTGAATAATGGCAAAACATATTCCTAATTTAATAGTAAAGTGGGACAGTGTATGAAGCTTAAAATGCAATATATCCTAACAGTTATAAACTACTTATTCACCTATGCTCATGACATTTGTGTTTGCCAATGGATGTCAGTCAGTGTACATGAACTCCACACATGCTCGTGTGGAGATGTTCCAGTAAGTTGTTTCTCTTAGGTAACTTTTCAACTTACTGATTTGGTAACAAACCGTGTGTGCCTGTTAACCAGAATGTCAGTGTCCACATTAGTTTTGCAAAATCGCTTACATTAGACAGCATTCATCTGCCATAAACAAGCTATACAACTAGTATTCAAAACTGTACTCATTGCTGTGTAGTTTAGATGTCCCAGATTAGCCCTTGCCAAACTAGAAAGCTATTAAATGAGATAAGCTGACTGAGAGAAGCAAATTCATAGAAGAAGACTCTCACTGTTGGGTTTGTCTTTGTTTGAATCCTTTAATTTCCCTAATTTACAAGAACTTTATCTACACTGCAGATATAATTTATTGCAAAAATTTGTAGAAATTGTTGCTGTTAAAATTGGCAAAGGTTCATATAATTTACAATCTTAATTTGAATGAAGGTATCTTGAGTAGTTTTTTCACCCGATAGCATGTAGTTTTATGAAAGTTAATTTTTGCATGAGTTCTTTTCTTGAGAAATCGTTTGAAATTTAGCTGTATTTTTTCTAAAGTACTGTGACTGGAAACTCTACCCATCTTAGAGACATCTCAGGGTTCGTGCATCTCCATCTATTTCTGCCTTGGGGTGAATCCTGTATCTGAATGCGGACTATTAAGCCTCCATTTTCAGACGTAATTCCCTTTAAGAAGCACCAGCCCATATTAAAACATGCAGATGCGGAACTGTAAGCAAGAGGGGCTGATTTGTTTAGGCTCGTATTTCCTAAAGTTGTCCCACAGCACGGCTGCAGCTATCGAAGGCCGGGTGGGCTGCCCCCTCCCTTGGCTGCAGTATCTGATTGTCAGTGTGGCTTCATGGAGCAAAGCGCAACGTGCCATCGTGTCTCCGCGGCGCATAAACAATACAGGCAGCCTGGGCACAACAAGAGATAAAAAAGGGGTGGCCTGCATGCCAGCGGGGAGAGCTGTTTTACTCTACACATCATCATCAAAGACGCTGCAAATGCGTTCCATACCCAAGGAGCAGGCTCTGTTTATATCACATCAAGAGATTTCTTTGTGCAGCATGAGTCATTGTAGAGATCTTTATCGGGGACTTTTATTTTATTACCCACACTGCTGCGATTGTTATGATTAATATGTACACATCTCTATCCCCTTTGCAGACCTAAACTTTTAGATGGGAGCAGAGGAGTGAAAATTACCCCATATGTTTTTTTTCTCCTCTCTTTAAGATAATGCTAATTTGAAAAAAGGAGACAGATCTCACAGATGGTTTGGGGTCTGTCATCTTGCTGTGTCTAAACTGGGCTTATTGTGAACACATTTTTGGGTGGAGAAGAGAAAGACATGATGGGCAGTGGGGCAGTGGGACAAGAAGACCTGTGACAAACCGGTCGCCTTTCCCGTGATAGCAGCAGTCAGTCAGAATGAGCTGAGGAGTCTCTTTTTGCAAGTTTAAACAATGCGCAGGCTGATCTTTGTAGGCCCTTGTCTATACTATTCAGGACCCCACCCACCTGTGTCCCTGGGTGACTGTCACCATATTGGAACGGGAAGCACACAGAGAGACCTGAGGGTGTGCGAGAATGCCAGATTGGGCTGTGGTCACAGGGAGGGTCACGGCTCAGCACCCCCATCTGCTGCAGCTGGCCGGCGCTCTCCCTTGAGAAGGACGTTCTGGGAAGTGGGAGTAGACAGTGAAAGAGAGAGCTCTGATCAGATTATTACCATCACACACCAGAGGAAGCTGTGCGCACACAACAGCTGGTGTCAAACCCTGAGCCGCTCTAGCAGAGATAATCAAATCGTCCTCTCCTTTCTCCCTCTGCTTTGCTGCGCTCGCCGCCTTAGCTGCTCTTCTTCCACGTTTACTGTAACTTTCCATTCTCTTCCCACCTGTTTTTCCTGCCTTCGTACACTGCTCTCCCGCCTTGCGGATGTAATTTGTTCCTAAAAAACCCATGCCGAGGTGAACTGTCATGAATGGAAGCCATAATTACCGCTAGTTTCAACCCTAAAAATTTTTATGGGTTCCTGAGTTTCAAGACCGAGTCTTCATGATGTTTTCCATCTTATGCTCAAATATTGCCACAACCCATTAAAATGGACACAATTTCTTCGATACTTAATATTAATTATAACGCAATACAAAAAGGCACTTTCTTTCGTGAATTACTCTATAACACTTTATGTCTGTCTGCAGCTCTTCCATTACAATTTTGTGCCATTCACTTAACAAAAGTTCACAAACAAAACATCTACATCTAGCACTCAGTGGTTATATATTAATAAAGCCTTTAATGCTATAAAAATGGTGTCCATCCATCCATCCATCCATCCATCCATCCATCCATCCATCCATTTATTTTCAGTAGATGCTTGCCAGGGTCCCAACCAAAACATAACATTGAGATAAAAAAAAAGAATCAATGAAAATAGTGCAAGTGAATTTGCACTTACCAAACAAGTTGACATGGTTTGGATAATCCAAACAGGGGCAGGATAAATGAGAATATAATTGGTGAAAGCAGCAAATAAAGGCTAGTGAAGGTTGAGAAGTGAACAAGGCAGCAGCTAAACTATAACTGCGAAGAAGACTGCATGAGGCTCTGGTCCCAGCTACTCAGCTCTCACGAGTAGCAAACGTCAAATTAAATGCTTTGTAAAAGTTGAATTCTCATAACCCAAATAGGTAGATCTTTGGGATGACTGCCCTTGATAAGTGAACTGGCATTTTCCACATGATATTGTGGTTACTGGTACTTTGTTTTGTTGTTCTGCTTATGAAACTGCGGTGTGTAACGGAGACTTCATCCCCCTCTCTTTCAGGGTTGGCTGTGTGAGCTCTTGCGCTGGAAAGAGAGTCCGAGCCCCGAGAACCGCACCCTGTGGGAGAATCTGTGCACCATCCGACGCTTCCTGTCCCTTCCCCAGGCAGACCGGGACCTGGTCTATGAGGAGGAGTCCCGGCACCACCATAGCGAACGACTCCACACCGTTCTACACCTGCCAGCTGACCCTCAGGTGAGCATGAGTCTGTGTTGCTGAAGGACAAGGAAACATTGCTTTTCTGTTTCTCTGTTTGTGCTGCTTGGGGCCAGTTTCTGCGAGTCTCAACCTTCAGCTCTGTCTGAGGCTGTGTAGTATGTAGGTCTGCAATGCATGATCCCATCTCATTAAAGGTAACAGTCCTGTCCAGAAGCCTGAGCAGCCCGCAGCCTCACCCACCCCTCATTGTAGCACCACAGATTAAATTGAATCTCAACACAGGCAGCCAGAATCATTAGAACAGGACACTGAAAGCATGCAAACACACACACACACACACACACACACACACACACACACACACAAAGTATCAATTCTGGACCTGTGAGGTGCATTGAGTATAGCCTTAATTTCTCTGCCTGAACACATTTTATTTGCAATATTTCAAGCTCATCTCAATCTACTCCTTTGACTGTAGGTCATAGGGATTCATTACATTATCTGTTTTATTAGTTTTAGCTACCCTCACACAGGTGACAGAAAACGGATTTTTTTTTATCAGTTCAGTCTTTTCCCTATAACCAGTTTTTCTACAATGTGGGAATTTTCAAAAGAAATGTATATGCTTTGAAAGAAATTGATAATATCTCCATGGTGTTATTGTATGCACACATTTTAAACTATACCTTGTGACAGTAGACATAGATGCAGATCATTCCTCTTTTGAAAAAAATCTCTGTAAAATGTACATTTACACTGTGGAATTATCTAGAGAAGAAAACTTGTTAAAAAGAAACTGACAGCATAGCTGTATGTTGACCAATATAATATTTACAACACACCTTCCATATGTGTTTGGCTGCCATTGAAATGAATGCTAATGTGGCTCTGTCTTATTCAGTTACATAGAGACAGTGTGCTGCTAGTGTGTGAAGGGTGAGGCCTGTGTGCCCACGGGAGGAAATGCCCCATTAGAACTGAGAGACACACCCTGACCGTTGACTCCCTCCTCTGCATTGCCAACCACTGAATAGCTAACATTAATATTCCCTGGGGAGGTACATCTAGTATTAGCTCTTGACATAGCATGACATTTCACCACAGAACCCAACAATGCACTCTTCCATGTATGATCTGCACCCCCTTTAGGGAACTGCTCGGTGGAGCCTCTGGGTCAGACACCTACTATAAACTCAAATCGCTTGGAGTAAAACTTTAAAGGTCTGAAACCTCATCCATAGTTGACGAAACACAAAGCAACCCGGCTGAACCGAAGACAAGGTGTCACAATAACGTTCTTTCCCCAGTAAAGTTTGATGGCTCTTATTTAATCCATAATGTGTCTAGAGTGGGCAAACCCCTATCTACAAATCTGGCATAGGACCACATGACGTTGCTTTACTATTTGGTCTCTCAAGCCTAAGAGACTTTACCTGTGTGTGACATTCATGCTGTGATGATGAGCTACTGGTTTCACAGGCAAAGTTAGCAGGTTTGGTGTTCGGTGCCGCTGGATTTGTGACTCAGAGGACCAACAGCACCTCCGTGCTGGGCTCTGAGAACCAATGTTTTGTTCCCATCCGCTCCAAGACCATATAGTGCAGCTATGCTTCTTTGTATGAGTGGTCGTATTTCACCTGAGATGATGCCGGCTGTGTGGGAGGCTGTTGTCCTTTGGCTACGCTCCGTTACCTTCAAGCACCAGCTGCATGCCCCATGAGGGTAATGATCTCATGCTGTACTGACACTAGGGAGTGATTTATATGGCGTGGTTATGTGGTTTGTTTTTAAGCATGGATACGTTTTTGGAAAATGCTGTCTGCCTGTGCCTTCCCATTGCATTTAATACATTTTGAGGTGTTGGTCAGTGCAGGGGCAGCACTGATGTCATGTATTGACTCCATTGTACAGAAAAGTGTTGCTGAATAAGTGTTACACCTTTCAGTTATTGACACAGAAATGCCCTAACAGTGTTGTGCCAAGCAGGCTGGAGGCCAGATTGAAATGTGTTTATATTTGAAACTAGTCACACTGTGAAGTGTTGCATTGAACATTTTCCTCATGACGTGATCCTGAGGTGGTACCCAGACAGTGCCCCCAGCTACTGTGGCACAGAGGAGACTGTTCATGTAGGTCAAACCCAGCCTGCTCCCCAAGGACCTCTGTCAACCCCCAGCTCTGCTCCCTTACCCTGTCTTCCCCCTCCCTTCCTTTTTCTGTGTTCTTAATAAATAAGTATCATAGGAAGGAAACTGTGGTCATGCTATTAACACATTCCTCTGTTCCTGCCACACAAAGTCGGCATCGAAAGGCTGTAGAGGACATAAAGCGGCTAAAAATAACATTTCTGCCAGAGCACCAACCCAGTTTGGTCAGGCTGAGTAAGGAGGAACCGAATGGGTACCAGGAGTTTGAGCCACTGAAGGGCAGGGATGAGTGGAGGGGAGGGATAGCGTACAGGCGCCATTCCTCCTGTACAGGTTTTGCATACGGATTACATGTGAAGGTGTGTGTGAACGTGTGTCTCTCACCAGCTTCAAAGCTCTTTTTGGGTGGCCCCTCAGAGTGTGGCTGCTTTGCTGTTGTTGGGGTTTTTGCCTCGCTAATGAGAGCCCCTCCTCGGATCAGCCCGCCCAGCATTCCCCACACCCACGGCCCAGGCCCCCCCGGCTCCAGCCAGCCTGCCACCGCAGACCACACATGGCCTCCAGCTGCTTCAGAGCTCAGACCTACCCACACATGCACATACTCACACACACACACACACACACACACACACACACACACACGCGCACACACACACACACACAACGTACACTGCATGAACGTGCCGATACTCACCGATGCAACTGTACACACCCGTACTTTATTCCTTTCTAAGAACACACTGGCCCACTTGCCCAGAAACTGTCATGTGGCACATAGGAAATTCACATCAGAAATGGTCTCATTGGATTCCGTATAGTCAAGTAGGTACTTACGTATGAATAAGTGCCGTCAAAGACAAACACTGAGCATCGCACAACACATCATGTGACCACATACAACTTCACTGTACACCTATTCTTCAGTTTCATTCCTTTAGATCTGGTTTAAGAGAAAATTATGTAAATCAAACTTATCAGCACCTTTACAGGTGTCCACCTACTGTACTTACAAGCATAATGCACTTGTGGAAGTGCCCCTGTAAGGTCAACTTTCAATATTCCTCCACGCTCGGCTCTTGTTACTCATAAACACAAAAAATGGCTACATATTTGCTCGTAACTCAGCAAATGGTTTTAATCTCACTCATATACGCAAAAACTCATCATTGGTCAAATGTTCGTACCTCGAGAAGCACCGCTGTTTCTTAATGGGACAGCTCTAGCTCACTCCAAGGAGGAAACAAGTACACCCAAAAATCACCTAAAGGCAATAATAAATAATTTTCCTATCTCACCAAAGGATGCAGTTATTGTTACTCCCAACATCTATTAAACAGTTAAAAAATGTCTTCTTAACCGGGTTACCATTAGTAGGGTCTTGGCAATAGAGAACTTATCAAGAATCAGGAATTGTTTACGGTCAGACATCCTTTCACAACAGGTGTACAAGGAGGCCCAAAATGCAGATCTTCAGGTTCTAGAGGCAATGGGCACACAGCCATAAAACTGCCTCTGGATAAGATGATTGGGAGAACACACACATACACACACACGCACATCCTTCACATGCTAGGGACAATTTAGAGTGTCCAGTTAACCTGAAACACATGTGTTTGAACTACAAGAGAAAACTGGAGCACCTTGAGGAAACAAATGCAGACACATGGAGAACATGCCAAGTCCCCACAGACTGAGTTGGATTCAAACTCACACCCTACTGGCCCCAGCTTAACAATACTTTAATGAAACACATCTACAGCAAGGCACAGCACAGGTAGCCACCTTGAGGGAATGTACAGACTAATGTAGTGTTTGTTCCCATGATGGTCAACACTGCAGGAACATAAACATTCGACCCAAACTGATCCAAACTGGGATGCCGACTGAAAAAGTTTGCTGAAATTTTCCTTGTATGCAGACAGAAACATTCGTACCCGCAAAAATACTGATAGTAAATCATAATCATAAATGTAAATCGTAGCTCATAGTTCATGAAAGAGGTATAAATTCTATTTCTTTTGCAGAAGGGAAATTTCTAATTTGAACATTCGTAAGTGAAGGAATGTGTGCGCTAGACTACGGGCCTTTGTGGACAGTGTGTGTGGGAGTTGAACCCTCTTGCTCAACGTAGCAGCACAGGAGCTGAATGAGTCCTGGTGAATGTTTACCAAGCCAGTGGCACGAATGAGACACAAAGACTGCAAACTGAGGATATGTAGCGAGTGTCTCAGAACCACAAACCCCAAAGCTGTGTGTGACGCGTGGATGAATGTGTACCACCAAGTGTCCAGGTCAGCTCTGTGTGTCCACCCCAGCATGCTCGGAGCTCTCCGCTTGTGCTGAACCTCACAGAGAAGGCACTTAATTAGGTCTAGCACTTGGTTTTACTTATTTTTTATTATTTCTTCTCTACATTTCTATAGATTTAAGAAATAACTGTGACCCTCCGCTAATTCCAAGGGCCCAGCGGTTATGAATAATTTCTACATTGTTTTTGCTAAATTGGATCCGGTGGTGTGTACATGTATGCACTGAACCCTGCTGTGTGTACCGAGACCCTGGCAGTGTTCGTGTAGAATGGAGCTGGCCACACACACACACACACACACACACACACACACACACACACACACTCACAATCTCTAGGCATAGTGACATAGAAAAACTGCGCGCTCTAATTTACGCTGGAGGTGAAGTCACGCAGAAAACCAAAAAGTGAATTTCAGATCATTACATATTTATCTGCGTTTTAATGCTGTCGATGAGAGCGAATGCTCTGTCTCTCTTTCCTTTCTCCCTGGGTTTGTCTCGCACCCAGGAGGACCTGTCCTCATTAAGGTTTGCTTGATTCGTTTATATTTTATCATTCTTTCATATTTTTTAAATGTAGTTTTTCTTGATTTGTATATAAAAAGCTTTTTAATGCAGTGCACTCAAAATGTCCCTAATAAGAATTAAAAAAAAAAGAGGCAGTGTTGAACTTACTTAAAAGTTACGAACGCTTCCCCCAAAATCCACATTGCGGTTTAAAATGCTGTGTGGTGCAAATGACTGATAATAACCCATGAGCAAAAGTATATTTAATGGTTTTTGCATGATTTGGAAATAGTTTTTTCTAAACTTGGCAACAAATTTATTTTTTATTAATATTATTTGCTGCTGCTAAAGAATCAGATGGCTGTGTGATGTGGCTTTTGATATGACACAGAGTTGTTAGAGGGGCTAAAATACAGCCTTGTTTTCCTTGGTCATTGACAAAACCATTAGTTTTTGAGTGAGAGCAGGCCTGTCTATCTGAGCTTGTTGGAATATTGATCCAAAAGTCCCTTTGAAGGATCCCAGAGCCTGGACTGGTTTAGTGGCACCAGGGTAGTTCTCCTCTGAGACAAAATCCAGGGCATCAGGACTCCAAATCACTCGCCTCTATGTGTGTGTGTATGTACAGTGTATGTCTGCTACTGTTATGAGTGTGTTTCTGTCTACAGTACCAGATATTAAGTTTTTTATAACAAGATCTGCTTCTAAGATCATCTGTTTTCACATGTGTAAACCTTGGCAAATGTGCTGCTTGCAAGCACAAAAGCAAAAAGATAATAAAGAAGAGACAAAAAAGTGAGAGAGGAAAAAATATAACAAACCTACACATTTCCTGTTAGCACTACAACCCCCATAACCCCAACAACCCCCATAAGAGAAACAAGAAATATTTCATGGTCTGGCCTGACCTCAGTATTATTTAAAAAATACCCTGTCATTATTGAAGTGAAAAAAAGAATTACTATTATCTTTATGTGGGTCCTTTAATTTTAATGTACCACAGATTTATAGCACAGCATACCAGAGTCAAGGCACCCGTCACTCCACCCTTATAAATAACACAGTGGGGCAACGCACTGGCCTCTGATAGTTTTGAGATCTTGCACCTTCCAGAAACTCTTTCCTACTCCACTGCCCAACATTCCCCTTACTGTTACCACAAAAAAAATGTTGTTTCCACTCATACTTAATAGACAGTATTTGTGACTTTTGTGCTTTTTATAGCCTAACCAAAGTTATTGTGTTAGTTCTCCGGAGGGCATGACTGCTTCCTGTGCTCATCTGAACTTACAGTGCAAAACTGGCTTACTGGCAGCAGCATTATCAGCCTCAAATAAAATCTTATTTTAAAAATAACGGTTAGTGGCATTGGCTTATTGTATTGACTTGCGTTATTGGGTAATTTGGTGGGGAGTTGCCATTTAGGCCCTATTTTTGAGTTAAAATGAGTTGCCAGATGTTTCTCAAAAGAGTTATGTTGGTCCCACTAATGTCCTGTTTATCCTTTGTCAGCAGACTCTGCACCGACAGCCTCCCCAGGTGTTAAAAGATCAGTCCCCAATGCGTGAAGATCCACTTCCTGTCTCCATGCCCAATATGGGGGGAGAGGATGGGCCCCAGACAGCAGGTGGTGGAACCAAGAAGCCACGTTCACGCACCAAAATCTCCCTGGAGGCTCTGGGCATCCTGCAGAGCTTCATCCAGGATGTGGGTCTGTACCCTGACCAGGAGGCCATCCATACACTCTCTGCCCAGCTGGATCTGCCTAAGCACACCATCATCAAGTTCTTCCAGAACCAGCGCTACCATGTCAAGCACCATGGCAAACTGAAAGAACAT
This sequence comes from Heterotis niloticus, assembly GCA_018136845.1. Classification (NCBI taxonomy): domain Eukaryota; kingdom Metazoa; phylum Chordata; class Actinopteri; order Osteoglossiformes; family Osteoglossidae; genus Heterotis; species Heterotis niloticus. The sequence continues at coordinate 18,153,986 of CM030901.1, read as the reverse complement.
GGTGAGGGTGGCGGTGTGGATGTCTCTGAATACCGAGATGAGGAGCTGCTGTCAGGCTCTGAGGATGCCGACATGTCCAGTGAAGACAGCAACGAGGAGCTGTATGGAGCGGAAGGCGGAGTTGTTACTGCCGCGAGCTCTGAGGAGGGCAAAGACAAAGGTCATTGTGCAGCTGCTCGGCCAAACTCCTTGCCCCCCTGCAATACTTCACCGAGTCCCCGGGAACCTGTTGAGCACCACAGATAATGCAGCAGACATTTGAGGAGGGGCAGAATGAAGGGAACAGGGTTCTAACACTAACAATGCAGCAGGGGGACATGGGTTAGAAGATATCAGGGGCATCTGGGATGAGGCGAGGCACAGAGAGCTTGAATGCAGGGAGAGGGAGTGCAAATAGACCCTTTGCAGGGTGTGTTGAGGGTGACCACAATGAAAACACAATGTAATACCTCAGAATTTACAGGGAAGCACTAAACTTAATGCTAAACGATTAAAAAAAGAGGAGCGGCTGTCTCAACACTGTCCTTTCAGTCTTGTTAGAGGCAGACTGCAAGGACAAGCGTTCATCTTCCTGTTCACCTTCAGGTCTTTTCAAGCATGAGCACATCATGTTTCCACATGCTAGCCTCCTTAATCTAATATGTGACTGGGAGAAGTTTAGCAAGGAGAAGCCCTGGAGAAACTACAGAAAATAACATCTGAAATACCACCCTAATGTATTTGATCACAGTAGTGTTTGTTTTGCCTTATTTTAGAGTACACCATGTAGAGGACATGTTTAAGAGACATTAATCCAGACTTAAAAAATAAGAAAAATATGAATTTGCTCATTTTCGCCATGTTGTGTCTCAGTAAGGAACTCCATGGATGGCTCACATTTGCTCATAGCCATAAGAGAGGACAGAGCCACACTTGTAGTATTGTTTTCCAAAGACTTTTTTTTTGTTTTTGAGGCTGACAGCCTTTGGAAGTTGAAATCACTCTACATTCATTGATCCCCCTCAAACTCCTGCTCTCTTTGGATGTCCCTCAGCTCTCAGTCTGGCATCAGGGAAGGGGTGCAATGAAAAGTGAGCCAGCACGGAGCCTCGTCTTTCCCTGTGTCCTGCACTTTAATGGGATCCATGACAATGCTGAACGCCATGTCCTCCTCCAACATCTCCCTGGGAAAGTGAAGTCTCCATCACAGCCTATCTCTGCCATATGTCAGTTTAGAGGAATATCAGACATGTTTTGCTGCAGGACAGAAAAGTTCCCTCTTCCTCATTCCTTCCTGTGCTTTTAACCTGCCAAGTGGAAACAGTCTTGAGGAGAATGACCAAGAGATGCACGTTGAGGTGGAGAAGCCAAGGCTGTACCTTCTGAGTGAACTTGGGTGGAAGATGTAGGAGGGGGGTGGTAAAAAGAGTGGGTAACATCTGAATGGGGCAGCTTGTGGTTTTGTTTTCCCACACACAACCAAGTACTTTTTTTTTTTTGGCTTGGATTGTCCTTATAGCCCTGTCCTTGTCCTGTGGGATAGCTTTTCCCTGCCTGTGAGCTGCTCTTCACTCAAGAATACATAACAGAAAGAGAGGCAAGTAATGCGAACGTTGAGGAAATGGGACCCATGGTCCTACCACCTCGATGAGCAAGGTGGTGCATCTGTTGCTGCCTCTTTCCCCGTCCGTTTTTTTTATTTTTTTATTTCTCAGTCCAGCTTGCACCCACTCTTCCCCATTTCACCACACCTACTCACATTTTACTTCACAACTCTATTTATTGCTGTCTTTATCCACGATTATAATTGTTATTGTTGGTAGTAATGTTATTATAGTTGTTGGTGTGTTATTTCTATTTTTGTCTAATATTGGTTTTCAGCGTGCAGTAGTTTTTATGGATCTCAGAGATATTTAAAGGAAAAAATACCAAAATATAACATAAATATAACTAAAAAAAGTTTCTTAAAAAAACCTTTTAATGTTGTATTGTACCAGTTCTACTTATGTAATTTTTTCCAAAGAAAATAGAAATGAATAGTCAAATCAAAAATCATTTAAATAAGAATAAAAGGTACATCTGCTGCAAATACTGACAATCCACTTTTCTGAAGTTGTATGATAGGCTGTCTCTGTGTGTAAAAATATTACCGTGTGTGGAAACTGACGCTACACATACACGTGTGGAAGCAGGAGTCCCTAGAAGCGAATAGCAGGTCCTGCTCTGATTGGTTCTCAGGAGTCAGCTGCTAGTTTACCGCGTTATTCAAAGACTTTCCTGTGTCAATCGCTGGTTGTCGCGTTCCTTTCTGTAAGCCAAATGGTGAAAAATGTAAAAATATCAACTGTTACTTCGTGCAGAGGAAGAGTCAATTTATATTTTATTTCTTTTTAATACACAGAGTAAGACAAAATATCATCATAGTGACAATAATGCCCTTAATAACGCAAGTTTTTATGCCCTTAGATTAACATTGTGAAATATGGGAAATCCAGTCTTGATGTCTTCAGTGTTTGTATTTACATGATTATCTGGCAGATTTTTCTGTTTTACTGTAGTTCTGCGTTTCATGTCTTATTAGATAAAAGTGCATCTTACGGCATAAAAAATTAGGGGCTAATCTAATGTTATTGTCTATCATGTAGTACTGCGGTTCAGTGTACAGTTCAGTAATTCTGCAAAAGGTAATGTAAATTCGCATGAATAATATATATATTTGGAAAATCTGACCGTATAATTTAAGCAATTGTTGTACTTTAGTACTTTTGGTTCTTAAGCTGAAAGTCACTGTTCCTTTTGAACTGAGTGTTATAATGGTTAGCTTTCCCATGCTATGAATAAGTGAGTATTAATAGCAATATTGATGCTACTATTTTTACAGAAATGTGTCAAGTTTAACGTCTAGTGTTGTCTAACTGGAGAAATGGACTCTTCTGCACATGCAACACATCACCAGTTTTTTTGCCGAAATGGAGCTGCACATAACATAAAGCAGTTCATAAAAAGCAAGAGAATACGCTGGGTTCTCAACTTGCAAACACTATCAGGACCAAAAGTCTGCCTGTAAGTCAGTTTGTTTGTAAATCCTACCATTATGTCACAAATAATCAATAAAAGTTTAATAATGATGACACTGATTTATTCACAAGTTTATTCACAGATTAGGTTGCCTAAAAAACCTCAGAAACTAATTAAATTATTATTATTATTATTATTATTATTATTATTATTATTATTATTATTATTATTATTATTATTATTATTAATCATTCTTGCTATGCAGATCTGTCCTGGAAACACAAAATGTGAGGAAGAGAACTCTGTGGATGGGATGCCAGTCCATCACTGGACTTTTATTTTATTATCATTTATTACACTTAGTTTTGAATACAACTCTAATTTAAAAAAAAAAAAAAAAAAAAACTACAGGCATTTCATATTTTCTTAAACTTTGAGCTCCATTAAAATTAAAGTTTGTGACTGAAAATGAAATATGTAATTTAAAAAAATTCTAGGTTACAGCTGATTCACGATTGTCTCACAGTATATTCTTTAAACGTGTGCAGTGTTCTCCTGTTGCTCAGCTGGTTATGGAATGCTGGCATTCAAGAGCACAGCAGCAGCTGTAAACACTGTGGAAATGTGAAGTACAAATGAGCAGGTTGCTATCTGTTTAGGTGCTCTTTAATGGCAGCTAAAATGGAGACATGGATACTTAGGTGATATCTGCTCCACATTAGATGATTTTTTGAAAATAGACAAGTTGAAAAAAATAAAAACGAATCTGAAATTTGTAACTTGAGGACCCAGTGTATGCCACAGGAACACAAAAATCACTGTATTTTTCAGTGCGATGGATGTCATGCATGGCCAGTAACAATCCATAGCATGTTGCTGAACAAAAAACAGAATAATTTCCAGATTCTTAATATCAAAACATGATTTTCTATTGACATTCAAATGGCAGGTATAACGGATTTCTAAACAAAAAAGTAGGTATGGTTAATATTTCATTTGTACCAAAAACAGACAACATTTAAAATTTGTTGGGCAACAAATTGACTGTATGGTAGAAAAACTGATGGCACAATGTCACACGAAAGGCTGCCTGATGTTGACTTAAATGTGCTTTTGTGCAGTTTCCGACATATTTGCCAGCAGTAAAATGATCAGAAGAATATATACTGATGCCACTGTAAAAAGACCGTTTTACTGTTGGAACTGGTTGCTCTAGGCTGAATTAATACCTTCTCCACTGCCATTCACCACAAACTGTGCTATGTTTTTCAGCACTACTGTGATGAGGAATAATTTAATATAGACATCTGAGAAATGTGGTCATTCACGGATTACTGTTCATCACTGCTATAACTGCGTTCTACTTTGTGCCGAGGACAGCAGTCATGTTTGGTTGTCTTGAGGTGAAAAATGCTCTGTTGACAAGGTCAGCGCCCTACGTGAATGATTTATAGGCCCGGATCAATCCTAGCCTGAACGCTGCCGAGTGACTGACAGCGAGGCTCATCTAGTCCATCAGTTTCAATTAGAGGCCGCACAAAAGCCGCAAAAGCCAGGCTTCTAATAAGACATGAACGGAAAATGACAGTAATTCATACAGAAATCCTGGTGTTGACATTAGTTTTCTCGTCCCGCTGCATCCGTTTGTGTTCTGAACCGAATGAGGCCCGACAGAGGCTCGGTTACACCCGTGTCTCAGTCGCTGCTCATCAGAAACCGATCGTCCCCCTGAATAATTTGACTCAGTGACTTGCATCTCTGTGTTTCTGTCCAGATTCTGACTCTAGATCGCTGGGTTCTAACAAAACAGCTTTTTCACTTTGCTGACCTTTCAGTCGAGGCAAAGTGCCAGCGTTGTGAGGCTGCCATGTTCTGCCAACAGCAGAAAAGCCAGCGTTTCTGAGAAAGCATCCAAGATGCTCGCTGTAAGTTCACTCCCGCTTGCCTACTGCTGCCACCGCAGGGCCGCAGATTACCTGTGCGGCCGGTCGCATCCACACTGCAGTTACACCTGTCAGTCAGCCCGCTCAGCGCCGCCTGGCTATTACCGTCCCAGCAGCCCTTCAAACCCCCCACGGGGCTTGACGCAGCGCAGACAAACAGGGCTGATGAGTGTCAGTGCAGCCCCATTTTGCACAAATTACACCCCACTACAGACCCTGGGTGGAGCAGAAGCACAGAGCCGGTTAGAGCGGCAGCCGGGGGTGATGCGCTGCCAGACAGCGGCTGCTGTTTAACCTGCTGTAACACACGCAAGATCCCAGCGTGAGCCGCCTTTCCATGCCTTGCGCCTCCCGCCGTACTGACTGGAGGGGCCGTGGTGGGCAGGAAACAAAGGGTGTGCTGCGTTCGTGATGAGCGCAAGGTCAGGGTCACATACAATTATGTTCTCAGTCTTCATCATCTCCTCTTCTCAGCGAAAGAAAATCGCTCTCCTCCGACTGTGGCAAGAGGTAATTGAAGTCGAGCATTTGTCCACGATGCTCTATGCACATTTAATTGATGCAGAACAAAAATGGACGTAGCAGTAAAAAGCAGCAATACCTGCGGATTTCTCTGTGCACAAGTGTAAGAAGATCTTTTTGAGGAATCTGCTGGTTGTGATCCGGTGCTTGTAGACGGGAGGATACGGGCTGCTCTAAGCGGCCCGCATCTTCACGTGCAAAAGTCACAGCGAGGGGATCTGTGGCAGCGTATTGTGCGTGTTGACAAGAAACTCTATGGGCCTTGGCGCAGCGCGAATGGTGGGGAGCTGAGCGGCTCAGCAGCAGAGCGGAAGAGAAGGCGACACAGCGAGCTTGTAGACCGACACGAGAACAGACCAGGCAGACGACACGCTGTGCCTCCAGCTGGCACACACATTCATCCATTTGTCACAGACCTTGTATTCTTGTAGCCCGATTCTTATTTTAATAGAAAAATGGTTCTTAGAATCGGCAGCATCGGAATATTAGAATTCACAGGATACATTTTAAGTACACAATAATAGTTTCAATCGCAATCGCTTCATTTTCAAAGCGCAGTTTGGTTTCTACGCAGCTGCCGTCCCAGAGAGTCGTGTGAAAATGTCAGTTCGATTTGCGTAACCTCTTTATTATTACGTTTTTCATTTCCGTGGAAGAAAACCAGGACTTGCATATCATTTCCAGTTTGCTGTACTGCCTCATGATAAAGCACAATGATAAGTTGTCTTTCGTGCAACATAATGACACAAACGTTGCCATACAACCAGTTTTGTCGTCACCTTCATCACTACCATTACCGTTGACAATGTGACTGAAGATTCTGCTATGTGGACTGGTCCTCTTGTTATCCATGGAAATCAGATTCATCTTTGTTTATCACTAAGTGATGATTAATTTTTAACTTATGTGCATTGTTAGGCTCTTGGATTTTTTTTTTTTTTTTTTTGTTTCTTTCAAAATTTATTTTTCAAATTGTTGTTGTTTAATTAAAATGCATTCGGTGAAAACGAAACAATGGCGTTGGTCTCCATCTTATGTATTATTTATGGATATTTGTTATGTGCGGAGTGGGTGGAGTTGTTGTTCTTAAATCTTTTATCACCCTGGTTCGTGAGCTTCTTGCCGTTTGCCTTTGTCCCCTGTGAGCGGAGGACCAAAATGCAGGGATTAAAATATGGTGCGGGAGAAAAGTGCTGTTATTATTGGTTAATAACTTAATTTAAGCAGTTTATTTAATTTCTTCTAGCTTGGCATACGCATTTCCCACCAAGTAAAACAGCAGCACACCATTCATGGGTATTCATTATATTAAGGAGACAGTTAAGCAACCAGGAACTGTTTTAAAAAATGAAACACCAATAATACCCTCTTTGGACATGCATAGGAAGGGGTAATAAATAAGTATCAGAAAATTGAGAATGATGACTTGGTCTCCCTCAAAACACACACAAGGCGGCTTCTTTCTACTTGCTGAACAGCCTTGTGCTCTAGTCTGCCAATATTGCTTTTCAGTCTCCTGGGTGGGGGTACAGTTGGGGGATGCAAAGAAGGCTCATTTCAGAGAGATTTATTTATGAGGCCAGCTAACTTTGTGCAATTTCATGTCCTGTTTCCTTGCCAGGGCAGCTGATAATAATTTGGAGGTATTTATTATTCTGCTAAGCGTGAAAAAGAACAGTTTTTAACCACGTTAGCCTCGTGAGTGATTTTCCATGACATGCGTCTTCTCCCTGCACAGGTCTGGTCTCCGTGGAAGGCTGGTCGCTGGTTGGCAAAACATAATTGAATATCACGCTTGCAATGACCCTTTGTCATACAGCCTAGCTGCTGTCCTACCGAGACATTGCAGAGCCTTATAACTGGCTGCCGGCCATGATCCTGGGCATCAGTTCCTGAGCTTCTGAGAAGCATGCAGTATCTTCTGGATTTAATTCTCAACAAGCCCCAAATCTCCTAATTGAACTCATTATTCGCTCAATTGGCTCACTTTAACCCTTTCCTGCAGGTCAGGGGCTGTTTGTCATTAAGGAGGGGAATTTGTAGAAATCCTCAGTAAAAATGACAGTAAAGGAGATAAAGGCTGCTGACCCTGAACAACTTGAGGACCCCGAATTAGTGCTGAGATACTGTAAGCTGCTTCACACTCCAGTCCAAAGTGCAGTTGGACCACCCAGATAGAGAAGTTTGTTTGGCTGCTGAGAACTGTATTTAACTGTCAGTGTCGCAGTGCTGGACAGGCCCCTTCCCTTGTGGTTTATACAGGGAGCGAAAAGAAGAGGGAGTAAAGCCACTTAGTGAGCCTCTTTGCTTCAGGGTCACACACATTTGAATTTCACTTGAACAACCTTAACATAGCCTACAGTTTGACCCTCTTATGCCAGCCGGGGCAGAACATGTATGAAATGTAATTGTCCAAAATCCAGCTGTAAGCGTAGCTCAGCAGATCTGAGTGTTCAAAGTGATGGGTGAGTCAAGTTTCCAACGCTGTTAAATATTTGAAGAATTTCAGCGGTGTGCCTGGACCAGTTCTGCAACAGTTTTCCACGTCCATCTGATTCATGAGGTGTCTGCTGGAGATGTTACATGGGCCACAGTGAAAAGTATTATTTGTCATCCAGAATCCAGGGAAGGAAGCTCTTTTGGAACAAAGCAGGCTCTGGAACATTACAGTGATCCCTGCTTTAATGCACTGCTTTGCCACCAATAATAAAACATTTTCAGTGAAAACTCTGCTTCTATAATCGTGATAGATAATAATATAATGAGAAATTCATATTAAATTCTAATATTTATTTTTGCAAAGTGCATGTTCTTAGTAGACCACCATTAACATAACATTGAGATGAAAACACAACATAAGAACACAAAGGAAAATTATGAATTAAAGGAAAAATAGATTAAAATGTTATGTTTTGATAAGTCAACACAAAATGTGGTCATGTGATAGTGAAATTCAAATTAAAGTAATAGTGTCAAGAAGAAGAAGAAGAAGAAGAAGAAGAAAAAAAAGAAGCACAGAGACTTTTTGCCTACTTTTGGGTTAGTGAAATGGATGAGACGAGGACAACATAATGCATTACTGTACTGGGGTAAAGGCCCCCAGTGGACATTTTTATGGACTATAACTGAAAATGGAAAGCACCGGCCCTCCAGTGTTGGCTGTCCCTGGGTGAGAGCGAGTCACTTTGCTGTTGTGACACCACCCTCCTTCTTGATTCCCCAGGAAATAGTTTCTGTTTATAATTAACAGACCACAAATGACTGCATGTCAGGAAACTCTGGAAGCCCATATGGCCACGGTTTTGTGGACACAATAAAAGGCATCATTGTGCATTGGGAGAGGCTGGGATGAGCCGAGGGAGCCGCTGTCTCTGGGCCACTGCGAGCAAAGCGTGTGAAAGATCTGGGTTCATCTGTCTGTGTGGCTCCAGTCTCCTCTCTGCATGTGGCTCTGTGTTTACAGGGCGCCCAGTTGTTTTCTGCAGGACATGCTGGCCACCTATTGTTCCCCTCAGGATGCTTCCAAATGCACCATTGTCTCATTCTCTCTCCATTTTTTCTGGGTACTGTTGATCATCCCAAACTACAAGTTTACGTAAGACCTCTGCTCATATTCTGAAATTATCCAAAAGTGGTTTGACACTTCATAAAGTTTAGTCAAGACCCAGCACTGAATGGAAACATTTTTCCATTTAAAGTATTACACATATAATCCATTCACCTCATTGCCTACAGCCTTTAGTGCAATGCCTATCACTTCCAAACATGTACAAAACATTTGCATGAAGCAAGCCTAAATTCACATGATATAATTCCAGCCCTTCAATGTGGAAAATAAAATAAAATAAAATTAAATTAAATGTACCCCGTCATGGTCTTGCATTCTGTGCAGGATTTATCTTATATATGCTACTGCCATGTGGTTTCTGGATAAACTCCACAACCCTGCATTAGTGGTTACAGATAACAATAAAAAAAAGAATCAGTTAGTCCATCCGTCCATCCATCCATCCATCCATCCATCCATCCATATCAGTAACTACTTAATCCTGAGCAGGGTATTAATGGTCTGGAGCCTATTCCCAAATTACTGAGCACCAGGCTATGAAACTAAGCCTTGATGGAGTGCTGTGTGTGACCACTTAACCTGAAATGCATATGTTTGGACTGTGGGAAGAAAACAACACAGACAAGCTTCACACAAACTAATCTGGACTCAGCCTCGCACTCCAGATGTTGTGAGACAGCAGCACTACTGGATGAGCCACTGTGCTCCCCCATAAACAAATAAGACAAAATAAAGTAAAATAAAATCTTTTACCTTTAGTGTACTGAGAGTAATCTTCTTGTACTAAAGTTTTTAATAGCTGGCTTCTAAACACTAGAAGTGTTTACAACATGTGGATTTAGATAAATGATTTAATGATGGGTATATATAAAGCTGTGAGATGGGACAAACTGGCATCTGTACCAAGCAACTAAATACACAAATAAAGTAATTTTGCTCTTTAACTTACTTATTTTCCTTTTACGTGTTCAACGTCATCGCTGCATGTTACAAAAGAAGGGGTTATTAGATGCTCAGAGTACCAGTGCATCTATACATGAGCTCTAAAGTGGCTGAAACAGCTGAAAGGAGGCCCAGCAGGATCATGCAGTGATGGCCTGCATTTCAGTCTGTTGCCATTTTGATCCCTGAGAATGATACAACATCAAGAAGATAGTCCTGACACATGGACCTCAGCACAGAGGAAGAAAAAACTACTGCTTGGTGGATGCAGACCTTCTGAAGGAACAGACCACATCACCCAACTGGCCAGCTTAGGGAAACCAAAGTCTCATAATAGTAATAACAACAATAAAAATCAAAACAATAGAAAAATCATAACAGCATGAGAAGCAACCACATAAATCAGATTACACAGAACAAGACATCAGTTGTTAGGCAACTTTTAACTACAAAAACAATTTGTTTAACCAGCCAAGGTGCATTGTTTAAACTCTGACAAAGTGTTTAGACTACCCAAACAAACACTGTGGTGCCATCAGTTTCGTAAAACACGCAGTAAGAGTCCATATATGTCAGAGGTACATAGTAATGGCCATGATGTATAATAATCTTAAAACCATATGTCAGCAAATGGAACGTAAGGTTAATAAACATCATCTCTGGTCACAAGGCTGACAAAACCACTGACTAATGACAGAAGGGAGTGTGTTATAATGCAGTGGAACTGAGGAGACTTTGGATAAAATGGCAGTCAGTTCACACAAGCATCACCTTCGGAATTATGGCAAAGCAAGGCAGTCCCCAGTCAACTCAGAAATCAGTATAGTTTACACTAAAGTGTAATAAATACAAAATAGTTTACATCAGTCCATAGTAAATATAAAGACATATACACGGTATCACTTAGTGATTAACAATAAATACAAAGGAACATCCCTGATAACAAAATAAAGGGAAACGTCACAAAGCAAACATTTTTGTAGTGCTCTATCATCAGCATGAAAGCCTAAGTGTAAATGCAAAGCAAAACATGAGACAAAGTCAGCCCTGTGCTTATTGAAATACCAGTTCCAATGCATATACATTTAGTTAATCCACAAAAAAAAAAAAAAAACACAAATACCATCGAGCAAAAGTGCTTTATTGTTCTCTGTTGCTATAATGGGTGAATGAAGACGACACATAAATTGCACAAATGAGAGGTAGAGAACTGGAAAGCTTGTTTGCAGTCAGCCACAGGCATGGCAGTTGACTGCACTGTGCATAGCATCTACTCTGTTCAGGTCAACAACAAGAGTTCTACTTACAAACCTGTGCCATTATGCTGCTGCATATTTCCATTAAAGATAAAATTATTAAAATAAAAATGTCAATTTACATTTCACATCAGCTGTTTGTTCAATGAGCAGTCACATTACCCCTTAAAATGTAGTATTTTAATGGGCAGTACATAGCAATAAATAATTTCAAATGCAATAATTTCATTCAAAGTGCAGCTTGCTTGTTGCACGCTTCTCTTCCTCACAGATGTGCAACTAATGTAGAGGCAAGCAAATGGGATTAAAAACAGCAGCAAAAATAATATCATGGGGCTGCCAGCAAATCTGGGATGAATTATATTCATAAAAGGTGGGTTTTAAGGCTCTTCATAAAGATTGCGAGGTATTTGCAGTCCTGAGGAAGAGAGGAAGCTTCTTCTATTTCTGGTGCGTAACATAAAATGAAGAAGTGCTCAGACCTTCATGGGATGTGGGATCAGAACAAATCTTGAAGGCAACATAATATGTTTCCACTTTATTGGGTGCCCCTTGTCAACTGGAACCAAAAAGGGCTGAAGTTGATTCAAGGAGAAATATAAAGACAGGATGGGAGATGAGATGGAAAGATGCTTGAGAACAGTAGGTCATGAAACACAAGGTTAGAAAGATTCTGAAACAACTACAACGGTTTGATGATGGAGGCAAGAAGACCAAAGAAAAGGGCAGTACTGTCAGCCAATTTTTAGAAATCACCACAGCTTATAGCAGGAGCTGGTGATCTTTTGTCTTAAAGAACTTGCAAATCCTCTGACTGTGGACTAGGAAACAACTGCTAATGTTAGCTTTTGCTACGACGTCCTTGGGAAAACAGTGGTTAGTGTTAGCTATCACTGCCAGGCTTTTGACTAGATATAAACTAAATGACTGAGTTCACTTTCAAAGATCTTCTGGCAGAATGAAGGACTAGCAGGCCCACAGAGAATCTCAGCCTTGGTCAGTCAGAGGTGGTGCTCAGCCATCCAGACAAAGTTGTTTGGAATATGGAAAAAGATCTCTGCATCTGTTTGGCAGCATGGTGGTGGCACAGTGGGTAGTGCTGATGCCTCACAGCTCTTGTTCAGACAAGAGTTTGAATCTGGCTTAGTCTGTATACAGTTACCATGTTCCCCTTGTGTTGTGGATTATTTTTGGGTGTTATAGTTTCCTTCCATAATCCTAAAACAAGTTTCAGGTGAAATGGACAAATTCACTGTTAGAATTACATTAATTTGCTGTGTCAAGAGCTGAATGGCTATGTGGAGTTTACCTGAGTATGTCTAGAATTTTAATCCTCCTAAGATAAAACTATTATCTAAACTCTTCTTAGTATTCAGTGTAAACCACTTTGGAGAAAAGTGTCTGCTAAAAAAAATAATTCTAAATATAACTAAGTGGCAGAAAGAGAAGATGAACCGAGTTTAAATCTGCAATGTACTAATATTGTAGATGCGTGCAGCTCCATAACCTTCCCCTATCAGTACCTCATGGCTGTGTATAGTATGAACCAGCAACCTTCAGGACAGTGGGGTATTACCATACAGATGGCAGCATCCTGCTCCATCCTGTAGACAACCCATCAAGATCTTGTAAGTCAGAAACAATATGCACATAGAAAGTGTTCTAAATGCTAGAAGATGATTTCTTAACACAAAAAAGAAAGAAAACCCAGGAGAATAAAAGAGTAACAAACAAAAAACCAAAGAAAATAGCATTTGTCATCTGTTATGTTATGAGATCATTGTTTATAACGTAATTATACCTTTTAGCTTGGGAAAAAAAAGAGATGAAAATAATGCTGTGATGGGACTGTGGCGTTGGGGGTCAGCAGAATCGCTTGCCATTTCAGTTGGAATTGCATGGGCGATCAATTGTATTAAATGGCATTCAGGAAGCTCCGGGAGACGCGGCTCACTGTGTGGAGGAATGCAGCTTGATCACAGAGGCGATGTGGGGATGAGAAGCCGTGTCGGACCAGGGATGCTGGAGGTGCTGGGGGGAAAACCAGGTGCTGGCAGCGCTCCTGCACTTACTCTTGTGCCTGTGAACTATGGCTGGGGTGAAAAGTACAAAGCAACCCTCTTTCATAGGAGATGACTTCATGCTGACTCATAAGGCCGCGGGTTAGTGTCATCCTCACTGTCTTCCCCATGCTCCCCATATTCCACCCCACTAACTGAGCCACTCAAAACTATTGCGGCTGCCTGGGGTGCACCTCCCACCCTGATCATACGCACCACATTGTCCCGAATTTGCATTCTGGGACGGGAGCGTGGGGGTAATTAGATAGGGCAGCCAAGGGAAGCCGCGAGGGCAGGGATGGGCTGTAGACTTCACCACACCTCGTTTCACAGAAGCAGGCAGGCAGATGCAGCCCCCCAACTCATCCAAAGAATGAACCGTGGCCGCAGTCCCATCGTGCACAGCGTTCTTAATGCCATCGCTACAGTGTAAACTGGGCTGTGGATGCTTTGGTCAGGAAGCGCTCAGCATCACAGGCCAAAACCAACTGATGTGCACTATTAACTCAAAACAGATTCTCTCGCTCTCTCTCTCTCTCTCACACACACACACACACACACACACACACACACACACACACACACACAAACGTACATACACGCATGCACAGATAGGTGAGAGAAGCTCCTTCCCAGGTAGGTAATGGTGTCCCAGTCTGTGTGGTGAGACTGACATTGTCTGTGTAAGGAGCGTCAGGCAGCTGCACGGCAGGGTATTAGGACTGATGGCAGTATGATTAGAGACCATTAGGGAAGAGGGGGTGAAGAGGGGCGCAGGTGCTCACCGGGCTGTTATTACCCAGGATGCCAAGGGGGGGCTCTCTGTGGAGTGCGCACTTACACCTGTGACCCCCTGCTAGCTTGCTCACACAGTCTCATGCTCGCACAGATTAATATACACACTGATAAACATGCTAATATACTGCACTTTCCCGAAACCGTGCTGCATACACATTACGTCACCGCATTCATTTCAGGATGACAAAAACCAAAATTTACAGAATTCCAATCCATAAAGTTCCACAGCACCACACTAAAACATCAGAGTGCAAAACAATGTGTTGCCACAATGATTTGTAAAGTGTTTATTTTGTCAGTAGAAATATTTTTTACTGGTGTCATTGCTGCTATCCAGGGGTAACATTTTGTGACCTGACTTTTGCATAACAGAGCCGGATTTTCTTATGCACCACACAAGTATTAATGTTGCGACCTATTTCAGGCCACAGCGCATATGTTTTAATATCTGTAAATTATTATTATTTTTTTTCTTAAAGCTGTACCTAAAAAGATCATGCTAACATCCCAGGACCCCTGGGAAATAAGAAGGCAGCCATCAGCTTCCTACCTCATTGTCACAGTGCAACGCAAACACACATCGTAAAAGCAGCACATATGGGGAAAAGACCCCACAGAACTGAGAGTTTAAACAGATTTAAAGGGAACCACATCACTGCTCAAAAACAAACATTTAATTACATCTATTTGAATCCATTTACAGTCCCCTGCTTTGAAGAGTCCCTCAAAATAGACACCAGAAAGCAAAAAGTTTTATAAATACAAAAATACATTAATGGTGCAAAGAACAAAGGGCCCACAGTGATCATTTTAAACTGAGACCAAAATCTTTAAATCTTTAAATAAATAATGTGGAGTTAGAACTTGCAGGGTTGGTGTCAATAACAAGGCCAGATTACGTTTTCAATGAAAAGAACATAAAGATATGTTCCTTAATTTAGGCATTAAATAAATGTCATATGCTGTTACATTATTGCTCATGAGAGGCAATGCATGAACGATATTAACTGTAAAAATGAAACATTTACCACAAATTATACTTTTCTTATGTCTTTAAGTGTATTCCCCACTGAGACATTAGAAATAAATTAGTGAAAGGATATCTTTCCATCTTTAACAGCTTGAGCAAACACATCTGTTCTTATTATAAATGTCAACTCTGACACACAAAGTAAATTTACTGTATTGGGTTTGTAATAATACTGTAATTAAACCAATGAAATCAATGGCTTTTTTGATTTGACTGTTCCTTTTATCATGACTCTCTGCCACCCATGCAAGGGAAGGAAAACCACCCACATCCAACTTCCAAAGTCTGTGCAGCAGGGTCCTAATGAAGCGCCGAGCGACACTACAGGCCCAGATTTCCCCACGATACCACAGAACACAGCAGTCTGGGGAGGAAGATGCTGTCACTTTGGATCATGTTTGTCTCGCCCCCTCTCGCAGACTGGAGCTCGGTCAAGGCCATCCGTGAGTCTGGCCCACGAAGCACATAGAGGAACAATCAAAACCCCTGTGCTGGAATCCCAGTGTTTCACTGCCCCGTGGCCCCACCCTACAAATAGCCGTCCCAGGCGCCTTGACTGCGTTGGCAGGTGTGTGGGGCAAGGGTGCCCGGGGGTGCCCAGGGGCTGCTGCATCAGGTCTGCCCACTACTTATTCCTGTTGACAGGCGGTGGTGGGCGAAGGATGGCTGCTGCAAAATTCATAGAATACCCTCTCTTTGTCACACACACACACACACACACACACACACACACACACACACACACACACACACACACAGGCTGACACATACTACACTCATTCAAGATGAGGCACTGCTCTCACATGGTTACAAACACTGATTTGCACAAGCAGACAAGTCACAAACCGACATCTTAAGGCTTCCAAAACTACAGAGAATTTCAAGTGTACATTAGATGCATAGCAAAGCCAACTGGAACATACATATGTATTTATTAGATTAAACTTGAACAATATGATTGTAAGTGTTTTTAACTACTACTCTCCCTGAGTTTAACTGTCATCCTGCCATAGCAGCATCTCTCACGTCCTCAGCCCTCACCGCTTACTCTGTTGTCCTAAGCTGTGTCCACTGCTCAGTGACCATGGTCCTTCCACACTGTGAACTACTGCAGATCAATAATTTATCCCAGAGGATACACTCTCTCCATCAGCCATTAACATCCGCCAAGATCTTGCCCAAAGTGTAGGGAAAACTATTACCCATTTCTCCATTATTCTGTTTATTTTATTAAGATGGCTAGGTTACTGATTGTCATCTTTGGACTGGATCTGACCCCAATGAATAATGCACCCCTGTGGACCAGAGTCCTTCATTCACACACAAGAATGTCATTGCTAACACTAAAGCAGTCTCATTTGCATCCAATCATTACTTAGCAACTAAGATAAACACAAGCTTTTAAATATTTACCTGAGGGAAAAAAATAAGATTAAATAATGAGTTATTTGGAGTCACAAATTAATATCAAAGTTTTGGCACGTCGCTATATGCCGGCTTAAGTTCAAAACCATTGTGACTGTACAAATATGGAGACATGCAGAAACAAGTAAGATGTAAATAAAACAGTTTTCGAATCCTGGTATTGTACAGGTTTTTAAAAAAAAAAAAAAAAAAAAAAAAAAAACTTAAAAAAGGAAATTTATGCAACCAAAAAGAAACTGTCCTAAAGTCAACAGAAAAATCAATATTTATTTATTGGTTCAAGAAATGTTATTTGCAGTGGAGAACCAACATTATTTTAGCAGCAAACTAACTGTTTTTTGGTGCATTCACTGTTTAGAATTTTTTTTTTACTTATTAAGCTCAATATTTTTATTTGAACAACTGTTGTTAGGCTGCCCGGGACTTGCGTATGTGTTCTTAACCACCACACATCTTGAGTTGCTCAGTCATACAGCTGCCATCCCCTCACCAAAAAGACAGTAACAGTTTGGAGATGCTGTTACCCAAAGGCCTTTGCACGATAGTTTTGTTAAAGGTTACAAGTAGATGAGCCAGTGATGTGACGATTGTTGACAGGAAGGGAATGGCGGTTGAGGGTTCCAGGGCCCTCAGGGTAGAACTTTCTACAGACCAGCAGGATCCTTTCACCTTATTTGCTGCCAGCCGCAGTGAACGTGCTAATCCTGTCCAGTGGGCATGTGCGAGTCGTGCAGTTTGCGGTGGTGGAGACTGTTTGGCCCGGTGACAGTCCTGTAGTCACTCAAGTTGTGTACAAAATGAGAAATGTTTAAACTGATGTCAAAACTGCAATGTGAAAGAATAATAAAATTGAGGGATTAAAGTGCACTGTCAGCAGAATGAGCACATTCACTCCAACCGCCCGACATCAGCGGTACAACAGCACCAGCTCAACAAATGGTGGACTTTCACAGGAAGACCCCAGGTCAGAACAGGACTGGCCCAGCTCAGTCCTTGTCCAGAGCTGACCACAACTGGCCATTTTCTACCATTTCACACTGATGGCCATTGGTATTTCCCTACCAAGTAGCTCTCAGATTTGAAACTGATTCTTTTTCTCCTACATACATGTACATAGGGGTCAGTTCAGCTTTCTTTTAAACTTGTTATACAGATTTGTCAATTGATGTAGGACACAGGAGACAATGCATATGACTACTTACACTTGGCTGGCTTTGACTTTCAATCCATTTAGGATCTTTTTGTGTTTTATGTAATATCTCGTCACCAAATACACACTGGTTTTAGTGCCATGAATGCAGCTTTAAATGAATACAAACATGTGAGCATTCAGCTATGTACTGTAGACACAATCAACTTTAAGATGGAAAACCGGCAAACGTCTGCAGATGATGCCCCAGATCCAAATACGACATCAAACCAACAAGTGTCCCAAACACAAGCCAATCCAATACAATCCATGGATCATGTTTGAGATATAAACTGAGCCTGTGATTCTGTTTATGAGTAATCTGCAAAACTGCACACTCAGATACACAGAAAAACTAATGCAAGGATGCACAAGTTATCCAATATTTATCTGCAAGCTGTCACATAATGGGCTGCTTCCGCCAGTGCAGTCACTCTGGGCTGTTTAACAGTTGACAGAGCAGCTCTGCTCTCCACAACCCAGCACACTGGCGGCTCTCACAGTGGGGCTGCTGGGACAGGGACCGAGGGGTCTGTGCTCCTCTGTTGCGTCCCAAGTACAGCCACTGCGGTGGCCCAAGGCTCAGGCATTATGCATGCTGTGATCACCTCCCACACACTTATAGCACCGGGTCGTGTGTGTGACAAGAGCACTACTTTTGAAGATGGTGTGCTCTTATTTCTAAGCTTTGCACCACTTACTGACCTCACAAATGCTTCCACACATAACCATAAACAAGAATGAGGGGCCCTGGAACACAATTATTGAACTATTGTGGATTTTTGATTTCGTGTACATTTGCTTATTTAGATGATGCTTCTCTCTAAAGCAGCTTACGATAATTTATCTACAGTACTTATAATGCAGGATAACTATTATGGAAGGAACTGAGGGTTACGGCTCTTGTTTTATTGCAGGGCCACTATTACAAGAGATGGGATTTGAACCTGGGTCAGCAGAGTGCAAGGTAGAAGCACTCATTTCTAGGTTAACCCTTATGACGTGGAAGCCTCATGCACCGCTGCAACACACAATGCCTTGACTAATAACCAACAGCCATTAATCCATGGCACACACATAGGAAGTGCACATCCCTCAGATTTGGTAGTTTGGTCCAAACCTCAAAAATCCTGGATGCTGAAAAACAAAACTTGGCTTTAATTACAGTCCATGTACACAAAGAACTGCGTACCAACAGTAAACATGATGTTCTTTGGTTGTGCCAAACCTATGTTGTGTTTCTGCCCTGGCCTTTAGTTCAAAAGTAAACCATTTATTTATCTTTACTCTGGCCTACACCCACCTTCTCTTAAATTCAGTGTACTGAACGTAAATACGAAGATAATAGGCACAATTACTGCAGTAAGCATGCAAAAGGATTTAAAAGATTTCGAATTTTTAGTCATATAATTCTTTTTAGGTACGGGACAGATATCACAAAGGAGCATTTAGAAATCTGGCACTTTTAGAATTGTGAATCCATATCTTTGTCTCTTTTTTTGTAGGGGAAGCATACTGTTGGACAAAATCTCTGTGAAATGAATAAATGCAAAATATAGACGTAAACCTGCTTTCTTTGGTTTGTTGTGAGTCAAGGCATTGCTCTGTCTTCCATCACCGACATGTGCATCATGTTTATTTCTCTCTGAAACGCACCTTTCACCTTAATTCTTGCTGTGCGCAACCTTTGGAACATCTACCGCCATCAGTTACTTCAGCTCATCCATCTCCACCTAACTTTACCAGCAGTTCCTGTCCCATCGACAGGTGGCTATTTGTCCCACCATCTATTTCCCTTTATGGCAACCTCTCATTCTCACAGTGTCCCTCAGCCCCGTTTCTTATGTCTTCCTGGCCCGGATTAATAAATGACCGTAGGAGGTCAAGTTGCATGAACCTCTGAAGTATTAAAAGCCTCTGCTCTTTGCCCACACCCATTAGAACAGACAGTGCTATGCGGGTAATCATTTCTGTCATTAATTTTCCACACTTAGTTAAGGAAGTGGGGGAAAGAGAAGGTGTGTGGATGAATTGAAACTGAAGCGGGGTCAGCTAAGGTGGCTAAAGAAGGTCACGAAAAATGTGAAAATTAACGCTGTAATCATTAAGTATTTTTTGGAACTGTCTCTATATGTGCTTCTTGGAAGAGTACTAAAAAGTTAATGGTTGTGTAGCACTTAAGTTCATGATAAATGATGCGAATGTGACAGCGGGCGCAGAGCTCGGTGTCACACACTCCCGCTCCCTCCTTTCTGTCTTTTGCTCTGACTAAAGGGCATATAGTCTGGCAGAACGTGGAAGTGTGAATATCTACGGGTATGCTGGATGAGTGCTTTATGATAACATCGTCTCCAGTCACATCGGCTGTCCTCGCATTCCTCACCGCCTACATTAGCGTCAAACAGAACAGATCTGGCAACGGCAAAACCCTCTTCTGGCAAACAAGACACCGGCACATGGACAGCGATGCTGAAAAGGAAGTGACCGATGTAAATGTGGAATGATGTTCTGATTTCATTGTACAAAATAAAATCATTTTTATCTTTTTTCACTATGCAAACATTCCTTTAAAAAAGCTAAATGAGGCAGCAGGTGGCATAGTGGTTAGAGCCTTTGGACTCAAAGGACCCTGTTGTACTCACCGTGAGCAGGGTACCTACCTTCAAGTGCTCTGGTAAAAATTACCCAGCTGTACAAATGGGTGAATCATTGTAAGAAGGTGAACATTGTAACTCACTTTGGAGAACAGGATCAGCTATATGAATAAATGTAATAATAAAATGTTATGGGACAAAGCAGCACTTGCATGTTTGAGAAGTTCTCTCATCTTTTCACAGTTTTTCCTTCTTGCAAAATCCTCTCTGTGGAACAACGTCTGTGTTTTTTTTTTCCCATGTCTGTGTGTGAGCTGTATTAGCTCACCTGTACAGGCCTATCGCTCCTGCCCCCTCCTGGCTTCACGCTCAATTAGCAGCTACTGAGCATGTGCAGAGCTGGACGCGCTGGTCCTCGCCACTGTGATGGGCCCAGTGATAGCGCTGAGCTGCAGGCTCCTGGAGAGTCGCACGCGGCCTGTCTGCTGATGGGTGCGCAGATAGCAGTCACAGCTGCACGGGTGCCTTTTCATCACCAATGGAGCAGCTGCAGTCATCTACACATCACCTGGCAGGTATTCTGGGGGACGCCAGCCACCCACAGGCTACCAAACACTCCAGATCAAAAATACAGCCAGAATAGATGACGGCACTCCCAGGGTCTACTGCCTTGAACACCGGTGTGAAGTGCTAAAAGAAGGACAAATGCAAACTCAGTGTACTGTGGGGGCAGAAATCTAGATTTCTTGTCGAAAGGTTTAGGTGTTCTTGTAGAGAGGAGTTCGTAACCTTCACCTCTGTAACCTCAACGCTGAACCAGAGGTTGCAAAGTTGGCAAACAAGGCCAGAGCTGAACTGCATCTACAAAAACAAAGGGAGAAAAAATGTTCCTTCCTTGGTGTGAAACACCTCCTTCTTAAAATATATTTTCATGAATTGATGTTGCAAGCAGCAGAAAGGAAGCAGCAAATCAGGTGCATGTGCTGGATTCAGTCAGCTTTACTTTACCACAGAAAACCACAGGCAACAGCTCAAACTAAAGCTAACCCATAGCTAACTAAGTAACCGGTTTTAAACTCCTGTCTTTGGAGCAGTTAGAGATAGTATTAAATAAATTGACCACACAGCCGTGGTGTCAGCAGGGCTTCTGAAGCAGGGATGCAAAATGTCATCTCTGTGCGGTTGGTTGAGTCACCTCAGCAATGGTGTCAGCATGAGGGACTCCAAACTGCTACCAGGTGTTGAGGATTTCATGGAGACTGTGTGCAAAACTCATTATTACGCCACGGATACATTAAATACAGCATACAGTCCCGATCAATATACCCCCTGCACCAGGCTATTTTTGCCACTTGTGCTTAGAATCTGAAATTAGATGATCTTGTGCAGGATATTATAAAATGTAAAATATAAAGTTATTTGCAAATTACTCTAGAAATACAGGGTGTATCAGACTAAGAAACAGTTCTGCCTCATAGTGCATAATGTAAAGATTCTCTGAGACCTTAGATAAGAAAGCAGGAGCTTGAGAAAGAACAAACTGATTAATAGTTTATAATGTGAATACTATATGCAACCATACTGTGAAACCAATATTAAGCTTTCCAAGACATTTTCCACAAAGAAATAGATGCATTTTAATATTGTATTTTGGCTGGGTGTGGTCATTGAGTTCAATGTTATAAGATGTTGAATAAAAGGAATATGTGTGTGTCCTGCTGTGTCTGCATCTTTATTTGACACAACTGTCATGTTATATAATGTGTGAGATCATTGTGGTCCTCTTCCTCTGAGCCCTGATAGGCATCCAGATGAATTGTGCCACTTAAATCATAGTAAATACAGTGATGATACACAAACATAGTCAGACAAAGCAAGCACAAGACTCACAAGTAAACCAGTGGAAACAGCTGTTAAGACACCAGCCCTGGCACATTTTGAAGTTTCGCTTTTGAATAAATTCGTGGGCCTAACTTGACAAAACACCTTTGAAGGAAGGTGCCCACTTGACATCCCTGATCAGATGCTGCACCATCACTTCGCTATACCATGTGTGGGGTTGTAAAGATAGGTGGTTAACATTGGGTGTTTAGGACATACAAACCATCGAATAGTAGCTGGATAGGCTTGCTGTGGGTTTGACTGTGGGGTTGCTGTGATGTGTGCAGGTAAGGATGAGGTAAGATGGGTGCTTAGGATGAAGATTAGGAAATGTGATCCCCTTCAAAGTGCCAGTCTTTTCATTAGCACTTTGTGTTTGATATAAATGCATAAGAGCATACAATACAATATATTAAAATACTTACAGTATTATTTTTATTATAGCAGATTGTACAGTGTATTTATTAGTTTTTGAAATTTATTTAGTTTTCTTCTCATTTATATTTTTTTATCATGGATCAACTTTGGATAAAAATTTGTTGTAACAAAAATGTCCTGTTGTCATACGACTGACATTTATTAGGCCTAGAAGTGCAACAGTTAACTCTGCTCATAAAGGTCTAGGGATATCCTAGGAGTATTCAAGCTGTAGTCTAAAAGTTATCACAGCCAAGGTTGTATCCTCAAGGAAGCATCTGGTAAAGAGAATAAGGTCATAGCTGGGAACTGCCTTACGTGACACACAGTTTGGCTTTCTTGCAAAGGTCCCATCCTTCCGGGTCATCGTACAGGTAATAGCAAGGGAAAGTGACAGATGAATAATGCCTACTTAGAGAGACACAGAGGAGGTGACAGAACGACACATGAGGAAGCACAGTGGGCTTAGATAACAAAAACCACACTGTTTTGGGAAGCAGCAGGGAACATGCACTCCCGTATGACCTCCAGGTGTGTGTTACACAGTAAAACACTTAAGGCAGAGGAAAAAGGACACCTCTTGTATTTTATGGCAGAGTTATCCACAGACATCCTGTAAGCAGCTTACTGTGACCCACAACACACTGCGGCGCTATCTTCCTCCTTGGCAATTCTCAGCTTCGTGCCACCGCCTGCATTTTCTCTCTTCGCGCGCTTCGTAAGCGCGAGCTGAGCCGAAGAAGACACCAGGCACGGACGTCTATCAAAGCGCTCACGCGCCATACGGCCCCCAGCAGTTCCTTACCGCCGTTCGGGCCTGACCCAACCGGCCTCTCTGCTGTCCGCGATGCCATCCCTCGGGGGCAGCCCCCTTTTCCCCAAACGGCAAGACCCCCGATCTGTAATTTGTCTAATCGGCGCGTTTGAAGCCTATCTGGTGCATAAACACACAAAGGAAGTCTTTAGACCTGTAATCACGACTCCTTCGCAGGGCCGGCCTGCTTCAGCCCCAGACAACTGCAAACAATTAGGGAAATTAGTGGCTCCACCATTGCCATCAAGAGGGCTGCTTGTTTATAATTTAATCGAACAAAATGTCAAAACAGTCGAGTCTTGAGAGAAACAAGATGCGTTTATGAGATGAAATTCAAACTGCCAGCCTGCCCAAATATTAAGAGTGTTTGTTTAATAGCGTGCGACCAGCAGGGAGAGGGAGAGAAGGAGAAGCGAGGCTGGGAGGTTGAGGAAGGAAAGAAGGAAAAAAGAACGCATTTTTTCACATTTGTATTTTATTGCATTTTATTTATTTAGTCTCTCCCCTGTACTCACTCTCCCCTTGGCTGGCTCTCTCACTTTCCTCAGTGCGCAGGGAATTTCTGGGTTTGGATTTGTGCCGAGTTTTGAATTCATTATGGAGGCTTTTTGCTAACGAAATAGAAAAAAGAAAAAAAAAAAAAAACGCACTATTCATTTAACTGTCTCTGCTCCCCTCAGCAACATATAAATAAACTCAAGTGACCTCACCGAAACGCATGAGGCTAAGATTTAGAGTCAAGCAGTATAGTTCAAACATGTTAAAATCATGACACATTAACAATAGCAGGCTACATTTTCACTTTGTTCTTGCTGGTCAAAGCAGAGTAGCTGGTTAAATAAATACTGTAGATGTTGGTCCATAGACCAGTAGCTAAAGGGAATAGTGCGTATGTTTTTGCGTAAATCAAATAAAGATCAT
Organism: Heterotis niloticus; assembly: GCA_018136845.1. Lineage (NCBI taxonomy): Eukaryota > Metazoa > Chordata > Actinopteri > Osteoglossiformes > Osteoglossidae > Heterotis > Heterotis niloticus. The sequence goes on along the minus strand of CM030901.1, from coordinate 18,129,629 downwards.
ATAATCGAAACCGCAACCGTCCACTACAATATTTCTGTGGATTTCACACTGCGACTCGTATTTAAATAACCGTTTCATGTACTTTACCTTGGCGCTCGATTCAAATCTAAAGGGTACCTTTTCTCCGGTGACACATGCCATCAGAACACCGCCGACCTGCTGACAGGTGTAGCGCGGTCGTCGTGTCGGACGGCAGAGAAGCGGCGCACGTTCTTGCCAGTATGGCATGCTGACCGATTACGACAAACATGGATTTTAAGAGCATCGATCGATAATTATAATTCACAGTCCCATATAATCCACGGTTAACAGCATCAGCCCACACAAGGGAAAAAAGAGCTACACGAATGGGCTACCGCACGAAAACATACTTATAGAACAGAAGAGAGGACAGGCCTGCTGCCTCTGGGCCGCCACTCGGCAGGGTGTGCTGGCTATCAGCACTCTAATCTGATCTGCAGTATATATGTGATTATGTGTGGCACATTTATTTACATAATAATTATTACAGCCAGTCCTGCAGCGCCAGAGAGGGGGTCTGGAGACACGGGCTGAGGAGAGTGCCTCCCAAACATAGAGCACGGAGATTATTTTACTGGCACACGGATGGGAGGGGGCATTATTCTATTAGTTCTTTGGTGCAAAGTTTGAAATGAGGGGTAATTGGATTAGTTAACGTGGAGGACTAGATAGCGCACAATGAGGTTAGTGGGCAGGCAGGCAGGCTGCGGCAATTAGGCGTCCGTCCGGGGAGCGAGTTTGGAGGCGCGCCAGCGTTCACTCCTGCTCCCCCCCATTTATTCATTTATTTTTTCATTATTTCCACCAAACGAATCAAAAGGCTGCAGGAGTGTCGTGGGAGCGTTATAACTGCATCGGGACGCTGGCCGCACATCCCCGGCTTTCTGCCTCTCTTCTGCTCTAGCTCATTTGTTTCCAGCCGCTGCCACCCACTTCACCTTTTACTGTGAAATGCTCACAGCTGTCAGACAGGTTTCCCCATTTCATGTGTTGGACTGAGGATAAATTGAGTGCAAATTAAAAGAAGACAACTTTGGTATTAAATGCAAAACTACCGTCGAAAGAAAGCGGGATTCCCCCCCCCAAAAAAAAAAAAAAAAAAAAAAAAGCACTTTGAAACATTATATTTTGGAACAAAACTTTTAAATAACAAAAAATACTGCACATTTTGCTTGCTGACTTTTACCTTCTTATTTTTTATTTGATATCAATCCATCCCTCCATCCAGCATCATTAACTGCTTAATCCTGAACAGGGATGTGGTGGTCCAGAGCCTATTCCAGAATCTGTGGTCACTGGGCTGTGAAACTACCCCCGAATGGGACGCCAGTCCATCTGAGTGATTATTTCGTATTCATCACGAATTATTTATGCAGTGAATATCCTCCAAAGCCATATCAGGGTCCCAGTGGTTTGAAACCTTCGCCAGGCGGACGCACTCTCCACAGGACCTCGCTCCGTGTAATGGAAATCATATGCACGTTTATTCATTCACACACAACAGACTAAGTGCAATTTAGAGTCACCAATTCACAAGAAATACATCCGTTTGGACTGTGGAGCATTCAGAGGAAACTCGCGCAAACACAAGGAGAACATGCAGTCTCTGCATACGCTGAACCCACATCCAACTGCCCATCCCAGAATGGAGAGGCATCGACACTGCCCTCTGCACCAGCATGTAGCCCATCATGCTTTGGAAAATATATTTTGACTACTTTACTGTACTTTTCATTTTGTGGTGCCGCCACCATCAGAGTTTCAAGGCACTTTGGAGATCACCCTGCCTTCAGCACATGTTGCCAGTCCAGTGATGTACAGCAACAGTTTGTCTAACACTCCAGCTCTAAGTCAGTTAAGAGAAATTTGGAGCGGAATCCTTTCGAACATCGTACGGATATGACAGCTGGCAGTTGGCCCAGGCCAAGTGCACAGGGTATAAATCACTCCGAAAGCCTCAGATCTCCATGTGTGAAAACAGCAAGCCCTTGCTGAATGTCCTAGATACTGACTAATTTACCGTAAGGTTTATTGAAGTCATATGTGATTTTATTGGGTTAGTAGAGGCCTTTGGTGTGTTCATCCTGTTTATAACCAGGATGCAGTTTACTGGAAATGTCTGCAATTGTGTGATCTTCACCTTTTCATATTATCTTGCTCACCTATCCCCAGCTTCCCTCTCATCCTCGGCCCTCCTTTATCCATCCCTCTTTCAAATCACTGTTTCCTTCATTCAGTTGTTGTGGTCATTGCCGAGGAGAGGGAGAAAGAAGAGAGAAGGGGAGAAAAAGAAACAATTTATGTTATGCGTATTCAGGCTCCGCAGGGCTTGGTTTTGGGAGCAGCAAATGGCAGTAAATCACTGCGATCATAAACAGGCCATTACATTAACATGGGGTTCTACAGTTACACAGCACCCGGCTGGCAGAACAATCCACCTTTTGTTAATGACAGTCTATTAATCAGCTCCGGCTGCGGAAGTGATCCGAAAGGGTGGCACAGGCCTTGAAAAGTACTTTCAAGAAAATAAGTTGATCCTCTGTGATAAGCTGTGGTCGGCTAGGTCGGTGCCTGGGGACAGAAGTTATGCTCAATGACAGCAGTCAGCCAGCGGCTCACATGGACCTCAGGAGAAGCGAACCTGCAGCAGCGGCGCCCTCGCAGGGTCCGTCTATATGCAGACTGTGACGAGGGGGAAGGTGGCAGCGACAAATACATCGCGAGCAAGTGTGTGGAAAAACTTCACTTTTACGGTCGATGATAATTTTGACACCCAATGGAGCTCACAAACTGACAGGCGGAGCAGGATGTCTGCAGCTCTGCCCCACACCCACACAGAGTTAAACGTTCAGCAGTCAGGCTTCACATAGCAGAGGTTGTCCTGGAAAACATCCCTGGGGGGAAACATCGTTGTTTTTAAAATAGCTGACAATACAACCTGGGCCACTGCGTGTGATGGCTACACCACAGCTTTGTTCCCAATTCCTGAGAAGAGGTAACGCTTTGGTTGCAACACTGATTTTTTAAGTGTTATATTCTAACCCCCCCCCCCCAAAAAAAAAAAAACATTGTGAAGGTTATGGTTCAATTTTCTGATATCCAAACCAATAATAAATATGTACAGTATATATTATTTTTATCAAGATAGATGCATCTTATCTCCTTTAGAGGACCACAGCGGTTCACTTTTCTGTGTTCCCCTATCTGTCTTCACCAGCCTGTTTCATTGCTTTCTTGTTCCACACTGGCTTCCACACCAGCCTTCATTCATTTTAATTTGTCCCTCCTCTCCTTTAACATCTACTCTCCATTCCTCCTTCTCTGTGGCTCCAATTTGCCCTGTCACCTCCACTCATCCTTTCCTCTTCTTCTTCATTTGCAGCGGTGCCATCCCCGCATCCTTCTGCACATTTTCCCACTACGCTCCCTGAGTCTGCACACAGCAGAGCTTGAATCTTCACAACTGATAATTTCACTAATTTAATTAATTATAAACCAGTATGTTACTGGGAGCCTCCAGAGACAGCTTGCCCAACCCTGGCATCTGGTCCACACACTGAAGCGGGGCGGGGGGGCTGAGGAGGATGAGGGGGCAGGGGGACAAGGACACCTCTGAACTTCCTGTGTTTCTGCCACTGTGTGACTTGTCTTGCTGTCATATTCAAATTATTGCAATATCCTGAAAATATACTGTTCCGCCCTGCGAAGCATTTACCCCCGGATGCATAAAAAAAAAAAAAAAAAAAGACCTTGTGGAGCAAAACAAAATAGGTGCGTGGCATACTTGTCTTATTTATGACAATAAAAAGTGGACAAACCTGCAGAAGGTTGAACGTGAGAAAGCGATTCATACGCGTTTCGTCCAAACAGGTAACAATGACATAATTCAAAGCAATGCAGAAAGCAGGGGGAGCGCTGGATGCGGCAGGGGATGGGGAGAGGTGAGGAGGGGGCTAACAGGTGTGTCTCTCATGCTACAGTGGCTCCAAGCAGTACACACAACAGCTCACAATCAGTCGCGCTTCAACTCAACACTACGGCAACATGGGAAATAAATAAATAAAGTGTGTGGCACATGTGTCTCCGGCATTAATAGTAATTGTGTGTGTAAACTGTTCCACATCATTCTTCTCTCTCACAGCTGCCCAGTAATTACCGCAGAATGTGGCAGCTGATGGCCGCGTGTGTCCGTCTGCATGGGACTGAGTGTGTCGGAGTGCGTACGCCCACCAAAGTCTCAATTTTTGCTGCAGGACTCCAATCCGTATCCAGTTTGTGACCACCCTCCCCCTCCCAACTGTTTACTCTATTCATATATAACTGGGACATTGTAGCGTGGGCAGTGATTCATCTACTGGGATAAATAAACTAAATAATGAACAAAATACTCAAATCAGCCTTTACTGTCTGGATCTTGACGCTGTTAAAGACGAGGCACACTTCAGCTGAAGAGTTCATGCAGAAGAGTCCAAACAGATGTGTGAGGGCAGCTTTGTCCCTGTCCCCCTCTGTGTCATCTGATGGAGCGCCTTTCTTCCCCGGGGGGCAGAGCGCACTGCCACCCAAACTGGGCTGTAATTAAAGCCCCCGAGGAGCAATCGCAGGGACGATGCGTCCAAACCGCCCGGGCCGACCATACCGCGCTCTAAGAGCCACTTAGTGTGTCTCCCTGTCCCTGCCAAACAGATAAATATAGTGCCTTGATCGTGGAGGGACGCTTATAATGATCAGAGGTGCACACTGGAAGGAGAAGACAAATTCTCTGCAGATCCTGGGCATAAACCAGGACTAACAGACACTGTGTGTGTGTGGGTTGGAACAACCAGTACTCCTACAGGGATCTTTTTTAGCCAAAGCAACTGAATGTGACCTGGGGGGTTAATCCAGAATGATGTTGGTGTAACAAAGAGGATGAAGCAAGAGATGGAAGGTGGCAGTTTTCGGAGATGAGGAAGCAGTAAAATATTACATGTGAGGTGGCTCATAGCAAACATTTTGTTCCTCCCTGCCTCTCTGAAATCTCGCAGTTCTTCTGGTTTGCTAAATTTTTCTTTCTAGACCAGCACCATTGAAAGAAGCTGGCGAAAAGAGCAATTTCTTTGTTATGATTTCACTGTAACAGTAAATTACGAAGGGGTTTAAAATTTTTAGCAAAAATCCAGATCTGAGCTTGTCTCTCCATATTTGTGTCCCTCATTATAAATTGCTGGATCCCAAGTACTTTTTGGCTACATGAGATCAGTACCAGAAAAAAACTTGTACAGGAGAGAAGAGTCAATTTGCAGGGACAGCAGGTGGGATCTAACGCCACAGGTAGAACATCTGTACGCACACTGCCCCCCAGCTTTGGGAGAAGGTACTGCATCCTCACCTTCATCATCACCACTGTTGTCTTTCACACTTGGCACTGCCCCTCTGTTCTGGGCAATACTTCTCTCCTCACACCCCACAGGTTTGCCTATCTCCCAACCTGAATAAATAATTGTGACCTCTAAACGCATGCCTGCACACCCGCACAGCCTTCCTCTCTGTCTGTTTGACATCCAAGGACTGTTGGTGGGAAAGGAAGTCATCAGGGGCCATAAAGCTAGGAAGGTCAGACCATTAAGTACTTCAGGGTTAATGATGAGCAGAGTGACAAGACAGTGGTGCCAGCATTGGTACTGCTCTTTGGACTCCATACAATGCCATCAGAATAATCCCCAGCCATAAATATCTCTTGAATGCACGCGCACACACACACACACACACACACACACACACACACACACACACGGCACCAAAAGAATGTGGCCATTTACTTTTATGCATCTTACACAAAATAATTTCAAAACTTGAAAAAATAAATATAATTTCCTTTAAAGAAAAAAAAAGGTATTATCTGATCATCTTGAAATTGGGGAGAAGCAGAGAAATGTCAACGCATTTAACCGACAGTGGTGACTAAGTCTGGCTCCCCTGCTCCTCCACCTTTGTGTTTGAACAGTGTGTATTAGTGGAGATGGGCAGGTGATAAGGAAGTCAAAGACACCGATGACAGCCGCAGATAAGAGCTGCTGATTGCTGCCATCGGCAAGACTTCCCAGTGCAAAAGAGAGTGGAGAGGATAGGTACAAATACTGAGGACATGACCCCACAGGTCCTCCTTTCTGTTTGTTTGTTTGAGATTCAAGTGAAGACTAAACACGTGGGAGGAGATTCTGCCCTTAACTGGGTAAATGTAGACTGGCTTCGAAGTGGAGAGGGCTGATACAGGACTGGAACACTTGGATTTCATCACACTCTCACTGGCCCCATCCATCCTTGAGTTTGTTCCCACTGCTGAGGTTTCAGTCTGGTTCCAGAGGATAATATTCTTAGTGACAACATACAAGCACAGAATATTAGCTGTGGATTTTGCACAAGGCTGGAACAAGTATAAATCAGAGAACTTTTTATGGGCAATGCTGTAATACTTGGTCAAGTCTGAGCAAGACAGGATTGAGAGATCTGTTCATAAACTGATTTCTTTAAAATAACTCTTTCAGCCAGGCAGTTTTTTCATGATTGTTCTAGAGAGGATTAGAGTGGTAACAATTTGAATAGTCAGGCCCAAACCTTCGTATCCTCAGCGACAGCTTGCAGCTCTTCTTTGAAGGTTCCAGGCATTACCAGAACAGCTCAGAGATGTAGTTCCTCTAACATCCTCTTTGTATGCTTGTGGGTCTTCTTGCAGCAGGAGGTGCCTTTGCCATCTCCTGTCATTTCCAGAGAACAAGTAGCTCTGCAGTGACAGGACAACATGCCTTTGTGGCTCTGGTACTTTGTAGCCCTGCGATACTACCACACATTCTTAAAAGGCTGTGTCGAGGAGAGTTAATCCACGTTGATCCACAAGCAGGAGAAAATCGATGTTGTCCCTGCTGAATCTGAGAGCTAGCTGTCACATAGAGTCTCTTTGCAGGTGCCTTGGCCTGAGCTCTGTTGTTGCTGGAACACACCCTCTGGGACCCTTTCTGAAGTACAGGGACCACCACTGTAATTTACCAGTACAGTCATGACTTTCCTGGCTTCAATGCAGCCTTAAAGAGGTGTATCAGCTATACTACCCCCACTTTGTTCACCGCTTTTTCCATCTCCAGCCAAATTTGATCCACCCCTGTAGCCTAACCACTATAGTAACCTTGAAGTACTACAGAGGCTCCAGCAGCAGTGATGGGCACTGGTAGGAGGTCATTCCCCCAGCGATCTTACTAGCAGTGGTCTGCACTTCCCCATCCTTGCTTAACGCAGTCTGAGCTGAGTCACACCTTTGTGTGGTGACACATGGTTTTCAGGAAAAAACTGTCTTGCATCATAGCTTCTTCAAGCTCATTAAATTCCTGAGCATTTGCTATAAAATCTACTTCTGCTGCGGCCCTCTTGACTTGCCGATACCTCTCAGCCAGTTAATACAATCCACCCAAAAGCTTTTCCCAGGTGGTCTCGAGGGTGGGTAATGAAATCCTGGTGATAGACTGGGAAGTCTTCACCTGCTGCAGAGCAGTTCCCATACCAGACCAAGATGTAAGAGTTCAGGATGATTTCTCTGGCACATCTATAGATGCTGGTATGGAACCCCAGCTCTTTTCTGTCACCTTAGGAAGAAGAGATACTGATCTCCTTTTTTCATCAAGTGGGTTGTGTTGTGGTTCCTGGAGAGGTCCTTGCTGATTTGCACTCGAGAAACTTGAAGCTGTGCAGCAGTTCCACCGAACCACCAATGTATTGTGACGTGTGACTCAACTCTGTCTGAAGTCTATGGTCATCTCCTTTGTCTTGTTGACATTTGGAGACAGAATTCTGCCCTTACACCAGGCTAAAAGCTGTTCCACTTGTTCTTTGTAGGCTCATTCATCATTGTTGGTGATGGCGCCCACGCCTGTGGTGTCATCAATGTATTTGATGATGCGGTTTCTGTTGTATTTGGTGACACAGTCATGGTTTAAGAGGGTGTACAGCAATGGGCTGAGCACACAGCCTTGTGGTGCACCAGTGTCCAAGATGATGGCGTGGGAGGTGTTACCATGGATCCTCACAATCTGAGGCCTGTTGATCAGGAATTCCAGGATCCAGTTGCACAGATAAGTGTTCAGGCCCAAAAAAGAGAGTTGCTCTGCCACGATGGTACTTATACTGTCTATATTCTGATGGTTATCCCTTGAACCCCCGAGCACATTTCAACACATGGTACACAAACCATGTACTTGACAAATAAACTCTTTTGAACTTTGAACTTTGAACCTTTGTTCGGTGCTCTGTATCACCCTGTTGAGAAGTTTACTAAAAAACTAAATAGAATTGAACAGTAAATAGATATATGGCTGCCTTTATGAACCATTCTCATACCCTCAGACCTCTTCCCCAAGGTAGACCCTACCTGGAGAACAGGGGTCTTCATTTTACGAAGATACACAGCTCCCAGCATATGATTTTCCCTTGGTGTCACTTATTCATTTGAAAATGCAAGTTCATGTTTATTATTTGTAAATAATGTGTAAAATATAGTATTGTTTTTATAATAATGGAGAAGATTGACTCATATCCAAAGCAAAGAGGATTTCTGCAATTTTCTCCCTTTATTCAACTTTCTTTGTCATTTCAGCCTTCCGGTCCATAGTAACTGCATATTTCTAACCAGTACCATGAGTGCTTTTTATGTTGTGATCACTTAATATACAGCAGATAAAATATAAAATGCTCCTGGGATTTGAAGGAACATTGGGGGTATTTAGGAAGGAGTGCAGACGAATGCTGGGGCTGCTCGAGAACGACAGCAATATAGTGACAAGGTTAAATTTACAACAATTGCTCAGAACAAGAAAATGCACAAACAGTCAAGTTTTTTAGTTTTCGATGTATGGCCATCATTGTTCATTTTACTGAAAGCTTGTTAGTCAAGGACTTGCTGTATACCTTACCTCAGAAGCAGGTTGTCTGACATAAAGCTTGCTGGCTTACAGATTGCAGTTGGCAAGAGCTGCTTTTATTGTTGCACACCAGGGTGACAAAACACAGATCCCCTCCCCACCAACACATACACTCGCACCTGGACATCCATACTGCAGACTGTGCAAACTTTTTAATGCATATCTCTAGTTACCATCATCAAACACCTACAGTATATAGCATGACTCCCTTATTTAAGTCCCTTTTTTCCACATCAAGAGGACATCACCTGGAGCAAGAAACAGCAAAGAAAAGATTTGTCTGCTTCCACTTTCCCTCATCAACGTCCCCAACGTATGAGCTCTATAATAAAGGAAAACAAAATCTAAATTCCCGAATCCTCTTGACCAACAAACCAACTGTTACATTCATACATCTCGACAAAACTAAGATTTCTCCTTTAATGCCTTTTCTGCTTACACTTTTAAACAATTTACAGCACTGGGGGTAATACAACTGTTAACTTGTGAGTAGTTTATAAATGTGTAGGAGAGTCTGTAAGAATTTGGACAGAGACACAGTTTTTGTTGTTCTGTCCCTGCACTCCAGCACATTAGATTTGAAATGAAACAACAAAATGGAAGTTAAAGTGCAGGCTGTCAGGTTTGACTTGAGTGCATTTATATTGATATTGGGCAAGCTGGGGAGGGATTTCAGCCTTTTTTTATTCATTGCACCCTTGTTGTGGAGGACCAAATGTAACAGAACGTTTGGGTGATCGGATTTTTCTTGGCCATCTGTGTGTCACCGTATCATTTGTTTTCAGACGAAAGAGACCTGAACAGGTGTACAGATCCCATTAGCGCTTGGAGACTGTTGCAGCCTTCTTTCAACATGAGGACCAAAGAAAGTGCTAGTAAAGCGAGCCATGGTGCTGAAAAATCATAGTAAGTTCATTGGAGACGTAGCCAAAAACTTGCTGGGTCAAAGCCAACGGTTTAGCAGGCAACTAAGGAGCAAGAACACAATGGTGAGTTTAGCAATAACAAAGAACTTGGTGGACCAGAGAAGACCACTGAAGAGGATGACTGAGGAATACTAACATTCATGAAGAAAAATTTGTTTTCAGCCGCTGTGCAGATCAGGAACGTTGTGAAGGATGTAGGTATAGATGTTTAATACATAATGTGTACAAGGTTATATTTGCCTAACAGGCAGAAAAATTGCCGCATAGTGGGTTTTTAATAGAAATGTGCATCAGTCTGGAGGTACTAATAGTCTGCATGGAAAAGGAGTTATTTTTCAGTCTGTACAGATTTGTCATCTTTATAACCATGATTAAGGTCTTCTCTTAAAAAAGAAATAAATGACCCTAAATAACTATGCCAAGAGCAAAGATGAGGATGTAATGCCCTTTCCCCCTTTCAAAAGGACAAATACCCTCAGAGACCTAGCATGGCCAAGGGTCTTTCGATAAGTCTAAACCAAAATTTAGCTCACCTGCAGTTTATAGGTGAATTTTTCAATGGCGTACTTAAATTTCTAGAAAATTTTGAATGATTAATTTTTCAAGTTTTAAAGATTCTAATTTCAATTTTAATTTTGGTGTTTTCTGAAAATCTGTGACCATGCAGATGATTGCCTTTCTGTAAATTAATATATTTAAAGAAAAAATTAGAGTTCTATCATATAGCTTATGACCTCCTGGCTACCAGCGGGTGTTCGCACACACACACACACACACACACACACACACACACACACACACACACACATACACACACACACACACACATACACACACGCACACACATGCGTGCAGAGCAATTTGCTTCTGTCAGCAGCGTTTGTGGGAGCGTCCCGCTCTCCTGCTGTGGTGTCGTCTTGTGTGTTGCCAGGGTCAAGACCCTGGTCACAGTATCAGTGCCAGCTGCTGCTCCCGCGACACACACGCCAACCCATTTCAGTCCCACCCATAGACTATCAATTGTGTCTCCCACTCTGTATAGCCTTTTCCCTGCTTTGTGCTTTTTCTTTGTTTGTTTCTTTGTAAAAATATTTAGCTAGAATTATGTGTGATTGCACTGTAGGGTAGCGACACCCATTTATTACCCCAAAAGAAGGCATATATTTAGGCTTATTCTACTGCAGCTATATTTAGCAGGCATGCAGACTCGTGGCCAGTCAGTAACTGAACTTAACTGTTCAGATCTTGCACTAGGGACACATTCCTACTTGCCCATAATTCCCTGCTTTCCCCAGCCAAGAGATGCACCAACTCTTAACTGCAAGAAGAAAGAGGAAAAAAGAGGGATATGGAGCAGGGGACAGAATTCTGCTCAGGAGGCACTGACCAGGCAGAACCGAGTGGGTAAGAGTGACGGTCACACTCCTTAGGAAGAAAAGCAGTCTCACAGACATGTATCAGACAAGCCAAAGGACACTTTTTCTTTTTTAAACAAGTGGATGGGTGCAAACACTGAATTTGTTATATTATTATTATTACGTATTGATCAAGAGTAGCCTTCTTTGTGCATATGGACATATATTTAGTTTTAGCAGCTGGTGACAATGACAGCCTGGATCATTTGGGTGCAACAAAAAGTAAAAATTTGAGTTTAATGTCACCTGGAATAAAGGTGACAGAAAAGAATATGAAATTTGTACTCTGATTCTATTATCAGAGTTCCACAAAATAGCCTGATTTTGGTCCAGAAGCATTATTTGGTCTTTTGTGAGAAGCGTGTTTGCCTTCATGGTGTTCAGGCCACAATTCAACACTGGTACCCTGTTACTTCACAGCTTGAAGAAAAAAACTTCATTTGCAGGTTCTACGCAATTCAACCTGGATGTCTCTGTAGCTTCACCTCTCCAAGAACTTTTGTTTGCAAAAGCACTTGTGACCAATTATAGAATTCATCTATTGTTGTTGCAACGACAGACAAAAGGACAAAAAAATTTGGACTGAAAGATAACCACTCAGGTAGAAAAAGCACACATTTCCGATAAGCAATGGCTTGGATCTGGCAGAAAAATGTTTTAAGTCAATAGCAAAACAACAAAGATTAATTTGTTAGTCCATATCTATGTAGGTGGGGGAAAGCCCCGCATTGAATTGACTAGTTTTATTGTCATATTATTTATTTTCCGGCATGAAAGTGCAGTAGAATGCAGTTCTCTCTCAAGTGAGCCATTATTTATACAGAGAGAATAAATAAAACAAATTGAAGCAGAGGGGTTGGTGAAGGGGGGTAGACACACATTGATGGACACACACACACACACACACACACACACACACACACAAACATGCTGTGTGGCCCAGATAGCCAAAATGTGCCTGTGTTACAGGCATGTTGATTCTAGAAGCAGGGTTCAGAAGCAAGCAGCATGACAGAACAGAATATACTTCTATTTACTTGCTTTGCAGGTACCGATTCCTTAAATAATGAATGAACCCTATGAAAAAGGGTAAAAAGAAACACGAGAGAGGGAGCACGTTGGCTGGAGTCAAAGCAGATCAAAATAATGCACACAACAAACATGCACGAGGAAGGGATAAGGTCAAGCTATTTATCATTTGGACTTAAAATGCACTGCTTCCGAGGGGCATGAATTATTTGGCATCACAACACTTATTTTGCATTAGACTAACAATCCACCACTGAGGAATACTCATATTCCCTGTTTTTTTTTTTTCCCTTTTACTAATGCTTTCCGCCTAACAAATGTGGCGAATATAGGTCATATAGCGGTGTGCACATTGGCACGGACCGCGTGGGGTCTCCAGGCGGCTCTATAGGAGTCCCCGCTGCATTGGCTGGCACATAGACAGAGCGGCTGCGCGGCGCATTGCTATTAATAAAACCTCTCCAAGTTTAATATTTAATTGTGCTGATGGACTGCATCTGTGCTGCTCTGTGATGCAAACATTATTATACATACTAAGTGGCTTAATTGTAATTAGAGCTGAAAATTTAATTAAACCCAACAATAAAGGAAATTGTTGCTTTTTTCATTTTTTATTGCCTCATTTTGTTAACTCTTCGTTCCCCGTTCGCTGCCCATGCGTGTCGAACCGCTGCAATAAATACTGCTGCTCGGAGGAGGAAGTCAGGGGTGGCTGATCAGACGCACTCGGTGCCGCGTTTGAGGTCCCATAGTTTTTTTTTTTTTTTTTTTTTTTGCTTTAAGCCCTACCAGCATGAAGATACCCGCGGTTGCTCCGGCCCGTAGGCCCCAGAAAGGCTCTGGCTGGAGCCGTGCTCCACCGTTTCAACTCACAGATTGCTCACAGCACAGCAAAGCGGGTTATTATTTGTTCAGAGGACACTTTTTTTTTTTTTTTTTGCAAACCAGCTCATAGTCTTAATCCAGTGATTTACCCAGCTGGGTAATTTTTACTGTATAAGTTAAGCACAAGTAGCTTATGCAAGGTTACAGCTGTGGGCGTGGGGATTCAAATCCATGTACTTTGACTGCAAGGCATGACCATAAACACTGCTGTAACAGCTACCTACGTACTAGTGAAAACAGCCAAACTGAAGAAATCTGGTAAATTTATTTTTTATGTTATATTCTAAAACCCTACGTTTCAGTATTTCTTAAGGAATTTCAATTAATGCTGATGTGGCAAACACACAAACAAATACACACACAGACACATCCTGCAGGACTCTTCACAATCACAACCATCACACGTACGAATGCTTGTATAAGGAAGAAGAATGAGAGTCCTGCAGAAGAACAAGAACAAGAATGAGAGTCCTGATCCTAGACAGCCTTTCCTAGACAGCTTACCTAACTTACAAGCTTCACAATAAAGAACAAAACTGAAACTCCTGTGCCCATATCCTCTGCATAACTTTTAGCTGAGCTTGAAAATTTTCCAAATTTGTGTCCATGGGGGACCTGGCAGGTTTTGCTGAAGATGGAAATGTGGCACTACTCTAGGACCAACCTATCTACATCGCTGGCATGAACTACATTGGAAACATGGCAGTGCTCACTCAAGATGCAAAAAAAGAATGAAAACATTGGCACGATATTAAAAATAACTGTTAACATTCCCTGCGTCACAGACACACTGGGAGCAGACGCAGACGTAATGCAGACACGCAGACAAAGGCACACTCTCCCACGCGCTGCCTCTCAGCTGCCGGCTGCATTATTCATTGCAAGCAGGCGGAGGTGGCGCTGCTGCAGCTCGCAGATCAGCTGCAAACAGGCTGTGTTCGCTGACATGATTTTGCACTTCCAGTGCGGGCCCTGCGAGGCCGAGGGAGACGGAGACAAGGCGACAGCCTGCCAAACGCAGCCCTGCTGAGTCCTGTCTGACCGTAGTCGGCCTGACAGCCCGCGCCTCTATTGACAAATAAACTCTATGCACTTTAAAGAATAAATAAATAAGACGGCCAATCTGCTGCCCTCTCAGAAATCAGCAGTGTTTGTTCCATTTATTCTGCCATTTCACCGGCCTTTTTTCAGAACACCTTCAAGATGCCTGTCCCAAAATCACACTGTTTAACTTTATGTTTTTTCCTTTTTTCAATTTTCTTGGCAGTACCTCTTTCACTTTGTTTTACTCTCTCCTGTGTTTTTCTTAAGACCACCCACTGAACTTGACCTCCTCAAGAATTGATTTTGAGTTTCGCATCTCATAGACGAAGACAGAAACAATTACATTTTTAATCTCTATTCAAGGGAAGAGTGTGAAGAAATAGTGAAGAACATAGTGTCCAGTCTGGGCTTGGATCTGAAGTATTGACTGCACCTTTATACTACACGTGTGTTTGTGTGTGTTTGGGTGTATGTTTTGTTCAAGCTTCTCTGCCTTATTTTTTGCAATCGGTCCACTTTTCGCTAGGAAATCATGCCAGTGAGTAAAATATTTTCTTTCCCACCCAGCTGTGTCTCAGCCCTCACTGCTGCTAGTCCCTGGCAATTGCTGATGGTTCGAACCAGGGGCCAAGGTGGGACATTAAATCTAACTGCATATCTGGTACAACAATACAGTGAGGTGCACACCTTGTCCACTTGATTTATTTGCTCATTGCAGCTTACAAGCATAATATGCTGATTAAAATCCAAAGGCTCCCACACAAACATACACTGTGAACCAGCAGTTTATGAGCTCACAACTGCTGGGTCCCGGTTTTCATCACACATATTAAAAGGTGCCCAATGTACCGGGGTTGATATGCACATGGGACACACAAACAAGATAATTCATTGAGTAGGAATGGAAATGATGCGTGCGAGCGCATGCTGCTTGAATGTTGGCAGCGTTTCAGGTGCAGCTGAAAAAGTCCCCTCTGCTTTCAGATTCCCTCCAAGGCCCGACGTCGCAGGAAACGCAAAGACAAAGGGTCCAAATGAATCCCAGAGAGTTCATGTGAGAGTCGCATGTGAGAGGTTACTGCCGGCCGGCATCAAACGCTGCGGTGACGTTTGTGGGGGGGGGAGCCTTGGCGGGACAGGCCTCCCAGCACGACGGATGGGAGCATCTGTAAATAAGCAACTGCATCATTAGGCACTTACACACAAGCGCTTCCGCCTGAGCGAGCAGCGTGGGGTAAGGTGTCCCGCCAGGCGTGCACTGGGGGGCTGGTCTGCATGTTGATCTTCAGGGATCTCACTTCTTCTGCTCACAGGTGAGGGAGGATAACAGCACGGGGGCAAGAGTGGAGCGAGGAAGCCGGAAATGATGAGACACCCGCTTGCTGCCCACCAGGCAGGATTATTTCACCTCCAGTGCCCACACAATGGTCAGGGAGCGCATGCCACAGTGCGCAAACACACACACACACACACACACACACACACAAAATCCCTTGCTCTCAGATTCCTTTAGTAGCACACATTACAGCATACATTACATATCTTCATGTGATGCTCACCAACAGGGAGAGAGAGGCAGCTACTCAAGCGCAGAAAAGGTGTTCACGGTCCAGAGTGCCACCATGTTGCTGGGAGCAACGGTTATCTGCAGGGAAACCAGAGGTGTGCTATGCTCTTCAGAGATTTGAGAAAGAGCCTCCTCCCTACTGCGCACCGCCGCTTTAATCGGGCCCCAAATGCTATTCATCTTTGGTTAACATTCCTTCACAAGTTTCTTTGTTCTCATCAAATTTTTACAAACTTTTAGAAGCCATGACTGAAGTTAGACAACCATCTCACAAAGAGAATGTAGTATGTATGTCTACATAAATGTCTGTTACTGGGATATATATATATGTATGTATATGTATCTATGTATATACTGCATGTGGATGCTATGCACTGAGAAACAGAGACACACAAGGAAAGCTTGCTGAAGCATATGCATAAATGCAGAAAGACACGTGGGGGGTCTGGCACACGCGCAGGCGATGCGGAGGAGGTCCTGGCGACAGGCAGACCGGTGGAAGAGGGAGGGGAGCTAATGATGTGGTTGAGTGCTACCAGGTTGTCATTAGCTGAGCATCTGTTCTCATCACACTCCATTATGTGACTGAACAGCGGACAGCGGATGCGTCTGACGGAATGTGCCGGACTCTTAATTTAGGCACTCAAGCAATCCCATAAGATGCCCCAAGAGTACAGGCAGCTGTGAAAATCCTCAGGGCCTCTCGCGCCAAAATCGAAAGCCTTGGATTTTCTGTAACCCTGCAAACACTGTTATTCCAATTATTTATAATCCATGAACATCTATTGTCTTGTGTTTGTTCTGTAGCGCTGCAGAGGGCATCGAGGGGCCATTTATACTCGAATACCACTGAGTTCAGCCAGATGACTTTCTCATCTGGCTTTGCAGTGGATGCCGTTTTTATTCATGTCACAGTATTTGAGGTGTTTACAGGGTGTCAGATGTGGGAGCATTAATGGGAGTTAGATGGGAAATACCTGGGGTGCTCTCTGTAGCGTGTGAACACTATGAAAGATTTCCGTTCCTCGTAAGGCAAGGTAGACTGTTGCATAGCGGAACACACGAGCATCAGAGTGAGTTGAGCTATGGTCCTGTCCCACTTGCATTATTCTATATATATGTCCACCCTGATTCATTCTACTTGTACATTTATGAATCCTTCAGCCATAAACAGGCTTTTATTGGTTTTTTTTGTTCCTCCTCTAAACAACTTGGCTTTGCTAGCGACAGCTTCCTTCATAACGTCTCTTCTTAGTGGAAATATGTTGAAAATAACATCTTAAACCAGTGCCCACCAGAGTCTGCAGAAATTCTGCATCCTTTAGACTGGATTTGCATAGACATTATTGGAATTTCCTTCACTTCCCATATCAGTGACACAGCCATGGAAAGCATTTAACATGATGTTCTTTCACAAAAAAGACACTGGTTGCTGATCTGATTTTGGCTGATAACTGCGCGTGTCTGTTTGCCTGGCTTTTCCTGGCCTTTGAGGAATTACATGTGAAAAGTAAAGTTCCTAATAAGTGTGGCTTTACTAATGCGAGCGGAGAAATCGATACAGCGAAGACTCTGTTTAATGTGTTTTCTCTTCATCTAATGGCACATGACCTGACACTCTCCAGACTTTTGGCTCAGATTAAATCACTACTTCCGCCCACTCTATTAACTGTGAATGACAAAATCCAGTCCCAAGTGCAAGATTTACCATAAACCTCCCCCTTTCTATGAAAACAAAATTTAGTTTCAAGTATTATGTTTGAATTCTGCAGGCTGCAGATGCATTTATAAGGTGAATATGGTCATTAGAATTCTTTTAATATTTTTCCCAGTTGGCCCTGCACACATCAGTCCTTAAAGGATCATTTTTTAGCAACATCGCCTGTCACACCTAGGACAGGTAAAGTATTTTTTGTTTTACTTTTCCCTGTATACTGAAAAAGATTATTTCTTACTGTATCTGTTATGAAGCACCAGAAATAGAGCATGCGTCAAATTTTGAACACAGTCAAAAGTAAATGTATTTCACGTTGCAGCAGCTGTTCATTTTTCTTGCTTTGACCAGTTTATGATCTTCTTTGTCAGTAACACAAGACAGAAAACTTTAAAAATATTCATTTGAATAGTTCTTGTGAATTTTATTTGTCCATTTTTATTGGATAGTTCAAAGTTTAAACTCCCAAAGCTGTTTTTGTTTTATTACAGCTCACTATAGTTTACTGAAAAAGTCCCCTTGACTTAATAATGGACTTGGTTTATAGTTATGACGCTTGTCTCTGCAAATGCTTACGCTAGCTATAATTACCCTTTAACCCCTTGTACCAAACAAGTATCATATGATTTGTCCCAGTGTGACTTTGGAAAAAGGTGCAAGACCTCCGCGATGTAGTCCAGGTCAATGTGCTGCTGGTCCATATTGTGGACCACTGTACTAGGCACTCATTTGATCAGTAGCAAAACACTGAGGAGCGATGATCGATCATATGCATAACCAAAGGTGTGACTAACAGAGGCATGAAAGCATTTGTAAAACGTTTAGTTTACTGTAAGTGCCACAGTTTTCCACTAAAGCGACAAATGTGAACTATAACCCATAAACTCATGAACCATCATATCATCCCATCAATGGCTGTCATATGTCTTGACACCATTAAAAAAAAAAAAAAAAACGCAAGCTCATCCTTCTAGAACTTTAGCAGGAATAAATCATTTCACAGTAACAGTAAAAAGAGCTCTTTATTGGCATCATTTAAAAAAAAAAAAATTAAAAAAAATAAAATAAATACTGTGGTTGTTATAGTCTGCTGCTGCTACTTCTCAGGCCAATGCCAACTCAACTTGCTGATGTGTCATGGCTTTAATGAGAGATTGTGGATGGCCTGTGGTAATTATTCACCTCTGCCTAACCCAGGGAGCTACTGAGAAAGGGTTAGGCAAACGGCTGAGAGTCAAACCCGGTGCGTCACATTAAAACAATTAGACCCTACAAAGAGACATTACTGTAAATGAAATAATAACCATGCATGCAATTGTCTTCTAGTTTTTTGTAGTTTAATATCCCTGGTGGGGAAGCTACTTTTGCATTAATAATGCATCAGCATAAATTTGTGCCACATATTAGTTTTAATGAGTTTCTGTCTGAATTACATATTCATTCCACCACGAGCACTTATCAATACTTGCAGTGAATGACTGACCGTGATTCAAAAGGAATGGGATATCAATTCGGAGAGAGGAAATTCATTAATGACGTTAATACCAAAATTAATATTTAAGACGGCGAATTGAAAAGCGGAAAATAAATATGCTAAGTTATAAATGAATAAGTGACAAACATCGGCGATCAAATAATAATAATGAATTTTAAAAGGATGAATTCATTGCCGATAACCATTTCATATTCGTCCAAAAATATTAAACTGCTTATAAAACTTTAACGGATGCTGCTCTTAATCTCCTTAAAGACAGAAAGTGGATTTTAATAAATGACAGGCAGAGTGAGTGGCAGATTTCGCGACGTAAACAAGCGCAGATACGGCGCAGATGGATGGGGTGAGACAAGCTGAGCTCAGACAGAGCGGAGGGAGCCGTGTCACCGGCTGTTCATGTAGGAGCAGGTGAGTGGCCCTGCTGCTGATGGTTATCTTGAACAGCCCTGCCTTATCTTTAGAGATCGCTGGAGGAATTTACGAGAACTCAGTAAAGTGCAGTAATGGTCCCGGTGATCATTAAATCAGGTCTTCTTCAAAGTAACGCGGCATGCACTTTTATACTTGTTATTAGTGCCATCATTGCCCGGTATTACTGAAGGTCACTCTGAAGGTCAGAACAGGTGTTGCTTTTCAGGAGTCCTCTTCCACCACCTCATATCTAAACAAGCATTTCTCATCATACACTGCCAAAAAAAGTCACTGCCTGCATTTAACTTAGGGTTATGATCTCGGGTTGCTTCAGTTGGTCAGGTCTAGGTTCAGCAACGTCACGTGCCCAAAAAATGAGCTCAGCTGACTACCTGCATATACTGAATAAGCAGGTTTTTCCATAAATGGATTTTTTTTTCCCTGATGGCACTGGCATATTCCAAGATGACAATGCCAGGATTCATCGGGCTCAAATTGTGAAAAAAGAGTGGTTCAGGGAGCATGAGAGAGACATCATTTTCACACATGGATTGGCCATCACGGAGTCCAGACCTTAACCCCATTGAGAATATTTGGGATGTGCTGGAGAAGACTTTACGCAGCGGTCCGACTCTCCCATAAATACAAGATCTTGGGGAAAGATGAATGCAACTCTGGACGGAAATAAATGTTGTGACATTGCATACGCTTATTGAAACGATGCTACGGCAAATACGTTCCGTAATCGAAGTTAAAGGCGGTCCAACAAAGTATTACAGTGTGTAACTTTTTTTTTTTTTTTGGCTGCCCACTGTATTTCCCTGTTATTCCTCCACTTTTATGTAATGTCTGCAGGGAAAAAATGACACTAACTACTATGTGCCCAAACTATTAAAGGTCTTTGTAAAGCTGAAAGGCTATGAGCCTTCTAGATAAAAAGAGGGTCACAAACACAGCCCTGTGTGTGTTCTGCAGTCTAAAAACAGTGTCATGTGAAATATTCAGGGTCTTGCATTCTTCTTTGAATGTCTGCAAGGCTAAAACTGGGAAATGTGTACAAATCTGCCGCTGGTCAGAAGCCACACCCTTGTGGCAACGTTATGTTTCTTATGGTCACCCTCAAGGTCCCTAATGATGATGGGTGAAGGGAGGGGACCGGAGGAAGGTTTATTTTTATGTGATCTGAATAAGAAGTCCATCAGCCATTGGAACTGTGCTTCTCAGAAATAATAACATCTGTGGTTTCCCTACATAAAAAGTGCTTTTGTTTCCTGCCCTTTGTTTTTGTGCTCTGACTTCCAACTACCCCGCCATCATCCATTAATGCGAGACAGTCGCCTCCGAAGGGAGGTACAGCAGGAGTGGTGCTCTGCTCCCCAGCAGGATTCAAAATATTGGTGTAAAAGTGCTCTGTAATAGCAGTGTCCAGCACACAGCAAGCATAGTTTCCCCATCTCTCCACTCTTGTCGCTTTGTCCGTTATTTAAAACGCCAATTCCTTCCATCTGCTGCATGCTGAGAGGGGTAGCAGCATCTTACTGCAAGTCTTTCCTTCTGAGGCCCTGCTGCTGCTGTAGAGGAGGTTGCTGGGGAATCCCCAATACCCTGTACTACTAGCGCTGTGGACTGTCCACCATGACTGTGTGTCCTGCAAACTTTGCATCAGTGAAAGGTTGTGAATTCACATGAGAAAATTCCTCATACACTGGCAGCCGCCGCGAGAAGTTGAGATGAACTCAGCATTATTCCCCACAAGCCCTTTTCATCAGATCGCTGGAGACACTTTGTGAGTCTCCATGGGGAGCAGGAAGACCTCAGTGGACAGAGCCAAACTCCTCATGGTGCTGGATGTTTCTGACTAATGGCAAGAGCAGACAGCTACTCCGCTGGATCCAATGCCGCTGATTCCAGCCAGAAGAGCAGAGTCCACTACTTTGCCATGGCCCAGACCCCAGAGGCCTTGTGCGGGCAACCGGGCTCCGCTGCAGACAAGCTCTGAGCACTGGCCAGCCAGCGAACCACAACACCACGACACCACGAGAAGTTTGCCAGCAGCAGCCACACCCCACAATCCTGGTCAGCATAGATGGTGAACGGCTTCTGGTCTCTGTCACCATGCTGTGGCCCAAGAGGTAAACAAGAGGGCAAGAGGTAAAACCTGAAGCTTTCTCGTCTGATCTCTGCAGTGGAGGTGAGTCCAGTTACTGCAGCACATGCACCTCTTAGGCAGTAAATTCCTCATGTGCCATTGTTTGTCTGAGCAAGCAGGGCTTTGGGACACTGCAAGGGCCCAGGACCCGTTCTTAATGGTGCGGAACTGCAAAAGCTCAGCAGGATCACGGAGGAGAACCCCCTGGTTGGAGGTTTCGTCTGGCTGTTGACACACTCATGAGAAAAGAGGAGTGTGGTCCCCTCATCAGAGTTGTCCATCAGCTGGCTCCATCAGAGTGGGGTACTGGGCAATGAGCACACAGTATTTTTAAAACTCTGAACATCTACTTGTTCAGAGTCAAAGTGAATCTGAGCCATGTGCAACAAGACAATCACCCCTCTCTCTCTCTCTCTCTCTCTCTCTCTCTCTCTCTCTCTCTCACACACACACACACACACACACACACAGACACACACCCATGGGACACATTTTTAACACACTCACTGGGTTGTGAAGCCAAGCCCAAAGGCCTCCTATACTTAGTGAGGTAATTGCTGGTGCTATTTTATATGGATGTATTTTTCATTTGTCTATAATTTGGGTGTCATTGGTCCTCAGTGTCTGTAGAAGGGCTGCCAAAGTCAGAAGAAACAACAAAGTAGTAACAGTGTTTGCCAATGATACAAGGAGGTCGTCTGCAGCGATAAGTAAGGTTGTTTTACATGGCATTCTTGCCTTTTCCCTTTGTGGCCTATAAACTATACCCAGAAGGTAACTTTTAAAGTGAAAAAGTGTCAATGACAGATTAACCACCGTCTAGATCATATCTCGCATGGCAAGTTGTTTGGAGCTCAACACAAGGTTCTTCACAAAAAACGTCACTCCCCGCTCTCAGTTTGCCTGGGCTATAGAACCCTTACATCACCACCACCATGGTATTCTGCAACACACTACTGTAGACCATGGTAAACCCTGGTACTCCGCACAGACCTTATAATTTGTGAAGTTGTGTCAGCTGAGTTTCATTTGGCCAGAACTTTATGATGATAATTAGTGGCAGTTCTGCTCGGGTCCATATATCTGGAAGGCCTGAGGTGACAGATGACACAAATGACGGCAACACAGTGCATGTGCATCAGTGTGCGAAGGTGCTTATATGTTTGTGTGTGAGTTGCATTAGCTTTGACCCCACTGACTTTTTTTTTTTTTTTTTTTTTTTTTTAATTTTAAGATATTTAAGCGCAATCTCAGTTGAAGCAACCACTGTTGGCTCATTCCAGGTGTGTTTAGCCATTGTGTGTAACACAGCCACAGCTCAGACCTCTGCAGAGAACTGTGTTTAGTCTGGGGGGGTCCAAAGCTTGATTCCACTGTGTTGCTTGTCCCATGAGTACCTCACCAGGGTACATGTGGTGGAGCCTATGCAGGTTCTGCCTGGAGACACGGTTCACATCTCACAGGCTGTAAACAGCACTGCTGACAGACCATTCACAGCACCTCACTCCTCTTCTCTCCTTGGTGCTCTGCCTGTGCATGGAGTCCTGAGGCAAACAAGCATCATGTCCCACAATACACTGTGCTCATAGGACAGGGGGGTGTGACATGGGGACACATCAAGGGGTTTTAATTGGAGACTTGTGGCCCAGATTGTTCTGTGGTAGATCAGATGAGCCAGAGATGAGGACAGCAAAGGGCTGCATTCATCCACGCCGCTACGGTTCTGGCTTTTCACCAGGCTTCTACTGCCCTCTGTTGGGAAGTGTTGACATCCTCATCCAGCCAGTAATGATCCACTGAAGAGTGGCTCACAACCAAGAGTTTTTGTTAAAAAAAAAAAAAAAAAGCAGTTTATAACTTCTACACCAAGAAGACATTTAAAGTGGTGTTCCGAGCATGTTTATAGACACAGCAATGAGAAAACTTGTCCACACAGCCCATTGAGTTCATAACACCTCAGCTGTCTCATGGCATGCAAGAATGGGTCCAGCACAGGGAACAGGAAGGGAAGCATGGATACTGGATACTAGAACTGAGCCGCTTACACTTGAGGCCACAAGTTCAGGGCAGTGGTTAGGACAGCAGGGTGGGCCTTCACATCCCACGCAGAGGTGCTCTCACCCAGCTCACGTATGACATTAATGAGACAAGGACAAATTCCAACAAAAACACAAAGCCACTTTGTGGGCACATCCAAATGTAGAACATGGAAGCTCTAATTTAATCCTGGTCGCCTGTTTTTCACATTGTGTGAAACTTAGCGTTTTGTGTTTGCATTCGTACAGCTGGCTTGCCTGTGTCTGACAGATGAATAAAGCACCCCCTCACACATTATTTTTAAATAATTTAGCTTTTTTCCAAAGCATCTTGCAAAATTAAGCAATTTGCAGTGATTTATCCCTTATAAATGGACCTGAGCAGACATTAGAAAGCATCCAAAAATTTGTAAAATAGCAGCATTTCAGTCCCATTAAAGTGAATGTGTTTAAACGGGACACAAAACCTGGCTCTTAGCGAGAGTGCAGCGGTTTGTGAAACAGCGCAGAATGTAGAAAAAGAACAATATCCTGGAATTAGTTGTATTTAACAGCAAAAATGTCTTTGCTTATCCGCAAGTGTGGTTCTGTTGACGATAAAGCTAATTTCTTCAGCAACAATTCACTAACAGCATCGCCACAGTATTTTGTATCGTGTTTGTATCATGTTTGCATGTATGAAGACAGAAGCTGTTGTCTAGATCCATTCATACCTGGAGCAGCCCTGACAATAAACACTTTTTAAAATGAGATAAAAACATACTTTTTCACCTCTTTCACACTGGTGTACAGAAAAAGTCCGATGACCCCCCAGGATGTGTCTCAGAGAGAAAGTGACTGGTGTGGAGGAACCCCGGGGCAGGGAAGCTCATTCTGTAAGTCACTGTGTTCTGCCTCTGCATCTGAGCGCGAGAAACACACATAATCAAACTGTCCATGTACCCAAAACAGTCGAAACAGCCCTCTCTGGTGGGGCTATGAGCTTGAGCACAAGGTGGTGTGATGTGAAAAGCAGCCTTATCTGATCCCCCATCTACGCCCCCTGGTTTGTGCGATCAGGTCGCTGTAGGGAGCAGACAGATTGATGCAAAGAATGCGTGACACAGGGCCAGGCAGGCTGACCAGGGTTTGGGTCAGGTTTCCCACACTACCAACATACCAGAGGGGGCATTACGGCCTAACCGCTGCTGTGTGTGAGAGAGCGGTGGTAAGAGCAGGGTGAGTACGGCTCAATGTGTGTGGGTCTGCTTATGTCTCTTTGTATAACTCTGTCCATCATCTTGGCTTCTTCTTGTTGAACTTGCTTCCCTCCATTACAGCCCCTGTGTGTAGCCTGTTAGCCTCTCTCTGCGCCTGTGGGTGTATCTCACAGCCACCTTCATTCTGGTTCTCTATGTCTTACTTAATGGGTCTGTGTGTTTTTGTCTTCCAGAGCAAGCAGGAGAGGTTGGGCGTCCGGTGGCTCATGCGAGCGGCTGCATACGCCTTGGTTGTGCGCCTCTGCACGCCTGTGTGTGCTTCGATGGGGCACAACGTGCCGAAAAAGGGACAAAAGGTAAAAGACCATCAAAAGAGAAACAACACAGTCTGTTAAAAAATAAATAGGATCCTAGAGGGAAGGATGAAGAGAGTCAGGGAGCTAGTGCTGGGTGGGAGGGGAGACATGCAATGGGAGGTTGAAGTGAGCGAGGCACAAAAACACATGTTATTTATTTCCTCAGTAAACAGAGAAAAAGGCAGACATAATCAATAGGAAACTCAAGATTGTAAATAGGCCCTTTAATAGCCTAAACACTCGGCACTATAGTTACACAGGCACATCAGCAGCGGTTAGACTTCACAGTGAAGCCCGGCTGGGCGGCCAGCTCTTATTTACCAATAAAAGGGCCATGATGATAAGATAAACATGCAGGAGACATGGCTGGGGGGCCAAGGGGGGGGGGGTCACAGGGGGTGGGTGCCTGTGGGTTCAGCTTTCATCTTTTATTTAATGTACGAATATAAGGAGACGCCACGGCGCACGAGTTGGTGTCAAGGACCATCAGAGTGATGCAGAATAACATTACACCCTGCTGAAGAGGGAGGGAGATGCCATGTCGCAGCCAAAGCACCGCAGCCTCGACCACCCCTTCTCCAAAGCGAAAAGGCTCTGCAGGCCTTCTTAAAAGAATGAAAAAATGAATCTAACATCTGAGCTATGTAATACCGTATATTTTGGTGCACGTATCTGTCGGAGCTAAAGATCTTACATAGCACACATGTAGATACACATGCACACATGTAGGCATGAGAGCTACAAGTGGTGCATGGCTACACTAGAGGAAATTTACTGTACGTAGTACATTTGGGGCACTGACATCAACCAGCGAGATAAAGGACTGAATAACAATACCAACAAAGCTGTGAATGACTGTGGAAAATGACCACAGTGGCTGGAGCTGCACCTTGTGCTCAAAGGACCCAGCTTTAATTCCCACCCGCTGCAGCAGTACCCATCAAGTACATACTTACCCTAAATCATATCGCTAAAAATTACTCAGCTGTATAAACTGGTAAATCAATGTAAGTAGATCAACGCTGCAAGTTCATTAAAATATATGAAATATATAAAAATACATGACAAACATTGGATGCAGTCCTTATAATATAAGGCATACAGTAGATTTATCCATCCCTGCAGGGAAGTTCACCAGTACAGTGATTTAAACACAACACACATAACAGAAGACACATATCAAAGGGTGGAAATAAGTAAATTACCAGTGCATGACAAAATAAATGTAACGGAAGACGATTAGCAGTTGCAGTAAAGGGAGGGAAATCGGTTAGCAACCCAGAGGTCACAAATCTCCTTCAGTGTAGAAACAATTTTGTGTATAATCGTGCACATTTCCTATGTTTGTCGTGAGTATAAACTGACACCTTACTTAGCAGTAGCATTAACCGTGGTTAACGCACTCATTGTGAGCCCTGCAAGTGCATCGCTCGCTTTAGCACAGGCACATTGGGCACGGGGGGGGGGGGGGGGGGAATGATCTGGGAGAAGGAGTGAGGCTGGAGCACCGTTGCCATCAGCCTGCTGCTCCTTTCTAAGCGTACATTCTCTGGAATTGTTTCTCAAAACCATTAATTGCCAGTATTGTGCTTTATGTGTTGTTTTTCCTCTCCTAAGGAATGCCTGATCCAGAAAAAAAGCCGCCACATTTTGAAGGAGAAAAATTACAGTTAAAAAAAAAAAATTACAGGGGCCCATCTAAGCAGTGTTTAACAGTAAACCACACAGACAACCTTTGTCTCCTACATCTGTCTGGACGGCCATGTGTCTTCCCACGTATCCCAGCGTGCTGCCCTGACTTCCCCCACCTGCACCTGTACCGCTGTGCCCTCTTTCGGTGTGAATGCAAAGCTCTGCAGTTGCTCCAGCTCTATCGCCCGGCTGCATCTTCAGCTTTTATCGACTCCGCCACACCTCAAGTCAGCGTGCCCACTGCTTGACCAGTTTCAGCTTATAATTAAAAATAATAATAATAATAATAATATCCCTGGATGGGTACTGACACCTGGTGTCAGGATTGTGCAACTGCATGAGGATCAAAGGGGATTTCAAGACTGGGCGCCTCAGACCCCTGTTAAGCAAATGTACAAATTCTACATCTTTCATGAACCAGGGTAGTCAGAAAGGTCAGTGTCTGCATGACTGACCTCCATGGAAAGGTGATCTTTCCTTGGGTAGCAGCTGCTAACAACCTGCTAGAACATGGCATCACCTGACTGCAATGTGGTTTGTACAGTGGAAGCCTATGTCAGTCTCGGAGTGGCTTATGGTGGCTTTCAGGGGCAAACTCCAGATGCTGCCTCTGCAATGGGGAGTGCGGGGTGCAGGAGAAGCCGTGGCCACCAGTGTTTACCAGGTCTACAGCAAGGGGTAATAAAACCCTGCCATTTTCACAGCCCACTGCCAAATGTGTGTGTGAGTGAACCTGGCAGTGGCACCCAGTCACTCTGTAGCTTGGAAATAAAACATTCACACACACACACACCACCGTGCTAGCTGTGCACCCAGAACTTTATAAACACTTTATAAACACCACAGCCCACACAAATGCATGCATAGCTCACTGGCACACATCAGGGATTTAGTAGACACAGAACCACACACACACACACACACACACACACACACACACATACTCTGACAAGCATGAACACAGATGCAAACAACCAGTCCCAAAGACACACAAACATATGGGCACAGCCTCACACCGGTGCTCAGACAAAGAGCTCACTCTGTTATTTTGCCCTCTGCTGTAAATACATTTCAGGGTCATTAAATTTGCACTCAAGGGACAGAAGTACAAGCATTAAACACACTTTTCTGGGTCTGTCAGCACATTTATTAGGACTGGACTTCAGCTGGTGTGTCAACGAGTGCGTGGCTGAGAATGCGTACCTGCATGCTGTTTAGGTATGTGGTGTGTGTAGGTGTCCGTGTGTCCGTGTCGGTGTTGCCCATCTACGGAGGAGCATCAGGATGGATTTCCATCGCCTGAATCGTGAATCCCTTCGCGCTGCATGCTCATCGTTTTGGGTTTCTGACATTTTCCTCCCGATAGCACTTATTGAAAATCTACTGATTCCCCAGATATCACAGTGGTGGTGCAGCAGGGAAAAACGCAGCGCAATGAAAGTAGCTCAGATCTCAGCTTTTAGAGATGTATAATTAAAGCACCGCTTAGTACTTTTCTGTGTCAATCAGTCTCTCAGTGTCCATCTACCCATCTATTTCCACCCTCCTGTCCCTGTGTTTAAGCCTCTTATCTCTTTCTTAGGGCTGAAAGGGGGATGCAGAGGCTATAGGGACTGATGAGGAGAAATGGAGACGCGGGGAATCGTGGGGTGAAACTCAAGCTGTGCAATCCAGCGCAGCAGGGGACGCAAATGCCCGAGTCGGTCCCAGCGTGCGGTCATGTGTGTCGGTATCTGTGCTTCTCATTGCTCCGCGTGTGCAAATCTTTTTGAGAGTGCAGTGGTTCTGACTGTGACCGTTGTAAGCGGGCAGGCGGGAAAACATGCAACGGGTGGCAGAAGTTATCAGCAGCGCCATGCTCCTGCGATTCCCGTGTCCGTTTCCTGGCATCGACTGAATTCCGAGCGAACGTTTCTTACCGATTCCACAAAGACAGCTCGAGGCCTCCGCTCTCCCTGCCCCTGGGCCGTAATGACACAGATACTCCTTGGGCTTCATGAGCTCTGATGTTCACATCTTCGTGGTCTACAGGCTATAATACAGCAAACCGCTTGAACAGACACGGAATGACCTGAGCAGACACAGCAAGAGTTCTTAGGAATGCTTGCACCCTGCAATCAGGCTCCCTGGGAGCAGAAATAGCCAGTGGGTGAGATGCGGTATCCCAGCTTGACAATGGGTGCACTAGTGGAACGTGCTGTAGTAAACATCCGGCAGACTGAGTGGCTCATTAAATCCTTGCCACAAGCAATGTGCGGCGGGACTTCTGCGACAAAAAGGCTGCCAGCGAGCAGCAATGTTGCGGACGACTTGTCATTAACTTAAAGGCCGCTCCGAACGCAGCATCCTCTTGACGTCGGACACCGATGGCACGAGTGGGGCCGAACTTGGAGTTAACGTTAGGTAGAGTCAGGATCTCGGACCCGCTGCGGCCGCTTTAGCGCACGATGCAGAACCTCCGGCAGATCCCAGAATAGAGATCTGCGCAGTGGTTCCAGTGCAGCGAAGTAAGAAGAACACAGGCACAGGCAACTCCCCCCTTACCCAAATGGCCCTCAGTTAAAACCTCCATTGTGAGAAGTCTACAGGCAGTCTCCTGCTTGCGAAGTCTCGAAATGAACACCGGTTTTTGCTCGTAAGTGCCCGCTAACTTCTAGCGATTATACTGAACCAAAGAAAAGTTACACTGGAACGCAGAGGATTGTGAAAAGCAGAATGTTTACAGAATGTCTTCCTTAACCCTCACACATTTATGCCAGTTTAGTGACTAAATTCATTATTTGCGACAGTGAACTGTATGGATCAAAAAGGGGTTAAAAAAATAGATGTTCAGCAGTGTTTCTGCTGTTGTGCTGGAATGAAAAGCTGTGATTCATTGAATAACCAGGTTCTGAAGGGGAACAGAGGATTGCTCTCTTGCCATAAAAATAACCATATTTCTGCCATGTGCATATAGAGGTAGTGCAGTTATATTTGGGCCTTCACATAGTCCAGATGCCCTACTGTCGGGAGCTGAAATGAATTACTGTTTGTATTAGAGTCCTGGTTTAATGAATTAGCCGGGTGCCTCGCTGTGTCAAAGGGAACTCATACAGAACAGACGTCCCCGTCCACCGGTCCCCGCAGACAGTGGGACACCGTGATTGCTTCCTCCGGGATGGGGCATTGGGCCTCTGAGGACTCCACGCAATCTGAGGAGGACGTCTGGCCCCGGCCTGCGGGAGTTTGCTCCTGCTTCGCCAGGACCCCTGGACAAGGAGGCCCTCACTTTGTGCCTGGCACATTATTCAGGAATTGGCACTTGTTTAAACAAATAGCATAATATGTTTACATCCACTGGGCCTGTTCAAAACTCCAGAGAGTCAAATGGCAGACTCTGTTCTTTGCTTTCATTTTCTTATTTTCCTTTCCCTTTTTCACGCTACATTTCCCTGTTTCTCTCCCAAACACTCTAGCATACAGTACTTTTTTTGAGGAGAAATATCACTTAAATCCACGGACACGTAGCTGCCCTGTGAAAAAGAACAAGCTCAATTAACTTTATCTAAAACATGGTATTACACTGAAAAATGTCTTATTTTGTCTGCCACTGTAGTATAACTGTGTTTTCAGGTTGCCCAGTTACCTATAGGTTATGCGATGGAAATAATTTTTTGCTAAACTTATGGCTGCGTTGTACATCCGGACATAGAATTATGCAGTGTGCCTGAATGATTCATATGGAGTGAAGTGTAGTTTATGGTGTTCTTTGTTGACACAGTAAGCTGAGCGAAACCAGAGCCATTGAGAGCCATGATGGAGTGCTGTTGTGAGTTGCTGCTCTGCTACACACTGCAGTGTACAGTCCCACACAGGGCAGTGAGAGTGTGTGTGTGTGTGTGTGTGTGTGTGTGCGCGCTGGCATGCTGCAAACACACACTGTCACTCAGGATGAGCAGGGACACCAGCTGGGGACCAGCACTTTACCACGCTGCCTCAGGACACACATCGCTGGCAGATGGAAGCAGAGTGGAGCGACACTGATCAGATGGAACAGGCAGCAAAGAGGGAACGACACAAAGTGGGACAGGGGCACAGAGACAGAGACAGAAGAAAAACTGGGTGAGGAGAATCCCAAAGTTCACCATTTTGCGCATTGCCATCTTACAATGATTTGACAGGTGATGCCACAAAACCAGGTCTTCATACTCATTACTTTGAGGACCAGACTATATTTCATAAATATGCTCACCTGTACATATGCAGACACTTTTGCTAGTGCTGGTTGGGTTTAGCACTTTTATCCAAAGTCATGCAGAGGGGCCGGTTCTGGATGTGGGCCACTGCTCAGCACTACGTACCACTGCCGCTCTTACCTTCTGCCCTTTGGAGAACTGCAACTTTTTCTTACAATCTGGCAATTCTTCCAAACCCCCTGTGGTCTTCTCTTCATGCATCTGACCAGATTCTCTCCGTAAACAGTAGCTGAAGTTCATGACTTTTATTCATACCAGTCCCCATAGCTACATTTCATTACCCAAGGTGCAATGCATCAGCAATTCAGTTCGCATGCAGCCTCCCTGTTGTTTAAAGTTTAACGAAACATAGAAATATATGTTTTGAGCATGATAGATATCTCCTAGTATCTTTTATTTAGTTCAGAAATTCTAAATTTACTTGCTCTACAAATACAGACCAATACACAGCCAACACACCAGCAAAGGACACTCTGGAATTTGTTCATTTCCGCTTCGAGTGCTGAGCAGGACCACCCCTTGGAACCCGAGTTCCAGCCCTAAAGTTTACTGTGTCCTCATCTACAAAGCTAGCTGCGATCCTGAAGCTGGACTTTGATTTGTTTATTAGGTAAACCCAACTAGTGTTGACTGGATGATCATTACTACATGTGAAACGGCCAGAAGTGCTATTGTATTGAGAGCCGGGAAAGCGTAGAGCTCCCGAAAAGACGAACAACAGCAGAGATGCTGAAGAGTACCTGCAGGTAGTTACTGTTCAGAATTATACCTGACAACTTCTTAAACCACACAGTTCCACACCAGCGTAGCTCCTTGAGTCCTCTGCAAGCCTTCCACTGTGAACCGAAAAAGACAGATCCAAGCAAAGATCTCTGTGCTCACCATCTGTCTGGCTGCAAAAAGGAACTTGAGATAGATAATGCACTTTCTGAAGGATGTTCTTAACATGAGGTCTTTTCTCAGCTCTTACTCCTCTCCATATCCAGCACACATTGTCAGAGAAGCTCCGACCATCACGCAGCACTCGAACCCCTCTAAGCTCAGTGCTTAAAGGAACCGTCTATTCAGAGGGCCAAATTGGTAAGAAATCTGCACAGTCGCAGCCCCCCGTGTCTAAGCCACACTTGCACACTGGCACCCACCAAAGCCACAGATTATTACAGCTTCTTCACAGCAGACAGAGGAAAATAAGCCTTTTCTCTTTGTTTCATTTTACCTCTCTTTTCCCTTGCCTACTTTCCTTATAAGCCATTTTGCATTCTTCTCTCTAAGACTCCAACAGGGATCTTTAGGCTTGAAGAGCCAAGAGCCCAGAATCCCCTGCCTAAAGCGGCTTTGTGTGTGGGAGAGATGGGCAGGATGTAGAATTGCTGTAATTACCCAGCGATACCTGTTCATTTAGCACACAGTTGGACCCCGTTTGCCACTTTTAGGCACCAATTAACTGGCACCGGCTATTAACAACAAGTTACTGCTGCTGCCCGGCTCCGTGCTGATGAGATGGGCAAAAAGACAGAGCGGCGTGGGGGTTGGGGTTGGGATTGGGGATTGGGGGGGGTGCGGTGATGACAGACAAACAAGACAGAAGGGGAAAAAATAGCTGCCGAGACCGTCGCGCGCTAATTTCTCCAGCCTTTAAATTATGAGCGGGACGTGGCGTAAGAGGAGGCAGCAGGTGGGATGGGAGGAGGAAGAAGAATGAAAAGTAGGGAAGCGGCACAGTTTCACTGTGGGGGGGGCGGGAAGGCCATCAGGAGAGCAGGACGGAAGCAGAAGGTCGGAGACGGAGGCGAGACGGAGGAGAGCGGGGTACCGAAGAAAGGAGAAAGAACAGGCGCGGGGCAAAGAGCAGAGGAGGGTGGCTTAGATGAAGTGAGAGTAAAATAAGGAGTGCTAAGGGATGAATGAGAGTGATTATGATACCATGGTGCGCGGTGTGGTGTCTGATTGCCGCCGTACTCTTTAATCGCTGGGGGGTGGACCGTCTCCGTTCGCCACATACGTGTCCCGCGTCTGACAGACAATTACGTTTTCGAGGCTAACACTTATATGTCTTTATGCAGATCACGCGTGAAAGGGATATATGAGAAAAGTGAGCAACTACCTATGATTTTTTTTAACATCAAGGTGAGATAACTGTCTCTTTTTTTTTTGGCGGGGGGAGGCAGGGTCCCAGGTCACACGGTGAGCTGCTTCTTTTATTAAGCTGCTTTTCATGACAGCATACCGACCCCTTCTTGGGATGCGCTTTTAAATGAAGGGCTCTGAAATGAACTGGTCTGGTAGTAGAGATGCAGTGAGGGAAAGCAACAATTGTGGGGGGGGGGGAAACGGAAAAGAACAAACAAACTGTGCGTTAGATGCGAACGTAAAGACGCCATAGGTAACAGTGCAAGAAAACACAATACTGATTTGAGGCTAAAGAAATTACTGAAAATGCAGGTTTAGCTTTGCAAGTGGGCAAGAGAGGAGCGCTTATAAAATACATATTTAAAAACTCGCTTGCGCTGATGGAGTTCATTGACACGTAAATAAAAAAAAAAAAAAAAAAAAAAAAAGCAGCAAAAACAAGGAAGCACCTTATTAAGGCGAGGCGGCCAAGGAGAGGAAGAGGAGCGACTATGAAAGTCAGGCAGGCCATAAGATGAAGAAAACAGAATTGTTCTGCCAGTAAAAGTTTTCATCAGTGAAACTTTGCAATCATGGCCTCACAGTCCGCCGTGCGATGTTAATACATTACAGATAATGGCGGCCGTAATTTGTCGCTTCTTGCTCAGGGAAACACATGGCGCTATTGTTGGCATCCCTTTGTTGTGGTTAAAAGAGGGAAAAATAAGATGCAATTTACAGACTTTTAAGAGTGATCTTCCGTCAATCGTAGAGAAATTACTGTTCTGGGAAGCCTATAATTAAATCCAAAGTGCTTCTTAAAGGCACACGGCAAACTAAAATTAACTGGGCTTTATTAATGTTATATACGGCAGCTCTAAGCTCTCAGCTACCTGCGAGGATAAACGCTGCTTTCCAGACTGCGTCGCCGACTGCCCGCGAAAGACACAGTCGTCTAAAGAGAGGCGTAAAAACGACTTGGCTGGTTATGGTTTGCTGTAGGCCAGAATGAACGTAAGGCCGTTATCACTGCTGTTTAACCTGTCCTGGTCGCCGCGCTGTAAGGCTTTTGAAAAGAGGGTGTCGTCGGAGATGAATGCAGGCAGACTGCAGCGCTCTCCGCTGGTCGTGACCCGCGATGTGTAATGGGTCTCTATTGAAGCCTATGTAGCGAGGCGGCCCACGGGGCAGCAGCTCGCTTCCCTCACCTAGGAAGCTGTGCAGGAAGGGCAGACAGGCGTGAGCTGATGCGGAGCAGCAGCCAGATGTTCCACTGCATTAGGAGCTGCCTGCTTGTCATGTCGCACCCTTGGTTACCACAATCTCCAGTCCCATCCATCTGCTCCTAACCCCCCTGGAGATTCCCTGTCACAGCAGGATGGGGGGTCAGAGGCGCAGCGAAATTTGGCCCTCGTGCCATCATTCAAACTCTAATGGACTCAGGGTTGTAAGTTCCACGTTATTTTAGCATTGTAAGCAGCACCTTTGTATTAATTTGCTGTGTTTGTTCTCATCCGTAATCCTGTTCCCTATTATTTTGATGTAAATCATGCAGTTTACTGCTGACAAATAAAACAAATCTCTAGAGCCTGCCCTTCCCTCCTCAGGACACGATGCTGTTTTTTTTAGCCAAATATGACAAAAAACGTGATGGAAACTGTGCGATTATTTTCTTTGAAAAATGGTGTTTGGTAAAATTTGGATTAATTAACGGTTTTAATTTCCTAAAAGTCTCCTTTGGAATGCTTCAAATGAACAACAATATTTAAATCTTGAATGAGGTAAAAGGTAAAAGAAACAAAAAAATATATATATTATTTTATATTGAAAATGTGCAGATTTTAACTTTATAAATCGTGGCAAGTGGAGAATAAGTGAGACTCTTACTGTATGTGGGAAACTGACCAACAATATACAGTATATATTTTTTAGGCTTAATGCAGCAACACAGGAAAGCTTTAATAATTATTACTATTATAATAGTAAAGTACTATAGTATGGTTTCTGTTTTGGCAAACATAATAATAATTGTAACTATGTTAAGTATAATATAAAATACTTTTTATAATTTTTACATTTATACATCTATATCATTTAAAACTATATACAATTTCCACACGGTTCTATACTACTTCAAATTTTCACCCGAAAAAACATATAATTTGCAACCTCGTCCTGCGCCCCGTAATGTCATTGAGGATTTTCTCTGGAGAAATAAAGCATTTTAATGCACACAATGTTCTTTTGTGCATTAAATTTTATAACTCATAAAATTCTATTAAAATACGATGCAATAGGGAATTATTTGAAGATACGGCAAGTCGAACTTCTAGCATTAACCTGTCACCGAAATGATGTACACAGCAGCAGAAACCATTTTTAGACCATTTATTTTATGGTCTTCAAATTGTAACAAATTATACATTTAAATAAGATACTCTAAAACTACCCATTTAAAATAGAAGTAAAATTATACAAGCGCAGTGAAAAAAATGAATTTAAATATGATTTAATAAAGATTTCACTTAAAAATTAAAACGCATTAATTTTCTTTAGGTGCTTACACTGAAAGTTTATATATTATATTTCTATATTAACAGTGAATATAAGTTATTCGCACAGCTCGCTCCTCTTCCGTCTATGACTTGTGAAGCAGCGCCATCTGCTGGTTTTGAATCATTTTGCAAAGGTTAAGCCCTAAATGAATACCAAAACTAAACTATGACTACATCCCCTTATTTATAACAAACACAAAATGCTAATAAAAGGACTAGCATGCCAAAGGGGATCCAACATCCTAACCTTCAGTCTTATATATCCTGTTAACACCATGGCAGCCCTACAGTCCATATCCACTATGCAATGGTTTGCATCTCTTTAATCTACAAAGTCAATACTTTCAAAGTAAGCCAACTACACAAACAAATCCCCACATGATATGGCAAAGTGATGGTGCAGAATCTCATTGGGGTTTTCAAGTGGACACCTCCTTTCAGAGGTGGTTCATCGCGTTAGGCCCACAACACCTCCGGAAGTCTCAACCACAGCCCTGGCATCCTAGAACTGCTCCCCTCCATAACTATGGTACACGTACGCTACATTAAAACACACAGTGTTGCACCAGTAGCTTACATTAGTTAGGAATAACATGCTTTCCCTACATTAACACTACATGTCTACCTTCAGCTCCTTCCTGTACATTTAAGACAAATGCACATAAGATATCCTTAATTTATGGATTAACACGTTCATTTTAAAAAAAAGAAGACAAAAGAAATCAATGAAATCAATTAAAATGAATTCCTATTCACCAAATAAGGTAAAATCCCAATGAAAAATCCAAATTTAAGCCATGCTTAGTGAATTATAACAATTTCATGCAAAAATGCACAATCAAAAAAAAATCTGTCCTTTTACAAATAATGCCTGATCAGATGAAATAGGGGTGTGAAATGAAACTCCTTATAAAGTCACATTGTTGTTACCTAAATGGGTTTGCCCTGGGGTAAGACAATATTGAGTCGTGCAAGTTTCTCAAATGTTCCCATGAGGGTTTATTTCATGTTTATTTTGTTGTTGCCCTGAATGACTGCTCTGAAACAGGGATGCAAAACAGTTATACGAGATTGACTATATGCAGTTTTGGTTGTACTACTGTCTGTTGTATTGTTGTCTACCTTGAAAGCAAAAAAAAAACATAACTGCCAAAAGTGCAGTTATATTGAATAAGAAACCAGTTGCAATAAATAAAGGGAGTGTTTTTACAAGCTCCTGCTGCAATTTTTACCTAGGGGCTTATTGTATATGCACATATGCAAACATGATGCAGACTCTAACTCAGATGAACAAAGCTTCACTAATGCCGTGCTTTTATTTTGCTGCAGAAACAGTCAGTCTTGAATATGCTGTTTATAAACTTGTAAATAGAGATTCTCCTGGACAGAGAGACAGGACCCATCAGAATAGAAAAAGAGAGCCAAGAGACAGACAGTAAAAGACTTCATTTTATTCTGGGACACATCTGTTACAGTTGTTAATCAAATGGCATACAAACTGGCTTTTCAAAATAAAAGCAAATGTTACTGCAATTCTTCTAAAACATGGTTGTCATTTTTCAATAAATACTTCTTTATAATAACAGGACAATAAAACTAAATTCAAACGGTCATAAAAACAAGAATATAACAAGAGACATACATCAAGACTTATGCAAATAAGAGGAAAGCACAGTTTCTTTTGGTTAAGACAGGTGAATTAACAATAGTACCCAGTACTGACTGACAGGTAGTTGGTTCAAATAATATATTTAAAAAAAAAAAAAAGTAATACTGCTTGCCAACAACATCATAGCAGAAAACAAATAAAAGACTGGCACCTCTGCTTAGTAATTCTTCCCTTAAACTGACCAGGATACAGCACTGTTATATGGTATACAGCATGTAACCATTACAAACTGAAGAATAAACCCATGTTAGATTGATAAATACAAGAACCAGTTTAGCATGGTCAACTGTGAGCTATTCCACTTTTGGAAGGAATAGAAAGAGGAGAGATGGCAATGTGTTCTGGCATCAGCTGTTGTAGTTCACCTTGCAGGGTGACTACAGACCCTCTTATAGGCTTTGTCCTTGGTCTCACACTCAGGATACCAAGAGCCACGTGTTGTATAAGCCTATAAGGGCATCTGATGCCGACCTCTCACTGCAGGTATGACTCAGTACTGCACCTCTGTAGCACAAACGCCAGGGGTCTTGGTTCCCATGAACGCGATTACAGATGAGAGCAAAGTGAGAGGAGTGCTTTTAGCCACAGACCACAGTCACTGACCCAGCACTAACATGGTATTAACATGTGTTCAAGAACAAGGATAATGTCAGAGTATGAAAGCTGGAAAGCAAATGGTAAAGCAGGGGAATGAAGTGTCATAGCTTCGAAAGTTCCA
Organism: Heterotis niloticus; assembly: GCA_018136845.1. Lineage (NCBI taxonomy): Eukaryota > Metazoa > Chordata > Actinopteri > Osteoglossiformes > Osteoglossidae > Heterotis > Heterotis niloticus. The sequence goes on along the minus strand of CM030901.1, from coordinate 18,091,456 downwards.
TGTAAATGCAAATTAATAGATAATAAAAGAATCATAACAGTGAGTTAGTTTTTTGGTGGTTAGACATTACTGTTCCATTCATTCACTTGTTGCTATAGATCTGACAGCATTTTCACAACACTCTGACTATAGGGCTTTATCTTAGCTAAGTATGCGCCCAACTTGGATCAAAACATGTCGACGTTCCAAGCTGAAGGGACACGGTAACAAGCTGCACGAGCTTATCTCCCTATGAAGCCAGATGGCCCACAAACGAAACCACCAAAACATTCCTGGCTGAAAATGAACACAGTGAATGCTCATGATCTGAACTTTCTTTTTCTTTTAGCTGGGTCGACGCTAGCCTGTAGTCCCAAGCTGGGGGATCCAAACGCAAGTTGTACAAATCCACGTGTAGGTGAGAATAGAGCATTCATGTTTCCCCAGAGAAAGTGATCAAGGTGTACATGGCACCTTCAATCCTCCACCTCTATGATGTTGGTGGAGCTACACATCTGGTGACAAGCAGCATGTCTATTGCCACCCGTGGTACAGTCTGCCTTCATGAAGGCCAGTGTTTTGGATTGAAGCTCATTTGTTGTCAACCCTGAAATACTGATGAACTTCCACATACCGGTAAAATTAAAAAAAATAATAATATATATATTTTTTTGACTAAATATGTCTAATTAGAAATCAAAGCACAGCAGTTCTTATAATCTGAGATTTGGAAATTCCTCTGTTATAGTACCAACGTTTTCACAATATTTCTGCAACATTGTTTTGGATCCCTTCTGGGGCAGGTTAACGGACCCAGAACTGACAAAAGCATAAGAATCTAATAATGGTCACACACTGGCAAAACAGCTCAGGTGACACCACAGTCAGTAGCACAAAATGTTGTTGCTGTGCATCATCTCCTCACATTCAGTCTCACAAATTTTCTCCCGCCATTCTGGCTACATTCAGACAGCCCAGGTAATATCTGTGTGAGCAAAGAGTCTGATTTCCAAGCAGCAACCATTCAGGTTCACAGTCTGCTCTCTTCAGAGCTTGACTGCAAAGTAAGATATTCATGTCATGCAACAAGTGGCTTTTAAGATACCGCCCACGGGCAACATGCTGTCGCCTCCCTTCCAGCAAATGTGCACACTAACACAACCTGGTCCTTATTTATATTCATGCAGTGAAAGCAGAAGCAATTATTAAAGTGTGTTATCGGTGTTAACCAGGCCTTTGGTCAATACAGGGATTCTGTAGGTGAATAGACTCTGCTTTATGGGGGTCAGATCCTTCACGTTGCAAAAGAAGAACCATAAAACAGTCATGTACGCTGACAGAAGAGCTGGTTGACAACTAGGATAATGGTTACTTGGCATGGTTAAAATGACCCAACATCCTTGAAAACTCACACTTTTAGAACACATCTAGATGTGCAGGGTAGCGCAGCATGGACCACAAATGTTTAGCACACTCATTGGACCAGAACATGAGAAAACCAAACTGGGCAACATGATCTTCATTGCTGCAACATTACTGTAATATCAGACTACAAACTGTTTCCTTGTTAGAGTCTTGTTTTTTTCCCCTTCTGTCTCACTGGGGTAGGTGGCTCTCAGATCCGCCCATTCCCCTGGGTGCTGCCCCTCCCTGTGTGGGCACTGTGGTTCGCCAGCTGCTGGACCGTTGAACTGCTGTGAACATTTGAAGGAGCCAGAAGCCCACACGCCTCGCACGCCAGGGCCAGTTGCCGCAGGGCATCCAAAGCATCCATCTTGGCTCCACGCAGCAGGTCACACTGGCCCTGTGGAGGGGGGAGAGAGACCCTCTTTTTCAATCCGTCAGGAAGATGAAGAAAACTAGGATCTCATGGTGAATTTTGGCATTATAAAACCTTTTTGGACGGAGGTTTATGAAATATATGTGACAAAAATGCAACAAATAGATTTCTGTTTCCAACACAGCTAATTTCACATAAGGCAGAAACATAACCTTTATTAACTTAGATGCAAATACCTCAGATACATTACTGTAAAGCCTAAACCACTGTAGAAACAAGCAAACTGCTTTCTAACATTTGAGCCACAATTTCAAAAAACATCCCACTTTTAAAAATAGACTGCCAGTACAATGGCAGCACCACTTCTCAGTAAAGCCAAGAGCAGCAAATGTTTGCAGTTTTGTAACCAAGATCCTAAAGGTGTTCCTGTTATCTGGAAAGAAGGCCTGAGATCATAAGGATGGCCTCTGCTTGTACCTTGAGCACAGTGATATTCCAGGCAAAGCTCTCCACGGCTTTGCTCTGCTTGCGCCCCTTCAGACCCTCCTTCTCCCCCAGGCGGGGCAGATCCTCATGGAAGTCCATGCCTGACAGGAGGAGAATGTGTCAGTCAGCACTTCCTGGCACCCAGTTGGTCAGCTTTCCCATCTGTACTTCTGCAGACGGCCCAGTTAATACCCAGGCCATGTGCATCACTCACATATGACCTTGTAGAAGATCTGTAGCCGCCTGGGAGCTGGATATACAGAGGCTGAGGGCACTAAATCAACAAGCTCGCAAAAATGCTTGCAGGGATGAATATTGTTCCACCCAGAGATCTTGCACTCCCTTTACACCGCATTTCAATTACTTGTCGATTTTTGAAATAAAAGAAAACCTTCGTTCGGTTCAAATAAAACCTGAGGCCAAAATATAAATATGCAATGTTGCAAAATGATAAGATTAATAGATATTAGCTATCATTAGCTGCGTTTAGAATAAATATATTTGAAAACTAATGGTAGATAAATAGTTGCACTGTTTTCTCCTCCTTCCTTGGTCTGCAGCCAGCAGTCTGCGAGCTGTGGAGCAGCACTGTGCCCCCCACTCCTCCCCTCTCCTCTCCTGTTCAGCACAGCTGCGTCTGTCATCTATCTGCCCAGCAGATCTGTCAAGGGATGCCATGCTTTTTTCCCTCATAAGGACACAGCATTCCAGGTTGCTCTCAGGGAGATTTGCTTGTTCTTCATGGAAGGAGATAAGCTCTTACTATTGAGAAGCTCTAGCAAGGGAATCGGGGCTTCTATTCCATTGTCGCCACCAGGGGGAACCAGAATACACAGAGTACATTTTCAAAAAACATTTTTTGGCAAAAAAAAAAAAAAAACAAAAAAAAAAAACAACAACAAATTTTCAAGTCTGAACTGGCTGCTCTTCTTACAGACGTGAAAACACAGAGTATCTGGCCTCTGCTCACCTTCCTTTTGCACTTGAGCAATCCTCTCTTGAACAGCATCGGCATTCTCAATCAGCTGCCGGTGGGCTGACACCATCTGTGAGTGGCGGAAGGATATGAGTACAGAAGACACTTTCCATCACACACACACACACACACACACACACACACACACACACTTATCTGCTAATGTGTGTAAGGTGGCAGCTGACAAATCAGGACTCAGCTGAGACATCTGGTCCTCAACAGCAGGCACTGCAGCGTGTGTGGGATCACAGATTGGCCACATGAAGACCAACAAGTGCAGAGCATTCCTGCAACCCATGGAGGTCTGTGGAGGCCCATGGGTGAAGCCCTCAGTGACCAGCCATGCTGTGTTTCCCACAGTCCAGATATTTTTACTGCTGCCATTGAACATGGGGAGCCAGGTCTGTCAAGCCAAATGTTATTTTATGGCGGGTGTCCCGAGAACCTCCAAGAGACCCTCCAGATCCTGGGCCCAGAGCAAGAACGTACCTTCCAGGAGAATCGATGTCCAAGGATATATTAGCTGCATGCGACTCTAGGGGGTTCACCAGAATAGACGTGCTGATATACTCACTGGCACACGCACACTCACAGTCAAGACTACGTGTATAGTTCTATGCAAAAGTTTTGACCCCTGTGACAAAACCACATAATCTGTTGACACTTGAAATAAAAAATAAATAAATAAATAAATACAACTTCAACAGCAAGTAAACTAAAACAATGGCATTTTTATGAAAATGTTAATGCACAGTTATAATGATTAAATGTAAAAATAAAAGCATAAATATAACAGTTGCAAAAATTTGGGCACCTTTCAGTTGTAAGGTATCAGAACTTATTAGGTGTTTGGTTCTTCGACTCTTCAAACATTCAAACACTTGTGAAACACTCAACAACCTAAGGGCCCTTCTAAGTAACTGACTGAGGATCTGAGAATAAACTAATGTCTGCAAAGCAGAGAAAGGATATGAAAAGATATCAATGCATTTCCAGCTAGCAATTTCCGCAGTCCGAAATGTCATTAAGAAATGGCAGTTAAAGGAACTGTGGAGGTCAAGACAAGATCAGGAAGACCAAGAGAACTGACAGATAGAACAGCTCGTATACTGAGCAAGACAGCAAAGCAAAACCCTGGTATGATTGCAAAGAACCCGCAGGCAGATTTAGCTGAAAAAGGAACGGTGGTGTACAGCTCTACTGTGCAGCGCTACTTACACAGATGTGACCTTCGTGGAAGAGCCATCAGAAGGGAAACCTTTCCTACAATCCCATCACAAAAAACAGCATTTTACAAAGACATTTTTAAACTAAGTGCTGTGGACAGATAAAATTGAAATTGAACTCTTTGGCCACAACCACAAAAGGTTTGCGTAGGGGAGAAACAGGAGCAGCATCAGAAGAAAACAACACCTTGCCAGCTGTTAAGTATGGGGTGGATCTATTATTCTTTGGGGCTGTGTGGCAGCTAGTGGCACAGGAAACATTATGGGAGTCCAGGGAAAAATGAATTCCACTAAATAGCAACAAATCTTTGAGGACAATGTCAGCAAGTCAGTCAGGGAACTGAAGCAGAGAAAAGGATGGCTTCTACAACAAGACAAAATCTAAAACACACTTTGAAGTTTACAATGAAGTACCTTAAAAAACTCAAGCTGAATGTTTTGGAATGGCCCTCGCAGTGCCAAGACTTGAACATCATTGAAAATCTGTGGGAAGTTCTTAAATGTGCTGTGCATGCAAGACAGCCCAAAAAAATCTCAAAAGTAGAAATGATCTGCAAGGAAGAGTGGGGAAAAATTTCCAAAACAAGAATTTAATGACTCACGGCTGGCAAGAAAAAAACATTTGAAAGCTGTGAAAGGAGGTATTATTGAGTAATGACTTAGTAGGGTGCCCAAACTTTAGCAAATTCCACATTAACTTTTTTGTACATTTTTTAATTCACCAAATAAATCATAACTGTGCATTAACATTTTCATAAAAATGCAATTGTTTTATTTTTTTGGTGTCAAAATTGCATTTGCTGCTTTTTACTTGGTTATGTAATTTGTCCGGGGTGTCCAAACTTTCGCATGGAACTGTATACACCTGCTGGACCTCGGAAATCATCTTGAACTGAGGTTCATGTGTATGTGTGTTTCTGTGTGTGTGTGTTTGTACGTGCACGTGTTTCTGCATGTGAACTGCCATGTAGGTGTGAGTCTGAGCGCCTACGTGTGGTTAAAAGGAGCGCAGTGTTCGGTGGAGTGCTTTTCGAGACACTGCAGGAGGCTCTGAGTGGGAGTGCAGCCTCAGTAAAGTATGTTTAATAAAAGCACAGAGGCGAACAGTGTGGCAGGGGGTGAGGGGGTGCTTTGTTACCCTGATTACTGCACAGAGTGCCAGGCCAGGGGCAGCGGGGGGGGGGTAGGTAAAGTGATGGCCTCCACCAAGGCAGCACTCACCGCGTCATAGGCAGTGAGCAGTTTACGGGTGCCATCAGGCAGGCTACCCAGCATCTCCAGGTAGGGGTAACCTTCTTTGAGGGCTAGACAGGCCCCTGGGGGTCCTTCCACAGTCTGGAGGCGTGGAGCCAAACTCTGAATGCACTGCTTCAAGTTGGCCACTGGAGGGAGGCCACATTGTTCTTTGAAACTGACTGTGGCATTCTGTACAGAAGCAAAAAAGAAAATTAAATTTGTTGTAAATTAATCAGGACAGACATGATTTTCATGTATAGCACACTTTGGGGCTGATCAGAGAATGCACTGAAGGACAGTGGTTTGTTTATTGTAGAACAAAACCAAGCTATGGCTGGTTTTCAGTCTGAGTTGTTGACCTCTTTCTTTTAACCTTTTTAAACCGGTTGGACTTTTGAAACAATACTGAGGAAGAGGGATGTAATGCAGAACTGCCATGTGAAAGAAGAAGCACCTATGCTATTAAAGAAATCTGGTCAGTCTAGTTCATAGCAAAGGGAGTGAATGGAACAACCACCACTAAGACACAAGCATAGCAGCAGTACTGCAAATATAGGAACAGTGGGACTAACACATGCATGGAATGATATTGCTTCTCCTGCTAGCTGAAAAAGGGTCCCGTTAATCATTTTTGTGTCTGGTTTATCAGTTTTTCCCTCATCACAAACCCATAAAAATGAAAATCAAATGTACAGTTTTACATTTATGCCTTACTAGATCTTAAACTGTTTGTCAACTTCACTTTTAAATTATTACTTGAGGTCTTAACAAGAAAACTGATGTAAAAATCTTGGCAAATGTGACCCAGTGTCCATGATCACATATTTATGAACAGAAACTAGGAAGAAAGACAGGGTTCTGGTAACAATAGACGGCCCAACCTTCCAAGAGGAAGTTGTTAAATATTCGGAAAAACAGACAAGGGATATTTAGGGATAACAAACTGTAGCTTTCCAGCTTCTGGACAGAGGAGACATTTGATGCAAATCTGACTCTCTGGAGTTCTAATACTACCATCACGTTACACCTGGGCAAGGAGCCACTTGTGTTAACACAGTTCGCTGGGGCAGCCAGGACGGTAGATCCACAGGGGACAGAGGGGACAAATGAGATAGAGCAGTCCCAGATGCTGACGCTGTCTCTATACCACTGAGAACACTGTGTGTGAGGATGTAACCTCAACTCTCCCTTTTTATAGCAGAATATAACTTGACTTTGCATAAAGGCACAGTGTAGATGATTGAGTAAAGTTAAAGATTAAAATAACAAAAAAAAATTAATGCTAAAACAAATCATCCAAGTAAATGAAACACAACTGATGCAAATTCAGCACATTAACAGCCACTGGAGTGAACATTAACTATGACTGTATAACCTAAACCATAGTACAGTAAATGCCTAAACCACAATAACCTGCTGGACGAGACTCTCATTGCTGTGCTGGGTAACCCTGTTTACTAGCATTGCAAAGTCTGGCACCAAAGGAAATTCAAAAAGGTTCTCAGAAAAAAAAATCAATTTTATGTTTGTGAATATAGTAAATTCATATGTCTGTTTTATGAGTGTGTTGTGTTAATAGATGCTGAGTTTCTATGCTGTTTGTGAAAGTACAGAATGTGTAGGCATTGTGTGTGTGTGTAGATGCTGCATATGAGAATGAATGCTGCATGTGTTCAATACATTGTGTAAATATGTAAATAACTGAACATATGATTATTTTATCGGAACAAATACATTTTCTTTTGTTGGATAAGGTTAACTTTGATGGACTGGAGTCCAGTTCAGTGTGTAGTTATATAGTTATATAGACCCAGTGATTCTGGGATAGGCTTTGAACTGCCTTGACCCTGACCAGATTTAACTGGTTATGAATGATGGATGGATGGATGGATGGACGGATGGATGGATGAGGTTAAAATTTGATCAGTATAACTCTTATCTTTTAAAACAGTGGTAATTTATCACTTCTCAATGTATTGCAGTTAATTGAATGCAATTTTTTCTTTGTGTTGCTATTCTTTGTGACCCAGTGCCGCTGCCATTGCAATAACAAGAAGCACTGAACAGGAGTTTACGGAGACAATGTATTTTTATAGATTTTTCAAAATTTCTTTTAACTAAAGTTATTAAAAATATTCATAATCTTAGTGTATTCTTTCACAATAGTTATATCTAAAACTTGTACCAAACCCACCTATTAAGATTTCTCAATAGAACAAACTAAAGAAGCCAGAAGCTCATGTATGTGTGATGAATCAGTTGGCATTGGATAGGAGCTTGTGAACATGAGATTTAAACAAAAAAAAAGAAAAAAAAGAAAATAAAGCATATTTAATTATACTGCTTGATGCTAACAGAGTTAATAAAATAAAAGCCCTGTAATGAACAGGACATTTCATCCAGGGCTCCTTTTCCTATGATCTCATGTTTCCAGGAAAGGCTATGGCGGTTGATAGCAATGGAATATGTAAAAGACTTGCAGCACATTTTTACTTCATTATGGCTTCAGCTGATTTTTTTTTTTTTTACACATTCTAACCTGTGAAAAAAAACTGTGGGACATCTATACTATTAAGCTTTTACTGACTATGAGGCAACGGTCAGTTGTGAGTGTTTTAGCACTGAGTATCAGCGGAATGCTGGTTCTGCGGTATTGAAGATGGACGCAGTTCACCAAGATAAGACAAATGGCGCACCATGTCTTCCATAACCTCAAATGCTGGAGTCACAGCAAGAGTTTCATTTGTCACTTTAACTAAGGATTTGGGTCTTCAGCTCAACAAGTTAATCATCCCCCTACCAGAAAACTGGTTTTAAGGGGTATGGGTTCCATCCCCAGAGTAGTACACTGACAGAAGGAGAAGTTAAGATTACCTCAGGTCATGTGACAACATGCATATTTTGGGTGCTGGATGCACAGCAAAAGAAAAACAATTTGTGTCTTGCACAAGACAAGGCAACCTTTTGCATCCATGCCCACTTTTGTCCATGTTAATACTTGCCACGATATACACAAGAGTGTTTGAATGAGATAAGCAGGTAGGGGAGAAAGAGAGAGATTGAGAGACAGATTGAGAGAGAGAGAGAGAGAGCGAGAGTGAGAGCGAGAGAGAGAGAAGGCAGGTTTGGTCTGTTTTTTTTCTTGCTTGTGGTATTTATAGAAAGCAGTAATCTTGCCATGAGCCCAGCAGCTAAACTGCTAGAACTGGGTATGCATCCCACAGCTGGCCATGACACTACTGACTATTCAGCCTCATGGAAATTTCATGCAAACATCTTGGCTCCATTCTTGTACACACACTGTTCTGAAAGTACTCGGACTGAGTATGCTGATACTGTACTGTATGCTGGTAGTACCATGTACTCCTTTGGCTGGCCTGGAGCCTCACCTGCATGTTCTCCCGTAGGTCGGCCACCTCCCGTAGAGGCGTGGCTGCCGAGCGAAAGGTGTCATCCAGTACCTTGATTCCAGTGCTGCGCAGATTGACGCAGTCGCGGGACTTCCGAGAGCCCCTCCTTACAGAAAGCCCTCTCCGGTGAGCCTTGCCCCCGCCACGGCGGTTTGTGACAGCCACGTGTACAAAGAGGCTGGCATGTGGTAGTGGCTCTCCAGCAAGCCCCAACAGAGGCACCGTGCGGTAGCCAGGCTGAAGACACTCCAAGGCCACACTGTACTGGCCAATGAAGTCATCCCCAATGTAGTCATCATCTAGCACCACAAAGCGCAGCAGGGCCAGTTCCGGGAGGTTGACCTGGGGACAGATCCAATACAATGCAATACAACTGACTAAGCAGACACACCAGTGTGACACGTGGAGAAAAGGGGGATGATGACTGCTTGTAAAAAAAATTTGTACATTTTCACCATTCAAGAAGTATGTTTTTGGTGTGTTACCTGTCAACGCCACAATGCAGAAAAAGCTGTACCAACCTATAACTGCTTTTTTTCATAGTACTGTACATCAATTAAGTAAAACCCAAAATGACTGACAGACACTTTTCTGGAATTGCATTAATTTCCCATAATGTTCCACCTCCTTAAAGGAATACTTTCACATTCCTAACACTGTGAATTTAATTTTTTTTTCCAGATGCAAATTGGATACAACGATTTATCGGTTCAGTAGGTGAGATTAGGGCACACATTTTTGCCTGCAATAAATCATACAACAGAATAAAATTGTTCAGAATAGGACTTATTTGGCTTGATACCTACACTAAGTAATCTTATGCATTGATCAGTTTCTGCTATGGGGTTTTCCAGGAATAATAAAAGTGAAGAACCTTCATTATAGATAATTAATATTTATGCCTATTTCATCACATAAAGGAGTTCATTTCATGAACAAAAATATCTAGGGAAAGTCATCCAGCTGGGGTAAAACACGAAAAACCCATCAGCTGCAATGCAAGTTTGATCAATAAAGCCATTTTAAACTGTATGTTTGATAAGCTTAGGCTTTCAAATTGAGTTTTGGGGGGTTACAGTGTACTTTTTGGGGGTGGGGGGAGCAATGGCAATGGTGTGAAACGGGGTGAAGAGCAAATGAGTGCATGGAGTCAGCACGGGGAAAAAGCTCCTCCGAAACACGATTAACAGCCACCGCAGACCCACGACAAACACGGTAATCGAACCCAGTGACCTGGGCGCGCTGTCTGAAGGACGACAGCCAGCGCTGCTCTGTGGTGCGGAGAGGGCTGGTTTTGCATGCCCACATGCCGCCGCCATCATCAATCACAGCCCAAACCCATTTGTGCTCTTATATTTATTCCAGACACACTGCAGGTAAAAGTCTCCTCAACTGTGATTACAAAAATGTAATCTACACTTGATGAGAGGATTCTGAAAATGACGGGGGAAACCCAGTGAAAGAACAGCAGGGGAAGCCATGTCGCTCTCGTCTCTTTCTCAGGGAGCCCAAACTATTCTGGTGCCTGGAACATCAAGGTCAGGTGGCAGACGACTAGTGTCTGCCTGTGTGTCACAGTGAGGGAGCTGACCTGGAACCCCCCGGTAGACCGTTTCAGTTTGTATCCCACAGCTCAAAAGCCCATGAATACAGAATAGGCTGCCCAAGAGTGGACAGGTGGCCAAAGCGCTGCTGCTCATCTAGTGTTTCACAGGAAAAATGACAGTGAGCCCTTCAGAAACGACACCATTACTGTTTTCAGTCGCAAAATAAGGTCCCAGCAGGACAGCCTGATGCCATGGGGACCACGGGGCTCCTAAAAAAAAGCGCTGATACCTTTTTTTAAACAAACATTACAAATACAGCAGTATGTCCATCAACCTAAACAGCTTATCCTGGTCAGGGTTGTGGTGGTCCAGTGCCTGTTCTGGAATCACTGGGCAGTAGGCTATGAAAGTATACCCTAGATGGATGGTAACACACACACACACACACACACACACACACACACACACACACACACAGACCCATTATAGGGAATTTCCAGTGACCAATTAACTGAAACTAGAGCACCTGGAGTAAACCTGCCAGATAAATGGAGAACATGCAAACTTGGACTCAATATACTGTAGCATGTAGGTATAAAAAATCCTTTCTTCGAAATTACTCAAAATTGGTTGAGGTTTGATTATGGCATCACAACTACTATGCTATGGCTAAGCTGGTCTCACCTGGAACTCAAAGGTCTCATCAAAGAGAGGGTCATCCTGGTTCTGAGCGGCGGTGCGAGTGCGCTGCTCGTTGCAGTCAGCAGGCACTCCATGCAATTCCAGCACCACGTAGGGGTCAATGACTTCACCCTTGGCACCTGCACCCTGAGGTTTAGGTAGGCTGTGGGCACTGATCACTTTGACACGCAGGGTTAGTGGTGGCACACCGGGCACACAGTCCTGGGTATTAGCACTGAAATAGGAGACCTCCTCTCGCATGACAGCAGGTCGAAGCACAAAGCCACAGCCCCCATTTGTAGCAAAACGAGCCCGGTGCAGGTCCAACATGGCCCCGGGTGTCTGCTGGTTGAGTGCCACCAGCTGGCAACCCCCCTTCCAGTACTCCTGAGGATTGGGGTTGCTGGAGTCCAGACGCACCGAGCTGGGGCGTACCCGAGTCAGGGTTCGTTTAGTGAAGCCCACCAGCTCCTCGGGAGTCTCACTGGCCAGCCGGCCTGCCTCTCCCTCGCCAAGAGAACACAACATCCAGCAAGTGGGCTCCTGGGAGATAGGGCTGCAGGGTGTGCTGGGTGTACTGGGGGTGCCAGGTGGTGAGCTCTGCATAGCTCTCTGGTTGTAAAAGATGCGGCTGCTGGAGCGTGTCACAGCCACCAGCTCAGAGAGTTCCCTGCGCAGACGCAACTGGCGTGGCTGTGAGGGTGGGGGCACCACTAGGACCACGCCCAGTTCCTCCTCCCCTGGGATTGTCATTCGCCTGCCTGCCAGTGGGCCCCCGCCCCCAATCTCTTCCTCTTCCTCTGAAACTTCCCCCTCTGAACCCTCTTCTTCTGGAGGCAGCTTCTTTCCAACAATAAGTACTCGCCCCTTGAGCTCCTCGGGGGAGGGCAGCTGGGGTCCCCGGCCACTCAGCGTCCCATTCTGGGTTGTAGGGATGTAGAGGCGGGACCCAAACACCCTGCGTAAATGCTGAGCCAGGACTTGCTGCTGTGGGGGAGAACAGCGCTGGCACAAGTAGAGCAGCAGTGGGTAGGGTGAGGTGAGGAAGGCATAGTTGTTGACTACCTCCAATGCACTATAAATGATGACAGGGGGAACGTCAGGGCCCTGGATCAACTGTGAATTGTGCTCCACCCCAAGCAGTGGCTCACCCTCAGGTCCATCTGTCACGCCAAGTTCTAGGCAGCGGCAACCAACCTGCAAGGCATGCAAGAGGCCCCCAAGTTCAGCGCGCCCATGGACCTGGTCCTCTAGCAGGTAGGAGCGGTAAGAGGTGCTAATGTAGTAATGTGTAAGAGGAAAGCTCATATCCTGGCACACGTGCTGGTGTTCGGGGTCAAACAGGTTGCACTCAGGTGATTGTAGGTAACGGGTGAAACCATCCAAGCCAAGCAGGCCCTTCTCCCGGCCCTGAGCAGACGGCTCGAAGCGCTGCACAATGCTGAGACAGCCTTCAGATGTGGCCAGGGAAAGTCCCTGCTCTGTTTCCAAGAAGAGCCGCAGGTCCTGGGCATCCAAGCACTCTCGGTCCTTGGACAGCTGGACCAGCAGGAAGTAAACATCGGGCCGAGTGCACAGCTCACAATATGCCTCCTGGAACTCCTCAAGGGTGACATGGGAGGTGAGTTTCTCCTTACTGCGCTGGATTTCTTTAAACCTGAGACGTACCTACAAAGGCACAGAACCACACTGCAGGTTTAGCATATTGTACAACAGCAGTTCAGTAGCCAATTGACTTAAACTCATGTGTACACTTTACCTGACATTTCTCTTTCAAATTATAATCTGGTAGCTTAAAAATACTTCCCTAAGTACATTGCTGATGTAGGTTGTTTTGTGTTATGTGATGTAGAAGCCACATCAGAATGTTGCCTATTTTTACCTTCTTCTCCTTGGTACCAGGACATAGTCTGCAGATGGCGGCTACAGCTGTATCCTCAGGCACCACGCCATATCCATCTTGGTCAACCAGGGCAAACTCAGTAGCCAGCCAGTCACGACGCATCCGACTCCCAGAACTACCATCATCTGCCTCACAGTAGGGCGCCGGATGCGACACCAAGTAGCGCAAGCCTGTCACCCAGATGTTAGCCACATCAGGTGAGAGGGCTACCAGGTCCAGGGATTGGTATTCATCACCGTAGATAATGGAAAAGGCAGCTTCATCAGGCAGCTGCTCAGCAGGGCCATGGTGCCGAAAAGTGTCAGTGCTCTTGCCTGTGCGCACCTCGCGGATGGCACTGATGTCCAGACGAGCACGGTCGCCATCCTTCTTTGAGGGCTCCCAGCGTAAGCAGGCCAGCTCCGGATCCAGGGTATAAAAGCGGCAGTAGATGCGCGAGTTGGGCCGCACTTTCTTAAGCTCACAGCCGCACTGCATGAAGGCCAAGCAGTCAGCTGCGCTACTCACCTTCTTCTCTGAGGGCATGCTGCTGAAGGAGACGGTTTTCTTCCGCCCACTGCCAGCTTTCTGTGCCATGGGGTCCTGGGTGGGAGAGAAGTGCAAAAAGGAAGGAAAATGTGGGCGGATGAACAGGAGCCAACACAATATAAAAAGCATGCAAAGAAAAAATGGCTGCATACTAAAAAAAATGAAAAATGTCCATATTTGTCTCCACTGCAGCCAGGTACATCCGCTTTCCTGCTATATTGTTTCAAAATTTGCTTTACAAAATCCAGCACCTGAAATTAATGCACACCTGAACTTAGTCTTTATGGTGACTCACTCTGCTGTCCATTCTGAATAACTAAAAAGCTGAAATTTTATATCAATGTTGTGCTTTCCAACACAAAATAGAGAAGTTATCTAAATAGAAGTGGAGAAGAAAAGTAATTAGGAACCGAGCAAGGCTTAAAATTTGCCTTGCAAAATAAAGTTGGAGAAATAGCTGAGGGACACCAGGTCATCTAGAATGTGGACAAAAATAACTGGAGAACAAAATAAGATAAAGTTTCAAGGAAGGTAGTGAGAGAGCGTTTGCTGCCGGTGTTTGGTGCTGGAGTCAGGAAGGGCACTGGGACAGACGGTTGTGACGTAAGATCTTTGCAGACTGAGAAATCATCAGAGCTCCTTGACAAATCTTTTAATGGATCTGTCTGCCATGAAAAGAACTCTACCAGTTTTAATACTCTACATGCACTGTCCTGGTTTGTGACTTTTATTGTGCATGTTTGCTGTAGTTTCTACTCAGCTGTTTTGCTTTTTGAGAAGACCTTTTGTACAAATAAATTTTTTGCAGGACACTTAGTGTAAAGCTGGAGACAGAGCATATTAAAAATGCATGAGATCCAGATAAGACACGGAGATGGTACCTGAGCACTAAACGAAGACATGGCAAGCAGATGAGCAAGGAGAGAGCAGACAAACTGCATAAAAATGTTCAGCAATGTTTCCTTTGTGGCTAAAGTAAAGGGCAGCAAAAAGTAACAAACACTGTACAACACAAACTATAGGATAAGTAAAGCTTAATGGGCAATACAAAATGGTTAAGAGACAAAAGAGTGCTTAAAAAACTACAAGAGTGAAATAGACTCATAAACCAGAAAATCCAAATTTACACTTTATGCTGGTTGACAGTATCTGTTTTGGCTCTGTGGCAGGACAACACACAGGTGTCCCCTAGGCCTCTGGATGAGAGTACCTAGCTAAACATTAGGCATCCTTAAAAAAAAAAAAAAATCAAAATTAGGAATTCCTTCAATAAGCTGTGCATTTAATGTTCTTTAGTGTAAAAGACAACAGAATTTCATGAGCAACAACTATGCAAAACTGGTGTCTCAAGGGAATACAAAGATTAAAAAAAATGAAAACAGGCAAACCAGAAACTTGTATTGCTGAGAAAACTTAGAAAAAAATAATTGCCCTTATAAATTTAACAACTGGTTGCACCACCTATAGCAGCAATAACCAGTCACTTCCTGCAATTTGATACCAGTTTTTCTTATTACTTTTGGGGAATTTTAGCCCTACTCTTTGCAAGAACTGTTTTAATTCAGACACATTGGCAGAATTTCAAGCATCGACTGCTTATTTCAGGTCCTGATCTGTATTAGGTTAAAATAAGGACTTTGACTATACCACTAAAAAACGTTTCAGCCATTCAGATGTAGACTTGCTTTTGTGTTCTGGATCATTGATGTTATTTTAGGAGGGTGCCGATTTCCACCTTGCTATACGCTCATAAATCCAATTTTTGCCAAGTCTCTTTCTTATTGTGGCGTAATGAACACTGGCCATAGCTGAAGCTAGATAGGCCTGCAATTCTTTGGATGTTTTTCAGGAAGTTTTTTTAACTTCCTGGATGAGATGTCACTGTGGTCTTAGAGCAATTTTGGCAGACTAGCCACTAAGGGGAAGACTCACCATTGTTCCCATCTTCACCATTTAGAAATAATGGGTCTCACTGTGGTTTAGTGGAGTCTCATATCCTAAGAAATAGCTACTTTTTGTCTCATACCTTCTGGAATTTCCTTTGATCATGGTATAATGTTCTTGTAGGAACTTTGTGATCACACTTTACTTTCATGGTTATGATTCAATACATAGTGAGGTTTAGATTCAACAGAGCTGCTGGAGTTAAGCCTACCTGTGGTCAATTAGCTGGATCTAAATATCAATTAAATTTGATCAGTTGGTTTATTGAGCAACAAGTATTGGATATGTATTGGAATATTGGATAACTTTGCCATGTAAATAAATTAAATAATTTAAAAATTATGCTATGTATTTATGTTTGTGTTATGTGTCAGGAATCCCAAAGTCTAAAATTACTGCAAAAAATGAGGTCTGCCTGTGGGGGGGGGGGGGGGGGTGGCACACTAAACACACCTGTTGACAATGAAATCCACATACCAACAATAAAGAAACAATTTCTTGAATCTGTCCCAAGAACAAATTAGGAAGAGAGGAGAGATTAGAGCAATGAGGAGATAAGCGCAGCTCTGTTGTTTGCCTGAACCTGACTCTTCTGTTCCTGCAGCAGAACCCTTTCCGATCACAACTTACTTTTTGTATAGAAGCCTTACAAAAATATTTCTTGAATAAATTGTTTTCACAAAACAAAGTTTGTCTTTTGTTCTGTTAGCCAACCACCCAACATGTTAGTTATATTTTGTCTGAAGATTTGAAACCATGCAATGTGAGAAATATGCAATGACAGGGAGAATCAAGAAGGGGGGAAATTGTTTTTTTCATAGCACTGTACCACTGTATTCAAGCAGTTCCTATAAAACTTTCAGTTACTGCACCAAAAGATAAATATGCAACCAATTAAATCCATGAGATGCTGCAAACCACACCCACCCACCTTCTCCTCCTAACCCCTCCTGAATGTGTTTTAGTGGCAGAAAATGGAAATGTGGGGTGTTTTTGATCTGAGAGACATTAGAAAAACCAGTAAAAAATGTTATAAAATAAAGGAATAAACACCAAAATGTTTGTATCTTTGGAAAAATCATAACTCAGATGTTCATAACACAATATTCAGGAACGGGGCTGCCTTTAATTCCCATGCATCAAAAATTTGGATGTCAAATATAAACTTTGTTCTGACCAGTTATAGGCTGGGTGGTGGACTGGATTAACAAAAAAGTGAAGCCTTTTTTTAACATCGCTGACAGGCAAGTCTTCCATCCAGCTTTGCTTTTCTTCATGTCACTGGCTTACATAAAAATTACAACAGCTCTCCCTTTCACTCCACTGCAAGATCCTCTCTTCTTTGCCAAGACCATTTCCTCAATAAGGCCTTCTTCTCCTTGGAAAGCTGTTCGACAGCTGTGCCTTCTGGAATGAACTTTGCTGTGAAACACCTCCAGACTATGGTTGCATACTGCACAGCTGGGACCTTTGGGGACTCCCAGTCCACACACACCCTATGCAGCCACAGATATTCCAGTACTCTGAGGATGTAGTTATATCAGACACCAAGCCCAAGGCTCTTTATGCTGGATTCTGTCCAGAGGCTCTGTTGGAATTATGCGTTGAAAACCAAGCATAGAACCCCACTATACAATGTCCAACATAACTCTTCAAAATTTCAGGACTACGATTATTGTACACCTAAGTGACTGAGGCAGAATCATATATTTTCAAATGACTTGTCAACATTTTACTTTAAACCTTCCATTACTGTGACACTTTAAATCCACACACGCAGATAAAAAGCAATGAGCAACAAAACACAAATGTTTAGAAAATAAAATCAATACAGTGCCTTAAATTTCTGTAGAGTATCATTGCATTAATAATTATCAGTGTATTACATCAAGTTATTAGCTTACAGTGATTTGTTAATGGCATAAACAGCCATATAGGCTTTTCTCTCTTAGCTGCAACTGCTGGCTCTTTTTGTACCTAAAATGTATAGGAGGGTCATACTGGTTTTTTATTCTCTCACACATTTTGGTTGTGAGTTTTTGCTTTCCACTCCTTATTTGTTGGATGTCTGGATGGCTTTGTCCTCTTCTTATGGCCATTAAACGTATAGCTAACCTGTTATTTAAAGGCTTACTTTAAATGTGTTGTATCTGTTTCTTTTTATCCTTTAATCCTTTAGTCCTTTGTTCAGCACTGTGTGCAACTGTATGAGGTTCTGTTCTGTCTGAAAAAAATTAAATTGAATGGAATTAATACTGCTAAAGTGAAGCAGTATTATTGTTGTGTCTGTCAATAAAATTTGTCATTGGGATGTTTTCATAGATTAATAATAAATGTAATTCCATCTGAAATTAACTGGGTGGTAGAAAGTTCCTTTCTTAAGGTTAAGAACTAAAGTTGTCTTGGCCAGTTTAAGCATTTATAACAATTTGCATACATGTGCCATCAGACAATCATAATCTATGGTAGTTGCAATCTTTTCCCCATTACATCATTGTACATGGCTTTGCCCCAAAGAACCATGTTCATGAAATAGAGTCTGTGCTCCCCACATGCCAGGGACATGACTGTTGCTGTGGACCACATTGATGGTTCACTCACTCATAGCTGCACTGCACTGCTCCTATAGTCAAAGTTCACCAGTACTGAGGTCTGGCTGCATACACCTGCATAGTTTTCATAGTGACTAAAACAGGCTTAAGAGACAAAACCTGCTCAACACCCTAAACATTATAGCACCTTTCCACTGAAGAAACCAGGACTAGCACCAATTCAAGACTAAGACTATCTGGAACAAGAGGTCCAGGGTTCAGCTCGGAGTTGTCCGCACACTGTGCCCTTTTGCCATAGACCATCTGCTTTCTCAAAGATTAGCAAAGGGTGGAAGAATGATGCTCAAACTCCCCTCTTTTCTCAGTGCTATCGGAACTCAAGCCACAGTCTGCTAACTAAATCCTCCAGGCACAATTTAAAGCAACAGCCGTAGCATATTCTTCACTGAAGGATCCACTGTGTTTCATCACTATTAACCTATTTGCTCTTGTAGCCATTCAGGTTCAAGTAACTGCTAACTATTAGCTCTTGAAGTAACTAGTAGTAGTAACAGGTAAGTCCCACACGTGCCCCTGAATTTGCTGAGTGGTGGCAGTAATCTGAATGGAGTCAAAAAGGAAGCAAATGCAAAACTTTGACCTGCAGATGAAAACACGACACTGAATTTTTGATTTTGAAGAGTCTTGGTTGTGTGGGCCGTATGCTGGTGAGCCTACTTTGTAAAAGAACCTCTCAAAGCTGAATTCAGAAAATGCTGGTAACAGACATCCCAAAGTCACCATAGGTAATTATATTTTTTAGTTTTCATTCCTCTCAACGTGTTTCTATTTCTGTTGATTGTGGATGTGCTTCTCAGACTACATTCTAAAGACATCCAACAAGACATTCTTACAACAAGAAGCCCCCTCAATTGCTGGTAGGAAGGCAGATGTCCCAGATCTCCATGGCACCCTCATCAATGTGTGCGGCAGAATGACCAATAAAGACTGTTCTAGAAATCCGTCTGTTAGATAAAATGCCCAGTGGGGGCTGGATGGTCTTTTGGCCTTGGAACCCCTGCAGATTTTGTTTTTTTCTCCAGTCCACCTGGAGTTTTTTTTTTTTTTTTTTCTGTCCCCCCGGCCTTTAGACCCTATTTATTTATCTGTACAACCTCATCTCATCTGTACAACCTCCTTTTCAGTCTGACCTCTTTCATTATTCCTATTTACCATTTTGTCCTTATTCTTGTATACTGTTTCTTTCTCATTGTTGTCTCTTTCACCCTATAGAGCACTTTGAGCTACAGACCACTGTATGAAAGGCGCTATACAAATAAATGTTGTTGTTGTACCCCTGTAACTGTTATCATCATTCATAAATCATTTGGCAGATGTAGAGCAATTTGGTATGTGGATTCATATTCTCAGTACGCAACACCAATAAGATGAATAAGAATTATTTGAGAAATACAACCACTTTCATGGATTCAGTACTGTGGCACAGTCTCTCAGGAAAACCTTTACAAAATATGAAGAAAAAAATAAGGGAAGCCTCTGTACAACAAGGATGCACATAAGACACAGGGTCCTGTCCACCATCATGAGGAAACTGTGACATTAGTTCTAGGTCATTTGAGAGTGTCTCCTTACTCAGACAGGTGTGGGGGCATTATTAAAATTTGCATGTTCTCTGTCCTTGACTGCAGCAAGGTTTTGAATTGGGCCACCATTGCAAGATGGTTACAGGCCACAAACACGGTGTGTGCTGTGCAATGACAATCAATGGCTCCCTATTACAAAATCACAGTAGGTTCTAATCTACGCAGAGGTGGAGCAACTGTATCTCACTCCAATCTCAGACCTTCTCTAGAACAGCACTGTTAAGATACCAGGGAAAGTTCCTCACTACAATTCTTATCTCTTGGAATTTGAAGCTGCCAAGCCACCAGCCTTGAGAAAAGCATAGAATATGGACTGGGCCTTCCATCCCCCACTGTGTGCCATGAACTGACATGAACCCACTCAGCACACCTGCATGAGAGAACAAAGAAGGACCAGTGATATGAATGGAAAACTGGGAGTATGTGGGAGGGTGTGATAGGAGAATTACTGCCAGATGGTCATGGGTCTATAAGACTTAGTACATCACGATGGCATATGAGGGAGCGTGCCAAGGGCACAGAACAGAGTGTATGACAGTTAACTGACCCAGTGGCATTCAGTAGCAGCTGCTGCACCCCTTGGAAAGTAAATGAAGCGCCGTAGCGTCAGTGTCCAGCTGTGTAGAGTTAAAAATGATCAATCTTGATGCGTTGTAAGGTTGAAGAGGATTTCACTGTAGAAACAACTACAATGGAAAGTGGACATTGTCAGAAACTTTTATTATTATTATTATTATTATTATTATTATTATTATTAGTAGTAGTAGTAGTAGTAGTAGTAGTATATCTGAGATATGCTATGAATTGGACAAAAAGTTTTTACTGGAGCAATTCAAGGTAAATGCAGGTTCAAAGGTACATTACTCTGAGCCACATTAACATTAAAACAAATTTTAAATGAGTTAAAAAAATACTTTGTCTCCACAAACTCCTTTCAGGATCAGATGGAGACCATCAATACCCAGAAACACCAGACGAGAGCTGTAAACACTGTGGAAGTAAGCTGACATAAGAAAAGTCTCGCACTCCTATTCTGAGTGCATTTTATTGACACTTGTCAGACTGCTGCATAAGCACAGACCATTCTTTCCATAAGGGAAAAATTTGAGAAAATGGCCTAATGAGAAACAAAGCAATTAAATAGTATCAAAGTGGGAAGTGACTGAACTTTTGAAACTGTGTAATTCAAATGTGTGTTCTATAAAGACCCAATTTACAGAAAAAATGGCATAAGACCCTACCACTGAATAACAAAACATTCCAAGCAGATAAATCAAATTCTTTAAAATAAGAAACTCCATCTAGTTCAAAAAAGAACTGTAATCTCTCGGAAAAAAAATGTACATAAATGTGCAAAATGTTCATTAAAATTTAACTGGATCTGTTTTCAACTTAAAAATTGAGCATGATACCAGTCTGAACAGCTGACCAGAGAACAATAAGAAGAGACAATGGAGCAAAAGGTAACAACCAAAAATGAGAAAGGGGGCAAATATGATGTTTAACATTATGTTTCTGGTTTGGCAACAGCTTAAGAAAGAAAGGGGTGAGCGAGATCTCTGTGCAGTTGTGTATTCAACTGGAAAGACTGCATTTACTAAAGAGTGAAAAAGCTTATTATTCAAATGAATGGAAGCAGGGCATAACTGCCAAGCAAAAGTACTGGATCAAAGTTATAGGCACAGTAACCACAGCTGTCACTCTGCTGAATGTGTGCAAAAATGTGTGTGAAAAAGTGCATGTGTACACACAGCCCCACCCTAGTGTGGAACCACAGGAACTGGGGAGAGACTGAGAAATGGCCTTTTTGGGGGTGAGACGGGGCAGGTTCCAAATGTCAGTCCACAAATGTAGCTTCAAGGCAGTTTGTTTACCCTCTTAAAAAGGCCTTACATAATGTAAGCTGCTTATATAATAGATGGGAGTTCAACCACCCCCCTCTACTGCCCCTCATGTGAGAGATGACCTACAATAAAAACACCAACAAGCAAGCGTTGCCAGGCCTACTCACACTTGTATTCACATTCACACACGCATATGCGCACACACACACACACACACACACACACACACACACACACACACAAGCTTCAGGTGCCTAATAATTTTAATTTTAGTGTGCTAAAACACACAGTTTAAGTTCTCAATTAATTTTAAATAATGCACCTTAATGTTACAATAAACAAATCACACTATACATTTACCTTGATATTACAACAGACAACCCCAATTTGATTTTTTATTTGGCTACAATATATCTGGGCTTGTGTAACACAAGGATAATAAGTTCAGATTAGGTGATGTAATTCGACAAGCAGATGTCACAACATTTCAAACAGAAGACATTAACAATAAACTTGCATCAACCACATCTTGTGAAACAATCAGTATGCCACATAGTCCACCTGAAACATTTTTAATATGGAAAACTTACACAGCACCTGTCAACCACTCCTCAACCACATGTACACATGCATATCTTTCTTCACATGCACACACAGGTAACAGGCTTATGTATGTCCTGTAGGTGCCTCACTAAAGCCAGTGTACTTCAAGCTGAAAACCCAGGCTTCAAGTTCTGTCACCACAGCCTTGTGTGTCAATACCCCTGCAGCCCAACCTGCCTCAGGTTAAGGAAAACAATATGGATTCCATCAAACACAGGTGTCCTCCACAACTGTTACTCTGTCCAGTGAAAATCAAGAAGTGGCTTGCAGTTCACAGCTTGCATCTAGATGCTTACCTGTGTTTGAGTGAGATTGCATGTGTATAACTGTTTTATCGTCCTCAAAACTATGCCCAAAACATTAACTAAACATGTAGACAGACACATACAAACAGACGCACAGACACATCCCCCGCGATGCTCTGTTCCCAGTTTGGGATCTGGCTGGAAGTGGAGCTGTGTCTGTGTGAACTGGAAAACGAACACACAAGGAGCAACGTGGGAAAAGATCTCAGGGGGATACACAGTTTACATTCCCACACAAGGCAGCCAGCCCCTTACACAAAGCTCACTGGATACATAAGACTGGTCACACCACCCAATGCACAGATCACAGAACATCTCACTTCACCTATACCACATACCACACCTCAGACAAGAAACCCAGCACACATCCTACCCAAGCAGCAAATCCTCTCATTTTGATCACCCTGTTACTAATTTTAACACATATAAGACACTACAATTATTACATGGCAGCTTATACAAACTGGGAAATGATTCCAGCATGTTCTGAGTCTGCCCTAGGGCCTCCTCCAAATGGGCACTGTTTCTAGATGCCCAAATCACCTTTGCTGCATGTCTTAGTCTTGAGGAACAGTGACTACTCCAAGGGCTTCCAAGACCAAAAAACTCAACACACCGTGACAGCATGTGACCCCACCATCCTGCCAAACAACAAAACATTTTTGCATGTTATACTGATTCCTTCAGCTGCTAACCAAATATAGTGAGATAGGTAAGGATAGGGAAATAAACTATGTGAACATTTGCAAGGACTCAGCTCCTGCTTCACTGCCACAGTTATGCAGAGTATCTCTAGTACTGAAGCTACTGCACCAAGGTGCTGTTGGCCTTGTGATCACCTTGTGTAAAAGACCCTAAAGTATTTGAAATCCTCTGTTCCCTCACAGCCTGAAAGAACAACCTACATTAACGTGACAACATCACATTCAGCTGAAGATAATACTGCAATGTGAACATCTGCAAGCAGCAGTGATGAAACCCTAGTACATCAAACCTGGGTACCCACAGACCCTGGCCCGAAACTTGATATTTTTCCATGAATATTACAACCAGGAGAGGAGACACACCCTTTGCAATATTCAGCACCAACACTCAAATAGTTGATACTGAACATGCAGACGCAATGCTCACTCTGTAGACAATTGCACACACTATGCCAGGACACACACACATAAATTTTCACTGGGAAAAAATTTATGCACATTTCCCATGAAAAGTGAATTCTCACTACCTTGAAAATGCTCTAACAAAGTATCTAGCAACACAGGAGGGGAAAGAAAAATATCATCCAAGTCGTTCTCAGCAAGGGTGGATCTGTGCACACCTCAAGTAGGGACATCATCGATGGTGAAACGAGAACTGAATTTAGTAATGAAATCATCCTTCCGTGATGGAATGCACAAAGCATTTAAAGGATCGGGGTCCATCTCTGGGGTCAAAAGTACTCTACAGTAGAACGTCTGTGGTGGTGCATGCAATTCATCCAGAAATAATAAACGCCCTTGGTGTTTGGAAATCTTGGCTAAGACTCTTCCAGAACATTGCTTGGGGATGGGGGCAATTCCTAGAAACAGGCAAACAGGGGTTGTGGTTCCCCACATGTTTCAGCTGTTGCAGAATTTGATTTTGGATACAATTTGTGCAAATTTCCAACTGCGAGGACTTTTGGCTTTGGACTGCTCATATGGGAGGCAAGACATGGATTTCTGCTATTATTTCTGAAAATGAGGAAGGAAAGATTTTTTTTCCCTCATTGATCTGCCATTGCTTGTGTCTTTCTCCCTTCTTCTTCCTCTCTTCCTTTTCTCCTTTGCTGTCCACCATTCTCTCCACATCCTCAGTGCCCCTTCTCAACCAGTGAATAGCACACACTGCGCAGTAATAAGAACATGTGGCGATGCTGGCAGGAAGCATGCTTTCATCTAAGTTGAGAAAAAAGCTGGATAATTGTTACCATGGTAATAAGTGCCACTGCACAGATGCCAGGGTTTGCCTCTCTAGGCATGGTTGGTAAGTCTACAGAATGTAAAGGTCCGTCTGTTCATCTGTAGTTAGAGCAAAATTTCTGTCCACTCAGACACTGGAGGCATTATCTTTGTGTTTAATTCTTCATATGCACACTCTTCATAAGGATGCTTAAGTCTGTGATGTATGTACGCAACACACTGAATAGCCCTTTAAACACACTCCACTGTGTCTACCTATCAGCATCAGTTTATAAATAGTGACACCTACCTGCTTGGACAGTCTTCCAAGATTTTTTCTTTCACTGCTATAGTACATTGCTTAACAAGGACTTTGTCAGTTCACTAAATGCTATTTAAAGGCTGCATGTGCAAGAATATGCAGACAAGCCCTTCTTCCCCAATTTCACAGATAAGGAGACATGGTGGGTTCCTCTGTTTCTCATAAACACCATTGTTGCTTTAGCACCATGGTTACCAGGTGTTGCTATACTATCTTGGTCTCACTTTAGAGTGTAGTGTGTGTGCAGGTGCTGCACAATCAACACTCATGTGTTACTCAGCACAAGTGTGACCTGACAGGACATGCAGCACCCTCTCATTGTCTCATTGTCTGTCCAAAGATGTAGGACCACTGCATGCATCGGCAGAGGTGAAGGCCTATGGGGCGCAGGGTTTAGAATTGATTCAGAGAATTGAGCAACAGGGTGTGGTCTTGAGGACCGCTGACACATCCATAACACTACTGTGACACATCCTAATATTACAACAGTCATGATATTCCAGAAACGCTGCCATTGCCCTGAAGTGAGACAGGAGGGCTGTTCTACTTTGGCAACACGTTCAAATCTGTTCTTACTGTTGAAAATATGGGGAGGCAAGTATGGGGAGGTTATACCTGCATACCATTTACTAGCAATTCTATGCTATATGTGCATGAAGCACACACAGCTACATACATCCTCTTCAGCAGCCCACACAAATTTCACAAAAGTGGATCCCAACCCACACAGAAACACAGACCAGGCCAACAAAACCGACAGTAACAAGGTGTCTAGACAGGGCGACCAAAGACAGAGCTCAAATAACAGAAAGCCCCAGGAGAAAGACAGAAAAAAATGGTATATATCCACATTCAATTCAGTCAGCCTTACATTGAAAAGAAAAAATGTGCAATACCATTTTGGAAATAACATAGAAAATCAATAGCGGGGAAAAAAAAAAAAAAAATTAAAAAAACTAAAATTTTTTCTAACACCCAGTCTACAACAGTGTTTTGGAAAAATGTTTAATAGAATCTCTGGATTTAAAAAGAAACAAAGTGAATGGGATAGAGAAAAAAAAAAACAGAGGGGAAAGATTGTGGAGGGATGGACCAGTGGAGGCTTGCAAGCATGCAAAGCAAAATGGAATGACAGCAAGAGACAGAGATGAAGAAGTCAGATTACTGGCAGACAGGCAGACTGTTTACTGGATAAATCAGTCTGCCCTGCAGTTAAGGATGACAGAATTGTTTGTGGAATGTGCAGCAACAGGGAAGGACAGAGAGGACCAGGAGGCAGAGGACATACACTATAGGCAGCCAAGTTTTCGGTGAGACACTGACTGATAATTTGGGTCTGTAGAGGGGAAAGGAATGAGATTGTTCAGATAACATTCTCACACCATTTTTGTAGCATTGTAGGCATGTCTACAGTCTTTTAACATGATAGTCGTGTTTGACAGAAATGGAGCTAAATCTGCCTGGCCAGTCCTACTGCCTCATGAAATCTTTTTAGCATTTTGGACCAGAAAATGAGGAGAAACAGCTGTGTGTACCGAGGGCAGGAAAGCGAGAGCTATAGTGCAACTGAGGGAAGGTCAGCACTGACTGTGGAGGTGGGCATCTGTGTATCTTCAGATTAGTCAACCCCCCCATTGTCACACTCCAACCAGTCAAAGCAATCTGCTTAATAGCTTGCGAAGGAGTCTCACCAGGAAAAAGGTTGGCCTTAATGAATTAATGAAGAGGCAGGAAGGCCGTGTTTTGTTTGTTTATAGCATAGTTCTTCCCAAATCACCACCTTCCTATTATGGAGGCGAGGTGACATGTTTGTATAATTATTTCGGTGTTTAGCACGATTCTATGAAGTCATCTATAGCCTACCCCTTCCTTGTAAAGGCAATGCATAACTGGGAAACGCTTCATAACACAAACTCGTAAAGCTAAAAAAAAATTGCCATTTGTTTCAATGGTATAAGTTTTTATGGAATCCTGAGACCCAGAAGTAACACCAGCTTTTGATGAAGTATCACCAAACGCCACACAATGACTCCAAAAGTTAAAGGAGTTGGTTGTCATAACACATAATGGCGAACCCCCTTCATCAATTACCCTATAGTACTGCATGACTGTCTACCATGCAAACGTTCACCTTTTTCATGACTATTATGTATCATATACTTAATAAAGCTCAGGTTACTCTCACAGTCCAAAGATGTGTGTTTCTGGTGTATTGATGACTCTAAATTTTCTGTGTGCATGCTTTTAATTTGCTCTGTTCCTAACACAGACTATACAACCAAAACTGTGTCTGTTACCACAGATCTGGGTATGTTAAATAAACTTGGATAAAAATTAATAAAACATATAATGTTAAGCATGTTTGTAAACATATGTTGTAATTACTAAAAAAAAACAAACTATAAAACACCTATATACACAGATTAAATACATAATCCCACTCCCATGAATACATCCTCCATCTCTCCCCATGTTCACTGGGATTTTCTCAGACAGTGCAAAGCCATTCAGGTTTCAAGTGAATTAGTGTGTTTAAATTGCCTGTAGTGTGTGTGTGTGTGTGTGTGTGTGTGTGTGATATTACTCTGACGTACTGTATAAATGTGTAAATGATTGGAGGGAGCTCAATATAGCACTGTAAGTCTATACATAAATGCAATGCACTATAAATGCATATGAGATTCCAGAGGGACCCTTGTTTTGTCATCAGAGGGCAAGACTGCTTTTCCTTAGGTGAACTCATTTCTCTGTGAGCCCTTCTCCCACACTCAGTGTCAGAGGAATTACCCCCAGCCAATTCGATTATGTTCTTAATACCGCAGAAAGTCATCAATTGAAGGGGATATAATCGTATTAGAGTCCCTCTTATGACGGTGAGGGCGAGGGCCAGACCGTGTCGGGCGAGTGTACTTTGTTACAGCCAATGCTCTGTGTTGAGAAGGGCTGCTACACTACCCTGGGGATTCTCTGCACTGTGGCCAGACCATCCTTAGTGTCTTCATAATGGGACCAAGAACAAGTTTTAATAGCAATGCTCTGTGTGCTGGCAATTTGGTGTGAAGACCTCTGTTTGCCCCCATGAACACACTGAAAGGACAGAACATCTAATAAGACTTCTAGCTAACCTAACAGTAACATATACAGTAGTTTTCATAATGCAAAATATGAAAAAAGGAGAACCCACATCTTAATATTAAAGATATCTGCAAGTCTATAGATCCTGGATACAATAATCTGCTTTTTCTCTGTGCAGCTGTCAATAATGTTCCGTGCTGTAATTTTGAGTTACAAAAGGAAGGTAAAGACTGCACACAAATGGAACAGAATCAGGAAGAGTTGAGATTTGTTCACAAATGCTCAATTTCATTTTAAAGCACCCTCTTTAGTGTTCAAACAGCATGAGAGAGGCTGAGGTGCACAGTGAGCTGACACCATTGACCCTGTAGTCCTCCTCAAAACACACCAAACTATGACTGTACACTTTCAATTCTCCTCCTCCTCAGTTGCCTCCCTTTCCTCCTCCTCCTGCTGTCCCTTTCTCTTTTTCCAAATGACAGTTCACCCACTTATCACCTGCTGCTTCCTCCTGCATCATGAGGAATGGCCATTGCAGCATCATGCAATGATCAGTCTGTGCAGCTGACACATAGTTCAGGACATTCTGCTGAAGCACGGCACGACTGTGTAGGTGTCAACCGTTAACACACTTATGTGCGTTGAGAATGGTGGTCCAAAACCCCATGTACATTTCAATAGAAATCAAAGACATTTACATATAACTGTCTAGAATGAAACAAATCAAACAGCTGTCCATAATGTGCCAATAGCAAAAAATTACAAAATAAAATATATAACATGTAAGTTCAAGCTGTCTTTACTTTGTCCTTGAATTGTTTAGTTTCTTATGTAGCATAAAATGAACAATAGTAAGTTTTATAATTTAATAGGATAAAAAACCTATGTAAAATGAGCGACAGCAAGTAATAAAAACACAACAACAACAACAACAACAACAACAACAACAATAATAATAATAATAATAATAATAATAATAATAATAATAATAATAATAATAATAATAATAATAATCCAACTGAATCCCTTTGATCAAACAGGGAACACAGTAATATATTACTTCAGAAGTAATGGCAGCAAGGGCATAAATAAATTCACAAGTAGCTAAATGCCAGTCTCACCATATCCCATTCCATGTCTGATAGTAGGACCTTCAAAATACAGTGAACTTTCAGAAGTATTCAGATGTTTGACCTGTTCTCATATATTACTCAATAAAAAAAATGTATGCCGAAATTGTGTTTTGTGTTTTAATTTCAGAACACTAAAACTGAAAATAATTCATTTTAATGCAGCTGAGATACACTTTTTGTATATTTGTATAATCCATACCCTGGCTCTAGTTAACATACCAGCCCAACTTGCAATCTCCCATCAGCCAAATACGAGTTGCCAAACCAAAGCTGAGGGAAGGAGGGGGAGAGCGAAGCAGAGTCTGTTTCCACAGTGAAGAGCTTCTAATGAAGCATTGGCTGCTATAGCAGCCGAGTGTGCAGCCACGGTGCTTTTCAGGCTATCCAGCTTCTAACTGCTTTAATTAGAGGTTGTTTTGCACAAGTACAAACCTGGGGCTGTTTGGCACGGCAGCATCATACATACAGGACATAACATCATCGGGAGTCAGAAAAAAAGAGAACTCCATCTTTGAAGATGTTTCACTGTGTATCTCAATAAAGGCTCAACAAGATTAGGACTGGGATTAAAACTGCTATTATTATCATTATAAACTATTTAGCTGGCATTAGTGTATTACAACTCTGTTCATTTTACGGATGTGGAAAAATGGTACTACCTTTGGTAAATTCCTGGGGTTTCCGCTGTATGCATACCTGTTGCATCAGTTCCTTACCAAAGCTGTAATTAATTGTTTGGACATGTAATTGTTCCATCACTGTGAACAGTCACAGACAAGAGCATAAGTGAATGAATGAGCAGGCATGCTGAATGAGTTATTGCTTCTAATAAAAATACAACTAAAACATAAAGTAACATTAATTCATTTTCACTTAGTAGGAAACAAATCTGAACTTGAGCTGAACCCAAAGTCAAACGTGACAATTCAACCCAAGCCTGGCCCAAAACTCCTCTCTTTGTTGGGCTTCGAGGGGAGCAGAGCTGTATACTAGACACATATGGTTTAGCCTGTTCTGGACCATTGTCGATCTTAGTCTTTTCCTCACTAGCCTGAAGAAACTATGCCTTTCGCACCAGTACTAATTATGTGGGATTTTTTACTCCTTTAACAAATATTACCATATTAGCCTGCATGTGACTCCAAAAAAGGATCAAACTCACTTTTTAACTTCAGCATGCCCCATGCAATTTCAACTGTCAGGTCTACTAGAAATGTTGTGGCTTTCTAAGGTGTTCTTGCCTGTTCTGACAGTTTTACAACCGGCATTCTTCTAAAAACTTCAGTCGGCCGTTGCTACCGGAGTGATGTCATGATTTGCAGTCCTTCCACTGACAGAAGCTTAAATCGGCTAAAATTTTGGGGCCCCTGTAGCCCCAAGGCCCTGGACTGCAGTATAGATTAGCCCAGTTATAACTCTTGCCCTCGTGGTCTGTCTAACTCGTTCATGACATCGACTGATGCACCCGTTCATTTGTCAGCTCAGCTGCCAACCTTCCCGAGTACTACAGCCTGATAATCTCTATGACTATCGTAGCCAGCCTGCCAACCTACCAAACCACTCTGCCAACCTACACATACAGCCAAAAATGCCAGTCTGATTGTGCCAGTCTGCCTCTCTGTCAGTATGTTAGTTTTCCTTGCTTGCCTCCAAACTACAGTCTTTGTTTCATTCTGTTCCTTACATGGAGCGCAGAAATACAAGACAATAGAAACAATACATGCAGTAAATAGATACAGAGTGAAGGAGATTTTAGGAGAGAGAGATTACAGACCAGTTTTTATGTGTTTCATTACAACTTGTTAGTCTTCTATGACAGCGTTATACCATATTTTTTAGATTTATAACAAACACATAGTGCTAATAAAGGAACTCGCACTATAAAGGGGATCCCACTCCCTGCCTAACAGGCACCCAAAGCTCCGCTTTTCCTTTCCCTAACCCTTCATCACCACGGCAACCCCACAGTCAGCCCTCCACAAGCCTATTTAACTACTATGCAACAGTTTTTACCTCTCCAACACCAATGCTAGCGACCTACAAACCCATGCATGGTATAGCAAAGTGATGCTACAGCATCTAATTGGGGTTATTAAGTGGGCACCTTCCTTCATTGGCGTTTCAACAAGTTGGGCCCACGGCACCTCCAGAAGGCTCAACCGCAGCTCAGGCATCCCAGAGCTGCTCCCCTCCACCACTGCATGCACCACCGCGCTACCCAGCCATACAGCACAACACACACTACTCGCCTTAGCACCCCCTCTAACCGCACGCTCATCACCTGTTCTAACATACGTTTCCCCTGAGGAAGAAACTCCTTTAACGCTGCCTAAACCACATCTCACATTAAACACACACCGACACCGCCACCTACACACCGCTGCCCACAACTGCTCTGCTTTACCTACCTGCTCAAGGCTTCATCGTCCGCCCTCCATCCGTGCTGTTCCTTTTCCTCCAAATCCAAAGACTTCCCTGCTCAACAGCCTGCAAGAGCTCCTTCACTGACCACCATAAACTTTGCCCTTGGATTCCGAGTTCGTGGAACACTGCTAAAGCCAACCGGGCTATAAAGCCACAACAGCCCACCGCCACCGGCCCATAGTATACCGTATCTATAACTGTAAAATCTTTTCAGTAGAATGTCATATCAGTTCACATACCAACATGGAAATAAAGACTGACATGAAAGGAAAGAAACAGGCAAAAAGGAGTGGGATGGCAGGCCATGAAAAACTGAGATTCACTGTGGTTTCCATGGAGACCAAACAGTCAAGGTCAGGGGTGACTGGGTCACAGTCACTCTTGCTCCGGAAGATGAACAGGAAATGTCTCTCCAGTTCTAACCATCAGCAAAACAGAGTTTGTTTGGTTTGGTAAGGAGAAAAATAGAAGTCAAAGTCAGGACGTGTAAGGGAGGATAAAGAGTTAAAGAACAAGGAAAAGAAGGCATCTTCTGAGATAACCTTTACGTACCTGAACTTGTATTCTGAACAATAAAACCACTGTATTTTAGCTGAGCTCCTGTTTAATGTTGGAAATACTGTCAGTCGCTTTACTGACTGTCGAGAGATATGCTGTGGTCTGTTGCTGTGTGGAGCCTGATTTGTGACTGTGTAGTTTGTTAGGCTTAAGAAGTGCGTTCTGGACAGAGGGTCGGGGGCACAGGAGGCGCAGGGTAAACAGGAGAGACGAGGAGGAAATTACATAAGCCTTCATCAGATTAAATTTCTAAATAAGAGAGGTTTTGGTCATATGCTTCCCCTGCCTCCACTCACGCTGCTCATCCACAATGAAAACCACTCCACCTACCTGATTCTCTGCTTGTGTTCACTCCTCTTTTCACACAGGATCACACTCGCAAAACACACACCCTGCCAGATACTCCATCTACATCACTCTCCTACATGCTCACTCATAGTCCTGTGACTTCAGTCAACATGGCAGAAACCCTGCCAAGAAAGTGAAGTAAGAGGCCCGCAGCAGTACTTGTCCCTGTCCATGGTCTTGTACTTCTCTCTCCAGCGTTCAACCTCCCACTGACAGGAACGGGGCAATTGAGAGTTGTGGCCAGTATTCTGCCCTGCTTGATCAAAGAGACTCAGTAGTGCAGCCCAAAGAATAAAAAGATGATTAGACCACATGAACCCTTTCCAGGACCTTTTCTTGGAAGTATACTTTGTGCAAGATGCATTTTTAAACATTGTGTATTCACAAAGTCAAATTAATAATCTTTTGGCAAGTATATTGATCAATACAAAAGTGCATTTATTGTCATTTTAATGCTGCAGTTATCATTTGGTTAACATGAGCATGTTTCCCAGCTAGTGTGCTTGGTGCAGCCTGGTTCGATACAAGCGACCCTCAAAACTATTGGCACCCTGATAAAGCAGAACAAAAAGGCAGTACAAACAGTGCTTACAGATGGCACTGTGTCTCTCCTAAATAAGTAAACAATAATAATAATAATAATAATAATAATAATAATAATAATAATAAAAATTAACTAAAGTCAGAATTTCTATGAAATATATTTTATTCAAGAGATATACTGAGAAATGAAAGCAATACAGCGTATAGCTTTAAAATTTACTAGATCCTCTACACTGTAGCATGAATGTGATTATTATGTTGCTTCATGCACACAACATTATGTAACAAAATGTGGTCCATGGATTCTACTGTTTTCAGCAGCAGTGTGAACCTGTGCCTATTTTGGCTCTTGATGTTTGCCCTTCAAGGTTAGTGCCTCAACCTTAGCCAAACTAAAGATCTAACTATAAGTGAGTAAACTGGAAGAAAAGCCTTACTGTTCATTCTTACAGCTGTGCAGCATGCTTGCATGGCTGACTGTGTCTACTATAGGCCAGTATTACATACATGTCTAACTAGGTCCTAATCTGAACTATAGTGATATCTCACCTAGATTACTGTACTACCCTTCTGTCTGATCTTCCTGCCTCTCTTCAACTATTACCAAAAGTTGTGGCCCAAGACCTGTAAAAGTCTTCCCATGCATCTCCCTTACTTACTCCTCACAAGAGGTTTACAATCTAAGCCCCTTAGTTACATTAGACATTCATTTTTTGCCAGTTCATCTGTCACTTTTACATTTAGCTACTGCAAAAGCGCTGTGACAATGACTACATTAAACAAGCTTTAAATAATTGTGAAATAACTAAAAAAAAAATTGCATTTGATGCGGAAGCTTGTATTATCCTTAAACCTTTCCATGTCAGATAGAGTGTCAGTAAGACTTCAATTTGTAAAGAAAGAAAAAACCCAAAAATACTTCATGAGGGGAGCAGGCATACTAGCCACTCCTTTCCTCTTTACCTTGATGTTCCTTTCTAGAGTTTAGCTGGAAGTAATCGGTACACAGATTGGTCTGGGCTTCCAGTATCTGGCCTGACGTCACCACTCAGAACTGTGCTGATGTAATGGTCTGTTGTAATGATATTGCATTCCAGTGTTTTTATAGTGACACCCTCTTCCTGCCTCTAGGACAAACTGCCATTGTACCTATCCCTCCTCCATAATCCAAGAACTATTACTTGGTGGATGTGGGTACCAAATCACTCGTCCCTGCAGGAAAATCGGGTGCTTTAATTTTGAGCGTGTTTTTATGAAAAAATAATTCTAGCAATTTTAATCAAAAATCTGCACTGAGAGAAACACTCAGATGCAAAGTGAGAGGAACAGTGTCAGGGGAAAACTAGATAACAGATCAGTAAAACAAAGTAATGGAACAGCGGGTAAGCACAGAGACACCCTACCTGCTATCATCCTCCCGTAATGCAATGTGTGGAGTAAAGGAGTAAGTAGTGGCATGAGAATGACACTGCTCAGGCTTACTCCTCAGCCGAGTCACTCTCAGTCCTTCTCCTTGGGATCTTTAACCCGAGGAACCTGACTGAACTAGTAAATCCCTCGGCTAAACTAATTTAGCTTTCCCTCTCACTGCTGAAATTGGCCATTCGAGATTAAAACAAGGCTGTGGCAGCGTAGAGAAAGTCTTGGCCCTGAGGAACACAGTAGATGTTTTCACAGACCTCTCACCACAGGTGGGGTTCATCACCATGCACTCGAGTCTGGATCACTGCACATGCAAATGTATTTTTCTCTGTTTCACTCTGTGTGGCAGACTGCAGGTTTATCATCTGTCAACATCTAAGAATGCTTGGCCCCTATTGCCCCTCATTTTCTCTCAAATTCTATTCAAACTCCTGTTCCTTTCCTTTTAAGGCACCTGTCCCCAGTCTGCATCGCTAGTTATACTTTGGACAGGTTTGTTAAAGCAGCTGCTTCACTTTTATCCTGTCAGAGGACTTGCAGTAAGTGACATTCAGCATGTAAACAACACAGTGACAAGATAAACACTCCGTTGCATCCGCTTTAAATGGATGACTGCTAAGCAGGAAATGATGAGTATTAACTACTTGAGGCCACCCTGTTGTCTCATACATGCAGAGGAAATGTGTCTCTTTCTTATCAAGTCATAATAAAGGCCTTCTGCACTGTGTGCAGTTTCAGACATAGGGCTACAGCAAACACACGTTTCCAATGGTGCTGATAAATGCAGGCTGACCACAACCCCACACACTGGACACACCTACTGGCAGGCAGACATACCTTAGTCACATGCCAAAGACGATCAGGGATATTCCCAAACATAGGCCATACCTGCACACGTCCACACACGCTCTGCCAGCTACACAAATCACTCCTGCAAACATACTGTCACGCATGCATCCCTGGTTTGTGCCTCATGGCACCAAAGAGGTTCAAAAAGGAGAGCAAAGCCAGAGGGAGGACAACTGGGCCATGGAAATTTTACAGATTTAAAAAAAAAAAAAAACTAATTCCTTCCTTCATGGATTGTGTGTACAAACACAAACAGACACAGACGCAAACACAAACACACAAGCATGCAGACCCAGGACTAGCATCCAAATTGAATCAAATCATGGAGTGAGTTCCCGGTGTGCTGTGGTACCAGCAACAGAGTGACACTGGGGACACAGGAGGAAAGCAATGGTGCTTAACCACATGGCCAATGGACAACACATCCACACTCATTCATACAGGAGCCACTTTGTCATTATTCTTGGCCTCCAACCAGACCCCCATTGTTATCAAATAATTGTCACCAGCAAAGCACCCCTGCTAAGGGAAGAAAGAAACAGATTTAGAACGAAGGAAAAAACTAAGTAGAGAAACATTGTGGTGGCCCAGAGATGACAGTACAATGTTATTAATTCTCTGAAGTCAAAACATGATATTAGTGTTACGTTAGGAAAATATACTGCTAAAAATTGCCAGCTGAAGATAAGAACTTTGGGTTAGGGTTCATTCATCATCAGTAACTGTTTGTATAGTGCAGAGTCACAGTGTTCTGGAGTCTATTCTTCAAGCCGAGTCTTTCGTGGACTTTACTCTTTGATGAATGAAAAGAATTGCTTGCAAAATAAATTTTATTTGGGCAGTAAATGTAAACTGTAATTTATTGTTACTAACTTACTGTTTATGACTGTAACTTAAAAAGAAGGAAGTTTTGAAACATGTGATATTTGATGAGTAATTTTTGGATGCTGTAAATTCTGCTTTCTTTCACATGGGTAAAACAAGACGAAGATTTTGTCTAAAATAAAATGATTGTGAATCAGTCATGACTCAGCCGGTTTGCCATTATTCTCCTATTCACTTTTCAGAAAGCCTTTGTTAAAGTCTGTAAGTGAGTCACATGACGAAAAAGGCTGCCACTGATTCAAAATTGTCTCTAAAACCAGATATACAGAATAATAATAGCATTAATAAAATTAAATAATGCACGACTCAAATTTCCTTGGAATGTCAGGGAGTTGTTTTTCATGATCACTAAAGGACTTGGGAAATGCAAAGTAGCTGCACAATTGTGGCTGAATCAGAGTAGACAGATAACAAAAATTACAGCGTGTCTCTAAGCCAACAGAATATCATTCTAGAGAATTCCTTCCAACGTCTTACAAGATTATACTGTAGTCAGAACACCTAGTGCATAGAATAACAAACAGGTTCAACTTTTCTCAAGACTAGTCCCAAGTCAACAGCTCATCATTTATTAGTTAACTGGGGGGTCAGCCTAGTGTTGTCAGCTTGAGTGCATCTACATATGACAAATAATGTCAAAGACAGCAATAATCAGCTGGGCCTCCTGTCCTTCAGCTAAACTGAAGGAGAGATTACTTCTTTCAGGTTCCTAAAAAAAAAAAAAAAAAAAAAAAAACACAGGAAAAAAAGCACAACACACCAGTATCAGAAAGGAGATGGAAAGTCCTTGCCTCATCGTAAATATATCACTGCAGCAAATATATCTGCCAGTAAACTGACCTTACATGGTTATGTGAAAATTGTGCTGCTGTAAGCCCTAAAACAGCTCCAAGGAAGACTGGGACACTAAAGCACAAGCATGAGAAATACATTGTAGCACTGGAACAAAATGGGATCCTTACCAGCAGTTTTGTCCAACTGCATTTAAAAAAAAAATGCTAACATCCTTTCCTTGTTCACTCAGTATACAAACCAAAAGCTTTCTAAGGCTTCAGTTTGAGCTTTTGCACTATAGTTAATTTCCTGTAGCCCTGTGAACTCCAGCAGCTTGTCAGTCACTGCAGTAAAGTATTTAAATATTTACATTTACATTTGTCAATTTAGCAGATGCTTTTCTCAGCATAAACTAAAGTGCATTTAACCAGCAGATAGAGATATACAGATCCATCCATCCATTATCCTTAAGATTGTCCTGGTTAGAGTCACGGTGGTCCGGAGCGTATCCTGGAATCACAGGGTGCTGGGCTAAGAGGCTGTGTTCTCAGTGGAGCGCCATTCAGGAGAGATACAGGGGCAAAGGCTTAAATGAGGTTATTTTTATCCAATTTAACCCATTGTGAGATGCAGTTAAACTAAATGTTTCAGTCTGGTCAACCAACTCTTAAACCAAGACAAACACCAAACACAGTAAGAGTGACTGAACCAAGACTTTATGCTTCATGGCGTAAAATAAATGTACGGACAACAAGTTTTAGGACAATCTGGCTCTGCTCAGCGCACTTTCCACATAAACCTACTCTTTTCTTCCTGTCCCACCCCGAGACCAGAACTTACCGCTCTTGAGTGGGTTTCGATCCGACCCGCCCCTACATGTGCCTTAGAATGTTTTTAAAGCCCTATATCAGCTTCTCGTTTCATTGTACATTTCTTCAGTTATAAACTAGACTCCGAGGCAAAGGCTGCATCCCCAGACAGCCCGGCACCGTGTGAGCTGACGGAGATGTTGCAATGAGCGGCATGGGGGGTCTCTGGGGGTCCATGTCTGGCAGAGGAGGCGCACGACTTGGGGGGGGGGGGGGACGCGCGCAGCAAAGGGACGGAAGCGATCGCTTCGTGCGTGGCAAAGCGACCGCTTGAAGTGCAACGATTTGTTTTTCACGTCAAAATTCTGGTGATCCACAGCAGTGGGGCTCCTGGTGACCGCACGGCTGTCGGATCAAAAAATATTAACTAACGCTTTACAGTTTTTTTTCTGAAACCTAAAACATGTTGTCCGAGTTCACCGCATAAAGTGTGATGTGCTCGACAAAAGTAATGTCTGCTGAACTAAATGAGCTTTACAGATTCATCAGAACTGAAATCCTTACGGCATCGCAAAGTTACTTGATTGTTGTGTGGTGCAGTTTAGTAGCCTAGAGAAATTGCTTAATAATAATAATAATAATAATAATAATAATAATAATAATAGGTAATTCTGCCTGATTCGCCTGTCGTTTCCAATATCCCCCCCGCGAAGAGGAGATAGGTGAGCGAAGCGGCAGCTAAAGCTCGTACCTTTATGATGCTACTCCTGCGTGGAGTCGCCTTTCCCGCGTCCGGGGGAACCGACTCGGCATCCTGAGCCACCGGGAGCAGGTCGCCACTCCGCCGGGCGACCCTGGGGACCCCTTCCCCGCACAGCTCGTAGGCATAGCAGTCCCGCTCCGACATCGCGGAGCTTTTCTGGGATGATGTTGATGCTGTTGATGGTGGTGCCGTGGAAGATGATGCTGTCGCCAATGATGATGATGAAGATGCGGAGCTTGGTTTAAGAATGGCCCTCAGCGAACGGTCCCGGTCGCTCTCTGTGCTCTGCCATCAACAGCCCGGGCAGTTGGCACAGCGGCGTGTGTTTGCGCCGAGGGGTCGCTCCCTCTCGCCCACCCCCCCTTTCCGCGCGCCTTACATCGTAGCTCGCGCGCTCCGGCCAAACAACCTGGACTTTCTGAAGCGACACCAGCGTCTGTTCTACTCCAGATTTACTAAGACGCTGCACGCAACAAGTCTCCTTTAACTGCTTCACCACCAAACTTCACCAACCCGATTCTTTCACGAAACGAACACACACTTACAGCAAAGTCAACGACTTCCCAGGCTTATCTGCCCAACTGGTCCAAGAACAAAGGGGTTAACCCAGCTAGCCGTCAGTTACCAGAGTTATTCCCGCCCGGAATAAACGGCTGGCCCCCCTCACCAAACACGGCTCCACTTTTCATGATTTGCGCCCGGTAATGTCCGTGTTTCTCGGCTTCTCCCCGAGTCAGTGGCGGCTTTTGACAAGAATGAGGAACAACATTTGACAGCAGCGCCTCCACCAGACGTCCTTACAAAGGCAACTCGCTGGTCCCGCCCACAGCGCTGATTAACGTCTATGCAGACCGATCAACAGAAGCGACAAGAAATA
The DNA here is from genome assembly GCA_018136845.1 of Heterotis niloticus. Lineage (NCBI taxonomy): Eukaryota > Metazoa > Chordata > Actinopteri > Osteoglossiformes > Osteoglossidae > Heterotis > Heterotis niloticus. Next base: position 18,052,106 of record CM030901.1, on the reverse strand, counting down.
TACATCCAATAACATGTGACTCCAGCCAACCGAATTGCAGGGGGGCGGAGTCTCAGCTCTAATTCTGGAGAATGTCGCTTTTTGGTGTTATTCCAGATGTTCACAAAGGCAAGGGGATTGAGGGCGATAATGGCAGGAGAAATGAAAGTTCTCTACGTTAAAACAACCAGGATAAAGAGGTCAGAGGAATGGAGTGACAACTTGGCTTTTGAAATAGGGGTGATAAAATTCCTTGAACATTCACAGGACATGGAAAGTAAGGGCTGTAAATCATTTCAGAAGGAGCCCTTAGCAACGTTTTGATTTGTGTGCTGTTTACTGAGATCACTAGGTCGACGCTTGCCAAGTGACCATAATAGTTTTTAGCCATTTTACCAAAAATGATTTTAGTCATCCAGCAAAATCTTAGCATGTATCTGCATCTTTAAATAAGGGTGGAAAATGCAAGGATAAAAGTTAGACTTTTTTAAGCAAAAGCTACAAACATTTAGGGTGAGGTACATTAAAGGAACAAGATAAATGAGGAAACAAAATTTAAAGGACACTTTCTGAGCGTTTGGCTGGAAAACCATAAACTATGGAAGAACTGTGCTCTGAACCTTTGTTTCTGTGTAACTGTTCTTCCTGCCTTGTTTTCATTGCACTTTTGTCAAGTTTATCCATAACACAGCTGCAAGTAGTCCTGAATAACTTTATAGTTTTCACTACATGCTGTGTACTACATCAATTTAGTTTCACAGAATTATATGAACTACTGCCAATAAAATGGCCATAGCGATGTATACTTAAAAACAAATGCATTAATACAGCTACAAGGTGGTAGAATTGTGTTTAAACTATTAATACTGAATCACTGGTAAAGGTAAAATCACCTTGTGTGATTTTGTGTGGCTCTAGTGCAATTCCCAGTTTAGCAGAATACACTCAAATGCTTAATTCTCAAACAGTTATGGAATGTAGGGAGTCCCTGCAGATCATTTGCGCTAGAGTCCTAGCTCTCCCACCTTCCTGAGACAGTTGATGTTGCCATGGTAAATTATAAGCCCTGAGAATCAAAATAGCATGTTTTGCTCTTGGCCTTTAGCATCCTATTCAGACATAGCTGTTTTATAATGCATTGCGTAATATTGGAAAGGAAATATATCATATGGGATGAATTTGTCTTGAAAAACACAGATACAGGTCATTTTAGTGCAAAAAAAAAAAACAAAATCAAATGCAATGATGGAAGCAATATCTTGTACATACCTCAACCGTAACAATAAGGTATTTGCCACAGAACCGAGTGAACAGCCAGTAAGTGGTTCAACTCATTCCTAAAGTGTTTTACAGTGAATGTAGTTTATACAGACCAAAAACAAAATAAAGCACTTTATTCACGCACCTACTATACAGCTTTAATCTCAGCATGTCTGGACAAAAGTTGGCAGCACTGGTGTCCTCTCAAACTGTTGTTGCACCTGCATGTGAAAGAAATGTGAGAAGAGAAGAGGCTGTGCTGTACACATTAGGTGCTACATTTAGTGGGGTCACTGCTTGCTCCTGGACACACTTCAAAACTGTCTCGCCATCCTTCTCTGTGAGCTTTCAAAAGCCCCACTACCATGCCAATTGACAGCTTTACTGGGAAGGAAAAAAAAAAATGTTACCCTTGTCTGGAGGAACATTGGAGGAAAAACTTGCTCAGCTGCACATATCTCAGATGCACACATTACAACTCCATTATGCACAAAAAGTGAGAAATCTTGACAAGCATGGTGCAATTGAAAACAATTGTACATTTAAACCTACGGTACATTTAAAACCATTCTAACACACTAACTTGTTTTCTACTTATATTTACTACATATAGTACTTTTATATTTTGATTTCACATGTGCAATTATGTCTTGTCAATGGTGCACACCGCCTCGCGTCCTATCTTCCTGGGATCGGCTCCAGACCTCTGTGACGTGGCTTTGGAGAAATGCTATTAATCATGGAAGGATGAACATCTCGTTGTTGCCATTTTACCACATAATGTAATTTCAACAAAAGCTTGTCTCTGTGAGGAAGCATAAAAACACAGCTCAGTAATGAAAGATATATATTTGCACCAATGTGCATGCAAATATCCCAAATTGGAGGCCTGCAAGAGGCAAGATCGCCCTCCAGCGAACTTGGTGCAGAACTGCAGACAGATGGATCCTTGCAAACACAAATGTGCCATTTATAAAAAAAAAAAAAAGACGACTACTTTTACACAGTGACAAAACATTCAAAGTTTTACAAAGATAAGCCTTACTAGTTTGAAGTAAGAAAATGGAAAAAAGCAAATTTGATTGGAAAACTTGTTACTGCTTCAGACTGGTATATTTTCAACTTTATTTTTGAATGCCAACTGGTAGATTACTGCCAATGCAGTATATTACAGAACTGTAGCCCCCTATATCAATAATGGGACTGAAAGACTTGCTATAAATTCAACTAGATACATTAAATATTTTGTAAATTGTTTCAAATAAAGTAAAATGAATTATTGCTGATCCCTCCCCCCCAAGTGATGGAGTCAATTGCAAAAGAGAAAGTGCAGAACTAGTGAGGTTATACCATGAACAAAAGATTAAATGTGGCAAAAAACAAAAAACAGACCAGACAGAAAGAAAAAGTGTGACACAAGCACAGAGGGTATGACATGTACAACATGAGAGAAATATCGAGAGAGGGTGAGTGCGAAAGAGAAGAGTCGGTTCACAGTTAGCTGATACTGCCCTGGAATGTCAGCACTACTTTTGGAAGCCAAGTGACAGAGGTCTTCCCTCCCTCCTTCCCTCCACCATACTCTCTCTGGATCATGGAACCTTACCCGTTTTTTACCCCAGACTGACCCCAAATTTTGGATGTTTTCCCTGGTGGAGAACTTTCTTTGCCACCCTACTCTCCCAGCTTCAACTTCCCATCTCTTACTTGGGTAAGCATAACAGAGTGGCAGCATGGATATGTGACAAAGTGTTTGGAAGACAGCATGACACAGCATGGTCCAGTCTGTTACTGTACAACACTATAGCCACCCAATTTAAATCTAATTTAAAGTTACTTTAAATTAAGTGGATGCCACAGCTGTATTTGTCATTTGGTCTGTTCAGGAAAAAACAAACAAACAAACAAATAAATAAATTCCATAGTTTTGACAGCTAACTGAAAGGGTATCAGTTCAAAGACCAACAACTGAAAAACCATCTACTTTTCAATTATATTTCATAGGTTTAGAGATTAAGAGGATGCACATGTATACTAAACACACACACACAGGCAGAATAACAAATTATAATGAAAAACCTGGTTCAGGCAAAAATATGCACTGACTTTTACTCAAGTGGAGCAAGGGTCCAGCTAGATGAACGCCACAAAGATGAAATGCCACAATGACACAAATGGTGGCAAACTAACCCCAGACAGTGAGAAAAGTGAACAAAAATTAAATGATTTCCATAATTATGACATACTATCTAAGTATCCTTGGATGCTGCCGTCTCATGAATCTGCTGCTTGTTTTCTGCAGAGTTAAAAACTCATTGCAGCTGTGGAACAGGTGGAAGAACCATCGGGGCGTAGCTTCATATTTCTAATATTGTCATTGTGCTATCAATGCTTTTATATGTCATGGCACATGGCACAAGTAAGGACTAACATTGCCTATGTCATGGCACATGTAAGCATCTCTCAAAGTAAAAGAAAGTATGGATCGCATGAGCCACTGAAGCATAGAGTGTGACACTCCTACAGCTACTCTCACCATCTCTACAATAGGTCCACCAGGCAGGGAAGTAGAGGACAGCAACAGGTGCCATGCACATGGGAGCAGCAGCTCAGCCGCCACTTTCCCTTAAAGAGCCCTCCTGCTACAGCTCCAGATGCTGCCAGGTGACTTCATCAGTCCTTTTTCGCCAAAACACTTCAGTGTACTTAAATACAGAATGTGATATGTCTTAAGGCCAAAATAAACCAAACATATTTATTAAGCATTTCAGCATTCAGCATTTAAAGAGTGCTAGGGTTTCAACAGCTGTTTACAGGGTAGCAATGCTTTAACTGAGCCCATGCCAGTGGCACACTTTATGTGTTGTGGAATAAAAGGATCTTTCTTTTATTCCCATACTTCTCATAAGCTCCCGGGCAAGCCGAATCTCCAGCAGAGCTGCCCTTCCAGACAAAAGACTGCTGTAGTAAATAATTTTTCAACATAGCCTTTACAGCTGCATTTCATTACTGATGGTGCACTAAGTTACGCAGCAAGTAAGCTAGTTCGCTGCTCCTTCAAAATTTGTGTCCAAAGAAATATGTATAGCACTATGAAAATCAGCAAAATCGTCTACTATCTTTTACTCACCACAAAAAAAAAAAGAAAAAGAATTTAGTACTCAGTACTGTGCTGATATTTACCTTAAAGCACGGAAACATGCTAATAGGGTCACAGCACACCAGCGTCGTCATCAAGACGGCAACACAACGCCTCTTCTTCCTCCGTCGGCTGAGGAGGTTTGGCATGGACAACAGGATACTTGTCAACTTCTACAGATCCACCATTGAAAGTATCCTGACTGGCTGTTTCACGGCCTGGTATGGCAGCTGCAATACGTCAGACAGTAAAGCTCTGCAAAGAGTGGTCAAGACAGCACAGACCATCACCAGGACTGATCTGCCAGCCCTGCAGGACCTCCACACCCAGCGCTGCAAGAAGAAGGCATTTAACATCCAGAGAGACAGCAGTCACCCCAGCCACAAACTATTCTCCTTGCTCCCATCCGGAAGACGCTTTAGAGTCAAAGAGTCAAAAGAGTTTATTTGTCAAGCACATGGTTGTGTACCATGTGTTGAAATGTGCTCCGATCTGAACCAGGATGACTGTGCGAAAAATCTATAATGGAAAATGAAGCAAACACATATCCAAACACTAAGAAGAATAGAAACAGAAACAAGCAGTAAATAGATAAATAAGTAAGTAAATAAGTAAATAAATAAATAAATAAATAAATAAATAGGCAAAATGGTAAAGGAACAGTTAAGGTGCCCTGGAAGGGCAATTACAGTTAGGGGTGGTGGGGTTGAGTGGAGTGGTCAGAGATTATGTGAGGGTAGTGATGTCATGTCCGGGTTCAGAAGTCTTATGGCCTGTGGGTAGAAGCTCCTCCTTAGCCTTAAAGCTAAGCGTTCGGACAAGGACGAAACGGTTCCGGAACAGTCTTTTCCCCCACACCGTAAGACTGCTAAACCACTGATCCCTCCCTGGGCAGTGGAACAGTTGATCGGGGTCTGTCTGTCTGTATGCCTGTCCCAGCCATTGTGGAAACCCATCTGTTTCACAAGCATTTTTCTGGTACTTTTGGTTGTTGTAGGTTTGGTTGCTGTGTGCTGTTGGTTTGCTGCTGTGCCTTCTTATCCCCCTCCGCCAATCCCCGATGTATATCTTTTTCCCCACATACCTATTCCTATTTATTAACCGTTTGTTTACTCTATTTATTATTTATTTGTTTTCCTTTCCCAACTATTCTGTACCTTACTTATTTATACTTTACATATTTATGTCCATATTTGCACTACTGAGGATGCCCGGAAACAAAACTTTTCATGGTGACAACACTGCTATGCTGTGTTGTTCACCCATGACAAATAAACCTTTGAATCTTGAAAAAGGGGACTACGGTCACCGATTCTTTAAACCATTTTAAGCAGTGAGTTTCAGTGTAACTAGTCAACGGGAAAAGTAATAAATGTAAAATATAGAACTTACTAGCAAATAACATAGTCGTCTTAAGCATAAATGCCTGATTCTTTACAACATTAATATTTTTAATACTTCTACAACGAAACATGGCCAAGATGGCGCGTCCCGCCAAATGGTACGTGAGTCTGTCATGGCGGCGCAGTCCACCCGGCGTAATGGAAAGAACAACGGTTGTAAGATATTAAAACAATGTATAGGTTTTAAATAGAGGGTTTACAAAATTATTTGAGAGATCGTTATTGTGCAGTAAATCCAGCACGGTGTAAAATCCAGTAAATCCAGTTCTTATTCGTTAACTTTGTTTAAAAGTCAAATGTGTGCGATGCCGACTTTCAAATGGTTCCGCCCTTTTTTGCCGCCGCAGACCGGAGAGCAGTTTTAGCGCCTTCGTGGTTTTATTACAAGGCCGGGGGCCTCACGATCTTGTATGACTTCGCGTTGTCTCATCTTGTTGCTTGTTTTAAATAAGTTGTAAGTAATTTGCATTTATTTTTTTCTGCTTTCTGTCAAAGATTAAAAGCCACTCGACTTTGTAGCAGCGATGGAGAGCGAATCGACAGTAAGTAGCGGAGAGCGCCTTGGGTTGCGGAAAACTGATATCCTGAGGGGAGGGAGCTCAGTTTAGCTGTACCACACCTTGTGTGCTGCACCCCGTGTTCTCTAGCTGCACTCCATTCCAGGTGGGGAAGTATACCTATTTTAAGGAAACGGATCCATCTGTTAATTTCTTATTGTGAAAGGAGGGAAAAAAAAAAAAAAAAACATTTACCGATCGAAATTTTTGAAAGCCTAACCTTGGTAAGGTGGTACGACACCTGACAACGCTACTCCGTAACTACTGAGACATCCCCGCAGTGATTCTTAAAAAAAATAAAAATAAATAAATAAATTACGATAATGTTTCGTTATTAAACCCCGTTTAATTTGACATGGCCTGTTTCTTTAGTCGAGCAGCAAACTTCGGCGACACCGACATGTGAAGGTGTCTAAAGAACGGAGGCTGTCCAGTTTCTGACTCCCTCAGATACCCAGGAGAAAAATTACATTTTTTTTTTAAATTATGGAAAATATCGAGGTTGAACAAATCCCTCGCTTTTGCACTGTTGTAGTTTTCTTCTGTTAACATATTCCAGACAAAACCAATGCGAAATGGAAATAAGTTTGAAGGTTAGTGCTTCTGAATCCTAGTTCTGCTGATGCGGTGAGCTGTTTTACATGACGCAGTAGTAACTTAATAAATTGTTAGTTTTTTTTCTAAATATATTAATAAATAAATTATTAAGTTATGTAAAATATTTAAAAGTGAAAATTATGGGGAACTTGACATCTACAGTAAAGTACTCTTCTAGGAAACTGGGATTAAGGTTCAGAACATAATTTATAGATATTTGTCTTTGTAGAGCTATAATATAGTTATGTAGATGTATGCATGCAGTTCATTGTTTATGTCCCATTTTGCCATCTTCCTTCCACAGTTTACATCCAGACAATCTCAGACCAGCACCCCCTCTCCTGACCCAGTTTCCCCCAGCTCCAGTGAACATCCTCACCACACCCCATGCTATGGTACCATCATCCCCAACCGAATTTTTGTGGGAGGAATTGATTTCAGTGTAAGTCACTGCGTTCATCATGTCTTGCCCCTCTTTCTACATCGGTTCCACACTAACAAGTTTTGAGTACAAATGATTAAGATGAATGATTTGCTGATGCAGCGTCCTTGAGTCCTACGATGACCGTAAAATGCCAGCATTCAGAACAGTGACTTAAGGGTGCGGTATGTGCGGTGACTTCAACACAGTCAGCAGGCTTACATTTAGTCAGTCAGCAGGCTTACATTTAGTGTGTGTCCGTGTCTAGACGCAGGAGAATGACCTGAGGCGGTTTTTCTCTGAGAGTGGAACCGTGAAGGAGGTCAAAATTGTCACTGACCGTGCTGGAGTGTCAAAGGGGTGAGTGGTTGCTTCCTCTTTTATTTGAACTAAAAGCAATGGAGCTAAAGAAAAATGTTGGAACCAGGAAATCGACATGCACTCATTGATCACATGACAGGGTCACATACATTGACTTGTGAAAATACACTAAAGTGTTCTACTTTTACAAATTTACTCCCTGCAAGTGACTTTTTTTTTTTTGTCAATCTGGTCAGCTAACCATCAAAAACACTGTTAATACACACATACCTGTATTTATTTTCTGGGTTGGGACTGTAAAACATCGGGGTAAAAAATTCATATATTAATAAGACATTTCTTGGAATTTAGGAGGAATAAATTTGAGCAGTGTATTTACTCACTTTCTTATACCACTTGTATACAGCAAAGCAATATAGGACATTTTGGGAAATGTAGAGCAGTTTATTGGGCAAAATGAAAGCAAACAAATGCATTTCAAATTTTGTTTAACAATCTACAGAACATGATTTATGTAGAGCAGATGGAAATTTGTCTGAGGTTTTGCAACACATCACTTTCTGTTCATGCAGTATATATTGTATAAAAACAAAACCAGATCTGAAATTAAATGAGTCATCCCTTGATCTGTGTGCAAAAGCATTACTCAATTTACTCACCAGTCTGCTGGATACAATGTGTTCCAGCCAAAAAAATCTATAAAAAAGAAAATTAATTTAAAAAAAATAAATAAATAAAATTCTTAACAATTTCAACTCATTGTACAAAAAATCCTGACCTGCTCTCTTTGGAGCTTTATCTGGTCCTCTCAGCCTGTAGTGTTTTTATCCATGTGCAAAAAAAAATCTGTAACAGAAAATTTGACAGAAAAATCAAGAATTCATCTTTATCATGGAGGTACTCCATGTCCTCCTCTTCTTTGAGAAATGGGTTTATCACTCATGTGTCCTTGGTGACACGCTTATCGACACTGGAGTGCCATGATTTCAACTGCTCCAGTAGTCACAGTATGTGGGAAATGAAGTTTGACTTGAAAGAAACAGATATATCCCACTTAAATTGTTTTAGCAGTTCTGGAAATTGCTGTAGGTTCCCCTTATCCAGTTTTTTTTTTTTTTTTTTTTCCCTATGATGCATCTGTGATCTCCTTGCATTCCTTAATGCTAGCATCTGCCCCTTGCAAACCAGTTATGAGGTTTTAAATCTTGCAGGTTTCTTGCTCTTCCATCAGTTTGTGCCTGTGGCTACTTAGGAACAGGCAGGAAGAGAGTTTTTTTGATTCCTGACTTCATAAAGCTCAGCAAAGATCTGCTTATTGTTTGAATGAGCTTCTGTAAAGATCATTATTTTCACTAGTCTTTAGAGTTTCATTCAAGGCTTTAGAGAGGTTTTTGCTCGCTTAATGTTGTTTATGTATTATATAGTGAAACTACGTAGTGGTGAGTCTTCTCATTCAGGAGGATCTAGCCCATTTTTCCCTGTCGAAGTAGCCCCATCAGTACAGCATGCAAATAAATTATTGTAATGAAGGCTATGCTTTGTAAAATGCATATTGCATGTTAAATATTTTCTCATCCTATGGCAGTGGTCAGATTTGCAGACACAGGTATGTCTTGTTTCATCCATATACTGAGCATATTCAATGAGAACAACCTCGTCTGCCAATGTGGTGGTTTTGTCAAGCTGAAAAAGAACCCTTTTTCAACTTTTCAAACAATGTATTCTCAACATTTCTCAACAATGGGGCAATTCTTAATTTGTCAGCAACTTGCAGTCCACACATTTTTTTTCCTTCCATTTGAATGCAAGAAGGTTTGTTGAAGTTATCCTCAGGAGTATGTGGTTTTTATCATCTGTGTGATCAGGAATACACACAAAACACACGACCATTGCTTGTTTGTGGTCACCTTGTTTTCCAGCCCTTGCAGAAACATCCTTCATTTTCTTTGGCCTGTTTATTAAAACAAGTTCTTTCTTTCAGAGGCGAAACTCTGGATTTATCCTCCATTTTAGAGTGTTTAGTATCTTGGTGTTTCTTCAGTTTGGATGATTTTGTACTTTGATTTGCCAATTTCTCACCACAGATTACATATTTGATTTCATATTGGATTGATTTGAAGTCAATATAAAGCTGTTCAGTATGACAGCCTGTAAGGGAGAAACTCTGCTGATATCCTTAGAGATTCATGTCTCATGTTTGCTTTGTTTCTGTGTGTTTGTGTTGTGTCTCCTTTTTAATTTCATAAATGAAGTGGAATCCAGCAAAATGGGGCAAAAAAGCTAGTGAAGGAAAAAAATGAAAAGTAAAAAAATGTGCATTTCATTATGCTGTAAGGTGTTGCTGATTTAGATAATTTTGTTTGTTGGTATGCTTGTCTCACAGGTATGGTTTTGTGACATTTGCAACTCAGGAGGATGCTCAGAAAATACTCTCTGAGGTAAGTGTCAGGTAGGTTACCTTGAAGTACTGTACTCCAGTTGGAGCCACTTTGAGTATTGTATACTTATGTACGATATTGTTTTATTTATTTATCTATTTATTTATTGCATACTGTACAGTGGTGGTTATTAATGTTCAGGTGGCTGGTGCACTGTGTAGTCTTTTGTTCCAGCATTTAGAGAATCAATAATACTCCAGTACAGCACATCCTTACACAAGTCATGTGTGTTATGACCACTGTATGAGTGTTATACTTGGGAAATTGGGAGGCTGGGGGAATAGGTCCATACATAAAAGGGGAAAAGGAAAATGGGATATGGGAGTATGGTGTCCGGATACTGCACCAAACTTGCAGAGAGATCACTTCTGAGGGAGATTTGTGAAAAACAAGTGAATGTATATGAATATGAGTTGTGGTCAGAATGTGTCCACAAAAACAAGCTACCTGTTCTGGCATGCTTACCAAAAGATCAAGTGCCTGTCTTAAGCTTGGAAAAGAAGACTGGCAAAGCCAAAACAAAGTCTTCTGGTCCTTTCTATCCACACTAACCTAAACTGCCTAGGAAAAATATACACGCAGATGGAGCACACCCCAAACTCTAACCAGTCAACCAAATACGAACACATTACCAATTATTCGTAAACCCAAGAGAGGGGAACAAAACTTTGCAAGTTGTCAAACCACACACCACCCCCACCTCTTCATAGAGGTGGTTTTTGAAAAGGTGCAGGAGGTAGACAACTCCAGTTAACTGACTGAGCTGCTCACACAGGTGTATCTATTTACAAACTCCACATTCCTGATCACGTGGACAAAAAAAACCACACGGCTAACACAAGGCTCTGACACATGGAAGTGTGCATGTGTATACTTACATGTGCTTGAGCTGGTGTGTCTCCTCCCAGGCTGACAGGCTGTACTTCAAGGACAGGAAGTTGAACATTAGCCAAGCCATCCGCAGGCAGCAAGTAGGACCACACAGTAAGTGACCTTCTTCACACCTCTGCTGTTTTATGCAATAAGATGGCTCATTTCTGATCCTTTTTCACATTTCTGATGCAGCTTGCTTTGACTAAATTTAATACATTTCTATCATTATGTAATTTTGTAATTCTGATATTAATTTGAACATTATAATATTTTTATGTCGGAGTCCAAGTGATCTCAGTAATGTGTGTGTGTGTAATATATATATATATATATATATATATATATATATATCACTTTAATAACTTTCTTTCACTACATTTCTGTACCATCCTTTTTCTTTCTTAGTGGCGGTAGGCAGCATCTCTGTCTCTAGCCCCATGAGTGTCATTCCTGGTGCGGGTGGTGCTGTATACGTTGCAGCCACAGCTGATTATGCCTACACCTACCACAATGGGGTGGCCTACTTCCACACTCCTGAGATGAACCCTTCTGTTCACCACTGGCCGGTCAGTGAACAACTCCACATCTTGTTAAAATGTATTATATTCAAACACTGCTTTTCAGTATTTATGTGTACTGTAACTGCTGTTTATTGTGGTAACGGTGAAATTGCACTTTAATGCGTACCTTGAAGCAATGAGAACCAAGAAGCTTTGATATATTATGTATCTTATGTTTGATAGCAATATGCCAAATGTCTTTAATGTGCTTAGTTGATGTTTTTATGCAAATAATTGTGCCTATTTGCATGGTTGTGTCTTGTCTCTGCTGAAGTATATCATCATTTGATTTCAGTATACCTTCTTCTCATAATTCGCATTTGTTTAGCTTTGTTTGTGGTCCTTTAAAGGTAAAGTGTTAGATGGCTGTGGAAAAGTTTTTTGAAGTTGTTCTTCTGCGTGTGACTCTCATCTCTGTTCAGCTGTGTTCGGTTTCCGGTGCTCCAGTCATGATGACCCACCAGGCAGCACAAGTTTACCCACAACCTGCCCTCCACCATTTTCAGGTCAACCTGGCTGTCATGACCATCACATTGGATGCAGTCATTTTAAAATTGTGGAACAAATAAATTATAGCATTAGCAAACCCAATTGTGACACATTTATATGCTTGTGTTTAGTTACTGGTTATTTAGCTTAATTTACTTTTTATACGTTCAAGCAACTGCAGTAAAGTATGATTGTTAAAGGCTTGATGTCTTTACCTTCAGGTTCTTAATCATCACTTTCCCCGCTGTGATAGTTTTCTTAGTGAGTGTTTCTTAGTGTACATTGCAGAGTGTAACTAGGTGCAAGGTGTTATGGAGTGCACATCTTTCTTGCTATCTCAGTTGGAGCTATTAACTTTAATTTGTGTGATCTTTAGAGCCCAACCCAGTGTATTGCAGCACCGGTGCAGTGGAACATGCCTCAGGTGAGAGGTGTCTGTCTGTCTCTGTGTCATTGAGGCAGGGTTGTGCATAAACTCAAATGACAAAAGCCTGTACAGGATAAGGTCAGTGAGAAGAATAAATATGTAAGTGAATGAATCACCTTGGGCCTGTGCTTGTGAGGGGAAACAAGACTGGCACAGGGTCTTAAGTGACCATGTTCATAAATATGGAATGTTGGGCACATCTGTGCAAAGGGGGTAGACTTGCACAATGTCAAAGCAACTGTGACAACCACTACTGTGTTGGTCACACAGTATAAATACAGGTTGTATAAATACAGGTATGCTCTGCATAATGATGCCATTATGTTGTTACTGGTTTAGGTATTTACTGTATTTTTTCTCTTTATTTCAGAGTGTACTCTTTTTACTTATAAAAAAAAGTTTACTGTAAAACAGTATGCCGTGTTACAGCAACAGCCTCATACATCTTGTGTTTACCGTATCTGCTGTAACATGCTGTACAGGTTTGTAGCCTAGGCGAAATAAGCTATAACGTACTTGATGCGGCACATGTGCACTCTTTAATGTTTGCACAACGAAATCGCCTAACAAAGCATTTTTCAGAATGTATCCCTGTTGTTAAGTGGTGCCTACCTGTAGTTTGTCCCCTATTTAGGAACTTTTGAATAACATTTTTTGCTCAGGTTATGCAGTGCTACAGTTTTTCCCTGTGCATATCACATGAGTAGCTGCATAGAGAATTTTTGAGGAGCTTAGAGGAGCAACTTAGAGTCTTTTTCAGTAATGCTCAACTCTCAGTCCCAATTAAGTTTGCAAGTTGGGGCTTGAAAAAAAACAAGACACAAGATCTGTGGTAAACAGGTTGTGTTAATGTAAGTGTGTGTTTATGTCAGTCTCAAGTGCCCAGCAACTCCGTGCTCTACATCCAGCCCTCAGAGATCCTGTACCAGCCTCGGGAGATGACCCTGGATGGAGGGTGTGCTCCCCTTCCCATGCACCTTCTGGAAGCCTCCACTCCGGAGGTAGGTCAGGAGCTGCCCACCACACCCAACAATGAGACAGGATTCATAGTGAGACTAGCACCGCAGCAAGACCGAGCTATGCAGTGAGAATGACCACATTGTGGTAAAACTTGCAGCAAGATGGACAACTCAGTAAAAGGACCCTCGTAGCAGCAGCAGTAGTAATCCCAACTTCTATGCCTATCGAGACAGGTTGTGAAGTGATGTTGACTCTAGCAGCACTGACAACAATTTTAAAGACATGTGGTCATGCCCCAGAGACCTGTCAAATAAATCTTTATGGCAGCATGCAAGAATTACTAGAATATGTGCTTTTTATGGGAAGCACAAGATTGCTGGGATAACCATGCTTTAAATGTGGTCTCCTCTTTAATGCTGCTAAAGACTTAATTTTTGTTACTTAAAAATGCTGTGTTTGTTTAGACTTGTTTGAATTTCTTAAAGAATAGGCACCAGTAGCTTACGTTATATGCAGCATTGTTATTGTTTTTCTTCACTGTGTTTGGTAGATGGGGGAGTCTATATTAAGATCTGAACTTGAATAGTTTTGGCAGCGTAGGCTTTTATGCAGCTTCTGATTGTTGGTGATTTGAAGTATGATGGACACATTTGCGGGCATAGTAGCTCTTCAGTCTGCAGTGCCTTAACCGTGTGTCTTGCAAATGGTATATCGTTGTAGCTCTACACCGATCAAGTGGTGCAGCCAGCCTATCATCACATGTACACCCAAAGTCCTGGGGGAATGGCCCCACCCATCATTCAGCAAGAGACTGGACAGGTGATAAGTTACATTGGTGACACTAAACCACAATCTGTTATAAATAATAGGTACACATCCAAAAGGTGTGAACAGTGGTCATCTGTGTGAGTTTAATTGATTACTGAAACTCTTGAATAATGTAGTTGTTGAAGTTTGGGAAGTGCAGCCTGTTGTTTCATTCAGGAACAGAGGTTTCAAGCAATAAGACGTGGGTTTGCCTGCTCACCTGTCAACTTGAAGGCAAGATACAAGCGCGGCCCACGCTATGTCCACCCCCGCAAGGAGTACCATGTCCATGTGTCCAGCCTGTCCACCCCACCCTGTGCAGAGCCTCTGGAGTAAAAAGGAGGTTGGAGTGGCACTGCTTCTTCTAAGGGAATACAAAAAGGGAAAACCAAATTTAAGATGTCTGTTTTTAAAGATATCTTTCTTTACTGAATCCTTTCAGTATTATTTTGTGATTTATATTATCAGTCATTATTTTATACACAAATGTGGCAATATTGGTCTTAGCATATTTTTTTTTCAATTTTAAACTGTTTAAATTGTTTTAAATGTGATATAAACAAAAAAAAACATTTTGTTTAATTCAGCACATAGATGGTATTAAAAGAGCAAATACGATTGATAGATGTAAAATCAAAGGAAGTGCGATGTCTCGGCTATATTTTTGAAATACATTTTTACGAGCATTTTAGGTTACATTTTCATTTTAAACATCCATTTGGTATTTGGGTTTTTTTTTTGTATTGAAGTTTTGATTTGTTTTTTTTAATTTAATGTTGAAGCAGTGTTAAGTTGTGACAGTACCAGCATGTTTACCAGAATCTAAAATGATATGGAAATAGTCTATATGGACACATCAGTGCATTTTGTTAGTGTTGCTTTATTGAGTACAGTTTCCAGTTCTGATTTTGAACAAGGTACGGGTAAAATGTGCACCAAGTTAGCAAATTTCAGTCTAAATAGACATTCTAATACAGTACATTGCTACTGTATTATCAGGTGTTTGTGATAATTTTTGCATTTTCACAGCCAATTTAAAAAAGGAAAATTTTAATGTGATTGTTAATTTTGTTTGTTATTAGTGTTCAGGACAAAAAAAAACTGAGCAGGTTATATACAGGTTGTTGGAAAGACAGCTGTAGAACTTGACATTTTATAAGTTTTGCTCATTTGTATGTGTGTGTAAGAGAGAGACCAGCTTACAAAAACATAAAAAGAAGTGTATAGTTTCGACATTATAGTTACTGCACCTCTAAATAATTGTTTTTTTACACTGTTTAAGAGGTTGTCTTATGGTGAAATGATGCTTCCTTTGTTTTGTTGAAGAAGTTGAATGTTTACAGTTCATTTGTGTTCAAAAATTTAAAGTAGTGTGTGTGTTAATCTTTTTATAGTTTATAGGACGTTCAAATATTCATGTAAGTTTTGTACAAGCAACAATAAATAATACTGAGATATTTACTTTAGCTGTGTGTTTTATGGGCATCCATAGCATTTGTTGGATGGAGCTTCACACTAGTGTGCGCGCTGCGGGATGGTCGTAACTGTCAGTCTGAAAAAATGTGCATGAATGGTGTGTGCATGAGAGAGCGTGTGTGCCTCTGGGCCCTTTCAGTTTTTTAAGTAGACACTCTGACTTTAAGTACCAGCCTTTCTGTAAGACCAGAAAATTCCTGTGAATCTGTTTTACTCACTGACAAGTTAAGCCTTCCTCCCTTTAAATGCAATACTAATCACAAAATGCATTTTGTTGCCTCAGTACCAAGTTGTTTTTGGGAGTCAGAGGTTTTGGGGCATTTATGCCGATTTACCACCTTCTTTCCCCACGTGGACCCAGATGGCCACTCTGCGAAGCACAGCTTATGGTATTATATTAATGAGTAAGCAAAAGGGGGAGAGATATGGACTGCTGGATTTGGTGTGGCAGCACTGACTGAGATTCCTTTTTACTTTACCTTACGTGTTCATTCCGCTTGATGGCTGTTCATGTTGTGGATAGATAGGCACTGGCTGGTAGTTGTTGTATGTCCCTTTAGTGGGGTCTTTCATAACCAGTACTGTCCTCGCTTTGGTGAATCAGACAAGGTGGGAGCCTGTTGTTAGCAGTTGGTTTATTTCTGCAGTCAGTAGACATTGATCATCTCAGGCTCTGGTGCTGCCCATTTCTTCATGTTTGTGAGCTGTTGTTGGGACATCTGCTGCTGTGATGGTATCTGCTTCCTACAATGGGAGACTCTCTTCAGGTCTCTTAGCAACAGTGCAATGGTGTGTGATTCCTTGTTGGGCTGCAGTTGCAAGGACACTTTTTTTTCCTTTAGAGAAGACATTTTTTGTGGCCTCTGCTTTTATTTTACTACAGCATTTGGTAAATTACTGCTCTTTGTACAACTCATGTACTTGCTGTACCTGGTCTGAAAAGACCAAGTCACACAGCTTTCAGGGGGCACAAGAGGCCTTTTATCTTCAAAGTAGTACAATGAGTCAAATAGGAGTACAAAGAAATTTCTTTGTGCACTTTAGCAAAGCAGGTTTAAAGGTAGAGACATCTGCTGGCCTGCAACAAACTGAACCTGCACAATTTGCACTATGTGCCAGATGAGCACATTTATTCAACATTGAATTCTGATGGGAACATTTTATTAAGTACATGTATTTCAGGGGGATCAGATCACTATACTTCCTGTTGGGTGTGAATTTGTGTTGCTGCCCTGGATGGACTAGTCTGCTGTCTCGGATGTACCCTGACTACCACTAGTATCTTATTCTGGGATAGGCTTCAGAAAATCACACACCTGCCATAAAATAAGCAGATACTGAGTGTGGGTGTTTGTGTATGTTCCCCTTCAATAAAATGCTGTCATGTCATACCAATACCATATAAATATGTAAACTGTATGCATTTTAAAGAAAGTTTTAGAACAGTTTGCACTGTGCTCATCTTAAGTTCTGAATATTTCCAAAAAAGCTCTCGAGTAAATTTCAAAAGGATAACAAAAAAAATATATAGCACTTTGACATTTTTTAACATTTAAAATGTGTGGTGCTATTTAAGAACATTTAAAATGAGGACAGTAGCTAAAAGCACTGACATCAGAAAGCAGCTCTAGATATTTAGTTTTATTAACATATACTGGAAGTAACAATAAAACATTAGTTCATTAAAAACCCCAAAGTACAAAGGTAGGACAGACATGCTGTAGCAACCCACACAATAACTTAAAAGACAGAGACAGGTAAGCAAGAGGCATTCCTGCTGAGGCAGGTGAAGAAGCGAGACTGACAGAGACAGCCCAGAGGAAAGTTATTGATACGGATTTTTTTAAAAAGGATGGGATTTGATGCGGTGTGAGCATTTACACCTTACATACAATAATCTCGTGTTTCTGTAGCATGGAAACATAACTGCACTGCCTTGAGACTGGAACAGTGTCTCCAGTGCGCTGAGCCAGACAACCAGGCATGTGTGTTGGCAGTTAGACCATTACATTAATTTAGGTGCGTAACACTGTCTATGAGCATGAGTATTTGTGTGTGCAGTACGGGTGTGTGTTTTAGTTTAGATTCATTTAGTTCCCTTGTATCAGGCCTCGCTCTCCCCCGACGTGGCATTCTGCACCTCCTCCTCTAGGATGGGCACGATCAGGTTGTCTTTAGACATGAGGTTGTACTTCATCACGAAGCGCGTGAAACGGTGACAGAGGAAGGTTTCATTCTGTGTGGGGTGAGAATAATGAAGCAATGAGACTGAGAGAGGAACTGACTCATCAGAGTTGGATCCAGCGAGAAGAATCTGGCCCTCAGAGAGATGTTGCATAAGCTGCCTCTACCACACACTTATGTAAGTCAGCAGGTTTCTGCTCATCAAATACTTAATATTACAATATATCTAATTGGCCACACTTGGGACTCACCTCGTACTTGTCAAATATCTGCCTGTGATGAAAGTAAGCGTGGGAGAATATCCGGTAGATGCGTCGGCAAACAGAGCCCAGCTTTGCTACTGAAGACTCCTTAATGCTCACTCTGGATGAGGGCAAGACAAATGGAGACAATTCATTGGAGAACTTTACGCAGTGTGAGAGCAGTTAAGACACTAAATGCACCGCAAATGTATTCAACAGTGCTGTAGAAATACTTACCGGCTGGGAAAGTACTTGTTACTGTTGAGAAGGCAAGCTGCCCCATCCAGTGTGTGCCTGGTATAATCGATGGCAGGACACTAGAAATATGGAAACTAATCATTACCATAACAGCATATGGAGCAACAAAAACAGGCACTAATAGCCTCAAAACTGATAGCAATAAAGCTATGGCTGAACACAGGTGACAATCACAAGGCTCTAACCTCTTTAGGTGTCTTATGCGCAGCACACAGGAAGATCCACTGCTCTGTAGCTGTCATCTGGGTGCAGGTGTCTGGGTGACACTCGCTCTGTAGGCCGGAACATATGATTAGCTTTCACTAAACCACACATCCATCTTGAACCAGACCTTAAACAAAACTCAGCATCCACAGAAGGAGCTGGCAAAGCAGCAGCCCTGGAAGAATGTTGTAGTGTGTGAGACACCAAACACTGCATACATGGTAACACAAATGTAAGGAAGTTACTGAGTCAGCAAGACAGCTGTAAGCAGAGGCAGTACCTGCAGTTTCACAGCCAGTCCATTCAGTTCCAGGCAGAACTGTCTGAAAGACAGAAACACTCCTTTCAGCCATATCAAGATACTGCAGAACAGCTGTGGTTAATGCGTATACAATGTGTTGACTATAAAGACTGATCAGTTTACATGTTACTCAGAAACAGGAAATCCTTTCGGCAGTATGTGCTCCAAATAGTGACCTTATACCTGACCTGAGCCCAACAAAGTATCCAGGTTGGGTTTTCCCACACAACTTTGAGCTTGGGTCAGGTTCTGGTTTGTATCCTAATAAGTGAAAAGTCATTCTGAGATGAACACACTCTAAGGAATATAACTGATTGTGGGTTTTGAATTTGGCATCACCATTCAGGCTCTCTTGGTTCAGGTTTCAAGGTCTCGGGTACAGGATTTATCTTCACAGAGGCTGTGCAAAGCTTCAGCTCCAAGTACCTGAGGTGCTCATACTTCCAGACCCCCTCATCCTGTCCCTCTGGAGGCTCCAGGATCTTGTCGATATTAGAACAATCTGAGCGGATATTCTGCTGGATGTACTGAAAACGGAAAATAATCTTAACTCCTAATATGATTTGGTCATTTTATAAACATAGTTTTGGCCCAGATTCATGCAGTCAATAGGATCTCTTCACAGATAACAAAGACTTAAAACTTAAAGAAACAACACATACACACAGAAATTTGCTTCATTTGTTAAGAGTGCTCACTACCATTTGTTTGCGCATAAAACTGAGAAGCTGGTTTAATAAAAAAATTAAATATTCCAGCGAAAAGCACTGGTCATACAGCATCTGATGGTGATAGAAGTGCAGTCAAGGTGCCCACCTGTTGGACAGCCAGGGTACTGTCCATCTCCTCAAAGGACTCATCAGGCCAACTATAGAAATCCTGCAGCGAAGGGAGAACAAATAATCTTTGTTCATTACAATCCCCAAGGCTGACAGTGCAAGCAGCGTAGCCCTGTGCCATCACACCTTGATACCCAGCCCAAAACTGTGTAGGCTTAGGAGCTTAAAAACTGTCCAAATCACCCATTAGCTACAGGACTGTAATTTAAAAAAAAAAAATTTTATATATATATATATATATATATATATATATATATATATATATATATATCAAATGAAATACAACACATCAAAATGCTTACAGAACATAAAATGAACTGCACCAGCAACTATGAAATACATGCAGAAATCAGTGTTAAAGCTTAGAGTTAGAGACAAGACTAGACAGTTTTGACTAATCTAGTAGTATTGTTTCTCTCTTCCTGTCAGTATTGTAGAAACCAAGTATGACAACTTAAAATTAAAAAAAAGCAAAGTCAATGCTCAGATCATTGCTAAAGAATCTAAACAGGTCTTTCCAGAATGATTGGGGGCATGAAAGGCTCCTAACTGTCGAGCTTCTTCACAGCAACTTCTCCCAAAGTCTTCTTCACAGCTTCCAGTGACCTGCTGCCTCCTGACCCGGACTTCACAGGTTGCCTTGATCAATAAATTTACCCCGAATTACACCAGTAAAAATTACCCAGCTCTATAAATAGGTAAATAACCGCAAGCAGTTTAATACTGTTGGTCGTTTTGAGAGAAGTGTTACATAAAAAAGAAAAAAACAATGCAAATATAAAACGTGTAAAAAAAAGCACTAAGTAGGACGATCTCACCGAGAAAAGGGGTCGCTGTTAGACGGATAAAATTAAACAGAATTTAATGTGTTTGTCCGTACCTCCGTAACCTCGACAGAAAACTGCAGTTGAATACGAACACAACCTGGAAGCAAAGGCAACTCAACTGCAGACGTCTGAAAACAACTATTATTACTCGATTACAGAAGAAGACTACGGACATATATATAAATTCATGTAAATGCGAGTAAACAGAAGCATAACAACTAAGGCAGCGACCAGAGAGTATCGATACGGGGTACCGACGTCAAGCGCTTATTCGGCCTGCTTTACCCGGTGGTCGGTATCTCCAGAGCGGCAAGAGAACGAGCCGAGTCGGCCAGGCAGGCGCGGCCCTTCCTCTTCCTGCAACCCTTCCCCAATGACGCGTTACAAACACAAACAGCACATTTTTCTCGGCTTCTCTTTGTTCACCCAAACTAATAACGCTCGTTTCGGACGATCCGACGCGGCTCTGACCCAAATGGACGAACCTGGGCCTTTGTTCCCGGACGATTCCTCCTGAGAACCGCAGTTCCCTCCGCCATGACCATCGCGCCAGAATCCCCGGATGTGCAGTACCGCTCTCCGCCTCTAGGCTGCTTTAAGGGGAAATGTCGTTAAACTTGTTTTTTTTTTTTTTTAATCGCACCAATAAATAGAACACAAACAAGAGGACAACTGAAAAAAATCACAAAAACACAAACTGAAAAAAATACATATACATAGATAAGTGTTTAAATTAATGTAGAGATATGTAGAAGCCAGGGGGATACAACTTCATGACACAGTTTAAGTGAAAATCCTGAATCATTTACATAGTGCAATAGTTTAAACTGCTTTTGTATTAGTGGAGAGCTAGATCATGATGATGTACTGCGCCTCTTCAGTTGAGAGTCACAAAGTCAGGCTTCTTAATAGCAAAAAAAACTTTCTTTTGAACTTATCAAAGTTTAAAGACTTGTTGGGTACATTTTATGAATCCGTTTGAATGACACATCTTTAATATTGTTTATGAGAAGAGATTTCTGTACTGACCACCAGAATTTCCTCCAACACACCAGTCTACTGCTCATGTGTGCTGTCTGCAGTAGCTATGTCTTCTTGAAATGAACTATGAATGGCTTTATTATTGTTTTTTAAAGGTTGGAGAAAAGCAAATATTACCAGTTGGTGACTCGCTTATATAGAGTTGACAAGCTGACCCGAGGAAGATCTAGAAAGTGTTTTTAAACTGCATATAAATAAGTGGCAGAAGGAAAAGTGCTATGGAAAACAGAATTATTTTTCTGAGACTCAAACTTAAAGTGACCAAGGAATTCTCCATATATAAATAACAATCATTCAGAGATGTTATTCACAAAATTGTGTTTTTTTGCATTCATTACAAACATTACAGATCTATTTTGTAAAAATTCTTGTTTAATGTACAAATCACAACAACTGTTTAGAATTTATTTTAATTGTCTATATGTATACTTTATATATGTTTATTTTTTGTGTACTCGCTTTGGTTGTGTTGAAATGGTTCTGTGAATATTTTTGTTCTGTGTGCTTATTTTGTTGATTCAATTAAAATAAAAACATAAATATAAATAATACAAGCAGCACTGCAAATCAGTGTCACTTTGACTTCCAATTATTCTAAAGTGTTGAAATAGTGGATCATATGAAATAGTGTATAATCTTCAAAATGGGCAATTTATTTTTTATCCTACTGACATTTGTATTTTATATGATTTTATAATTACATTGTTAAGAATTTAATTTAAAAAAAGCTAAGAAAAATAACAAAAAATGCCAGTGTACTATGTTAAAATTGAAGTTATAAAAAGGAAAAGAGAGAGATGTATTATGTATTTCCAAGATAAAACCTGGAGCACTGTGACCCTGCATTGGACAAACCGATATAGATGGTTTAACTTTAATTCAATTAAATTTATTTTTATAGTGTGCTCTTCTCATGTAGTGACACAGAGTTCTGAACATAAGACTGACAGACATAGCATAAACAACTATAACAGATATAAACAAACATATACATAAATGGCTGGCTACATGTACACTTAGTACAGTAACCTATTCCAGTGCCCCCATTTTGCCAACACAGGACACCCGCACCTGCACAGGTATTTACCAAGCAGGAATGATACCACGATCAAGAAGGTGGCTGCATTTTAGTAGTTTCATCTGAGACTGCGAAAGTGCTTCTCAGGGAACCTGAAAAAAGTTTATTAACCAAATTCGTAAACCATGAAAGATATCTCAAAAAGCATTTTCCAAAAGAAAAGAAATAGAAAATGGAAAACTTCATGGGCCAGAGACTGCCCATCAGAGGTATTCATTTGGTTGTTGGGACTGTCCATTGATAATAGCCTTAGATATAAAGTTCTCTGAATGCAAAAATAAATTGGGTACGGATAAGTAGTATTTGCACAATGTCTGAAAAACCTTTTTATTTCAAATTGCACAAAATTGCGTAGACAACTGCTAATAAAATTCCTCAGATATTAGTACATGAACAAATGGAGTAATGACGGGTTGTGTGTCCACGCCGCTTGGCGTGTGTTTCAGTCCCTGATACAAAGGCGGCTTTTAATATCACACGTTAGTATTTCGTACATCCCACAACCTTTTATTTTACCTTAAAGCCTTTTCTCAGCAGTGCAATGGTTATGGGATTGTTATTATCAAGTTTTCCCCTTTATTTTGTAAACAATGTGCTCAAACACAAATCTCAGCGAGGTATTTCAACCCCGAGAGCACACATTTCCGACGAGTAAAAAGCGAACAGCGTAACATATCGAGCAGAAGACTGGGCTAATATTGAACGTAAGGACTTCGGCCCAATTTTATATACTTTCTTGCTTAATAGCACATTTCGCCGAGTTACTTTTGAAAGAAGTTGTGGAGAAGAAAACACAGCTGGGACGCACGAGCGGAGCGGGAGACGGACCATGGCGGCGGGTTGAGTCTACAAGGTTCTCATGGGCTGTTTAAAAAGCGCAGTCGGCCGCGCTCTCCACCTCAAAGCAAACTCCGCTCTTTTGTGTGAACACGACAAGCAAGCAAATGGCCGAAGTCGCTCCCGCTCCAGCCGCCGCAGCCCCGGCTAAGGCTCCCAAGAAGAAGGCCGCAGCGAAGCCCAAGAAGACGGGTCCCAGCGTCAGCGACCTGATCGTGAAAGCCGTCTCCGCCTCCAAGGAGCGGAGCGGTATGTCCCTGGCCGCCCTGAAGAAGGCGCTGGGCGCAGGAGGCTACGATGTGGAGAAGAACAACTCCCGCGTCAAGCTGGCCATCAAAAGCCTGGTGACCAAAGGGACTCTGGTCCAAACCAAGGGCACCGGCGCCTCCGGCTCCTTCAAGCTGAACAAGAAGCAGACCGAGGCTACGAAGAAGAAGCCGGCAGCCAAGAAAGCCGCCCCTAAAGCCAAGAAGCCAGCAGCGAAGAAGCCCGCCGCGGCCAAGAAGCCCAAGAAGGCGGCTGCCAAGAAGCCCGCCGCCGCTGCTGCCAAGAAGTCGCCCAAGAAGGCGAAGAAACCGGCTCCGGCAGCCAAGAAGGCGACCCCCAAGAAGGCCAAGAAGCCCGCAGCTGCCAAGAAGGCGCCGGCCAAGAGCCCCAAGAAGGCGAAGGCGGCGAAGCCGAAGGTAGCCAAGCCCAAGACCACCAAGGCTAAGAAGGCAGCCCCCAAGAAGAAGTGAACACCCTATCCCGTCTTCACGTTTTTACAAAAAGGCTCTTTTAAGAGCCACCACATAACTTAAAAGAGCGTTTTCCAGCTTATCGCTTTCTTTATTGAAACCGGCACATTCGTAACGTTTAGTGAATAACTGCATAAATCAGTGAGCCTGAATAAACTTGTGTGTAGTGAGGTCTCAACGAGAACATAAACGCAAGACTTCCAAGAAGCGCTGGCATTTTATTAGAGCCACCACGCTGTGTTCCTATGAAAGTCTTGCACCGCGTCGGTTCCCCACTAAACGGGATGCGGCTGTACAGTCTGCAGCGCCGTGTAGTTAAACACACACAGTAGTTACAGAGCGGCTATAACTGCAACACAGCAGCTTAATGCCAACTGGGGCACAAGTGCGAACAGGGAAACTAAGCCAATTTCTGCAGTTGCCCGTTTTTTTTTTTCGGAATGTGTTTGCTTTGAGAAACTGCTTTTACTGTTTCAAATGGTTTTAGTTACCAAGCAATATGGTGCTGAGTTACACTTCAGATCCCACTGACATGAATATTAATGATACTTTATGTGGAATAGAACGCATTTTATAAGCGTCGGTAAATTGATGTGAACTATCAACTGCAGCATAAAGAAAATCTTTAAAAAAATTTAAAGGAAAAAAACGCCACAAACAACTTTTGAAGTGTAAAGCACAATAACTGATGGAAATTGGCGCCAAAACTGTTCGTCATTCCTATTGGATGACGTACTTCAAAGTTCTGTCCAATCAGAAAATGGCTTTTCGGTATATTAGCGGGTATTCGGAGAGTCGGCCTTTATTCTTCTGTCCAACTTTCGACGAGACTTCAAGCGACAATGAGCGGACGCGGAAAGACCGGCGGCAAAGCCAGAGCGAAGGCCAAGAGCCGTTCATCCAGGGCCGGACTGCAGTTTCCAGTGGGCCGCGTCCACAGGCTGCTGCGTAAAGGCAACTACGCCGAGCGCGTCGGTGCTGGAGCCCCGGTCTACCTGGCCGCCGTGCTCGAGTACCTGACGGCTGAGATCCTGGAGTTGGCCGGCAATGCTGCCCGCGACAACAAGAAGACCCGCATCATCCCCCGCCATCTGCAGCTCGCCGTCCGCAACGACGAGGAGCTCAACAAACTGCTGGGAGGCGTGACAATCGCTCAGGGCGGCGTGCTGCCCAACATCCAGGCTGTGCTGCTGCCCAAGAAGACCGAGAAGACCAAGTAAATCGAAGCGGCTTCTACTGCTGCTCAATCCAACGGCTCTTTTAAGAGCCACACACATCTGTACAGAAAGAGCGAACTCCCTGTTGTACCTACAAATACACGCCGGTTTATTAGCGTTGATTTAAGAAAAAATAAATTCCTAAAGATGAATGACACGCAGTCACGCACCAAGGTAACCGCATTTCGTAGAAAGGATTTGTTGCTGCTAAATACGCATTTGCGGCGCGCCTACATCAACCTGGGACTCACATTGTAGCACAGTTTAGCAAATATTTCTAATAAACGATTTCAATGCAAACATATTAAAACTGGAAAGAATTAAGCGGAAAATGAACTTTGCGGTAATTTATAAAGAAAACGGTTAGAAACTATTTCACCCGACAATGTAGCTTATTTATTTTGGGGTTGTTTATTGATCCGTTGACGTTTGGTGTTCACTTTTAAAGTTTAGGGTACTTTATGACATTACAACTAATTCGATTAAGTGTTTTTGCTCGTGAATCTTGAAAGTACGGGGAGAGCTGGGGTTGCGGAAGTCGCCATTTTATCGTTTTAACTTTGCGCGGTAAGAATCCACCAATGGCGAGCGACCAGCGCTCAGCAGTGGACCAATGGCAAAGGCAGGTGACGCTATCCAATCGGGTGGCGCCTACTGCGCTTATAAGGCCCCGCTGTTCGCAGCAGTCCGTCACAGAAATTTGAGTCGCAACTTCTTGACACGATGGCACGAACCAAGCAAACCGCTCGCAAGTCCACCGGCGGCAAAGCCCCCAGGAAGCAGTTGGCCACCAAGGCGGCGCGCAAGAGCGCTCCTGCGACCGGCGGCGTGAAGAAGCCTCACCGCTACAGGCCCGGCACCGTGGCCCTGAGGGAGATCCGTCGCTACCAGAAGTCGACGGAGCTGCTGATCCGCAAGCTGCCCTTCCAGCGCCTCGTGAGGGAGATCGCGCAGGACTTCAAGACCGACCTGCGCTTCCAGAGCTCCGCCGTGATGGCGCTGCAGGAGGCGAGCGAGGCTTACTTGGTCGGCCTGTTCGAGGACACCAACCTGTGCGCCATTCACGCCAAGAGGGTGACCATCATGCCCAAGGACATCCAGCTGGCCCGCCGAATCCGGGGAGAGCGCGCCTAAGCTTACAGCTGCGCCGCCACCCTCGTGTCCCAAACCCAAAGGCTCTTTTAAGAGCCACTCCAGTCCGCAACAAAAGAGCGAATTTGCGACACATTGCTGCAGCCGAACTCCGCTGTTGCTTCCATTCTTCCCCTTACATACAGTAAATTGCAGAGGAAAAACTTAAGACACTAGTGCTTCACATGAATTATTGTTATATAAATGTGGGAAGTTTGCCTGGCCTCAGCTTCTCACAGTGTTTTGCCAAAGTTGACCCCATTCCCTTCTACGTTACTAAACCTTTCAAAGGCCTGATAGATGCTGGACTCCAGCTAACAAGCCTGATGCACGTTTCAGGTACGGCAACTTTGGTCACATCCTACATCCATCCAAGTGTTTGTGTAGTGACAGAAATTGGGTTTTGAAGTGTGAGGCTCCAAATCATTTTATTGCTTTGAATGTTGTGTTCCTCAAGGTAAACAAAAGCTGTTACCACGTATGATGGTGTAGCAAGCACCTGACCATGTTCTTCTATATGCCACAAGAGCAGCATCTTGCACGGACCTGATGACATCCTTAGGAAAAAAAATGTCTTCTGTGATGATTGTGTTGGCGTAATGTTGCTCTGCTGCATTAAACTAAGTTTTCCCTCACAGTCATGGCAAACACAGCTTCTTGAAAACATTGCCTTTGGAAGAAGTAAACAGCCAGATGTGTCCATTTAAAGTCTTCCTAATTTAGAGATCCCCTTCACTTTTCTCTCACTGTTAGGTTTTTGCACATTTTTGAAATGCAGTCCTGATGCCAGATTAAAAAAAAAAAATGTTTCAACTCTTGCAACTATAAAGCCCAAGATTCCTGTCTTTCTGAATGAAGCTCTGCAAACTAAATAAAAGCTGTCTATTATTAACTCTTGTTTTAATCTAATGGACTCTTACTTTAATCCCACCAGCATGCATCTGTTTACCAGAACAGCACATTACATTGTAGTTTATAAATCTGCAACCAAAATACCATCTTTATGTGCAAAAAAAAAATCAATTCTGCTCTTTATAATGAAAACATGGGTGGCTCTGAGAAGAGCCTTTGGGTTTGTTTCAGCAGCTTAGATGCCGCTTTACTTGGAGCTCGTGTACTTGGTGACGGCCTTGGTGCCCTCGGACACGGCGTGCTTGGCCAGCTCACCGGGCAGCAGAAGGCGCACGGCCGTCTGAATCTCCCGGGAAGTGATGGTCGAGCGCTTGTTGTAATGAGCCAGCCGAGAGGCCTCGCCGGCGATGCGCTCGAAGATGTCGTTCACGAACGAGTTCATGATGCTCATGGCCTTGGACGAGATGCCCGTGTCGGGGTGCACCTGCTTCAGCACCTTGTACACGTAGATGGCGTAGCTCTCCTTCCTGGACCTCTTGCGCTTCTTCCCCCCTTTGCCTGCCGTCTTCGTCACGGCTTTCTTGGACCCCTTCTTGGGCGCGGACTTGGCGGGTTCGGGCATCGCTGCGGCTGCCTAGACAGACAAACGGCTACGGCAATACACACACACTAAGGGCTCGCCACAGCACGCTCTTTTATATGAGCCGAGAGTTGCAAAACAGCACCCTCGAGCCGCGTCGAATCTCATTGGAAGTTCGTTTCCTGCCTCCTCACATTCGAACGCCATTGGTTACATGCATTTGGCGCCTAAAAACAACGCCCGCAAGGAACGCCAGGCTTTGCCTTCATGCAAAACAGCCTTCCGTGTAGAATTTAACTTTTTTTGCCCCCCTCTAACAGTCTATTTCCACAGCATTACACTGAATTTTAAACTCGTTGTGGTAAATATTTTAATGTTTGTAGGTCTGTTTCGTGCAAAACAATGTATCATTCACACGAAAATTCGGTTACTGTTGCTTAAAATCTGCTACTGTCGATAATATGGAGCTTTTAGAAAAACAGGATTTGGTCACTGAAAGAAATGTATTACCGACTGGCCAAAGAAATGTTGCGACTGTTGTCTGGGTGAGCAGTAAGGTTTAGGATATTTATTATATTTGTGTAAACGCAGAATGTTCTGCAGCAACCCCCCCTCTCTAAGCAGGTAGTATAGATCAGTAAATTCGATAAACCAGGGACAACCATGCGGGCAGTTAACGTACAGCCTACACGGAGAAGTGTGATATGCCTTGAGCTGTAGTTTCAAATTCATTTACACAACCGAGAAACATTCAGTTTACGATCGTGTGGCCACTAGCGAAGTTAGAAGTCAGGTTTCATACAAGCTTCCCTTACTCACTAGCAACACTACACCATCAACAGATTAAAAAGCTCTTTTTCGAGAGAAGTGGGTGGCTCTTAAAAGAGCCTTTGAGTTTGTTTGTTCGCTGGGTCGCACGGAAGTTTAACCGCCGAAGCCGTACAGAGTGCGGCCCTGGCGCTTGAGCGCGTACACCACGTCCATGGCGGTGACAGTCTTCCTCTTGGCGTGCTCGGTGTAGGTGACGGCGTCGCGGATCACGTTCTCCAGGAACACCTTCAGCACCCCGCGGGTCTCCTCGTAGATGAGGCCGGAGATACGCTTCACACCGCCACGACGAGCCAGGCGGCGGATGGCGGGCTTAGTGATGCCCTGGATGTTGTCGCGTAGAACCTTCCTGTGGCGCTTGGCGCCTCCTTTGCCGAGCCCCTTGCCTCCCTTTCCGCGTCCAGACATGATTCACTCTCGCGTTCAACAGTCAATTGAAGTACAGCACCGAGGCGACGTATGGGCACTTATCTGAGCCAAGACGACCTGATTGAGACCTTGCAGCAATCCTTTTGGCGCGCTCCATCTGAAAGTTCACAGTCCACAAAAAAAATTCAGAGTATATTTACAGCTGTGACCAATATTTTATTTATGCTTTTTTAATTTTTGTCTTAATCGTTCTCATACTATATAAAGTACCATATTTTGTATAATTATGAAATTCAGCATATCGCCTTTTTATATTGATGTTCGGTTTGCTCAAACTAAAGATGTATTACGCTTGCAGTCCTAGACCCAGTAAACAACAGGAAAATAGCACTTTGGCCGTCAGAATCTCCAACAGGTGTGTAGTGACATGTTAAAATACACAGTACAAGGGTGTTCAAAATATAGTGTATCTGAAATTCACACCATTACACTAAGAACCTTTACTGTGTACTCTCTGTCAGGTGTATTGGCACAATAGCAGAACAGTTTGTTACTGCCTGAACTTAAAAAAGAGCCTACATTAGCCATAGACTCCAGAAATAATAGGTATAACACTAATTTTGATGAATATAAAATGTCATTATGTTGTTCACAATCCTTAACTGTACTAACACACTTGGGGGAGGAAAATTATTTTTTGTTTGATCAATAATTAAGCAATAGATTATTTTAATTTTGGGGTTATTGAATATTAAGTATTTAATTGTTTGTGTATTGTCATTGTATTGATTTGTGCATATTTCATGGTTAACAGGTTAATTTTTGTCTTTAATGTTTACTGGAATTACACATTAAAGGTAATATGGATTTTATTGTGTGACCCTTTGTGATTGACACATTCTTAGAAACAAAATGTGAGATTTTTACAGAGGGATTTTTGTCAGAACAAACTTCAATTTTAGAGTAGTGTGGTACTTGCAAATTACAGTTGCAATCAGAAATATTCAACCCCCTCACCTCAAAAGTCATTATAGTGATATGAATCGAGGTTAATGAAAATATATGAGAAAAACCCTCATTAAACAACAAAATATGACACATTTTTAGAGTTCTTTTGAGAACAGAAACTGACTTAAGTTTGAGTTCAAATGAAAAATGTAACTTTTCATTAATGTGCATATGCACTATTATTCAACTCCCAGCTTCAGTACTTCATGGAATCCAGCTGCAACGGGATGCACAAACTAGTGCATTTCTTTGTGCCGGTCCCAAGCCTAGACGAATGGAGAGGGTTGCATCAGGAAGGGCATCCAGCGTAAAAATTTGCCAAACCAAATATGTGGACAAAAATAGAATACCAAAAGACAGGAGGTAGCGCTAGAGGTGGCAGAGTTAAAGATGTTAAGATTTGCATTGGGTGTGATGAGGATGGACAGGATTAGAAATGAGTATATTAGAGGGTCAGCCCAGGTTAGACGGTTTGGAGACAAAGTCAGAGAGGCGAGATTGCGTTGGTTTGGACATGTGCAGAGGAGCGATTCTGGATATATCGGGAGAAGGATGATAGGGTTGGAGCTCCCAGGCAAGAGAGAGGAAGGCATAAGAGGAGATTTATGGATTTGGTGAAGGAGGACATGCAGGTGGTGGGTGTGATGGAGAAAGATACAGAGAACAGGAAGAAGTGGAAACAATTGATCTGCTGTGGCAACCCCTAACGGGAGTGGCCGAAAGAAGAAGAAGCTTCAGTACTTCATGGAGCATCCTTTAGCCTTTACAAACTCTAATCAGCATTTTCAGCAAGTGCTGACAAGCTTCTTACGCTTCTCTGTTGGAATCTTTGCCCATTCTTCACATGCAAAAGCCTCTAGCTCATTGATGTTTGATGGCTAAAGTGCTGCTGCTGCCTTCTTTAAATCCCATCAAAAATTTCAGTGGGATTTAAATTTGGGGACTAAAAAGGCCACTCCAGAACATCCCAGGATCTATTTCTCAACCAACCTTTGGTTGACTTGGAGGTGTGCTTGGGGTCATTGTCTTGCTAGAAAGTCCAATGATCACCAAGATTCAATTTCTAAACAGATGACATTACATTCCTCATTGAAATGGCCAGGTATTTCTAGGAATCCATGATGCCAGTTAGTACACGGTAAAGATTTCCAGTTCCTACAGCAGAAAAACATCCCCACATCATCACTGACTCGCCTCCATGCTTGACTGTGGGGATGGTATTCTTTTGGTCATAAGACTGGCCTTTCCTCACACCAGACATACCACTGGTCCATGTGTCCAAACCATTCTAATTTAGTTTTATCAGTCCATAAAACTGTTTTCTAAAACTGTATAGGCCTATCCAAATTTCTCCTGGCATATTCTATAACCCCTGGTAAAAAATATGGAATCGCTACTCTTGGAGAATGTTCATTCAGCTGCTTTACTTTGTAGCAAGAAAACAAATCACAGATACGACACAAAACTATCTTATTTTAACAGCTGAAGATTTTGGCTTTATAAAACATACCTCAAAAAATTAAATTGTTGCAATTAATGGCACTTTTTTTAAGATCAAGTAGAGAGGAAAAAAAATAGAGAATCACTCAGTAATCATGAACTCATGATTGCAATTCACCTTCAATATATTCATGGGTGGGGTTTATATATGGATCACTTGAATCCAATTAAGGAGCATTGTAGAATTTCCAAAGGCTTAGTTATGTTTTAGCTCCACTTTAGGCCATAAAAACTAGCAGAAGGTTATAAAAACAGCAATATTATATAGGGGTTGAATAATTGTGACATGGCTGTATTAATAAAATATCCTGTTACTCACGAATACAGCATGAAACATTTTCTTTGTTGATTTTGCATATAACTCAACTAATAAAGAAGTCATCCAAAGCAAAATCTAGCTCTGAAAAAAACTTTCATTGGTAAATCCTTACAGTCTTTGGGGGTGGTTGAATATTTCTGATTGCAACTGTATATCAGTATTTACTGGGATTTAACAAGGGTAAGGTTTTGACAGTGTGCGATATGTCTACTATTCTTTTTAAGTTATTTTTTGAATTACTATTTGTATGTAGTATTGTTTTGTAAAAAAGCTATTTGATTGCAATTTCATAATTATACAAAATATGGTACTTTATATAGTATGAGAACGATTAAGACAAAAATTAAAAAAGCATAAATAAAATATTGGTCACAGCTGTAAATATACTCTGAATTTTTTTTGTGGACTGTGAACTTTCAGATGGAGCGCGCCAAAAGGATTGCTGCAAGGTCTCAATCAGGTCGTCTTGGCTCAGATAAGTGCCCATACGTCGCCTCGGTGCTGTACTTCAATTGACTGTTGAACGCGAGAGTGAATCATGTCTGGACGCGGAAAGGGAGGCAAGGGGCTCGGCAAAGGAGGCGCCAAGCGCCACAGGAAGGTTCTACGCGACAACATCCAGGGCATCACTAAGCCCGCCATCCGCCGCCTGGCTCGTCGTGGCGGTGTGAAGCGTATCTCCGGCCTCATCTACGAGGAGACCCGCGGGGTGCTGAAGGTGTTCCTGGAGAACGTGATCCGCGACGCCGTCACCTACACCGAGCACGCCAAGAGGAAGACTGTCACCGCCATGGACGTGGTGTACGCGCTCAAGCGCCAGGGCCGCACTCTGTACGGCTTCGGCGGTTAAACTTCCGTGCGACCCAGCGAACAAACAAACTCAAAGGCTCTTTTAAGAGCCACCCACTTCTCTCGAAAAAGAGCTTTTTAATCTGTTGATGGTGTAGTGTTGCTAGTGAGTAAGGGAAGCTTGTATGAAACCTGACTTCTAACTTCGCTAGTGGCCACACGATCGTAAACTGAATGTTTCTCGGTTGTGTAAATGAATTTGAAACTACAGCTCAAGGCATCATATCACACTTCTCCGTGTAGGCTGTACGTTAACTGCCCGCACGGTTGTCCCTGGTTTATCGAATTTACTGATCTATACTACCTGCTTAGAGAGGGGGGGGGGTTGCTGCAGAACATTCTGCGTTTACACAAATATAATAAATATCCTAAACCTTACTGCTCACCCAGACAACAGTCGCAACATTTCTTTGGCCAGTCGGTAATACATTTCTTTCAGTGACCAAATCCTGTTTTTCTAAAAGCTCCATATTATCGACAGTAGCAGATTTTAAGCAACAGTAACCGAATTTTCGTGTGAATGATACATTGTTTTGCACGAAACAGACCTACAAACATTAAAATATTTACCACAACGAGTTTAAAATTCAGTGTAATGCTGTGGAAATAGACTGTTAGAGGGGGGCAAAAAAAGTTAAATTCTACACGGAAGGCTGTTTTGCATGAAGGCAAAGCCTGGCGTTCCTTGCGGGCGTTGTTTTTAGGCGCCAAATGCATGTAACCAATGGCGTTCGAATGTGAGGAGGCAGGAAACGAACTTCCAATGAGATTCGACGCGGCTCGAGGGTGCTGTTTTGCAACTCTCGGCTCATATAAAAGAGCGTGCTGTGGCGAGCCCTTAGTGTGTGTGTATTGCCGTAGCCGTTTGTCTGTCTAGGCAGCCGCAGCGATGCCCGAACCCGCCAAGTCCGCGCCCAAGAAGGGGTCCAAGAAAGCCGTGACGAAGACGGCAGGCAAAGGGGGGAAGAAGCGCAAGAGGTCCAGGAAGGAGAGCTACGCCATCTACGTGTACAAGGTGCTGAAGCAGGTGCACCCCGACACGGGCATCTCGTCCAAGGCCATGAGCATCATGAACTCGTTCGTGAACGACATCTTCGAGCGCATCGCCGGCGAGGCCTCTCGGCTGGCTCATTACAACAAGCGCTCGACCATCACTTCCCGGGAGATTCAGACGGCCGTGCGCCTTCTGCTGCCCGGTGAGCTGGCCAAGCACGCCGTGTCCGAGGGCACCAAGGCCGTCACCAAGTACACGAGCTCCAAGTAAAGCGGCATCTAAGCTGCTGAAGCAAACCCAAAGGCTCTTTTTAGAGCCACACTTTCTCGATTAAAGAGCAAAATGCTATGAAAGATCTAACATCAGGAACAGTGTAAAACATATATACGAATACAAATGTTTTTCCCCCCTCACCAAAGTTGAAGTTTCCTTAAGTGATGCTGCCGAAAATGCGGTCTAGTGGTGAACAAAGCTGTTAGTAGCTATTTTGTAATGTATTAATGGAAATCCATTTTTTATGCTTTCTGTACAAATGTAAACTGCACACGCTTTGAGTTGTCTGCTCTGTGCAATTCAGCCTCTAAGGTGAATTTATTTCCCTATGTATGCTTATATGGTTGACAAATTCGCCGTTCAGTTTCAATAGATACTGAGTATCTTTGCATTTATGATCAATTTTAGATATTAATGTTTACACAAAAAAGTTTTTTGTCCCGTGTAATATATTACTTTGCTTTGTAATCGTCCTAAATGTGTTTTCATCAGAATATCTTGATCTAGACTCCAAAATAATCAGGCGCATCGACGACACTGGTTGTATTGATTATACTGTCGTTTTTTAGCTCTCAATGTGGAACTGTGCTTCCAACTGCGGTTTCAGTTGAAATTAAAGTAAAATATGAGGAAATGTGTTTTATTACTTCAAGAATTTAACAATCAGGAATTGATATTTCACTGCACAATCGTCATTGATTTTTTTTTTTTTAAACTTTTGTTAATGGGTCACAACCACTAGAAAAATCTCTTTTTTTATCCTAACTGGTGTAAGATGCGACAAAATGTCAGTTGCACGGTTTGGTGACATCAAAGCGTCGTTGTTTAGATGTGTCAGAAGAACAAGGGGGATGCATGAGTGGAAAAAGTGACAAATTCATTTGCTTTTTTATTTTTGGTTGAGCGTTTGTTGTATCGAGCAGAAGGGGCGGAGCTGAGCTGCGGCGGCTCGGTTGAGTCAACAAGGTTCTCATGTGGTCCTTAAGAGCCCCGGCTCAGCGCGCAGTTCCAACTCATTCGTCGTTTTGCAGACAGAGAAACGGAACAATGGCCGAAGTCGCTCCCGCTCCAGCCGCCGCAGCCCCGGCTAAGGCTCCCAAGAAGAAGGCCGCAGCGAAGCCCAAGAAGACGGGTCCCAGCGTCAGCGACCTGATCGTGAAAGCCGTCTCCGCCTCCAAGGAGCGGAGCGGTATGTCCCTGGCCGCCCTGAAGAAGGCGCTGGGCGCAGGAGGCTACGATGTGGAGAAGAACAACTCCCGCGTCAAGCTGGCCATCAAAAGCCTGGTGACCAAAGGGACTCTGGTCCAAACCAAGGGCACCGGCGCCTCCGGCTCCTTCAAGCTGAACAAGAAGCAGACCGAGGCTACGAAGAAGAAGCCGGCAGCCAAGAAAGCCGCCCCTAAAGCCAAGAAGCCAGCAGCGAAGAAGCCCGCCGCGGCCAAGAAGCCCAAGAAGGCGGCTGCCAAGAAGCCCGCCGCCGCTGCTGCCAAGAAGTCGCCCAAGAAGGCGAAGAAACCGGCTCCGGCAGCCAAGAAGGCGACCCCCAAGAAGGCCAAGAAGCCCGCAGCTGCCAAGAAGGCGCCGGCCAAGAGCCCCAAGAAGGCGAAGGCGGCGAAGCCGAAGGTAGCCAAGCCCAAGACCACCAAGGCTAAGAAGGCAGCCCCCAAGAAGAAGTGAACACCCTATCCCGTCTTCACGTTTTTACAAAAAGGCTCTTTTAAGAGCCACCACATAACTTAAAAGAGCGTTTTCCAGCTTATCGCTTTCTTTATTGAAACCGGCACATTCGTAACGTTTAGTGAATAACTGCATAAATCAGTGAGCCTGAATAAACTTGTGTGTAGTGAGGTCTCAACGAGAACATAAACGCAAGACTTCCAAGAAGCGCTGGCATTTTATTAGAGCCACCACGCTGTGTTCCTATGAAAGTCTTGCACCGCGTCGGTTCCCCACTAAACGGGATGCGGCTGTACAGTCTGCAGCGCCGTGTAGTTAAACACACACAGTAGTTACAGAGCGGCTATAACTGCAACACAGCAGCTTAATGCCAACTGGGGCACAAGTGCGAACAGGGAAACTAAGCCAATTTCTGCAGTTGCCCGTTTTTTTTTTTCGGAATGTGTTTGCTTTGAGAAACTGCTTTTACTGTTTCAAATGGTTTTAGTTACCAAGCAATATGGTGCTGAGTTACACTTCAGATCCCACTGACATGAATATTAATGATACTTTATGTGGAATAGAACGCATTTTATAAGCGTCGGTAAATTGATGTGAACTATCAACTGCAGCATAAAGAAAATCTTTAAAAAAATTTAAAGGAAAAAAACGCCACAAACAACTTTTGAAGTGTAAAGCACAATAACTGATGGAAATTGGCGCCAAAACTGTTCGTCATTCCTATTGGATGACGTACTTCAAAGTTCTGTCCAATCAGAAAATGGCTTTTCGGTATATTAGCGGGTATTCGGAGAGTCGGCCTTTATTCTTCTGTCCAACTTTCGACGAGACTTCAAGCGACAATGAGCGGACGCGGAAAGACCGGCGGCAAAGCCAGAGCGAAGGCCAAGAGCCGTTCATCCAGGGCCGGACTGCAGTTTCCAGTGGGCCGCGTCCACAGGCTGCTGCGTAAAGGCAACTACGCCGAGCGCGTCGGTGCTGGAGCCCCGGTCTACCTGGCCGCCGTGCTCGAGTACCTGACGGCTGAGATCCTGGAGTTGGCCGGCAATGCTGCCCGCGACAACAAGAAGACCCGCATCATCCCCCGCCATCTGCAGCTCGCCGTCCGCAACGACGAGGAGCTCAACAAACTGCTGGGAGGCGTGACAATCGCTCAGGGCGGCGTGCTGCCCAACATCCAGGCTGTGCTGCTGCCCAAGAAGACCGAGAAGACCAAGTAAATCGAAGCGGCTTCTACTGCTGCTCAATCCAACGGCTCTTTTAAGAGCCACACACATCTGTACAGAAAGAGCGAACTCCCTGTTGTACCTACAAATACACGCCGGTTTATTAGCGTTGATTTAAGAAAAAATAAATTCCTAAAGATGAATGACACGCAGTCACGCACCAAGGTAACCGCATTTCGTAGAAAGGATTTGTTGCTGCTAAATACGCATTTGCGGCGCGCCTACATCAACCTGGGACTCACATTGTAGCACAGTTTAGCAAATATTTCTAATAAACGATTTCAATGCAAACATATTAAAACTGGAAAGAATTAAGCGGAAAATGAACTTTGCGGTAATTTATAAAGAAAACGGTTAGAAACTATTTCACCCGACAATGTAGCTTATTTATTTTGGGGTTGTTTATTGATCCGTTGACGTTTGGTGTTCACTTTTAAAGTTTAGGGTACTTTATGACATTACAACTAATTCGATTAAGTGTTTTTGCTCGTGAATCTTGAAAGTACGGGGAGAGCTGGGGTTGCGGAAGTCGCCATTTTATCGTTTTAACTTTGCGCGGTAAGAATCCACCAATGGCGAGCGACCAGCGCTCAGCAGTGGACCAATGGCAAAGGCAGGTGACGCTATCCAATCGGGTGGCGCCTACTGCGCTTATAAGGCCCCGCTGTTCGCAGCAGTCCGTCACAGAAATTTGAGTCGCAACTTCTTGACACGATGGCACGAACCAAGCAAACCGCTCGCAAGTCCACCGGCGGCAAAGCCCCCAGGAAGCAGTTGGCCACCAAGGCGGCGCGCAAGAGCGCTCCTGCGACCGGCGGCGTGAAGAAGCCTCACCGCTACAGGCCCGGCACCGTGGCCCTGAGGGAGATCCGTCGCTACCAGAAGTCGACGGAGCTGCTGATCCGCAAGCTGCCCTTCCAGCGCCTCGTGAGGGAGATCGCGCAGGACTTCAAGACCGACCTGCGCTTCCAGAGCTCCGCCGTGATGGCGCTGCAGGAGGCGAGCGAGGCTTACTTGGTCGGCCTGTTCGAGGACACCAACCTGTGCGCCATTCACGCCAAGAGGGTGACCATCATGCCCAAGGACATCCAGCTGGCCCGCCGAATCCGGGGAGAGCGCGCCTAAGCTTACAGCTGCGCCGCCACCCTCGTGTCCCAAACCCAAAGGCTCTTTTAAGAGCCACTCCAGTCCGCAACAAAAGAGCGAATTTGCGACACATTGCTGCAGCCGAACTCCGCTGTTGCTTCCATTCTTCCCCTTACATACAGTAAATTGCAGAGGAAAAACTTAAGACACTAGTGCTTCACATGAATTATTGTTATATAAATGTGGGAAGTTTGCCTGGCCTCAGCTTCTCACAGTGTTTTGCCAAAGTTGACCCCATTCCCTTCTACGTTACTAAACCTTTCAAAGGCCTGATAGATGCTGGACTCCAGCTAACAAGCCTGATGCACGTTTCAGGTACGGCAACTTTGGTCACATCCTACATCCATCCAAGTGTTTGTGTAGTGACAGAAATTGGGTTTTGAAGTGTGAGGCTCCAAATCATTTTATTGCTTTGAATGTTGTGTTCCTCAAGGTAAACAAAAGCTGTTACCACGTATGATGGTGTAGCAAGCACCTGACCATGTTCTTCTATATGCCACAAGAGCAGCATCTTGCACGGACCTGATGACATCCTTAGGAAAAAAAATGTCTTCTGTGATGATTGTGTTGGCGTAATGTTGCTCTGCTGCATTAAACTAAGTTTTCCCTCACAGTCATGGCAAACACAGCTTCTTGAAAACATTGCCTTTGGAAGAAGTAAACAGCCAGATGTGTCCATTTAAAGTCTTCCTAATTTAGAGATCCCCTTCACTTTTCTCTCACTGTTAGGTTTTTGCACATTTTTGAAATGCAGTCCTGATGCCAGATTAAAAAAAAAAAATGTTTCAACTCTTGCAACTATAAAGCCCAAGATTCCTGTCTTTCTGAATGAAGCTCTGCAAACTAAATAAAAGCTGTCTATTATTAACTCTTGTTTTAATCTAATGGACTCTTACTTTAATCCCACCAGCATGCATCTGTTTACCAGAACAGCACATTACATTGTAGTTTATAAATCTGCAACCAAAATACCATCTTTATGTGCAAAAAAAAAATCAATTCTGCTCTTTATAATGAAAACATGGGTGGCTCTGAGAAGAGCCTTTGGGTTTGTTTCAGCAGCTTAGATGCCGCTTTACTTGGAGCTCGTGTACTTGGTGACGGCCTTGGTGCCCTCGGACACGGCGTGCTTGGCCAGCTCACCGGGCAGCAGAAGGCGCACGGCCGTCTGAATCTCCCGGGAAGTGATGGTCGAGCGCTTGTTGTAATGAGCCAGCCGAGAGGCCTCGCCGGCGATGCGCTCGAAGATGTCGTTCACGAACGAGTTCATGATGCTCATGGCCTTGGACGAGATGCCCGTGTCGGGGTGCACCTGCTTCAGCACCTTGTACACGTAGATGGCGTAGCTCTCCTTCCTGGACCTCTTGCGCTTCTTCCCCCCTTTGCCTGCCGTCTTCGTCACGGCTTTCTTGGACCCCTTCTTGGGCGCGGACTTGGCGGGTTCGGGCATCGCTGCGGCTGCCTAGACAGACAAACGGCTACGGCAATACACACACACTAAGGGCTCGCCACAGCACGCTCTTTTATATGAGCCGAGAGTTGCAAAACAGCACCCTCGAGCCGCGTCGAATCTCATTGGAAGTTCGTTTCCTGCCTCCTCACATTCGAACGCCATTGGTTACATGCATTTGGCGCCTAAAAACAACGCCCGCAAGGAACGCCAGGCTTTGCCTTCATGCAAAACAGCCTTCCGTGTAGAATTTAACTTTTTTTGCCCCCCTCTAACAGTCTATTTCCACAGCATTACACTGAATTTTAAACTCGTTGTGGTAAATATTTTAATGTTTGTAGGTCTGTTTCGTGCAAAACGATGTTTCATTCACGCGAAAATATCTGCTGCCGTCGATGTGGATGAATAAAAAAGAATTTAGTCAAGCAATGAATTCGTCTTATAAGCTGGGCAAAGGGGCATATTCTGTGAGCAATAAGGTTTAGAATATTTCAGAAAAACTGCGTAAACACGCGAGCAGTCGCTAGTTCAAAAAGTATGATTAACCAGCTGTTATTCATTGAATGAAAGAATCACGAAACTACTAGACAGTCTATACGAGAAGGCACCATACAACGCATTTATCTGTATCTTTAAACTTCTATTCATAAAAGCTGAGAAAGTCAGCGCACGATCGTGAGACTACCAGTTCAGTTAAGCGATCAAGATACAGCACTAAGTCGTAAATAGATGAAAATGCTCATTCTTTTTTGAAGTGGGCGGCTCTTAAAAGAGCCTTTTTTCCCTCCCCCATTTACTTTAGAACGCGGGCACTGCTTTAACCACCAAAGCCGTACAGAGTACGGCCTTGGCGTTTGAGCGCGTACACCACGTCCATGGCGGTGACAGTCTTCCTCTTGGCGTGCTCGGTGTAGGTGACGGCGTCGCGGATCACGTTCTCCAGGAACACTTTCAGCACCCCGCGGGTCTCCTCGTAGATGAGACCGGAAATACGCTTCACACCACCACGACGAGCCAAGCGGCGGATGGCAGGCTTAGTGATGCCCTGGATGTTGTCTCGGAGAACCTTCCTGTGGCGCTTAGCACCTCCTTTACCGAGCCCCTTGCCTCCCTTTCCGCGTCCAGACATGACTCAGCTTTGCGTTTCACAGTAAATCAAAGTACAGCCCCGAGGCGACGTACAGGTACTTATCTGAGCCAAGACGACCTAGTTGAAACCACAAGGAACAAATGTGCGGCTCGTGCACGCGCGTCGCGTAATTTAAAGGAAAGGACATTTCCCGTTTCCAACCGTGACCAACGTTTCCTATTCTTATATTGTGTATAATTTTGCTTATACTGCAGCAAATGTATTTAACAATAAATTAAAGTAAATACATCTATGACAAGACAGAAAAACTCGACAGAAATCCAGTCCAGCGCGTTACTTTTTTGTGGTATTTCAGGACGCTGCCTCATAGCAGGGTAGTATTTGTACAAAATTAGTTTTTAAAAGTATCACACTTCTATCCAAATTTTTTGTGCAAGAGGATTTTTCTTCTGCCTATTGAATTTAAAACTATCAGAAAAAGGAATAATCAGTAAGGTGACAACTTTCTCTGGCCACTTTTAGAGTTTAATCAATAGTTTAACATCATTCACTAAAAGCACAACACAGTTCAATACAGAAAACCCAGATGTACTGACAGTAATTTATGCAGAAATAAATACAATTCAATGTAAAGGTGAGCAGATTACAATTTGCACTGTGCTTAAATCAGTAAGAGTAGTACAATTTATAATACATTCATTTCACACATTTACAGAGGCCTATTAGCTCAAGTATGTTTGCTATAAATATAATCATTAATCACATGTATCTTATTACTTTTTTCCAGAAAATCTAGTAATTTACGGTTGTATATCTGCAATGGGAGTTACAGAAAATCAACGCAATATTATACATGTGATCACAGTGACTACTCTGACATCACAGTTGTTTGGATATCAAACATTTTATTGAACTGGGAGTCTGAGTTTATAACGTAGGAGATTCCATTATCAAGGCTCAAATAAACACAAAGGTCAAGTCATTTGATCTCAGGTAGCCATCATTGCCAAGAACATGGAATTTTTTGTCTTTGAGCATTTTACGTGCCACTTAAAAATAAAGGTGAATTTCTACATATGTAAAAGAATACTCTGTTTCTTTATATCCATGTAGTTTTAAAAGTGTATTTATAGACTGGAGGCTAAAATAGCTTTTTTGTAGACTTTATTCAAGAAGGGAATGTGGTTGATCAAGATTGGTATTTGCTGGCAAAGACCCTTGTGAAAAAGTGGTATACGTAGTATATTTAAATATACTACCCATATGTTATGTTGGCCACCTGTATACTACTTTTTCACAAGGGGACAAGTTTTGTTTT
Organism: Heterotis niloticus; assembly: GCA_018136845.1. NCBI lineage: Eukaryota > Metazoa > Chordata > Actinopteri > Osteoglossiformes > Osteoglossidae > Heterotis > Heterotis niloticus. The sequence goes on along the minus strand of CM030901.1, from coordinate 18,010,024 downwards.
TAGGAGGGGGTGGATTCACTTACCAACAGTGATACTGGCACAGAGACAGTTGGTTCATACTTGTTGCTCCAGGTGAAATTAAGTGTGTTCTCTATCCTTCTTGTGCAACATCACTGTTAAAAGCTCCATGCCAAACTAACATTCCCAGAGTGCAGTGGTCTGGGTTTGTGCATGCTAGATATATTCTGAGGTCAGCAGATAAATATCCTATAGACATTGTTAAGATATTTTTATATATCACGGATATCCTTCCTGGCTTCTTACGGACTTCTTTATCTCTTTGCCACACTAGAAACTGCAGCCTTCATCTGTGTTGCCCTGCAGTGCACAAGGTACACACACAACTACTTATTTTTCCAGATGAAAAGCTGCAGTGACTGTGTGGAGGAGATACAAGGTAAGCTGATCATTCACAGCATGGAGTGTCTCTACAGTAAAGGAACAGACACCTCTAGAAGCCGATTGTTCTTGCGCTTGCATGCAGCACTGCTGCTGTTCTTGGAATCCCTCAGAATGAACTTCACACACACCTTGTCCTGCTTGAAGTGTACTTGAAACCTGCAAGAAAGTGAGATTTGGGTCAGCAATCAAAACACAAACCAATGCTAGTGGCCTGGTTCTCACCTCTGTGGGCTGTTACAAGTAAAGTTACCAGACTGTTTAAATGCATTGACAAGGAATAACCCCCAGTAGGAGATATTTGTTCATTTAAGTGATTATTTATTATCTGATAAGCAACATTTTTTTTTATTTTTATTCTTTTAGAAGGACAGCTGAAATGAGAAGCTCTCCTACTCGTCGGAGATGTCGATGTTGATCTCATTCCTGTTCGCAGTCGGTCCTCCTAGACGGTGCAGTTTGGTGATAATCTCAATTAGTCGCTCGCTGCTCAGCAAGAAGTCACCTTTGGCTGCTGAAGTGGAGCCCTGTGAGGCAGTAAATCAGATGCTTATCTACCCTGCAGTTCTGTAGACTCATTTGTGTTCCACAACGCAATGCAGTCACATTACTTTCTAAACAGTGTTGACATAGATCTAAGGTTTTTGAACATGAATGGAGAATTTTATACTTTAGGTTTTATACTTAGAGCTGTGCATATGTTAAAATCTACCACCGATGAGATTATATACAGTACAGTAGTCATTTATTAACACAATGGAACCATCTGTGTCAAAAACAGTAAAGTTTGTAATGTTCCCCTATATTCAGTATTATTTATAAATTTGAATTTCCTTCAGTAGTAAAAATAAATTAGATTTGGGCTTTTCAGACATGCTGTACTGGGATTAGACCTACAGTATAATGGTGGCAACAGCAGTTGTGGCAGCTTGGTTAAGGAACACTGGGAAGAGTTTGTGGGCTTGAATTTTTACACCTTTGCTGGTATCTAAAAATCTGCTTTATTCACCTCCTTGAGCTTGAGGGCAAAGAAATCGTCTCTCTGGCTGCTGACTGCCACGCCGGCTAGGTCCAGTAGTGGTATGTTGGCCTTGATCTGCCCAGTCTTTAGCTCCGCCAGAATAAAGTTTTTCTTGGTCAGGAGGAAAAGCCGCTCTATTCCCTAGAAAAAATGTAAGAATGGTGTCTTCATAATTCATAACAACAACCTCTTAAAAATGAAAACTGCATTTATTCCGCCTGTACGTGCTTTCAATTTAAAACTAAAACTTCTATGTTCATTGGAATAAATTAAATTTGACAAATCAGTGTTTCTTGTTTTGTTTTTAAATTCAAACCATGTGCAATTGACATACATTCCAATTAAGAAAAAAACAGTTGAAACTTGCCTTTCCATTGGCCCTGTTTATTTTTTTCACCACGTCAGCAAGGATGACTTTTTCCTCCAACAGTCCTTTGAGTTTACTGTATTTTGGGTTTTGGTTGATTTCAACGTAGTCTCCTTTGAATGGCTTGCTGACACTGAAACCAACCAACAAACGAGTTACTGGACCAATTTAAAATTGGTAGCCAACGATATTGACAAATGAAATTTTCAACCCTCCGGCAAAGTCTGCACGTGTAAAAACCTACTGAATTTTAATATTCTAGCATAGTGCTGGTGTAGTGGAAGTTTCTGGGTGACTCCATTTACCTGCTGGGGTATAGAGCCTTCTTGTCCTTAAAGATCTTGCTGGCATCCAGTTTCTCCAGATAGATTTGCTTTTTCTGTTCCGTAAACTGTTCTCTGTATTTCTTACACTAGTAATATGAAAAATGTATAAATAAGTTATTCATACAAAACACAAAATGCATCCTATAACTATGAATGGCATGGTAAAAATAACAGCACAAACATAACCATGCTAATAAGATTTTTATAATAACTTATTCTTTAGCTTTTGTTATGAATTAACAAATAAATATGAATTGTGGGTTGAAAGACTGGCTTCAGGGAACAAAAAGTCTTGTTCCTGTCATAAACCTATAATGAAGAAGATTGGTGAAAAAAGAAAAAAAGAAAAGAAAACAGAGAATCAACATTTTCAGGCAAAATCAAGACCCTGCTATATAAATTTTAAAACTGGCTTAAACTGATTTCAGTAATTTCCATGTAAATAACAAGTAATAATATTAATCTGCAAAAAATAAGCAAATTAGAGCAGGCGGTGCAAAACCAGGGAAAAGGGCAGGATGTAAAATACGTAGACAATGTCTGTTTTGTGCTGGTCCACCATAATGAAGACCACCTACCGACCTCTTTCAAGAGGATGTCATTATCTTAATATTTATTTGGCATGTCTTGAACCTTTTTTTTTATTTTGTCTGATTTGTTTCTGTTTAAAGGGTCCTTGGCCCCCTTTCATGTTTCTTTGTTCTTTAATAAACATTATAATATTACATAAAAATGTCTGCTGCTTTATGTCTCTGTCCCATCCATATGTTGCCACCTCCACATTGCAGTAGTATAAACTGACCCTCCAGTGATGGAAGATTCTTTCAAGTTCTTTATGAGTTCCCTGTAGGAACCGGTAAGGTTTGGGTGGCCAGGTCTTGTCAACAGGTGACATGGAGGGCATTTTCTTCTTCAAGTCCAGGAAATATTTCTGAGTCTGAAAAACAGACATTTTACATGTGATGATGTGCAAATTAGATATAATTATTATACCAAAGGATATTTGCGTGCTTCACTCACACTCATAATTTACTCTCATAGGTTGTCTCAGCCCTACAGTTTTGTGTGAAGTTATCAGGTTATTAAGTGATTTGAAAATGGCAACTTTGGTGATACTGAACACTACACAAACTGACCCGCCTCACACCCAAATGTGCTGTGGCCTCACCAGTAAATCCTACTTGAGTCAGTGATCAAACTGAAATGTTCCTTAAAATGAAAGCTAAAGAACTGCTTTCTCACCTGAGAAACAAGTATTCCATAAGTACTATACATGACAGACTTTCTCTGTTTTTAAAAAGTAAGGTATGTAATTTAACTAGCAGGTGAAAAAAGTGGGTGAAAAATTGTGATTAACTTCCATTTATGAACAGATTTTCAGGAACCAATTATGCCATTTAAGAAAAGGGATGCCAATACTGCCTATATAAATATATATAGGTAATGGAGGGGAGCAGCTCCGGGACGCCTGAGCCGCGGTTGAGCCTTCTGGAGGTGTCGTGGGCATAATTCGACGAAACGCCGACGAAAGAAGGTGCCCACTTGATAACCCCAATGAGATGACGCGCCATTGCTGCGCCACACCATGGTTGGCATTATGGTTGGTTGACGCTAGTTTGCCGGTGAGTAGCGGATTGTAAGCGTGCAGGGGGGGGGGGGGGTTAGGACGGGTTAGATAGGCGTCAGGATCCCCTTTATAAACCAAGCTCCTGGTATTTGGCACTGTGTGTGTTGTATGAACCTATTTTTATATATTTATAAATACAGTATATAAAGTATTGTAAACATGTAGGTTTCTTCTCTGCTGTCTGTGTCATAATTATACAGTACGTGTCAAGTCTTGATATTTAAATCAGTACCAGAAAAATGCAAGAAAAGTGTTACTCTATTTTCACCTTGTAATATTGTATTGAACATGTGACAATTAAGGGAAAACTAGGGGAATTTAGGAAATTTTTTAAGGGAAAAAACAATTTCTTTCATATATCTATGTAACTGAAAAAATAGCTGAATATGGAAACACAGAGGTTCATGCACTAAAAACAAACAAGTTTTTCTGTGAGAAATAATACACTGGCCTTGAGTATTATACTTACAATTCTCGTCACAATGAAGTCATAGATCTTCTGTCCAGCATTGATCTTGAAGTACTTGCGATACTTCCGGCGGACCTAGGAAACAGATCTTTGTAAACAAAAATGTAAGCAGGTGTTTCTGAGATGAATGAGAAAAACAGCATTGGGCTTACCTTAGTTCCATGCCAGTATGCCGAAATGGTCGTTGCTGCTTCGGCACGTTTCTTCTCGTGTTTCATGCTTTGGAGAATCTTACGAGACTGCAAAAATGATGTTGAAATTAGGCCTTATTTCTGGCCAAAAAATATTTCTAAATATATGCGTACTTTACTTCACTTGCATGCTTACTATTTTTGATTAAAAACGTATTTAATAGTTAGTTTATTATATTGGTTGTATGATACATTTTATGGTAAAGTTTTTCCTTGATGAAACTGAATTAGACCACATACACTGAGTTGCCAGTTTATTAAGCACACCTATCTAGTAGCGTTTTGCATCTGTGTTGGATTTCAGAATAGTCTGAGCATGGATTCTGCAAGATGCTATATGGATTGTGAAGGAATACTGTACCATGTGGAAATGACCAGATTGCATACTTCCTGCTAATTGTACAGCTGCACTGTGTTGCTGCAGGCAACCATTTATACCTTACCCCAAAGGTGGGGGTTTATACCCAGTAAACTGGCAACTCAGTATGCAACAAATTATGAACACTTGTGTTTCAACTGATTTCAAGATAAATGCATTAGTCTATGAGAACTCCCACATCTGGTAATAACACTTTCCAATCTTCATTCTGAAGACCAAGCACTTTTTGAAGTACATTTTAAAAATGCATAATGAAAAAAGAGGAACACTCCTAAGGCATAGTCAAATAAATCATAAAATAATATAACAATACATTAAAAAGTGTAATAATGTTACTAGTTAACCAGTTCTTTAAAGCAGAAACTACTGGCTGAGATTAGCAAAGTCCACATAATCTTTGACTGAACACACCTTCCACGCTCTGATGAAAGCCTGTACCATGATAGCAGCGATCTTCATCTTCTGGAACTTGTTTTTTTGCTGTAACAATAGTTTTCTTTAGGAAACAGTGAGAACTGATTGGAATTGTACATTTATGAATGTCTAAACACCTTGAGATCAACATCATATACAGCTACATAATAAATGGAAAATTCCAGCTCTCAAGTTGTTATGATTCTATCACCAAAACTCCATGTGGGTATCATAAAATTTAAATAAAATTTCCCACACTCTGAACATATTCCACAGTACCATCTTACAAATCATATGTACAAAATTTTCCAGAGGCTCCGTAACAGTGTAATGGGGGAAACATTAAACACAACTCACCGCAAATCTACGATACCAGGCCGCCACCACAACCTGGCTCTTTTTCATGAGCAAGAAGTGTCTGCGCTGCTTCCAGCCACGGTAGATCTTTTGGATGAGAGTTGCTAGTACGTGCAAGGATTGACTCCGCTTCTTTTCAAGATCAAAGAGCTGTAGGCATAAAGTACTGTATGTTAATGCAAAACTACAACCCAGCTACCAGCAGATGTGTGAAAATCCACTTGTCATCTCAACTTGTTCTCATTTGGTATTTGACTTTATACAGAGGAAAGTGTTCCAGAACATGTTAAAAATATCTACACTTTTCATCCAAGCTTGGAAAAAACTCAAGTGGCACCTAAAAATACTATTTTTCAGCTCTGAAGCTGTGACTTTGGAATTAGATTTGGTAGAAACTCAGTAACTTGACTGATCATTTGTAGTGTTAAAACAGTACATAAAAGATTATTAAAAAGCTCAGTGCAACATAAACAAAACTTCTAATCATTCTGGTACGAGGTAAACAAAAAGAAGGCACAAAATATTAATGATTGTGCTTTGTCTTAACAGAATGAGGATTAGAGGTTTGTCAGGTTAGTGGTTCTTTTGCTACTGTTGTAGTGATCAAAAATCTTCAAAACAGTTTGTTGAACTATTACCGTTCTGGGATTCCTGATGAAAATTTTGGAACATCCAAAAGAGAATTCCTCCTTCGGAATCTGCAAGCTGGTCAGCAGAACCTCCACTCCTTTCCTATAGAAAAATAAGTCCATCATTCAGAAGGTCTAATCAGATCCTGGGAATACAGGTTATGTAGTGCATTTATGACTATCATTCAAAGCCCTGCATGCAAAATGAAGACATGATATAGATAACACCTGTATACTGTTCACCTGGACAGCCATCTGAAATGCATAGACTCATATCATTTACTCAAAATCAAATTGCTAAGGTTCAGTTATGTTATCATTCTGCCTTATATACTGTAGATGTACAGGAAAGAATAAAATGTTTTTTTTCCTCAGCCCATTATGCATAGTAAACTATACAGATAACGTGAAAACAGGGTACAAGACAAACAAATCTGCTGTCCCTGCCTATGTCTTACAGCTGATAGTAGGTGCTGGACTGTCAAGTTCTTCTACTGCTGAGCCATGTAATGTGTCTGGAATGTGCTCTGCCACACATTCCATCATGGGCTCTTCTCTGGATTCTGCTTCTATGAATTCTGTTTATAGTGGCAGAGGATTTAAACTTCGGCATATGTATGTTATGTCAAAATTGCCAGTTTTGACCAGAGGCTTCTTCTGATGATGTGATCCCTGAATAACAAATCTACACTTAACAGAGCAATTTCACTGAATAAAGTTGACCCATCAAGTGTGAGAAACCTGCAAAAGAGTGCCTGATATCAAAAAGACTGTAATCTTTGAGAAATAGGTTAGTGGATCTATAAGTCATGGTACCTGGCAGAACCCTTCCAGCGAGGCCAGGTCTGCTTGCAGAGCATCTTGTAGCGTTCCAGGCAAGGTGCGTAGACCTGGCGGAAGGCATAGCCCGCGCGTCGTACACGTACATTTTCCATCAACCCCAAGTAGCGCACCTGGTGGACCACCAATGTCTCCGTGAAGATGCAAGCTGCTTTCTTGTCATTGGGTTTAATACATCTAAAAAATAAATTAAAAAGTGTAAGGAGGATTTACAAAACAATAGAAGGTGCATTTTCATGTGACATAATGAAGTACATATACTACCTACAGTTATAAATCTATGCATAAAACTGAGTAGTACAATATAATATGCAAACAATTTAGTTTTCCCAAGTCACCTGAAACAGACATCTTTGGCCTCCAAGAGGAAATAATGATAAAAATCTAGTAAAACACTAAAACTCTCTAGAGATAGAGTTCACTTCAAACCCAAAGCGCAACAGATGTGAGGCACAAACACTACCTGCTGTGATCATTTCATCTTACACATGAAGTCCATTTTAGACATTAAATACTGCATATTCAAAAACAGGGAAAGCGCCTTACCTGATATAGTTGGGGTTTTTTGTCTGCAAGTTCTTCATAAGTGTACCAACAGATGCTCGGAATTGGAAGCCAGCAGTTGGTGGCCTCTTAAGGTTGACTTTAGTGGCGTCACCCTCAGGGAAAAGAACCTTTATCAGATTGTGTGTTGCCTTGTACATGGCCTGGGACAGGTCGCGGTACAGCAGGTCATTGTTCTTGTCCACAAACCCCTGTGCACAGTAAAGCACCTAGAAAGATTTAAAAAAAAAAAAAAATACTCTTATTCTTTTTCATCACATAGATTGTGGCATGGCAACTTGGTCAAAAAAAAAAGGTGTTTATGGCTTTGTTTTGTGTGAGTTCACTTACATACATACATACATACATACATGCATGCAGAGATGCATGAAAAAATGAACAACGGACAGAGAAATTATATTTTGGAAACATAGAAACAAGGTACTAAAGTTCATGCTTTTTCAGATTCTACCCTCAGACTCCTTCTGCCCTAATGTCCTTGTAATTCTGGTAGGTAGAGGTACCTTGCCAGCATAATGTTGAATGCGGAAGCAGTTGTGAGGCAGGCTATGGTCACTGAGGAACTTGGAGTTCTTGCTGCCTCGGCTCTCAAAGTGATGGTGCGCTGCAAAGACTGTGTTGAGTTTATCCAGGAAGGTTTCATCAGTGACAGTGCCAGGCCTTAGGCACTCCTCATCCAGCATGGCCAGGATTCCCTTTTTGTTCTGTGTGGACAGGTGTTTTACATAAAAGGTGAGCTCTGCTATCTGCTGTCTAACTGGACACACACAGGCAATACTGAAAAACAATGTTCCCATATGTATTATTCATTCAAGAAGGCACTGACATTAAAAAATAATTTTTACAACTTAAACTTGTAAGGGAGTAATTATATAGATTGTTTATGTACAAGGTGAACTTTTTTTACAAAGCATAATGCTGTGAAAGTTCCTTTGGAATGTCAAGCACTGAGGTTTCCACTGAGTCACTGAGATATCTGACTTCAGAAAGTCAGTAAACAAAATCAAATAGTGAGCATGAGAAAAAAAATCCATCTCACGTTTTCAATGAGGTCACAGATGATGGCATTGTTGAAGTATTCAATATTCTTCCATTCAATACCCTGTTTCAAAGAAAGACAGGAAATGTTTCATTAGTTTACAATAGTCAGTTCTACTCTCAGTTGTAATACAATAAAATAAATAAATAGAAGTGATCAGACACCTAGTGCAGAGTGATTTTATCAGTTGACTCTAAATGTTTTATTCAGAAAAGATTTTGTCCAAGAAAATATAAATGATTGTCAATTCTGAAGGTAACTACTTTTGTTTGGACACATGCTCAAGTGCAATAGTTACAATCTTGTAACCGTGACCAATATCTCTAGTGTTTACATGTCAAGAAATATACCAGTCGAGGTCCTAAGTTCACCACTCAGCTTCACTATAGACCCTGATTAAAATTTCTTGAAGTCCAGTAACTGCATTGCAACTGAAGTCTTACCTCTCGAATATATTCCTCCTGTTCTTCACGTAGTGTGAGCTCTATGAAGATCTGCTGTAACTTCTCATTGCAGTAGTTAATGATGAACTGCTCAAAGCTATTGTTCTACAACGGGAAACAAAAATCTTTTTTTAAAATTTTTTTTAAATAAAATTGCTGCTGCTCTCTTGTATACATCATGGAAAATCACTAAAGCCAGTGAGGTCTCAGCATTTCTCACAAAAATGCAACACATGAAAATGTAACTACTTTCCAGTGCTCTTTTTAAACAAATACACAGATACCAACCTACAGAACATCTTACTCAAATATAATCAGCATAGATTCAATTGTACAGTCTTGCAAATACCCCTAAGTCATACCTTTTCATGTTTCAAAAACATTATATATATTCTGCAAACATGTGTTAAATCATTAATTCAAAATATTCCCAACAGCATTACTTGCAAGTTAAGAAGCTACAGAAGTGCCTTATTGTAACATTTGGTTGGACAATGTGCTTTTGCGACAACAACTTCTATTACAGGAACAGGTAAGAGTAGCAGCAAAGCATTCTGAAAGGGGAGGGTGAACAATCTATAAGCAGTGTGCGGTATGGCTTTCCTATGGGTAATGGTAATACCCATAAGATTGTGACCAAAACTGTATATGTCATGACTATGCCTGGTGAGATGTTGCTCTGTTTGAATTATACTAAAAACTCTATTGAAAGATGTGTATGTGTACATACTGTGGCGTGAGGATGGAAGGAGGATGTCCATGGAATACTATAAACTCAAACATGTCACACTGGCACTATACCAATTCCTACAGCAGTTTTGTATTATATAACTAATGAGAAAGATTATGATTGCAAGTTCTTATGTAATTCTAGACAAATTACTGACATAACAATGTCTGTCTGCAGTGAGCTTGATACTTGTTCTTACTCTTTGGTTTACTGTCTTAGCTAAAGGACGTTGCCTCACCCAACATGTCACCTTAGCCACGACATTGCCAACAAAATCCAGCAAGTTACATTTATATTTATTTTAATGCTAATAATGATTTTGATGATTTCCTGTGACATGGTAATTGTTCTTGTTTAACTACTTTCAGTTAGCTAGTTGGGCAGCTATTTATTTATTTGTTTGTTTGCCTCTATTTCTAAAAAAAAAAAAAAAAACACAGAATACAAAATTTTATTTGAAAGTTTGTCAGTTTGAACTAACAGTAATGTGAAAATTTAAAAAAAATAAAAAAATAAAAAAATAAATAAATAAATAAATGCAAGCAGTCCAAAAGACACAAAAAAGTCTTACCTATCAGTTTAAAACCTGAAATGGTAAAATACATAGATTTCTACTGAACACTGTTACAAATTTTCTTGTTTGAGTGGTTTGATTTAGGATTATGTTATACTTTACAAAAAGCAAATCATAAAATGGCTAATAGTATTACAAGGGATTACAATGTACTTTTCCCCACTACACTGTTTTTCACTTATCATGGCCACAATTATTAATATAATTTATTGTTAATCTGTCTATAATTTAATTTATTAACAGCATGAAATCAGTTAAAAAAAAAAAAAAAAAAATATATATAATATATATATATATATATATATATATATATATATATATATATAAATATCTAAATGCCTTTTGAAAAAACAGCATATATAGATCAGTCAGAAAAACTCTATTTAAATAACAAAATATTATATAAATTGAAACATTTGACACATACTGACATAGCACCCTGAATGAAAGTAGGACCCATACCTCAAAAATTTCAAAACCGTAGATATCAAGAACTCCCATGACTTTCTTCCGCTCCTTGGTTGCAGCCTAAAGAGCAAGACAGAGGAAATATGGATTGCAAATTTACAGGAGACAAGTAATAACTTACAACTTAGATTAAAGCAGCAAGGACATCACGAAGAAGAAGAAGAACAACAACAACCACCATATTAATATACAACTGAATAAGTTTCATCATCAGAAAAATTATGAACAATGAGTGACTTCTCAGTTACAAGCAAAATTTGGATCCAAAGTCATTAACTGATTTGTTCATAAATTTAAAATCACTTTTGAGCTACCAAAACTAAAATCTTGAGCACTTAAAAATGTAATTGAATGATTGAAAATATATACTGCCTGTTTAAAATTTATTCAGTGAAGTAATGTGAAACATTTGTTTTCTTGTCACTGAACACTACAGTACTTTAAGAACACCAAAAAAGCAAAGACTGTCCAAGCCGGGTGAATTAAGATGATCTTATTCTGTTGCCACATTTTACTGACATGTGCTGCCTAGTCGTGTAAATAAGCAAAAAAAATCCGAAATTTTATAGAACTTTCCTAAAAAAAAAACAATTAAATATAAATAAAAGGGAAAATGTCTGCATTTATAAAAATATTTAACTCAGCTGTTTGTAAAGCTATGAGTTTGCGTACCTTGATGCTTTCATTTATTCGAGTCACCAGCCAGCTGAAGAGTCGATTGTACAAATTTTTGGCAAGGGCATCACGGGCATAGTAAGCCTGTAGATCAAAGCCGGGGGAAAAAGGAAACATAGAAGTTTCAGCAAGATTAATATCTATTTCAGCTATATGACTAATATTTACAAACAGCATTTGCCACTCTAGACCAAAATTTCAAGCATTTTCAGAATTCCATTATTCTGATGAAACGTTAACTGTCCGAGAGAATGCAGTTTGAGTTCCCACAGAATTTCCCTCTTCAGTAAGTCTCAGAGATAAGCAACCTCTTGAAGGTCTGACCTGAGCCACAGTGAGGGTGGTGGACACCTTCTCTTGCTTGGTCTCGACTGTGCGAGAGCTGAAGGCCTTTTCCAGAACCATCTGTTCGATTCCCAGTAACTTACACATCTCCTTCAAGTCTACAGATTCAACAAAATATATGGCAATATTAATCATAAACTCATTCTTTTAGAAGTGGAGTGAATTTTGATTTGGACCATTTGCACTTTTGGACCATTCAACTGCTATTTAGGCAGCATTTTTATGTCACATAATCTACCTACAGGTGGCAGCAGAGGTTTTTCATGAAAGGCTACAGTAACTGTGAGGTGGAAAGGTGTTTTCTGCAAACATCATCACTGAGGTTTTGCAATGATGTCATTAAGAAACATACCTAAAAATAATGTGACAAGCTCAATGACTGTACAAACCCTTTCAAATACTGTATTACATCTCACAGTTGGCACAAAAATAATCCCATGATTGCCAGATTAATAAAAGAAGCTATTAGAAATGTATAAGATCCAAAGAATGTCAGTAAAAAATATGGACCTGTGTTAAAATTAATGTTGTAGTTTAGTTATTTCCACTGCTGCATGAATTCACTGTTACATCTAAGACAGGCTTCCGAAGCTCTGCAAACACGAACGGACCTTGAATTATCCGTATACAAACCATTGTTGTCTTCCACCTGACTTTCATCAAAGCCATTGATGCGTGATTCAGATTTGAACTTGATATTGCCCAACTTCAGAACAGCTGCAACCAGTTCCAGCACTGACTGAACTTCATTATCCATGAATCCTACAGTTTGCATGGCATCCTGAAAGACAGAAGTGATTATGACACATAGAAACTGCCAAAGCACATAAGGATTGTGTATATGTGTCTGCATGCGACTGTTTGTGTGTGGGGAGTGGGATGGGGGGGGGTAAAGGACATGAAGGAAGTTTTCACCTGATTCCACAACTTTACTGTAAATTCTAACTTGGATACACTTCTTTGTCAAGTCAGTCCCTTTCTCCTCCCTCTACCCGTGACAGTGACAGTCTTAGAAATGGCTTCATTCACAGCCAGCCAAATATGCTTTGGTGTATGACCTAAGAGCTGCATATTACAGACAGGAAGAGGAACTAAACAGAGATACGCCCATGATTCCGGATTTCTGGCACCGATGAGCATACAGGATCTGGCCCACTGGGGCTTTATTGTTTCCCAGGGCTAGCTTTCCTTTGTCTCGCCAAAGCAGCACGTGCAATTTTTGTTTGTCTATATCCTCAGCTGTACTGTGACTGCTCAGGGAGGAAAGAGTATGGAACTAAATGGGTATTGTTGTGACTTTTGTACTGTAGCTGAGGAAGAAGTTTCAGACGATGCCTGACTCATACTTCACTTCCAAGTCATTTAAGAGAAACAGTGGGTGGTACAATTAGCTACTGCACCAAAGGATACAAACAAGATGTTAGTGGAAGTCAAGCTGGAAGTGAGGGGTCAACTGAACTGGACTGTGGAAGGAAACAGCAGTTGCTATTTACTAATCTATTGTTTTAGACAAGCCACATTGCTACAGTATAATATTCAGCTTAGTTCTTTTGTCCATATATTAGAATATATCCAGTTGCAATGGTGTGAATGATACTTTTTTTAAACAATCCCTTTAAAGAAATTCAGTCTGTAACAGATTTTTGCAAATGTAGCTGATACTGTAACTGGGAAGTACATTTGATTCATTTAGTGGCCAGTAGGCTAAAATCTTTTTAATTATTTAGATAACAATGATTTGAAAAATTATTTGATATTATTAGAAGATCTACAAGAAGATCTACAACTTTGATCTCCCTTGGTGGTGCAGAAAGTAACACTACTACTTCACAATACCTGGGTTGTCTGGGTGTGGTTTCAAATCTGGCTCAGTCTGTAGGGATTTTGCATGCCCTCCCCAGGTTTTCATGGGTTTACTCTGGGTGCTACAGTTTCTTTCCACAGTCCAAAGACATGCATTTTCAGTTAACTGGTAACTGTATCATCTGTGTGTGTGCATGAATGTGTTTGTGTGGCCATCCTGAAATGGACTGGCATTCCATCCATAGTATAGTTTCATAGCCTGATGCCTACTAATCCCAGAAAAGACTCCTTTTCACCACAACCCTGACCAGGACAAAGCAGTTAAGGAGAATGAAGAAATTAGCAGCAGCAGCAATAATAATAATAATAATAATAATAATAATAATAATAATAATAATAATAATAATAATAATAACAACAACAACAACAACTGTTGTTGTTGTTTGTTTGTTTGTTTGTTTGTATTATTTTGTCACATGATTTGTGTGTTTTAATCTAATACCAGTGTCAAACATACCATTATGGTTCGAAAGTTGGCCGCATCATCCACACCACTGACCACTGCAGAATCCAGGCTTAGGTAGCTGAACTTTCTGACATCTCTGTCCAGTTTTAATTTTTCTAAGAACCAGAGACAAACATTGCTTTGTGAGGAGGTGACAACATTGTCTGAGCTGAAAACACTCATCCTTTACCTGCCAATGCAGGACATGATACCATCATTGGTCAAAGAGATATGCAGTCCCTGCACTGCAATTCTATACAGGATTTGCCTAGTTAGAACCTAAATAGGCAATCAGAAACACAGGTTGTACAATACGCAATGTACTTGCAGTTCCATATCCTATTATGTTATTACTCATGGCATCTTTAAGTAAATGGAAATGATAACCTAAAATTACATTTCAGTTTTACAGTTTAAATTTGGGTGCCGAAATCCTTATTGAGAACAAGTAACAGTGCAACGGACAACTGTCATAAATAATAGAATAGAATAGAATAACATACATAGTTTTTTTTATTTTTATTTTAGATTTATTTATCTTTATCTCAATCTATATTATCTTTTTATTATTATAAAATACAGTGTAATGCATCCATTCTTTTTGGTCAAAATATATTTTAAAGTTGACTTTACCTTTCTCACAGACTAAGCCATAATCAAGTAATGCATTTTTAAAACTCAGTTGCAAGAATGTCTGTATCAAACTATGGCCCTAACGCAAGGTAGGTGAAACACCAGTAGAAACCTATGGGTGGCCACTCACTAAGAAGATCTTCTGAGGCTCCAGAAAGAAGCTGATAGAAAATGTGGAAGTTCCTCTCCCCTCTCAGTTGCTTGACCACCCGAGACTTCTCCAAAAGGTCTGAGGGACAATGGTCAAAGACATACAAATATTTCACTAACAACCTAAAAGGAAAATGACTGCAGTATCTATACCCTGACAGACAGACAATTTTAAAATATCTATAAAGCTCCAGTTCTCTGCCTATTTCTTTGTTCTTTTGTTTATTCTCTTTTTACAGTTTCTGTGATATATAATGTGCTATTGCTATTTACCCTCAATCACTTCACCTTTTTGACAAAAATGTGCACTGTAAGTGTTTAATGTGTTCAGACCACACCAGCTTGAGTCCAGGAGAGATGTTAGTAGTCTTTTTTCCGTGTTAAGATAGATGAGCCAGGGAAAAAAGGTGAGCGTAAATGCAAACCTTCCTTGTTTGCAGTGATCAAAGGTCACAGTTTAAGATATGAGATGCCTAATAAAAAGTTGCTTCATCACCTATCTATCATGCTTACTCAATAACTCAGCCTTTATCATGATATATGGAAGCCTAAGTATTGTTTGACATTTTCAAGTTTACTTGAAGTAACATTTCTCCCTGTAAATGAACCAAGCATGTGTACTTTTATTCAAGGTAAAAGGCTTTTTCTATGAAATAAAAATTACAAATGACAATTACTTTTAAAGCATCTATAACATATGTTGACTTTAGGACAAGGGTGATAAAGTAATGAAATACATATAGCTATGTACAGCAAATATAAGTAAATACATCCATACTGTTAATCATGACTTTACCTGACAGTGGTTTTTGAGAAGAAATTGAGCAACTCATCATATTATGATGTAGGCAGGGCCTGAACAATGGCTCAAGCCCAGAGCCCTCACCCCCCCCCGAGTGTGCACCTGTCTGAGCTAGATTCAAACCTATGTCCAAAGAAGGAGCTCAGGAGCCGTGAGGCATGTGCCACCATGCTACTTCCTTATCAAATATTCTACTGCAAAACTACAACGTTACACAAATGGTTTTACACTTACGGTTAATAAATAAGACAATATTCTCCCTACGACTGAAGAAAATCAAAGCTGTTAATACCTGTAAAAAGTATTAACAATAATCTAACAGTGTTTTGACAATCATTTCCATAAACTGCCTTAAATCAATTGAAGCTAAGTATAAAGAAACAAGTGTAAAGTCTTACATTGATATTATATACTCACAGTTGCTAATTACGCCACCCAAAGGGTCACCTTTGAAGTCAAACTCAATGTCCATGTACTTCCCCTGTAAAGAAAACAAAATAAATAAATAAATAAATAAATACTCTATAATTAACAAACAATATAAGAGTATTTCTAAAATAAATAAATAAATAAATAAATAAATGACAATATAAGAGTATTTCTAAAGTGTGGGTTACAATATCATATTTCTTTTGTACTGACTTCTCATTTCTTACTCACTATTCAAGGAAAGCAGTGCTGAAATGCAGCTGAACACAACATGCTGTGGACTTCCATGGCACAAGCCAAAAACAACATTTTAAAATGATACAGAATCCGCCAGTCTTCAGAGACCAAGCAAAGTATTACTGTCAGTCTAAAAGTCTGTTCACTCAATGGAGGAAATTAATGCTGAGACAGCATTTAAAAGTTCTACATAATAATAATAATAATAATAATAATAATAATAATGTTGCCACAAAATATAAAGCACATTTGGAAAACTTTCATCAAATTGTGGAGCTATTATTCTGTTCAACAAATAGTGCCATGTAGCACATACGTAGCCAAAACCTGCACTGAATGTACAGTAAGTGTGTGTGTGTGTGTGTGTGTGTATATATATATATATATATATATATATATATATTTTTTTTTTTTTTAATCAGAATTGAATACTCACAAATCGAGATGAGTTATCATTTCTCACAGTTTTCGCATTCCCAAAAGCTAAAAGGAAAGGAAATGACTGAATAAGTACCATAAGTGATGGGAATCCATTTTAACATCTTGTACAGAAAAAAATACAGCATTTGCCAGTTTCTCCAGATGGTACACATTTATAATGAAGTTACTGGGAATGGTAAGAAAAAGAAACTGCAAAACAACTTGTTTTAATATACTGTAAATGTGTATTCTTCTTACCTCTGTTACCAGGTGGCTTATTTCAGGACATTTTCAAAGAGCTATCTATGTTTACTGGGTCTTTTTGTTCTTTTATAACCACTATGTGCTCAGTTGTTTAGTACTCTATGTTTCGTTCCGGTATACAGGGCAGCGTAAACTTTTATGTTTCCTGTAGTTTTAGTAACATTTAAGCTGGTGGTTTGACAACCCCACACAGGACAGATTTCACACCTGCCTATTATGGGTAAGTGGGAACAAAGATTAGACCCAAAGAACTTAAGGAGCAGTATGAGAGTGTAAGGTAATGAGTGCTTTGTATATGTGTAAGAGTGGAGCTACACACCCTCCAAAATAGGATTGGACTGCAGCAGCTGCTCCTTCACTTTATTCACTTCCTGGCCCTTCCCACACACAGCTGCCACATATGACATCACCAGTTTGCTGGCCTCTGGAAAACACAACCAATCAATCAATGAACAAATAAAGCAAACAAATAAACACATGGATGCCAGAAATGATATGATGTTGAAGCAGTGGTCCTCATCATCACATTTACTGAGCGAGCGATCAATGTGCTGCCTACTACCACTTTAAGAAAAACCCATGTACACAGAGCTCTGCACTATTGATTTCTGCAAAGTTATTTAATATCCACCATCTAATAGAAACTCCATAGATCAGTACCCAGTAATACAATAGCTAGAGTTCCTTAATAGATGATTCACGTGATGATTCACCTTAATAGATTTCCCTATCCTACATTTGTGTACACCATCCATCCAGTCTATCCCAGAATCACTAAAAAGGGATACACCCTGGATGGGATGTCAGTTCACCACAGGCACAGTAATAAGGCACAATAATTTTATTTTGCTTTTGTACTTTTTATCTAGTCATTCACTGATCTCTGGCAGATATGTAGATGAGTCAGTGATTTTAGGGAGTTTACTTCAGTGTATTGAAGGGTCACTTGGGTAAAGGCATTAAGCACTTGTTTAAAAAGAGAATTAAGAGATGCTCAAATCCAATCAAAGCTGTTCTTTCTAGCCTTTGACTTCAAGTCCCCCATCAAGAACAGAAATAGTTGGGCATTAACAGAGCTGTATATTCTCCACATTTGCTTTCCCCCAGGGTACATGAGCAATTAAAAAAATAAAAAAAAAAAAATTTAAAAAACTACACAGATCTAAGACAAAAGAATGTACCTGTCTTTCCTGCTCCACTCTCGCCAGTAATGAGGATGCACTGGTCTTTATCCTGGTCCCTCAGTGATCGATACGCGTCATCTGCCAAAGCATAGCTGTAACACCGGACAAGAGCAAATTTCAATCACAGCCCTGAATTCTTCTACTTAATAACAATATAGAAACCCCAACTTGCATTACTTATTTTGAAACTTCCAGAAATGCCTGAATTAATAGTTCTTTTTTTCAGCTAATTTATGTCAAAGTTTAATGTTTACTACATTAAAAATATTTTCTCAGTTTTCCCCTGTGGGTTGTAAATTTCTACCAGAGGCCTTGGAGTATGCAGGTACAGCAAAGTATGTTTGCTGTTCCCAGGATTATGCTCTTCTAGACTGAGACCAGTGATGCTATACCTGGGATATGGGGTCATGGCCCCAAGTGTTCCAGTGGGACTAGCTTAGTTTTCATTTTCCACACTCTGTCCAGTTTCTCTTTCAATCCCGGTTGGTTTTCCAGCTTCTCATACTCTTTCTTACCTGATGTTTCTCTTGGAATCACCACATCTATCACAACTACTGTTTCCTCCTTATCTATTACTATAATAGCCATTACCTATTCATCTGTCTAGATGTAGTACTCCAAAACTCTCTGTGGTAAACTGTATTGTCAAAAGTATGTGGACAGCTGACCAACAAACCATCAAAACTATGGCCATTGATATGAAGCCATTCCCCCCTTAGCTGATATGACCATTTCCACTCTTCTGAGAAGGCTTTTCACCAGATTTTGGAGTGTGGTTGTGGGAATTTGCATAGATTCAGCCACAAGCTCATCATTGAGGTTGGGCACTGATGTCAAGCGAGAAGGCCTGGATCATGGTCAGCGTTCCAATTCGTGAAAGCCAATTTTCTCTGGCCATTTAAAAAGTTAGAACATAACATTGTTTGCATTTAAATGTTTAATATCTCTGTCATCTTCTGGGTTCAAAGTTTTATGAGTGGATAAGCAGAGATAGCATGGTTTGCAGGGGTCTGCTATTGCCTCATTGCACATTCATATTCGATCATTGACCTTGAACCTGCAGCAATAAGTTCAAAGCTGTAATGCAAAAAAAGGGGACAGAACAGTGATTATAAAAAAAAAACTGCAGTCCCTCTTTGAGTGTTGGTAGCTCTAATCCCAAAAAAGTCATGTATGCAGGTCACAATTAAAAATGCTACTGTACAAGACAAATTTTTGGCAAAGCTTTGTAACAGGATAAGAACAGTGAAAAGACAGTTATCTGTTTATTGTTGAGATTTGTTACCATGGCTATAAAAAGATGCAGGGGTGTAGTAGCTTCAGACTAACCTTCATCTGCTTTCTGTAAATGGTGCCTGCAGTTCTCTACAATGGCTGAGGAAATGTTTTGACCTCGATGGTGAGCACAGATGACTGTGAATATAGTCATTGTCTCCAGTGATGGAAAGCACTCAACAGAGTATAAAACAATATCTATAATGAATGGAGGAATATTTTATGTACATTTTTGTCTTTTGTTTCATTTTGCTGTTCACAATCTTTTCAGTCCTTTACATCAGGAATTATTATTGTCATCCATCATATTTTCTTATTAAATCTTTCAATAATAATCACATTTCTTGGCGAGAAAATATTTAAATATAGAAATAAAGTAACTTGCATTTTTAAAATAGTTATTCATGTGTATTTCTGAACATAAAATATGCATTTTTTCCATGCATTTTTATAAAAAAAAAATAAAATTATTATATATGACTGCATAGCTATAGAATTTTGTCACTTTTTTAAATAATCTGTAATGACAACAGCATTTTTTTTCCATTAAATTACATGTGTACTGCTGTAAGTACCAGTGAACTTTTGTAAGTATGAGTCTAGTGTACAAGCCTTACATCAAAATTATCTTGGACTGACAGACAGAGCACTAGGTTAATTAGACAAGGTAGAAGAAGGCAGTGGTAAACACCTTTCTTTCTTTCTTTCTTTCTTAGTTACCTTAGTTCACCTGAAACACTTGTCACTGGGGTGTGACAAGTGGGGAAAAAATGCGCCACCTGAGTGAAAACCCCCACAAACACAGGTGGGGGTGCAAACTCCACAAAGACAGAGCATTAGCCCAGGAGCCACAAGGCATTAGCATTGTCCACTATGACATCATAACAGAACCCTATGCAGAGAAGGCAGAGATTTTTGATCAGGGACAAAGGCACTCACATGTGAGGACTGAGCTCATAGAAGTTCCTGTTGCGATAATCTTCCACTTTGGCAGCTGTGTAGATGGGCAAGGGCTTGTAGGGGTTCATGGAAATCACAACATTGCCAATGTAGGTCTGTGGGAAAAGGGTAAAGACTAAAATCGTATGCCAAATGGGCCCCAGGTGTGGATGCTGCATCAGTTTCCAAATTACAATTTAAAAAGTTCAAAGCTAATTTAAAATGTAGTAGTTAGATGTTAAAACAAATCAGTGGCAGAACTGACAATAGCAAAGAAGTTTGTAGTAAAACTACAGTTTTGCATATAAATAATCAATACTCATGATTATCAGATTATCAAATCAGCATGATTTGAAAAGGGAGCAAAAGTGTTATGGTTGGAAGGGGCAAAAAGTGAAACAAAATGTCAGAAGTGATAAAGGTAGCACACTTCTGTCTAAGATGGCTTACACTGTTAGATAATGAACTTTACACTGTTTTACCAATTTATACATTGGGTAAGTATCTTCATTAAGCGTATTACAAATATTAAAGCTATATTCAAACTTGTGTTTCAACTGCAGTTAAATTCTGTGAAGATAAAAAGGGTGCTCACATAAATTTCATCATGGTCAAAGCGATTCTTCAGGTTCTGGATAAAGGAGTCTTCACTTAGAGGCTCAAGGAGAACCATGTCTCCCACCCCTATCATGTTGTCCAGAAGTGATGTCTTCATTTCCGCTTTGGACATGATGCCCCTAAAAAATGGGAAAAATGAACGTAAATAAAAAAATATATATATATACCAATTAAAAAGAGGGTTGGATTGCTCTGCAAAGAGCAGCGTACACCAGGTTTTTCAGTTATATTCTCATGATGCCTAGATTAATGAAATGTAAAGTGTGGGGTGAGCTAAAAATGTTTAGAGTAAATTTATAAGCAACTAAAATGTGACTACCAAAACATCACTAAATCAGATCCTGGGTAAGTGCAGCAAGCACCCTGCTTCCTTCTACAGCTAGGCACCTCCCTTCCATAAATGTACAAATCACTACCTGATTCAAAGACCTAGATAACAGCTTGTTTTATAACTGGTCATTTTCCATTTGTGTGCCATGAAATGTACCAATGATAGAAAAAGCTATCGGATTTATGCATCGCATCTCCTATCTCTTGGTGTAAAACTTTGTTCAGTGTCAGCCACTTTTGGCAACAGCTGCTTACAGGAGCAAGATTACAACTGATTATTTCACTGATAGGACACAGCTAGAAAGCTGGCACGGCAATATTGTAGTAATGCTGAGTTCATTCTCCATGTGTACCACTTGGTTTTGCTAAAGTATTAACGTATGTCTTTATTGTAAGCATTCTTGATCTCTGCTTCCTTGATGAATGCTTTGGAGGTAGTAAAGGTTATGTTACATTTTCTGTTTGTGACCAATAAAATCTTCAAAAAAAAAAAAGCTGGAAATTGTCCACATCTTTCTACAATTAAATCCCTGCAAAGAACCATCAAAATAAACAGTGTTTCCGTTTCTGAAAGGTGACATAGGGGTGTGGAGGAAGTATAATTCACTCAAAGGTTTTTTTACTCACAACTTTTTACTCATTTTCAAGATTTCACAAAAATAGAACTGCACTATAGCAAAATTACTCCAGACTGCTCACCTTTGCAAAATACCAATTTGCTATAAATTTGTGGCAATTACCTTGAAATTGGATACTTAGGACCAACACAAAATTTCTATGAAACATAGAGTTTTCATACAGAGAATAAATGTTTTAGTTAATGGCAACCTTGGGGTGATATTTCTTTAACAGATGATTATAGCATCAATTTTACTTTTTATATTTATTGTTTAAATTCTGTAATAGCAACAAACAGAGTCAAAGTCACTGAAAGTCACCCGATGGACTCTGTACCTAAGTTCTGTATTTCGGTTTACAACCGCTGCCTTTCCTTCTCTGCCATTAGTTAATGCCATGAGCCAGCTTTTTACATTAATCATATTTCCTATGTCCATGAAGCAGGCAATGAAATTTTGTTGCACACATCCTGCCAGAGCACGGAATGTACACAGCCTTTTTTAAATTTTCAGTTAATTTAACAGGATGACTATTACATCACCCTCAGGACTACAGTTTATGACTAGCACTGAACAGATGTCAGTTGGATAGAGCAGTACATCTACCTACTGCACATGGTTTCTACTTTACTGTAACATCAACAGCAGCTCTCTCTCAAATGGTTTAAACAATAATAAAAATCCTTGTACAACAAAGCCATCCCTCAACATCCTTGTTTGTGTGTCTAGATGTGGGAAACATGGGTAAGCGCTTTTATTTTCATAAATATCTGACTCACCTGGTATGGCTAGGTCAGAAATGTACAGCAGGGGACAGATGACTGCCACAAATAGTGAGGCGCACATTGGTCATAGTAAAGTGGAAAGGGAAAAGACCAAATATATATATATATATATATATATATTTGGTCTTTTCCCTTTCCACTTTACTATGACCAATATATATATATATATATATATATATATATATATATATATATATATATATATATATTTGGTCTTTTCCAAATATATATATTCAAACTTTATTGCCCTTAGTTCACAAAGATGTGTAGCTCTGTAAATGTGTCATGTATAATTTCTTATTAATTTTTACATTTCCATTTGCCACCACATAATAGCTACGGGTTCCCACAGCGGAGCATGCAGACAGCACTGACCCATGCTCACGTCGACTTGCTCTGCTGTAAATATGGGTGTTAACTGTAAGTCACCTTGGATGACGGTGCCTGATAAATGCTGCACAGTAGTGACTGTCAGTGGCTTTGGAGAAAAGCATCTGCTAAATGAATAATTGTCAGTGTAATTTATTTTCACTTATAGTTCATTCCTTTCTCACAATGAGTGAGAATATGCACTTTGTGAATATGGATAAGTTACCCAGAGCTCTTCTGTGCTTCCCTATGCTGCTGAAGCCACCTGAGCTACTTCATTAAAAGGTACACCCACATTTGTAGTCAATGCAGAAAACCTCAGAATATTGCATGGTCAAGCTATAATGTAAAATTTCTACAGAAGAAGTTGCTCCAAGTTTTTACACATTTTTCCTATAAATTCAGAAGACGCAGATTATCTGCCTGGTTCGTTTTAGATAATAAAAACTACTCCGTTGCAAAAACCTGTTTTAGAAACTATGAAAGTAACTGTATATATTCTGTTTAATGGACACATTCAACTATGTACATATAGGGTGCTTCAATCTGGGAAGAACCCCGCAGGTTAAGGGTGTTCTAAGTTTTGCAGGAAGAAATTTACTTTAACACATGTTCAAAGAAAGAAAGAAAGAAAGAAAGAAAGCTGGGAAAGTTCACACCTGCCTGACAACGCTCCGCTGTGCCAGAAGAAAATGTGAGACGTGCCTCTGTCACCCGGCACTGGAGGCTCCACGGGGGTCCGAGTGGCCAGTCGTGAAAAGTCCAGGTGTGTCTCTCGGGGGAGGGACCCGCAGCGGCCATCCTCCACGGCTGCCCAACACGCCCAGGTATCTGCATGACCCTCCCCAAAAGGAGCGCGGATCAGTGGAAATGGTAACAGCGCCCCCCCATGACTCCTCTGTAAATTACAGCAAAGAGATGCAAACGCACCAAATGAAGTTCATTTACACGTCTGATGCTGCCAGAGGGTCGATCCTTTTCAAATACAAATGTTTAAGTGTAACCCTGCTGCCAAAGTCAGATTTTACTCGGGAAACTCCGCTTACCAGTGCATGAGTTGTGGATGAAGGCTAGAAGAGCATTGGCGGTGTAGGTGGCCTTCAGAGCCGTGAGGCGAAGCAAGAATGGCTGCAGATGTCTTATTTACTGCGGTAAGGAGCACACGACACAGAACATTTACATGCTTTTTTCACCTGTATTTTCTGCAGTTATCTTTCAGAATCAATTGGGAACTTTTAAATGTTGTGCATACAAATACAATAAAAGCTGCAAACAAGTCCTTCAGCGCCAATGTAAATAGAGGTATTGGCTGGTAGTTTATGATCCGCTATGCATGTCCCATAGTGCGTACCTGACGAGAAATAAGCCCACCCGAACTACATACACATATCACAAAAGTCAAAATGCAAATAACGAAATAAAAGAAGTAAACGAGCTGCAGCTTGCGCGCAAAACAAACCCAAAAAAGGAGGAAAAGTCCTACGTTTGTGGGCCTCAAGGAGCACAAAAAGTGCAGCTAATGTTCGCTTTCACGGGCGCACCGAGAGGAACAGTGCGGCTGTCAAACGGTCTGTTCGTGGCCATTTCGAGCCAAATCCGTCCTGGCGAGAGGCTATTAAAGGTGAGAATTTTCGCACAAAATGCAAAATTGGCCCCAAAACCGCCAGGAGTTGAAATGGCATCTGCGAATTTCGCGGCTCAACGCCTGGACGACAGCGCAGTTTTCCCGCCTCAGAAGTCACCTGAAGCGATGCTCCGGCCGCAAAGTAAAAAAAAAAAAAATCCATAAATAACGAAATGAATAATAAATCCCACTCTATCTATCTATCTATCTGTCTATCTATCTATCTATCTATCGTTCTGACTGCTTAAATAAAACAAGTGCAACTGGATCGTGGGTTACGTAAGCACATTTAAGTTTTCAAAGTAGATGCTTTCCACATAAACTATGCTATACAAATTCCATATTTTAATTAAAAAAATGCAACTATGGCATCACACGCCCAATTTAACATTGAGCAATGGGTAGGAACTGAATTTAATAAGTAGAATGAATAGCAGCGTTCAGGGTTAGAGAAACTTCTATAAAATTCGTCCTTGTCGCTATATTAATTCTCTTGAAACCTTTGTATGCTTCTTTCTTTCTTTCTTTCTTTTTTCCCCTTAAATCATGTCAATTCCACAGACTAGCCAGCAGAGGTCCTTCCACGATTCTATTTCAGGTGCACTATTCTAACAGGCAAATATTGTATTTTGATGTGTAATTGGAAAGCCCACAGAAGGATGTTGAAAATATAAATCAAATTCCAAGGAGGTGTTTCTTTCAGCCCTACTGAACCGAATTTCGGGTATACAACATAGGGTCCTTGGAGAAAAATGATTTCTTTGCTAAACTAAGAATAAATAAATAAATAAATAAATAAGAAACTTTACTAGAGAAATCGTATATTGTGGTGATCACGTGTTGAATTTTAAAAAAAGGTTCAGATATATTAGCTCATCTGGACACAAAGGTTTCTCAGCTGTTAGTCCCAAAGGGGAAATATTCTTAAACTGACTAATAGAAACCATTATTTTCAGGAGTTTGTACAGTGTTGTACACTGATATAGAACTTTGCATATAGCACTAGTTCAAATACACAGTTTTACTTGTTATATACTGCATGTCAAAATATAATTTTTAACTGCTATAACAATAGCCTAGCTTACAAGGCCATTGTGATTAGGGTTTACAGTTCAAGTCAAAGTCAAAGGTTTATTTGTCATGGGTGAATAACACAGCATAGCAGTGTGGTCACCATGAAAAGTTTTGTTTCTGGGCATCCTCAGTAATACAAATATGGACATAAATATGTAAAAGTATAAATAAATAAGGTACAGGATAGATTAAATAAGTACTATAATCGGGAAAAGGAAAACAAATAAATAATAATAAATAAAGAGAGTAAATAAATGGTAAATAAATAAGAATAGGTATGTGGGGGAAAAAAGATGTACATCGGGGAGTGGCAGGGGGGGAGAAGACACAGCAGCCAAACCAACAGCACACAGCAACCAGACCTACAACTACAGACTAAACCTACAACAACAAAAAGCACCAGAGATGGGTGAACCAGACAGGTTTCCACAATGGGTGGGGCAGGCATACAGATAGACAGATAGACAGACAGACCCCGATCGACTCTTCCACTGCCCAGGGAGGGGTCAGTGGTTTAGCAGTCTTACGGTGTGGGGGGAAAAAGTGTTCCGGAACCTTTTCGTCCTTGTCCGAACACTTCTAAAGCGTCTTCCGGATGGGAGCAAGGAGAATAGTTTGTGGCTGGGGTGACTGCTGTCCCTCTGGATGTTAAATGCCTTCTTCTTGCAGCGCTGGGTGTGGAGGTCCTGCAGGGCTGGCAGATCAGTCCTGGTGATGGTCTGTGCTGTCTTGACCACTCTTTACAGAGCTTTACTGTCTGACGTACTGCAGCTGCCATACCAGGCCGTGAAACAGCCAGTCAGGATACTTTCAATGGTGGATCTGTAGAAGTTGACAAGTATCCTGTTGTCCATGCCGAACCTCCTCAGCCGACGGAGGTTCATTTTTTCCTGAGCATGACAGCATCATTTAAGGAAGAAATGTGGTGTGCATGATAATAAGGCAGGTGAAAGCTTTTATTTTGTTTCTTTCTCTTTGATGAATGAGATTCCACCATGAATTTTTATTGAATATGGGTTTAAAACCCACAGGTCTGTTCTCCAAGGGAGGCTCTACCATGAAATCCAGGTTCTAGGCAACATAGTTCTGAGGTTCACAGTGAGACTCCAGGACCACCACCACAGAAGGTGATTGCCTAACTGGTTTGGAGTGAAAGTATAGCCGAGTTCTGTTTGTTCTGTATTTGTTTCTGGATCTGTATACATGCCAAGAGGTCCTCTACAGCATACCTGATTGTTCTTTTTTTTGTTTTTTATAGAACTAAACAATGTATATTCTCAGTAATATTTCTTAATATTAGAAAAACAATTTGCAGTAAGATGAGACAGCACTGTTAAGTATATATGTTAAATGTATATTGTTTGGATTACCTCTAAAAGTAGAAAGTAGAGAGTGAGAAGACTTTCAAACAGGAAAAGTTTAAATCAAGCAGATGACTAACAGTTAGTGACAAGTAATAGAATGGCTTCAAAATGTTTGCACAAAGAAAATTTAAACTGACAAAATGGAATTTTTGTGTGGGAGGAAGTGATTGTTGTTTAACAACTGACACTATTTAACCCTGTACAGATGCCTCACGAACTGGGTGTGGTTTTCAGAATGAGCACTAATGTCACAAAGTTATGACTAAGTTATTGAAAAATAAAAAAAATGCTGTGGGATTTACCTTCATTATACTCTGAATAGGAGAGAACAAGAATACCACCACCTAAACTGTAAATTCAGGGTTTTTTTTTTATTTTTATATATACCACTTCATTCAGTTAATGTGTAATCTGGTGACATAAATTAATAATTGGGCTGTTTAGTCTCAATATGGACCAAACCAACTCAACATCTTATAACGCATAACTTTTAATGTTTCAAATACTGTTGAATGTACAATATTTATTTTTAACCTGCTACATTCAGCTACTGATGTGATTTTTTTTTTTGCCCCCCCCCCCCCCCAGTTTTTGGAAAATTTAAAATAAACAAACATTTTTAATTGATTATTAGCCCATTTATCAGTATTACACTTACAAAGAGAAAAAAGATGAGGGTCAGGAATATTTTATTTATGGATTTTTACCATCTGACCAGTATCTCTCTCAAGTATAAATATAAAGCCATGCATGTAAATTTTAGACAAACATAAACATGTCTGTCTGTACAGATTTATTATTATTGTATTTTGCAAAAGAAAACAAAATAAAACTAATACCTGTGACAAATCTCATACATATTTAGCAATTGCCAGTACCAGCTATATATTAAGGGCATACTTGGTTACTCAGTAGATCTTTATGCCACACCTAATGTTTGACTGGCTTAACGATCAAGTTTCTATTAAGTTGGTGTTTTTTCAGTTATTTTGAATTTTAAAATTTATATACATCCATAAAGTACAACCATAACATGTATTTAGAACATTCTTTCACTCCTTTTATTGCACAATTTGAGCTTGTAAAACAATATTCCCTTTGATGTCTTATGAGAATTATATGACAATATTTTTTTGCAAACATCTGTTTAAGAAATAACAAACGTAAAGCAGGGGCGCATCTAGGGTTGATGGCAAAAGATCAGCGCTGCTTCAGACCATTAAAAGAGTAAGGGACGCGCTTGTTGCGTGTGTGTGCGCATGTGTTGTACACACCCAGAACGATGTGGGCGGCGTGAAGCTGCACCTGTTATATCAGTGGTTTTACATTGGTTTTAGAAAAGCCGGTGACCGCAGCTTCTCAGGGACAGTGAGCCGCATTTAGTTTGCAATTTCTTTAATTTTTTTTTCAGATTACTATTGCTATTATTTTAAGGTTCTGCTGGCATTTAATGAATGGGAAGCGGCAGTGAATGGACCTAGGCAGTGAAATGCCGTTTTTAAAGGGCACTCGTAGCGCCGGAGATCCATAACAGTTCCGTTGTGAGGACAAATCCCAGCAAGGTAAAGAACAATAAACGCAGCAACGCGCAGCCTGCGTTTTCGTAATGTTTCGCCACAAGAAATATAAAATATCACGTAAAGCCTGACAGAAAATCTGAAAATTTATTCGTGTATGGATCGCCTTTTTTTTTTTTTTTTTTTGGGGGGGGGGGGCATAAATCAGCGGAAATTTTTTACAATGCTTCCGTGTTTGTGCGCTTTCATTGTTTCCGCCAGTCAGCAACTTTTTCAAAAACATGTTAAACTTGAGATTGGGAAAAGTTCACCTGCAGAAAAAAGCCGATTTCGTTTTGTGCTGAACAGCCGGTATAGTGAGCAAACACTCAACCCAACTTTATTTATCTATCTATCTATCTGTCTATCTATGTATTTACTTACTTACTTGCTTACTTACTTACTTTCCAAACAGGCTTATTCTGCTTCATGAGTATAATATTAGTTGCTTTGTAATCCCAATGAGGTCAGCCTGCTGAGAGAAATTGCTAAGAATTAAGTTCAATTGTGCTGTCTGTTCCACTGTCCATTGTTTGGATGTTTTATTGGTTATAGAAGGCTCTGTGGCCAGATTTTGTGTTATATTTTTTTTAATCCAATTTTGCCTTTTGGCCTTTACAGATGGCATCATTTTTTCATCAGCTTCGACTTCTGCTCTGGAAAAACGCTTTGAGCATTTACAGACAGCCAGTAAGTACCGTGTTTTCTTCATATTATCTTGAATCGAAATCCTTAGTTTGTGCCCTAATCGGTAGGTGACAAAGTGCAAATATATGTTTAATTTTATTACATTAATATATTTTACAGATTTATATTTGATTCTTGTTAGTTGATTGTTAACTTGTATTTTTTTTAAGCGTTTAGCCTGTAGGTTGACAGCAATTGTATAGACTATTGTACAGAAACCCACCAAGAAGCTATAAAAATGTAGTTTAAATAAAGATTTAATCTTTCTTTTTTTTTCCTTTCAGACATGGTCACTTGCACTTGTCATTTGGCCCCTTGTGATATTTTTGATTCTAGCCATAACCCGATCTCAGTTCCCCCCCAAACTACAAAACACGTGTAAGTATTACTAGGGGGGTACCTTCCTTGTCTGACACCTTATTGGCATTTGTCCCATCTGTACATTTTCCATAATTTTTAGATTAAACAGCAGGGGGATGTTTTGTCTTTTGGTGCTCCTACTTTTATGTGTGAAATCGATAACACTGCATTTTTGAAAATAAAATGCGGAAGCCAAAAATGAATAGATCATGAAAGCTTACAGTAAGATTGTATACAGTGTTACTCTTCTTTCTGTCCAGCCAGCCATTTCTTCTGTATGTTTTCACCAACAGACTAGCAGGTTAAAGTCATCCTATTATGATAGCAGTAAGAACATTTCAGTCTGTTGCAAGGTACACACACTATGCACATACTAGAGTAATACTTTAAACTGGTTCAGAAGAAATAAGAAGTGTCCAATCAGATATATTACTTCCACTTCATTGTGTGTTTCTTCTTTAAAAAAGCTGTAGAACCTGTTGGATTTCAGGTACAACAACTGAGGTCTCTGTCCAGAAGAGTGCAGTTCTAGGAACAACTAAGATATATATATATATATATATATATATATATATATATATATAAAACATTAAATACTTTGGTTATCCTCTTTTTGTTTTGAATCCACTGGCAGAAACTAGAAAGTGAGTATGAGCCAGGCAGATTTTAAGCACTGACAGTCTCTTTCTTTATGCTCTCAGGGACTTCATTTATCCTTTCTCTATTATCCAAGAGGCATCTAGTTTAAGGTTTATCACAATTTGTAAAAAAATAATATTTTAAATAAGATTGTCAATTTTTAAATCAAAGCCAGGTTTTAGAGATGATTAAGGGAATAAGCTTGAGTACCTGTGGTAATATTCTTTTCCTTGTAAGAAACCACAATATCGGCATTCACCATTTAGCTTATGACCATCCATCTGTTTTTAATTGTTTATGCTTAGCTGTGTCACAGGTGTGTACTGGTAGCGGAGGACATTAGGCTACGAAACTGCTGCTGATTGGGACAGCGCAGGGTAACCACACACACTATGGGCAGTTTAGAGTGAACAGTTAACTTGAAACACATGTCTTCCTATGTCTGTGATGCAAGAAGAAACCAACAAAGACATAGGAAGAACATGCAGACTCCACACAGACTAAGCCAGATTTAGACTCATACCCAACTGCCCCAGATGCTGTGAGGCAGCAGCATTACACTCTGAGCCACCATACCACCCAGCTTGTGCTAACTCTGTTGTTTTTTAGTGTTTTTAATTATACAAATGTGACTTTCATGGTCACCTCTGAGCCCTTGAGCAGGCTTTCAGACTTCTTACTCAAATGTCACTACTATGTTGTGTGTCCTGTATTATTCATTTTGGAAGTAATTACTACATCAGAGGTGCAGGGTTGGTCAGAGAATGGGAAAATGGGCCTTGTACTGCAATAGTCGTTTGTCATATGAAAGAAAGGGATATAC
This sequence comes from Heterotis niloticus, assembly GCA_018136845.1. Lineage (NCBI taxonomy): Eukaryota > Metazoa > Chordata > Actinopteri > Osteoglossiformes > Osteoglossidae > Heterotis > Heterotis niloticus. The sequence continues at coordinate 17,978,680 of CM030901.1, read as the reverse complement.
AAATTGCATGCTATTCAGACTACAGAGAAGTACCTGAACACCCAGAGAAGAAACTTGGCTGAGTGCAAATAAGGCAACAGCGTAATCCCTACTGTACCTTTGAACCTGACAAATGCTACCAGACAAAATAACTAAACATGAGGACATGTTGTGTATACAATAATGTATATTGTGACAGACAATAACGCGTTCTAATAGTTACAGGTCACAATACAGAGTGGTGTGACATGGGAAAAAATGCTTTATGACTGTCAATAGATTTAAGAAAAGGAAATGTACCTACTCCCCCCTGCACCATAAAGTGCTCTTTTTCAAGATATCACTTCTAAGCATGTTATATTTGTTTTTCTTTGTCTTCTTTTACTTTCTTCTTTGTTTTATTATTATTATTATTATTATTATTATTATTATTATTAATAAGTTTTTTCACCTGTCTCTCCCTGTAGGCTATGTGGCCCCCAGGAATCTTCCCAGTGCTGGCTTTTTCCCCTTCCTGCAGACCCTCATGTGTAGCACTGACAGCTCTTGTAGCAACAAATCCTACCAGCCATCACAGTTACAGCCTGCAGCCTCCATGCGCTTATCATGGGGTCCCGAAGATGCTTACAGGTACATGTGACCAGGCTCAGAGCTTTCGTAGCTTATTACCACTCTGTCAAAATTAGAATAAATACACCTGGCTTAAAATACTGAGTATAAAATAAAAATCAACCTTTTCCTATGTTTGTGTTTCCTACAGAGCTAAATTTTTGGTAGATAAAAGATGTGAGTTGTTTTGAAGGCGCTGTAAGAAATGTGCTTAAAATGAATTCTCTATGATACACCATATCCATTGTGCTCTTAGTCTCAGATTTTTTGTGGTGCAAAAAATGTCCAAAATTTTTATGGAGTAATCAGGTCAGTATTTCTGTCCTAACTGTTCTTTCAGAATCAGAATCAGAATCATGTTTATTGGCCAAGTATGTGAGCAAGCACAAACAAGGAATTTGATTCCGGTAGATGGTGGCTCCACACACAACAGTATAAAACAACAGCGTATGAAGACAAAAACAATAACGTATGAAGACAAGCAGCATGTACAGACAATGTATAGAAACATGTATAGACAATATATAGACAACATGTAACAGTATAGTCTAAGTCTTATCTACAAAAATACAAGATTACAACAATAAATATATGAAAATGTGCATAAAGTGCAGTAGCAGTGCTGAGGGTGTTTAGACAGAGTGAGATAAGTTGTTAAGGAGGGAAATAGCGAGGGGAAAGAAACTGTTTCTGTGTCGACTAGTCCTGGTCTGCAGGCTTCTATATCGTCTGCCAGAGGGCAGCAAGTCAACAAGTCTGTGTCCAGGGTGTGAGGGATCTGAGATGATTTTCCCTGCCCTTTTCCTGGTTCTTAGGAGAAACAGGTCCTGGATGGAGGGCAGGGGGGCACCGATGATCTTTTCTGCTGTCCGTACAGTCCGCTGCAGTCTGTTTCTGTCCTGTTTAGTGGCTGCTCCATACCAGACTGTGATGGAGGAGCACAGGACAGACTCAGTTACTGCAGTGTAGAACTGGATCAGCAGGTCCTGTGGGAGACTGTACTTCCTCAGTTGTCTTAGGAAGTACATCCTCTGCTGGGTCTTTTTGAGGATGGAGGAGATGCTGGTCTCCCACTTCAGGTCTTGGGAGATGGTGGTACCCAAGAACTTGAAGGTCTCCACAGTAGACACTGGGCTATCTGATATGGTGAGGGGGAGCAGTGGAGAGGGATATTTCCTGAAGTCCACTGTCATCTCTACGGTTTTGAGCGTGTTCAGCTCCAGGTTGTGCTGACTGCACCAGAGTACCAGCCGCTCAACTTTATTTCAGTGCAAATATTAGTATTGTAATATATTTATCATTATTTATTTATCATTATTTATCATTAAAAAAAGAAAATTGCAAGACCAAAAACTGAGAGATTGCTGAGATTGTGTCATAATGACAACATGGTACTTAACATGTTAGACAGGTTTGACATGTTCAGCTATGTAGTAATGACCTCTAGTTACCTCTAATGACTGTTGTTCAGCAGCATTGGGGTGTGACTATCACTTCATTTGTATCATTTTAATAAGAGTGGAAGAAAGTATTAATATTATCAATAATATATAATTATTATAAATAGTGTGTCTTATACCCACATCAGCAGTTGTGTTAGACAAGTGGGGTCAGTACACTTCTAGACATCACAAAAATGAAAAACTCCACATGTATGTAGGTGTGGTGCTGATGGCTTTTACTTTAATCTCCAATTGTCTTGACTGTGCTACACATATATTCATTGCTTATTCTACCCACAAATCCATCTTTAAAGATTTACAGAATTTTTAAAACCTGTTTTTTTCTCCTGATGACAATCAGGTGACTTTTGTGGAATGCATTCATAAGCACTTGTTGGATACGTTTATAACAAGTATAAGTATAACAAAGGTTATGTTGTGAGAACATGAAAACATCAGTGCTAGTAGAGGCATTCCTTGGTTTATGAATGTAATTCGATCCTTAAAACTGTTTGTGTATTGAGCATTTGTATATCAAAATTTCCCATTATTTCGGTAACAGCACTTTGCTGTACTGTGAGATTGTATTCATTTGTGTTCAACTATGCAGGTTTGGTGCAATGCACTGAGTTCTGTGTGTGTGTGTGTGTGTGTGTGTGTGTGTGTGTGTGTGTGTGTGTGTGTGTTTTTCTGCTTTATCAAATGTTTACAAATCACAAAAAATTTAAAGGATGGATCTTTTGTGAAGTGTGAATGGATTGTTTTTTTTTTCTTATTCTTTTTTAAATGTAGAGTTTTCTTGGAAAGAAATGGCGTACACTTGTCTCTGCTTGTCAACTCATGTCAATCTTATTTTTGAAAATATCAGGTTATCACTGTTTCCATTGAACACCCCAGCCCTGACCAGCCTTCAGCAAGGGGCTCTGAGAACCGTGACTCCTGAAGTACCATCCACTGAACAGCCACAGCTCCTAGAACTCTGGGACAGGATTCTGAGTATGCCCTCTTGTCAATAATTCTTCATTTAAGGAGAGACTTCTGTAAAGAAAGTAATACATTATAAATTATACATGCAAATAAATTATAAGTATGTAAATATATAATGTAGCTATAGACATTTTACATTGCATATTATTCATTAAAATGTTCATATTGTCATGACCACCTCTAGAGATGGTTTTCATACCTCATATGTGGTTTATAAGAGTAACAAAAAAAATGTGTTTTATGAATATGATACTCTGCAGGAAAAATCCAAACTGTTAAATTTATAAGGTATTTAATACAATTTGGTTATCTAACACTGTGGTCATTTTGTTATCTTTAAATTTTCAATGGCACATTTTCTTAATGAAATAATTGTTGCTTGCTTTTAAGATGCCAGCAGTCAAGGTGCATTCAACTTATCCTCATCCCCAGTGAACACAGCAAACAACACCATAGCACCAGATCAGGTAGGAAACCCAGGAAATGTTCCTTTTATGGTGCTAAGGCTTTTTCCTGCTGCCTTCTGCTAGTTTTTCCCAGCATGAAATGTCATTTACATTACATAAGTTGTTTGACTAGCTGTGTCAATGTATATTATGCAGTTTAGTTTAATCCTTAGATATTTCATGATGTCAACTTGTTGCTTGGTGATCTTGCAAGTATAAAGTCTTAACTAATATTTTTTTTTGTTTCCTTACTGGCAATGAGATATTTAAACAGTCATATTAATCAGCTCTCAAAAGATGTCCTTATAAATTGGTTGTTAAGAGTAAGTTATATATTGTACTGCAACTGTGACAAAAAACATATTGTAAATAAAAAAAAATTATATAAAAATTATAAGGCCTAATATTGTTTAACTTTTGTGATTTATATAAATTTAAACAATTTCCGTTTTTAAAACTTAACAATTATTCATAATTCATAACTGAGATAGATTTTAAAAATCTGCTCTCTCTTCATTAGGTTCTAAATGCAATGATGGACTCGGTCAACACACTGAAGAAGTCCCTGTGCGCTGCATCCCTCTCTCTCGTCAACATCTCAGCCCAGTCTTCTATGGATCCGCTCACATTTGGCCTTATTCAGTTCTGCAAATCCAATGACACACTGCTGGAGGTCTCCTTGCTCGTTTTGAACCAGGTAGAGTAGTGCTGAATAGCTCAGCTGCAGTTGCAGGTCCATGTTTCCTAAAACATGCATGAATGGTTTTAAAAACCTTAGGTTTTTCACCCATCAGTGTTCAGGAAATGGGGGTTTTATTGATTATGGCCAACACCAAGAAGCATGAAGCATAAGGGGGTGTAGCTTGGATGGAATAACATTGTATCCTAAATTGAACTGATACATTATTTGATTGATTTCAGTATGATATTATCTTGTGTTTAACTTATAACTAGATTGCTAGAATGCTAACAGCTTTAGGTTTGTTTTTCTGACACAGTCATCTAGTGCAAGTGTATGTAAGTATGTTGTTGGTCCCCAGGCAATCATAGAGCTGCTGCTGACAAACCCGATGAAGTTGCTGCAGAACATTGGAGAAACTGTGCTGGTGTTTGACCAGCTGCAACTAGAGCAGCCTTTGTGGAACACACTTCTGGCTTTACCTAAGCTTTTCCTGGCCTCCAGTACAGAAGAATTTCTCCTGGAAGGGGTTGCACTGCTGAAGAACATCAACAGGTGAGAGGAAAAAGAGGGCCAGTTTGTACAGTAACCTCTTGCAACGCACAAAGTAATGCAAGCTAAACAGAAAGAAACAAATAAAGAGCTTCAGATTTCACTTTAAAATTCTCTTATTAATGAATGCCCTCAGCATGTGCACAAGACAAGAACAAATATTGCTTACAGTAATAAAAATCAAACATTAAAAATGCCTTTTACTTTGTATGCACATGCTAAGTTTATCTGTTGAGCAGTCCACCCCCAACTTAGGGAACCTCAATTTCACAGAGTTTGGATTATATGAACTGTTAAAATAATTCAGGAAAAAATAAAAATCATAAATACTAAAACAATTTTTTAAATCATAATATATGTGAAAATATAAACAAAATAATTATTTTGCAATAATACTTAATACTTAAAAGTAATACTTAAAATTTTGACAGTGTCTCTAAAATTAATCATTCAGACGTCACCTCTGTTAGTTTCATGAAGCGATGGTAGTCCCTTTGAAGCAGCACTTTGATTGAGCTGTGCACATTATTTAATACTTTTTGTTTACATTTCAGTGTGCAGTATGTATGTATGTATGTTTCAATTACTTTACTTAAAAGAAAAATAGGTACATTACACGTTCACTAAAGATTAAAGTTGGTTATAAAAATATTACTGTAGTACATAGTGCAATACTGGACAGTACCATAGTAAAAAATATTACATTTAAATTACACTTTTGATTTCCCATACTTTCCCCAAAGCAGAACACGCCCTTTTCCCATATAGTGCAGAAAATCAGGGACAGGTTGTGATATAATTGTATTTACCATGGAGACATACTGTAAAATGATACTTATAGGTGGTATGAAATGGAAAATATAGAGAAAACCTTTCTCCTTTAAAGAGTTTATTTTAACCAACATGTTTTTATTTAATCTAATTTTGAGTAACAGAAAACATTTCATGTGCGAGAAGTGTGCCCACTAAAGAAATGCCTTTTCCTACATATAAGGTGGAGACTGTATATATGTCTAAGATAAAGAATAATAGGTTTAACATTTTCATCCTTTAATCAGTTTAATCCATTCTTCCTTTTCTTTGTATAGAAAGTTTCTGTATGGTGTCAGTGTCAACAACAAAGCAGGAACAATTTTAATAATTTTTATTGGTGTTTTTAATCCTCTATTCATTTTATTTTGTTTACTGGACAATACACTGAGGCCTGCACATGTAGATGATGCATATAGGTGCCTCATATTTTCTTGTTAGTATGAGTGAAGCCCTTGTTCTACAAAAGAAGTTCCCTTCCCGAAAAATAAATACTTTGGTCTGATTTTTTTGAATAGCAACACGTTTTCATATCAGAAGCAAACAGTGTGTACCTCTTCAATTTTGAGGGGGGAGAGGATGAGGGCAAAAAATATGTTGTTGAACAATATGTTGAAAGTTGTCATAAGTTCATAAGTCATGACTAAAAAATGGACTGATGAATGAACACAAAAGATTATTTCCAGGTGCTTGAAAGCATTGTGCCATGTTTAAAAGGGAGGTGTGGTGCCAGTAAGGCCTCTTCTCTTTCATTCCCCACTCTGTGTTACTGGCCACAGTGAATGTTGCAAAACTGGTTTGTTGAGTGTGTCGAGTTACGGTTTCACAATGTATTATTATTTTTTCCTCCTTTTTCGCTGGGCGGTTATGTGGTGCGCACTTAGTATGTCTTTACATAAGCACCACTGTGCTTCTAACAGGGTAGTGCCTGACCTTCCAAAATAGTGAAATACATTGGCAGCAGTCTTATGAACTTCTTTTCTTTATATCAAACACATCTGTAATGTCTCCATCTGTGGTGCACCTTACCTCTGTTTTGAGATAGAATACAAACCAATGTAATACAGTGCCAAGTAAGCACTTGTTGATATTAAGGGAATGCAAGTAATTTTGTCAAAATGGCAGCAGCCCAACAATGTCCATGTACATGCTAATAAGACCTTTATTATGGGAAAAAAAGGTATACATTTTTCATAAACTCTTAGTGTTTTTTTTAAATTTTTTTAATAGAATCACATTATATGAGGGCTGTGTGTGTGGTTACATGTGACTGTGGTTATTCAGTGTTTGTACATCACCTGGGTTTCTGATGTTGACCCCTTCTTCTTCTTCTTCTTCTTCTTCTTCTTCTTTCGGCTGCTCCCGTTAGGGGTTGCTACAGCGGATCAATTGTTTCCACTTATTCCTGTCCTCTGCATCTTTCTCTGTCACACCCACCACTTGCATGTCCTCCTTCACCACATCCATAAATCTCTTCTTAGGCCTTCCTCTTGCCTGGCGTCTCCATCCCTAGCATCCTTCTCCCGATATATCCAGAATCTCTCCTCTGCACATGTCCAAACCAACGCAATCTCGCCTCTCTGACTTTGTCTCCAGACCGTCTAACCTGGGCTGACCCTCTAATATACTCATTCCTAATCCTGTCCATCCTCGTCACACTCAATGCAAATCTTAACATTTTTAACTCTGCCACCTCCAGCTCTGCTTCCTGTCTTTTGGTCAGTGCCACCGTCCCCAACCCATAAAACATAGCTGGTCTCACTAACATCTTGTAGACCTTCCCTTTCACTCTCGCTGGTATCCTTCTATCGCAAATCACTCCTGACACTCTTCTCCACCCACTCCACCCTGCCTGCACTCTCTTCCTCACCTCTTTTCCACACTCCCCGTTACGCTGAACTGTTGATCCCAAGTATTTAAATTCATCCACCTTCGCCAACTCTATTCCCTGCATCCTCACCATTCCTCTGTCTTCCCTCTCATTTATGCACATGTATTCTGTCTTAGTCCTACTGACCTTCATTCCTCTTCTCTCTAGAGCATATCTCCACCTCTCCAGGGTCTCCTCAACCTGCTCCCTACTCTCACTACAGATCACAATGTCATCCGCAAACATCATAGTTTACGGTGACTCCTGTCTGATTTCATCTGTCAACCTGTCCATTACCATCCCCTTACTGTGTTAAAATAATGAAGTGTGCTGTTTCCTGTCCCACCTCATCTCTCCCATTTTAGGACTGTTGTGGACCTGCAGGCCATTTTTCCTCAAGCAAATATCCCACTCTCTGTTGTAAACCCTGCTATGGACACTGCGGTCAGCTTCCTGCAGTACATTCAAAACTGGAATTTGAATGGTATGGTACGAATGGCCCCAGTTTGCCTGTAATATTGCTAATAGAATTTTTAATAAATAGTCATGTCACTGTTGGTCAATGTTGGCTGGAAACAGATCTGAGAGAACTCTCAGTGTTAAATGCTATTTAGAAACCATAGCGAGGTCAATGTTACAAATCAACAAAGGTGATTAAAAGGAAAATATTCTGAAATATTTTGAAACGTTCATACTTTAAAATATGTTCCATAACAAGCTACATGTTTTAACTTCTGTGCCATTTTCTTTCCTATTACAGTTAATAAACCATGTTGTAGTTGCGTAGAAGCTGTAACTTCTACAGTTTCCTTTGCTTTTTGTTGTTTATTTCTTCATATCTCTCAATTTCACTTTGCTCCACTTCCCCATGCCTTTCATTGTTGGAAAATTGGTTTATGTAACTTCCTATTGCAACCATGTGCCAGAAATACAAAAAAAGTTCTACAAAACTGAGCAGGGATCCATTAACAAGAAACACTAAGGCATATTACTACTATGATACAAAGTATGTGGAAAAGTAATTTCTAGAAAGAACACCTGATGTATGAGTGGTATTAGTTATTATCTGGTTGTGATGTATGATAGGACATCCCGAAGACCCAAAATTTATAACCAGTAACATTAAACTTTGCTCCAGTGGCACAGAATACATCTAACTAGATGCACAGGAAAAATGAAAACACTTATTGCAGTGTAATATTTATTTAGATCTGTTTTAGACTTACAGTTGTATTTACTATTTAGTGACTACATAATGTTGGATTTCTCAAACAGTTACTTTAAAAATGAATACAATAATACAAATGAAACATTTGCAAAACAACAATTTTAAAATTAAAACTGCCCCCAGAAGGCACTGAAATAATATTATATGGTAACACATTAAATGAGCAACGAAATCTACTTGTACAAACAGTTAAGGATAGACTAATAAAAGATGGAGAAAAGTGTTGTAGCATAAAGGTAATAAAGTTCATAAACTATTTTTCCTTTACACAGTGCAGTCCTGTTGTTCTCTATACCAGTTCTATTAATGTGTGAATTGTCTTACCATTCTGGCTGTCTGCAGGTGTCAACATTAGTCTGAATGATTTCATCAAAGTGCTGACCAACTCAGCTGAGAACAGAACAGAAATGATCCAGCAAATGATCATGGTAGGTTGTACCTCTCCATCTCTTTATAGCACATATTTAAATAGCATATCCATCACTGTGAATAAATCATATAGATTCAAACTAGATTGAAACTAGAATGTGTGTGTATACACATTTTATTAAATGAATTTGTGAAAGTACTTAAAAATTCATGAAATGCATAAGATTTGAAAAAAAAATATTTTAGTTGTCATCTTTTAAAATACAGATCCTACCTTTTAAAGTTTATACCTTTGTTACACAACAAACATCAGCTGGAATAATAGCAATACAGTTTGTCCCCTTCTTGCAAACTTCATTGCTGCTAAGAGGTGGCTTTTTATGCCAAAATTTGTTAGAAGAATGTGGCATGAAGCTGTATCTAGAGAATCACATGTCTGTATCTATTTCTCTGTCTGTTGATAAAATGCATACTTTACTTACTGTGAGATTTAAAGGCCATGTAAAAAAGGAGGCAATAGTAAAGATTTTCAAATGGGAATAGAACAGTGGACTCTCTTTCCCTGCTTCCCCCATTCCTCCTCTTCTATCAAAGGTGTTTATGACATGTAAATAAGATAACCCAGTAAAGAGCAAGACCATGATGTTGGTGCTCAGTTGCAACTCTTTTTTCACCCTAAGCATCGTACGAAATTCATTAATACTCAAAAATAAGAAATAAAAGCATAATTATCACTATATAATTATATTATTTCCTAATTTTGTATCTGAGTCAAGAAGTCCTGGCATAATGAGGTAAATGTAAACAAAGCTAATGTACATCACAGAAATATTCAAAATTGGTACTTATGAATGCAAAGCTAGGTGGCAACACTGGGCCCAGCCTGTACGTTGTAAGCCTTTCCCTCCTGTGCTGCTGTATTCAAATGCAACTGGCGCAGTTTGTACTTTCATGATTTTGTTCACTTCTGTTCATTAGACAAATAACCCAGTAACAGTCCATTACAGTAACACCTTATTACTGCAGGTACATTTTATTGTTTTTTTCTGTTTTTTGCTGTTTTCATTTTTTAGCAAATTTCACTGTTAAATGTCATTTGCTGGTGTTAGTGCTTATAATTCTTTTTTTTTTTCTTTTAATATCTTTCTTCAGTACTCTCAGTGGGATAAGACGACACTTCTCTCTTTTACTTTTAGTCACTCTTACAGTTGGTTCGCACTCTTTGCCACACCAAAAATCCTGTCTCTTAGTGTCTTTTCTTTGCACAGTCACCATGGAGACAACTGATAGCAGCTGCTGTTATGGGATTGTTGCTCTATACTGCAGTAGCTCATATCTGTAGCCACAGTACCTGACACAGTGGCAGTAGAAAAAGTTGTATGTATCTAAGGAAGAAGGAAGGAAGAAAAAATCTAAAGAAGAATAAAACATTGTGCACTGTAAATAATCCAGAATCCATTTACAGTTAGCTATTTATAACTAAATGGCATTTTATTTTTATCATATCTTGATGTATAAAGTACACAGCATTTTTGCACTGGAACCTTAACTTCTGAACACAACGGAAACCTGAATGTGACTTGAATTGTACATAAATAGATAAATCTAGTAACAATTAATTAAAGCTTAGTGATGCACATTTCCTGCTTATTCACTTAAGGTTATCTTCCTCATCTTTCGGCTGCTCCTGTTAGGGGTCGCCACAGCGGATCAATTGTTTCCACTTCTTCCTGTCCTCTGCATCTTTCTCCATCACACCCACCACCTGCATGTCCTCCTTCACCACATCCATAAATCTCCTCTTAGGCCTTCCTCTCTTCCTCTTGCCTGGCAGCTCCATCCCTAGCATCCTTCTCCCGATGTATCCAGAATCTCTCCTCTGCACATGTCCAAACCAACACAATCTCGCCTCTCTGACTTTGTCTCCAAACCGTCTAACCTGTGCTGACCCTCTAATATACTCATTTCTAATCCTGTCCATCCTCATTGCACCCAATGCAAATCTTAACATTTTTAACTCTGCTACCTCCAGCTCTGCCTCCTGTCTTTTGGTCAGTGCCACCATCTCCAACCCATAAAGCATAGCTGGTCTCACTACCATCTTATAGTCCTTCCCTTTCACTCTTACTGGTACCATTCTGTCACAAATCACCTGACACTCTTCTCCACCCACTCCACCCTGCCTGCACTCTCTTCTTCACCTCTCTTCCACACTCCCCGTTACTCTGAACTGTTGATCCCAAGTATTTAAATTCATCCACCTTCGCCAACTCTATTCCCTGCATCCTCACCATTCCTCTGTCCTCCCTCTCATTTATGCACATGTATTCTGTCTTAGTTCTACTGACCTTCATTCCTCTTCTCTCTAGAGCATATCTTCACTTCTCCAGGGTCTCCTCAACCTGCTCCCTACTCTCACTACAGATCACAATGTCATCCGCAAACATCATAGTCCATGGTGACTCCTGTCTGATCTCATCTGTCATATTCACTTAAAGTTATGCTTAAAAAAATCAATTTAAGATATAATTAAATAATTATTTAATAAATTCTGCATTCATCAATCACTTTACCAGTGCAGGGTCTCAGTGTTGCATGGTCTATCCTGGAAGCATCAGGCAGGAGACAGGGAACCCTTCAGGCAGAGTGATAGTCCATCACAGGACCTCTTTTTTTCAGTTGGAGCATTCTTTTTTGCTTTGGTTCTGTTGGATTATAAATCTTAGGTATAGCTGTGACAAAGAAAAATATGTATTAACATTAAAATTAATTTAAAATGATTGAAAATAACAAACAGTTTCTACAAAACACTTATTTAGTGCCAACTGGGGCACACAAACAGCAGCAACATTCAAGTGCAGGGGTTCATCATCTTGTTACTGATCACCCACTAGCAGAAAAACCAGACTTAAGCTGGAATCACTGGAGTGATAACAGTGCAATAAAATGAGTAAATAACCTGAAAATAAATAATCTTCATCCAGTATATATGAGGTATAATATCAGTTTATAGTATTCTTTAAGTGGAGCTCACTTGCTTTCTCAATGTGTCTCTTGTACAGGTGCTTCAGACATGGGGTATAAATGTGTCTCCTTCAAATGTGACCTACATGACCTCGCTGTTGAACAACCTGTTGAATGCCTACAGCTCAGCCAGCCAGATCTTCACCAACAACTCCAGTGCTTTCCTGGGCCAAAGCAGCCAGGTCCCAGTGAGCCAGGAGGATCAAATGTATGAACCTTTCAACTGACACTTACCATTGCTGACTTCTTATGCAAATCTGCATAATGAATTTCAAAGCTTAAATTGCGATGTGGCATACAGTGGACATTGGCATGTACATTTATGCATGTGCCAAACACTTTTGTTGAAAGTGCGATACAACAAAAGCACATCTCACAACAAACAGGCATAAACAACACAACAAACTTACATTCATTATGCATAAGTATAGAAGTAGAGTTGTGTGCTTGTTTGATACAGCTGCTGCCATAGTGGCCATACTGCAGTAGCTGTTAGGGGGAGGACCAGGTGGCCAGAGGTGGAGCAATGTAAGGTTCTTGCTGGGATGAAAGGATGGATCAGGTTCCATAGATATCAGGATGACAATCCTTTGTCTGCCTTCTAGGCCATGAGCAGTCTCGAACTTGATATGGGCAGTCACAGGAAGCCAATGGAGAGACATAAAAAGGGTGGAAACATGGGAAATCTTTGGCAGATTAAACACAACTTATGCCACAATATTTTTTAACAGATGATGAGGCCAAGTATGGAGGTAGGAGTAGGTCAGAAGAGAAATCACAATAGCATGGTCCAAGAGTTAGTCTAGTTTATTATGAGGCATTGATGTATTCGAGGAGGATATCTGCAAGAACATGTTTGAGCTGTAATGTGTGGGTTGAAGCAAAGACTACAGTCAGGTGTTACTCCTAATCTTTTGTCTGTCAGTGAGGATGAGATAGGTGAGCTGTTCAATGAGGTTGACAAAACATAACAAGTGGAAGGGTGGCTAAGAGGTACAGGATTTCTGGAGGAGAGGAGGTTGAGCTGCGGGTGGTGATTGGTCATCAAGTTAGATATGTCAAATATATGTTCTGCACTGAGTAGAAATACTGTATATACTCTAGCATCTGTGTTAGTTAGAGGAAAGGATAGGCAGTGCAAACTACCCTCTGCATAGCAATGACGAGAAGCCATGAAGGCCAATGCCTAACACGAGGAGTGATATAAATAGGAAATAGTAAAAAGCCAAATGCAGAGTCCTGTGAAACAACTTTTGAAGGGGATTGAGAGGCTGAGAGGGACTGAAATTGAACATCTGGGCTTAAATATCCTTGTGCTATAGTAGCTGTGAGGTTTGAGAAGGCATAGAGAATATAAATTCACTATTGTTCCCTTCTGTGGGTCAGATGTTCCCAGTTCTTTCTGCTTTGATTCTTTACTAGTTGAAGCCGACAGAAACACCTGTTGTCATTTTGAGTAACCAGAGGGTTTTTGATAAGTGCAGCATTCTTCAAAGCATACTATGTCTAATAATGAAACCAGCATTCTGTTTTCTAGTGAAAACAAGATTATTGTGCACAACATACACATTTTTGCCTTTTTGCACACTTTGAGCTAGTGGGTCATCTGCACAACAGAGAAAAATTCTAAGAATACTAAAATTAAACTAAATCATTTTAAAACTAAATCTCAGACTGGTGATAAACACCACAATTTAATCTGCACAGCAGTTCTTATAAGGACTTCTATAACACCTATTGACCAAAATATACTGTTGGGTAAAATGCATGCATGTCAACACTCAAACTAGGTTAAAAGTACTGAATACTGTAAATGGAAGTGAAACTCTAAAAGGACTGATGCCTGTAATAATTTAATTTTATTGCCAACTTTATACCAGCACACACAAGCACATTTTTAGAAGTCACACGACACAGTAGCTGTTGTTATTTAACTTAATCTAGCTGCATAGTTTACAAGTCATGTTTTTCTTTTGCTATTGAAGACTGGGCAGGTGCCAGCACACTTGGTTCTGTGATGTGACAAACAAAGGCAGGAAAGTTTCATGTGAAGTTATTGTGACCAATGATAGTACTTGCCCACGCACAGATAAAACATAGAAAAGAAAACACTGAAATAATATTGGAGTTAATAAATATATTATTTACAAAATATATTATTTACAAAAGTTAAACGTTAAGTTAAATTAATAATTAAATGAATAGATGAATAAATATTGCACAAATAGATTGGTAAAAAGGTGAAGATAAGAAATACAGTAAATACATATAACATCAGACCGTTTGTTTGACGAACTGAAAATAAATTAAAAGCAAGAGTCATAGTGTCTCTGTCTCTCCTTTTTTTGCAGCTTTCTAGGAGTTACGTCCATAATCCTTGACATGCTGGAGAGTCTGCCGGGCTGGAATTACATCAGCCCCTTCCTCAAGAGTGCCAAGGTCTCTATGGAGTTGGTCACACAAATACTTGACACTGAGAGAGGCAAGTTCAAAGAGTAAAGGCGACTGGGACTTCTTCCCCACCCCTTTTAAGAATGAACATTGGACTGTTTCATTCTATTATGCATCGGAAACTTTTGTTCTGTTAAGCGCCAGGAATTTCTGGTTGTAAAAGTTCAACAGAATTACGTAATTAAATGAACTGTTATGCAAGAAAGCAGGGTTGTCATCAGTGGATTTATGCAGTTATTTGAAGGCGGTTTTATCTGTTCTTATTGTAGTCAATTAATTAACAGTAGTTCATAAGGAGGTATACCTGTGAAATGGGTTTTTTCAAGCCTGTATTTGTACTTATCCATAGCAGTTCTGATATTCTGGACTTAGTTCAGACAAAGATTTTGTGTGGTATGAAGGCTTTTACAAGTTTCCTCTCTGTACAATAAGGAAACTGGAATCAGCTGAAATGATTTATCGTTCCTCTATAAACTAAATCAATTATCTTCCTCTTTTTTTGGACTGCTGCTGCACAGTCAACTTCCAAATATAGTCTTATAGGTGGACTTTTGATTCAGGAACAGGTTCAGGAACAGTGGTATTTCATTACCCTGAAAATATTTATCAGAAGGAAATTACATTTTTTCTGCAGTTTATAGAGTTAAGTACCTTGTTTCAGAAGCATGAATCATTGAGGTATCAACAACTGTTGCATTAGAAGAACAATTCACACTGCCTAGAAAAACAACTGTTCTAAATAGCGCAGTTAATGTCAAAGTAATCAAATGAATAATCCCACCCTTCTTAATATACAGAACAAATGGCATTCATGTTGACGAATGCCACCCATGTCGAGCAGATTTTCTTGTCCCTGATGCTGAATGAGAGTCTGGCAAATTCATGGTCAGGAAAAGTTCTGAACTCCTCAGTACAGACTGTATTAAAGGTTGGTACAAAAGTATTTAAATACATTGCAAATATTAATTTAAGTAATCAGAAAATGAATTGTATTTAGTATGAGAAAGGCTTGGCAAACAAGTTTGATACAACCTAATTTTTCTTTTAAACTCTTGTTTTGATTTGCTTCTCCCAGGTGATCCTTCTTCAGGATACTGTGAAATGCACAGATCTTTTAGCTCCTTGGTCCTGGCTGTCCAGCCTCAGTTCTGTGGACACCCACTTATGGGAAGGGCTTCTCTGCAACACCTCTGGACCGTTAGATGCACTCTTAGCTAAGTGGATGGCAGTGGTCCAAAAAGTAGGCATAACTTGTAACATTTTTATTATGATCCTGATATGTAATCTAATATTTGTTGAACCAACCACCACCCTGATTCCTCTCTCAGTAATGTAACATAATTCAGTTTGGTTCACTTCAGATTATTTTTATAACCTTGTCAGAAGTCTAACACAGAGTAATAAAGTTTCAAGAAATAATAGAGATTAACTTAATAGAGACAAGAATTTTACAAGGTGACAGATAGGATAAATGAAATTGCAGCTAAAGGGAAGACACTTAAATATCTCACAGCTATGAAAAACAAAAAGACTGAGGGTCCAACTACCAGATATTGCCCAACCCTACTGCAAATTCTACTGATGTCATTTACCACCACTTTAACTTACTATAACTATAGGGGAAAAATGCATGTTGTTATATGGTTTTACATATTTAATTGTTACAGGTGAGTTTTTTTTTTTTATACCACCAACAGGTGAATGAACTCACAGGAGTGTTCCAAGGCACTATTGATGTCAGTGTCTCTGCTTCCATACTGTTGTCCCAGTGGAAGATGCTAAACAGCAGCTATGAGCAGTTTGGTACATTCTGGCAACAGCTTTTTAGTTCTCTGGATGCACACTATTGGGAAGCGTGGATACCACAGAGCACCACTGTGAACTGGACAGATATTATTACCAACAGGTCTGTGTTGCATGTGACAGATGCTTGATGGAATTTTTTTTGCAGTAGATTGTGATAAGCAGCACTTTACATTCCTTTTTAAGCATTCTGACTTATACTGAACATTGTAATATATACTGTATGCCAATGAAAATTTTAAGATTTTAAAAGTATTTTATTTATTTTGCATTCAGTGAAATTCCAATAGTTTTCAGTATTTTTTATTCATAAACAAATCAATCTTTAAGTTACAATGATTCCTTTGCCTTCAGCAATGAAATGTGGATGTTGGACTAGTCCTTAACTAGCCCTCAGTTTCACTGATATCAAAACATTTGCAAAATGTATGCATTTGGAAAATATCAGTGTCCCCCCCCCCCCCCCAAAAGCTCTTTCAAACAATTTTTTATGAAATGGAAGCACTAGCAATTTTTAGATTTTCAAAAGTAGCTTAGGATTTTGTTTGGTCTATGGCCAACTGGGTTGTATGGCCTTAGAAAAACTCTGGGTTTCAAACCAACAGAAGCCATTACTTGCCTACTTTATAAAATCATGCTATATATAAAATCATGCTATATATATTGAAATCATTCAGTCAGTATTTAATTACCAGAAAGAAGATTATGATTGTAAAATTATGCAACATCATGAAATAATAAATAAATATTGTTAGTATTTCATTCTTTTGTCATGTTAAAATTAGCCTACTGATGCTCTACAGGGTCTGGGATGCGATTGACAAGGTTGACTCAGAGTTGCAGACACAGCAGGAATGGCTGTCAGTGGAGCCTTACTTTCACATTGCCTACTGGATTTTGACTTATCAGCCGAATGTCACCACAACAGCAAACTGTAAGTCTTGCTCACATAGGCATACACTCCCAAGGGTGACCTTTTATTGGTTTTAAATGACATTTTATTTAATTTTATTAACAAAAACAAAATTTTGAAGAATGTCACACATGCCAAATTATCAGTAATGCTAAATTATCTAAATATGTTACTATCACAGTAACCATTTTATAGTTATTGCTGTTACTTTATATAAAACAATCGCACTGATGACACAATGATGCAGATCACTAGTCATTTCAGTTTATAAAATATATATTTAACTCACCAAAGGGAACAAAAAAACACAAGTTACAATCACAAGTTCAACAAACATCTAAATTCAAAACCCTTCATTTTTCTGATGTAGAACAGCACAATTCTATCTCAACAAAATAAATCAGCCAGTGTCATTCAAAGCTCTTCTGGGCATGGTGGATGCTGACATGCAGTGTAAAACTGCCATTGTCCAGACCACAAAACACTACTTGTATTTACTAGACAATGAATGTAATTTCTTTTTGTTTGCAACTAATTTCTTACACAACTCATAATGTTCTTTCATATGAAAGATGTTCTGCAGAGTCTTTGGCTTTGCATAAGTTTTTGGCTGATGGTTTTAAACTCTGACCTTTCATAGTGTTTAGTTCAGCTTTGTGTTTTTACAGGCACCGTAGACAATAACACTATGATGCCGCACTGCAACACCAGTTTCACCTGGGAGAAAATTCGTCCATTAACAGCATCTATGATTAAGGAGCTTGTTAACCCTTCTCAGCAATACTTCAAGGTAAAACAAAGGGTTGAAATGTAAAAGATTTCCCAAAGCTGTAAGCCCAGATTAATATTAGTTTTAAGAAAGAGCAGCGACAGTCTCTGGGGAATGCACTTGATGTACTTGTTAAATCAAATGTCTCTGGATTTCAGTTTCAGCACCTTTTTTCAACACTATTGTGCATGGCATTTGTCCTCTCGCTATCGGTGAACACTTACTCCAGCTATAAAATGGGCAAAACCATTGTAGGTAGCTTAAAAATCATTAACAATGATTGTATTTAGGCACAATATACAATTATCAGTGCATGAGTAATTTAACATCAAAATGATTGACACCACTGAGATTTTTATGTTTTCTGTATCTTGGTCAATGATACATTGAAGGATGTGGCTTCTTTCCTAGATGGGCTCTATGGTGACTTTGTATAGCAGTCAGTTAATCACAGGACAACTACACTACCAATGGCTCATTTCTAGAACCTTTCTAGAACAACTTATCCAAATCGGCTGAGCGCAAAAACATACATTTCATCGAATGTCATCTCCACTGACCAATTTGACAGACAGCTCTTTTTTTATCTATCCTGGAAAATGCACTGGACAGCTTGGGTCTGAGACTCCCCTTGGAGGTTAATTTGGATGCAGGGGTCTGTCAACGGATCAACAACATTAGCACAGTTCTATGAAGCTATTAAAAAACAACCTGAGATCTTCTATGCCGAATCTGGCCTCTGAACCAGACTCAACTCATCTTGCAAGAACTAGAATCTCTTTGTGATGCAGTGGTTACATCCAGGACAGTCTGTCTCCCATTGGCATTCAGCATAGCCAGGAATCTTCTCAACTATTCTTCACCTTTTATCACAACAGACTTAGCCTACCTAAAGCAGGTTCTTAATCCCCTAGCAGCGAGAATGAAACAGAAGTAGCTTTAGCTGATTAGGTAAAAGCCATGGAAGTACTGGAAGTTGTCCAGCAAGCTTCAAACGACTCTCAGCATTGATACCGATACTTGCAGCAACTGCGGACTTCCTAGCCTCTTTTCTCCACAACTGTACAACCACATGCAAAACACAAATGCTTCAGAACATCTCAATGTCCTATATCTCAGTCCAAGTGTTTAGAGACCATTCTGCAGCTGTCCAACGTGATCTCTTCAAAAACTTTTTTCCAAATGGGCAATCTCACCACCACAGATGCTGATCTTCGGAAGTTGGGTGCCTTCTTTTGCCATTGAACTCCGACACATCTATGAGGACCTAGTAAATAACACATATAGTTTGACCGAGCTAGCATCTTGCATAGCTGCTGGCCAAGGCTGTGCAGAGACAGTTTCCTAAACCTTTTTCTTCCTGCAGCAAGTGGCAGAATTTCACACAGAAACCTTCAAATGGAAGCCCGCTAATGAAATCTTGTTTAACATCTTCACACTGCAGTCCAGGCAAACTCAACCTACTCTATAGTGAAGGACCTCCTCTCTATACTTCTTCCTTGGTCAAACAGCAGCAACATTTTGACTCCAGAGTCTATCCCAAAAGACCATAAACTTCTTCCACAACATTTCTGTCTCACCAAACATCAGCCTGTCTTTTCTAGAGGATGCACTTTATGCTTCCAATTTCAGCATGGAAGAACTATATGCTGTCACCCAGTGGGCTCAACCTCCTCTGTATCTATGCGTCTTAGTGGACCTGACAAATTTAATCAGTGGCCAGGGGTGCTTCAATCTCAGTCTCTCAAGTGCAGAACAACAGAGTGAGCTTGCAAATTAGTGTGTAAGTTTGCTAACTGCGTGCAAGACATTGCAATGAAGACAATGAGTTTTCCAAGGTTTACTCTTTTTCCAGAAGATATCCAGAAAACTTTCACGCACATAAATGACCTTCTGCTGGTTCTGGTCCAACCCAGTTATGCTGCATGGAATGTAAACATACTACCCAGTTGAAGATCCATCAATGCAGTCTGTGGTTCATTTTACAAATGTTCTTGACAGTGTTCGATGTCCTGCAAAATCTTTGGTTTTGAGTCCTGGCCTGAAATCAACACTGAAATTCAAGTTCTAAAATTCATACCAAATATTTCTGAACGCACATACCCCTTACAGCATAATAAATTCATCCTTCATGAACCTGAATGCCCAGAAGGTTTATGTGGATATTTCACTCAGTGGTACCTCAGGAACTGGAGAGAACAGTTCTTTCAAAGAAATTTTTCTGATCTCTTTTAATCCCATGTTTTAATTACTGAAATGCAACTGCCGCCTTAATTTCCAGTGTCACTTCATGGCATATGTACAACAAATCTGAAAACCTAGTTCAGTTGATGGATACTTTGTCAAATGGGACTGACTCTGAGCAAAATTGGGTAGACATCACAGGTATTTTGCAAGATGGAGTGAATCTTTTAAAAATACAGTCCTCAGCTAAATTTCCAAGCACACCCATGAGCTCCCCAGGGACCAGACTTCAGATGCTCAAACAACAGGTTATGAAGTACCTTAACCTCACGCAGGAGTTTCTGACAGATGATCAGTTGACATCCACTTTAAATGAATTTCTCCAACAGAACACAAGCTCTCTGAATCTCACCAATCTAAACATTGACCATCTTGTTTACCTGACTGCACCCTTCTCTGAATACCAACACAGCCACTTTCCTTAGTTAATGGAAGTTATCTCAGGGCTCAAAACACATTGTCACAGCTGCCCAGTCGAGAAGATGGCTTTCCCAGTGACAACTTTTACTGCCGCTGTCTCAGAAATTGTTGAATTTTCTTTTAGGAACTTGGAGTGTAGGACAGAGTCTCCTTCCAAAGTCAGTAGTTCAGTATGGCTTAGGACTTCTTGCTGGAGTCAGTAATTTATTTTTCAGTCCAAACATGAGTGTAGCCAGTCAAACAACCTCACCTGAAAGAAGTCCTCCTGAGCGGTAAAAAACTGTTGGAGGCAGTAGTCCCTCACAGAGGCTAACTCTCTACTTTTGCAACCAATAAACACAGGTCATTATCAATTACCTGAAACCATATCTCAACCTGTAAACCAAAGACATTCCGAATGATGTAAGTTATGTTTTATTTTTATACCAGGGTTTTTTTTTTTTTTTTAAGTTTCTTAATATGTTTGACAACCTGGTAATTTTATTCAAAGGACTCAAAATTTTAAAAAAAGTTTTTTTTTTTTTTTTTTTTTTTAAATAAATAAGTGTTTCATGGTATCAATATAAGGCACGATTTTCCCAGAATACCACAACAGTAGTAAGTAATTTCAGGTATTGAGAAAGTTTTTCCGCTTACATGCTGATAACAATTACACTTTTCAGCCTTTGTGTAAAATAAATGAAAAAAAAAAGAGATTTTGGTATATACTGAATGAAAATAAACTATTCTTTAATGTAAACACACAAAGATATATGTTAAAGATTATTAAAAAATGTTTGAAAGATCGCTATACATGCTGGGCAGCATTTCATTCTTTTTGTCATGCAGTTAGCCACTGCAGTATGGTGGCCTGGGATGCATTGACAAGACTGGCTCAGAGTTGCAGACACAACAGGAGTGGCTGTCAGTGGAGCCTTACTTTCACATCAGCCACTGATTTTGACTTCTATCAGCCAAATGTCACCACAACAGCAAACTGTAAGTCTTGGCTCACACAGGGCTGCCAATTTCCCCATATGGCAACCTTTTTACTGATTTTAAATGAGATTTTATTTAATTTTATTAACAAAAGCAAAATTTTGAAGAATGTCACACATGCCAAATTATCAGTAATGCTAAATTATTCAAATATATTACTACTGCACAACTATTTTATGTTATTGCTGTTTCAGTTTATATGAAAACGCATCGCACTGATGACACCAACCATTTCAGTTTATAAAATATATATTTTAACTCGCCAAAGGAACAAAAAACACACACATTACAATCACAAGTCCAACAAACACCTAAATTCAAACCCTTTATTTTCTGATGTAGAACAACACAATTCTATCTCAACAGAATAAATCAGTCAGTGTCATTCAGCTCTTTCTGGGCATGTGTGGATGCTGACATGCAGTGTAAAACTGCCATTGTCCAGACCACAAAACACTACTTGTATTTACTGGATAATGCATTTCATTTCTTTATAGTTGCAAATAATTTATTGCATAACTCAAATTTGTGTTTTTACAGGCAATTAAACAATAACACTATGATGTCAAGAGACTGCAACACCAGTTTCACCTGGGGAGAGAAAATTCATTCATTAACAGCATCTATGATTAAAGGAGCTTGTTAACCCTTCAGCAATACTAAGGTAAAACAAAGGAAGGAAATGTAAAAAGATTTCCAAAGCTGTAAGCTCAGATTAATATTAGTTTTTAAGAAAAGAGCAGCGCACAGTCTCTGGGGAATGCACTTTGATGTACTTGTTAAATCAAATGCTCCTGGATTTCCCCCAGTTTCAGCACCTTTTTTTCAACACTATTGTGCATGGTATTTGTCCTCGTTTGCTCCAGAACACTTACCCAGCTATAAAAATGGGCAAACCATTGTAGGTAGCTTAAAAATCATTAACAATGATTGTATTTAGGCACAATATACAATTATCAGTGCATGAGTAATTTAACATCAAAATGATTGACACCACTGAGATTTTTTATGTTTTCTGTATCTTGTCAACAGATACATTGAAGGATGTGTGGCTTCCTAGATAGGGGTCTATGGTGACTTTGCTGTGCAGTCAGTTACCTCATGAGGACAACTACCTACCAATGGCTCATTTCAGAACCTTCAGAACAACTTATCCAATCGGGTTGAGCAAAACATACAGCTCTTATCGAATGTCATCTCCACTGACCAATCGGACAGACAGCTCTTTATCTATCCTGAAAATGCACTGACAGCTTCTGGGTCTGAGACCCTTGGAGGTTATTTGGATGCAGGGTCTGTCAACGGATCAACAAATAGCACAGTTCCCAGAAGCTTATTGGGAAACAACCTGGAGCATCTTCTCTATGCTTAATCTGCCCTGAACCAGACTCCTCCTAACTCCATCTTTGCAAGAACTAGAATCTTGTGGCAGTGGTTAAGCATCCAGGACAGTCTGTCTCTCCCATTGGCATTCAGCATAGCCAGGAATCTTCTCAACTATTCTTCACCCTTTAATACAAACAGACTAGCCTACCTAAAAGCAGGTTCTAATCCTTTAGCAGCTTAGAATGCAAAAACAGAAGTAGCCGAGCTGATTGTAAAAGCCATGGAAGTACTGAAGTTGTCCAGTGAAGCTTCAAATGACTCCTCAGCATTGATACTGGGATACTTGCACCGCGGATCTCCTAGCCTCTTTCTCCACAACTGTACAACTACATGCAAACACAAATGTGCTTTCAGAACATCTCAAATGTCCTATATCTCAGTCCAAGTGCTCTAGAGATCATTCTGCAGCTGTCCAACGCATCTCTTCAAAACTTTTTCCAAATGGGCAATCTCACCACCACAGATGCTGATCTTCGAAAGTTGGGTGCCTTCTTGCCATTGGAACTCCGACACATCTATGAGGACCTAGTAAATAACACATATAGTTTGACCGGAGCGCTAGCATCTTGCATAGCTGCTGGCCAAGGCTGTGCAGATGAAGTTTCTAAACCTTTTTTCTTCCTGCAGCAAGTGGCAGAATTACTAAGCAGAAATCTTTCAAATGAAGCCTCGCTTAATGAAATCTTGTTTAACATCTCACACTGCAGTCCAGGCAAACTCAACTCACTCTAGTGAAGGACCTCCTCTCTATACTTCTTCCTTGGTCAAACAGCAGCAACATTTCCTTGACTCCAGAGTCTATCCAAAAGACCATAAACTTCTTCCACAACATTTCTGTCTCACCAAACATCAGCCTGTCTTTTCTAGAGGATGCACTTTATGCTTCCAATTTCAGCATGAAGTTAACCAAGTATGCTGTCACCCAGTGGGGCTCTCAAACCTTCCCTCTCTGTATCTATGCTCTTGGTGGACCTGGACAACTTAATCAGTGGGCCAGGGCTTCAATCTCAGCCCTCAAGTGCAGGCGAACAGAGTGAGCTTGGGTAAACTTCAGTGGAGCTAATCATGCGGCAAGACATTGCAATGAAGACAATGGGTTTTTCCAAGGTTTAGTTTTTCCAGAAGATATCCAAACTTTCACGTACATAAATGACCTTTCTACAGTTCTGGTCCAACCCAGTTATGTTGCATGGAAATGTAACACACTACTCAGTTGAAGATCCATCAATGCAGTCTGTGGTTCATTTGGCAAATGTTCTTGACAGTGTTCAGATGTCCTTGCAAAATCTTGGTTTTGAGTCCTGGCCTGAAATCAACACTGAAATTCAAGTTCTAAAATTCATGGCTCAAATACTTCTGAACGTACATACCTCTATACAGTAATACAATAAACTATCCCTTTCTGCGGAACCTGAATATGCCCAGAAGGTTGGTGGATATCACTCAGTGGTACCTCAGGAAACTGGAGAACAGTTCTTTCAGTAGAAATTTTTCTGATCTCTTTAATCCCATGTTCTTAATTACTGAAATGCAACTGGCTGCCTCAATTTCCCAGTGTCACTTCATGGCATATGTGGTCAACAAATCTGAAAACCCAGTTCAGTTGATGGATACTTTGTCAAATGGGACCGACTTGAGCAAAATTGGGCAGTATGTCATAGGTATTTTGCAAGATGGTGTGAATCTTTTAAAATACAGTCCTCATTAAATTTCCAAGTACCTATGAGCCCTAGGACCAGACTGAGATGCTCAAACAACAGGTGATGAAGCACCTTAACCTCACGCAGGGAGTTTCTGGAAAGAGATGATCAGTTGACATCCACTTTAAATGAATTTCTCCAACAGAACACAAGCTCTCTGAATCTCACCAATCTAAACATTGACCATCTTGTTTACCTGACTGCACCCTTCCTCTCTGAATACCAACACAGCTACCTTTCCTTAGTTAGCCAGTTATCTCAGGGGCTCAAACACATTGTCACAGCGTCCAGTCGAGAAGATGGCTTTCCCAGTGACAACTTTACTGCTGCTGTCTCAGAAATTGTTGGAATTTTCTTAGGGAACTTGAGTGTAGGACAGGAGTTCCTTCCAAAGTCAGTAGTTCAGTATGGCTTAGACTTCTTGCTGGAGTCAGTGCAATTTATTTTTCATCCAAACATGAGTTATGAACAGTCAAACAACCTCACTCAGGAAGTCCTCCTGAAAGCGAAAAAACTGTTGGAGGCAGTAGTCCCCACAGAGGCCAACTCTACTTTGCAACCAATAACACAGGTCATTATCACCTACCTGGAAACCATATCTCAACCTGCAACCAAAGACATCTGGAATGAGATGTAAGTTATGTTTTATTTTTTATACCAGGGTTTTTTTTTTTTTTTAAGTTTCTTAATAGTGTTTGACAACCTGGTAATTTTATTCAAAGTGACTAACAGAGTTCAACCGGTTTATATAAATAAGTGTTTATCTTGTTGCAGTTTAGGGTAAATAAAGGAGTTCTGCAGAAGTATTGGGCTCTGTAGTCTGAACAAGCAGTTTTCTGTTTACATATTAATAAAAAATGTACTCCTTGCTTTGTAAAATGAAAACCATGATACTACTAAGATATTAAAAAGATATGCCTGTTTGAAAATCTTTTTTTTAAGACACCCCTTGTATAGTAGTACTTCTTTTAGTACTACTAAAAGTATACAAAAAATATTGAAGTATACTAAGTATAGTTTTTTCACAAGGAATGACAATGGGTTACTGTATATTTGCACTGCTACACTGAAATAATGTACAGTACTCATTAACCACAAATCTGAGCAGGGTTGTGGCAGTCTGGAGCCTATGTTCATGTGTTAAATATTTTAATTTCAGTTTTTTTTTTTTTTTTTGCCTGACTTTTGTCTGTTTGTATTGCAAAATCTTCAAACATATTTGCTGATTGACCTCATTGGGACATTTTTCACTTTTTCAGCTTTATTAAAGAAATGCAGACATTCATGCATCTTAACATCTCCAGTGAACCCTATTTCAATGCAACTGCAAAGGTCATAGGAATAGTTACAGACCTTATTCAAGGTGGGTTTGCTCTTTAAATTAGACCAGAGGATATAGTTGAAGACACTTTCCATATGTATAAATGTTCTTCTTTATCTAACGTCTTTATCTAACTTTCTAGAAGTATGTAATTTTTACATCAGATGAGATTCTTTCCCAAAATCCATTAATATGTTATCCCAGGAATTAATTCTCTTGCTAATGAAAAAGACTGTTTCTTTTTTTTCAATAGGAAACAAATCCTTTTTAATGGAAATTCTACAAGACATTAATATGAACAACTTCACTGAATCCATTGAGAAGGTAAGAGAATATCAATAATATTGTCCTTTACATGTCTCATAGTAGATGCTACTCTCCACAGTTCTCTGTGTACGTACTGTATTTTAAAATTTTCAGGTTAAATTTTTGCAGTCAAAAGGAACACCTGCAAACAATGTGTTGTATAGCTATGATCTTATCAAAGCTTGCTGACAATGTTTGTAGAAAACGTGACACATGGAATTTGGTGTGTGTACTATCCGAGAAGACACGTTTAGCCATAATGATGTCTTGCCTTGGTGCTGTCACTCATAATTGTGTGGTTTCTATTTCTCGATCATGTAACTGATATGTTTTTCCTCCAATATTTCTTCATGTAGGGAAACCTTACTGCACAAAAGATTAAAGAATTTGTGAACTTAGTCTACCCCATCCTTGTGGGTCCTGATGGTGGTATGGAGCTGCAGGCCATTGTAGCAGTGACTGAGTCTATCCCCATCCTGATGAAGATCATCACTGGACAGGCAGATAATGAAACTTGGCAATGGTAAGCAAAGTAGCCAACATTCATATTGAAGGTGCAAGAATTTGGAAATAGGCACATGGGTCAGATTATAAAGACCAAATTATGATGTTAAAATAAATGTTGTGCCAGGACACAAGTTAGGGAGTTTTATTTAGATGCCCAACCGTTTGGTAGTAAGGGATTATCTGAAGTTTTTGTATATTGGGTATATTTTCATGCATATCTGAAACCATAGCAGTTTTAGAAATTTTGTGATTATTTATTTGTATTTACTATTTTTATTTACACTGTTCACTTAGTCACACTCTGCATGACTTATATGCAACCATGTTGTGTTTGTGTCTGCTGTAGCTAATAACAAAGATGGATAAAGAATAAGCAAGGTGTGCTAAATAACACGTTAATTTTATGTGTGTGTTCCAGGGCTGAGAAGTCTCTGGAACTCTTCCTCTCAGCTAACAATGGAACCCCAGTCTGGCAAACAATGGCACCCGCTCTGAACGTTTTCAAGAATCTCACCTCAGCTATTGCTCTCAAGTTTAGGGCTCAGACAGGTCAGCAAGTCACACAAAACAGTTTCACAGTATTGCTGCCACATTACTGTAACATTTGCAGTATTTGCACACCATTTACATTCATCAAATGTTGCACTTTGCTTTATCTGTTTGGTTGCCTAGACTTCATCTACAGTCTTCAGGAGCCAATGGTTTTGTTGATGTCCACTCTTGGTGAGATAAACTCTAGTAGCCTACAGGCTGTACTGAACACCATTCAAGCTGTTAAACAGGTAAAACAGGGATTCTACTCAATAGTTGTTTATGACAGACAACCAGGTGTGTCTGCCTGCATGCATCAAACTATAAAAAATCTTTTTTCTTAGAAACTCCACCCTGTTTCCAGCAACAATTAGTCACATGTTTAAGTATTTCAGTATATCTACACAGTTTGGTGTATACTGCTAATAGCAACCCACAACCAAAATTGTGTCACCTATCTTCTGTCAAATGAGGTTTAAGTTTTGGGGTGTTAACAACTTTGACCAATGTATTCCAACTGGATTAAGATTTTTGCTGTTTTTTACAATATGAGGAATTTGGCGGGAAAACATGTACAGGATATTTTTTACTTGAAAACCCTAAAGTAATGTAGGCCTCATAAAATTATGGGTTGCAGGCATTTTCTACCTCTAAGATACTCTTCTTTCAGAAATGTGACCTGCCATTTTATAGATGTTGTTATAGACATACTGTAGGTAAATGTAGTGGTCAGTAAGTTATAAGTCTGGTCACTATGTAGTACTGCTTATTTATGCATGCTATAATTTATTTAATGCACCATATGCATAAAATTGATTTGTAACTGAACTGTGCAACGGTTGCCTTAAGTATAATTTAAACGTGGGAATACATTTGTGTTGTACACAATTTGTAAGGTGGGCTAGGAATGATATGTGTAACAATGTGTCTGCATTACAGGTGAATAGCTTTCTTTTGAACCTCTGTTAGATAATTATAATATAGTACAGAATGGTTTACAATGCTAAATGCAACATTGTTCTTATCTCTTATTTGTGATTCTGGAAGCAAGCATCTACCTTCTGATGTTGTTTGTCATAGGCAATGGAATCCAATGAACCTTTTGAGTGTTCTGATGTTTTGTTAACATGGGCACAAGTAATAGAGCAAACCAACATAAGCAATGCTGACCTGAACACGTGGTGTAACAGCAGCCTAGAGCCACTAGTAAATGTTTACACATCCAATGGCTCTCTGTTAATGCCTTTGAACCTCACAGTGAGTATTTTGTTTTTTCTTTCTGTGAGCAAGTCACCTTACTCTTAAAAGAAAAACTCTTTGATATGTAATATATTTATAAAAAGGCTACTTTATAATTGCCAATAACATTTTTTATTCATTTCTGTAGGAAGCTATAATGGAAATGACTACAGGCAACATCACAGCTGCAGAAATCATAACAGAGCTGCACTCTCTATATTCAGCTATTCTGAACCAGTCTCACACTGTTGACCAACTTCTTGCACACCTCAGTCAGCCATTGATGCTTTCAGAGCTGCTACCATCAGACCTGAGTGGATGGAATAACTGGACATCCCAGGTCCCCTATAGCCACTTCTATCAGAGGTAACTGTAATATTAACCATAGTATAATTTTTGCATCACTAATCTTTTAACCCCATACAAAAGATTGAACAGAGTTTAAAGCACTTATTTGTTACTAAACATTTAGGCATCTTTACCAGACATAGCACGTGGGATATAAATTATGTTCTTACACTGTGTGGATAATTACAATATCTTATTTTGAGGATTTTTTTTAAACGTTGTAACATGTTGGTGTATAGGTGTTTAATCTTCTACAAGTTTTGTAGATCCTTTTTTCATTTTGCCTGGTGTCTTAGTACCTTTATTTTAAGTAGTTTTAGGTATTGGATTTATGAATGCCAAGAGTAAGCTTTAATCTATAATAAATAAATATGACTTAAAAAGTGGCTTTCTGAAATATATCTTAAAATTGTATTACATGTCATTCCACTTAGATGGATACTGAATTAGTGCACATCTGTGAAAGTTCACTTATTGAAATTAAGAAAAATATCTTTTTTTCCAGTTTCTTCCTAAATCCTACCTTCATCAAGCCGCTTTTGGACCAGGTTGTAGGAGAGGCACCTTGGATGCAAACTTATGTTTTTCCCCTGGAACTGGCTTTGAACTATACCCTACAGAACTCCCTGTTTTCTGAGAATACTACAGTAAACCTAAATGTCCTAAGACAAGCTCTTCAAATCTTCCTGACTAGAATGAATTGGACCAGTGATTCCATGAACAACATCCTGGATGGAGATGTACTCTCTAGCTCAAATACCCTCTTCATTGACAAAATTCTAAAAGACACAGTTGGAGAAATACTGCGGTGGCAGTTGATGAGTGACTGGCCTCTGCTTTACAAAACCATGGAGCAGTTCCTGACTACTAAAGACATAAGAATGACCCTAGAAAAGGCTTTTGAATTAAAGACCTGGTGGAATTCCACTGAAGCCACTGGAATGGATTTTGTGTCAGAGGCACTTGTGAAAATCTATGGAACAATCAAAAACACACTTTCTACTCTGATTCAGATGAATTTTCCTCTACCTTCCCTGTACTCCTCCAACATCTTCACTGATCTAGTAGGAAATGTACTTGACATGTTCAGGCAGACAATCCACATAAGCAAACTTTTCACCTCCACTGACCCTAACCTCTCCAACCTCATGAAACAGTTTGCTAATGGGAGGTACACGAATAACGCCCTCTTCCATACTCAAGCATCCAATGGGAAGTCCAAGCGAGCTGCCACAGGGAAACTTGTTGATAACTTCTTGGGCTTGGCTAAAGTAGACTATAAGGCTTTACTAGAGGTTTTCTCAACTCTGCCCAGCACTGCTGATATCATGGAGACCATCCATATCTTTTTTGCCAATCCAGACCTTGCTGTCATTTTGAAGGGTGTGTACAGAAAGTTTACTGGAGATTGCAACCAAGATCAGACTATCACCACAGCCCTGGATGTTCTTTCTTATATCACAGCTTCTGACCAGTGGGAAAAGTATGCAGAGATGTTTATGCAGATTGCCCAGCAAGAGGGGAATCTGAATGACCTTAATATCCTAGGGAAACTTGTAGAGAGCTCTGGGAGCTTAGCAGATATGGGCTTGGTTTTGGCCAAGCAGCCATCCTTGGAAATTGTCCAGAATATTGATAGCATAGTGAAGCAACTTAGTCCTCTAATGTCAAACATTCTTCAAGATCAGATGACAAACCATACAAATAAAGCTGTACAATTTCTCACAGGGTTCAGCAGCATACTGGAAAAGAATATTCAAGAACACAAAAATTCAGATATATCAAAACTCATCCAAGGCATTATTGCCTCTGGGATTGGGCAGGTCCCACAGACAGATCTGACTACTTATACTGGTGCACTAGATCAAAGTGTGGATGTGTTCGCATCCCTTATGTCTCCAGAGCAAGTGATTTATTTTAACCTCACAGCACAGATGTTCAAAGGCTTTTCAATGCTATTGTATAATCCCAGAAATCTCACAAATCTTCTTTCATCTGCCAGAATGATATGCAGCCCTTTGGATTACCTTCTGAATACTACTGGTGGAGCTACATTTCCAAATGGACAGTCCATTCAAAATGTGTCTTGCGCTTTGGTCCTCAATAGTATCCTCGTTACTCAAGGACTGTGGAATCTGTCCAGTTACAATCAAACTATAGGCAGCAACAACACTGAGACAGAAAAAATGGTGATCCAAGTACTTCAGGAACTGGAGTCCTCTCTTCCAGAAGAACAGAGAAAATATGTCTTACCCCTTGAGCCAGCAATCCTTTCTGCCCTTCATGGAGTCTCCAACACTGCTGAGATACAGCAGGTCTTTGTCAACATCTCCAGTCATGTTACTGACTCAATCCTCACTATGCTGAATGTCACTGATTTCCCTGGGCTTGAACAAAGTTTGTTTAACATCTCAAATCTGGTGTCCAGCAGTCTGTGGAATAGTCTAATGAGTAATGTTTCCTTAATTTATCTGCCAAATGTTTTTAATCCCCTAAAAGAAATGGTAATATCTTTGAAACCTCTGTTGCCACTTGAAGGAGGCAGTTACATCAGTGCTTCACTGAGTGTTCTAGAAACTATGGCCATTTCTTTAAACAATACGGACAAGAATGGAGACATAGAGGGGGCTTTTTCTGCTATCATCTCCTCTCTTCAGACCCTTTTGGCCATTGCACCATATCCTGCCACACAGGCTGCGGGCAACATTTTCAGCGTTCTCCAACATACCTTCCAGACAGTGTTGCAGGTCATTTCCTCTGGTCAAGGTTCCCTGCTACAGACAGCCAACATCACCCAGCTGGTCTTACATGATATCTTCGACATGCTTGTAATAGCAAATAACAGCCTGGAGGTGCAGCTGATACAGCAGATGGTGGAAACTGCCAGTATGAACCTTACCAGACTGTTGACAATGAATGGAACAAACTGGAGAGAAGAGTAAGTTTCTTTTCAGTTTGTCATATATGATTAAATGAAAAACATTTTAGACTTGTCATAGGGACATTTACACTACGGTGATTAGAGTGTAGCCCCTGATTTAAACATTTTTTGAAAAAATTTAACTCTACAATACATGATGTATAAAACTCTTTAATATGAAGAAATTCTGCATTCTTGTTTTCTCTCTTAGACTTTCGCAGGTTCTCATCAGTATTGGAAACCAACTTCCAAATGATCCTCCACAGGTGTTTACCATCAAAAGAGTAATCATGACCCAGGCCAATGAATTTCAAGGTACGTAGTGATTTATGCTGGTGCATTTTTTTAGTAATCTTCTCAGCACCATTTTGTGTAACTTTAGCATAAATCCCATTTCATTCATTTATGAACACAAGTAGAATACAAAATATTAGCATTCGTATATTCCTGGGTGCAATACATATAGACACATAAAATGTCTAAGGCAATTTATTACTGTACATGAAAAGCCTAATAAATGTTTTACTATTTTTTGGTGGAATCATAAAGTGTTAAACAAATCATAATTAACTTTTGCTAGTGGCTATGCATTTCTACAGGGAAGTTTTTCAGCAATGCTTCATGCTCACACCTATTCCAACACAAATTACTGATTTTTTTCCCCCTTTTTTCTTATCTATGCAAGAATATCTAAAGCAAACTTCATTACCACTTTGTTCTACTCTTTTCCTTAATACAGCTGAGCAAAATACCCTCCTTCAAATTGGACAAACAGTGTCAGAACTGTTTTCAACCAATTGGACCACCAGTAACTTCATCATGCTCACTGACCAACTGTTGAATGAGGTAAACATTTTTATTTCTTTTCTAACATTGAATGTATATATGTCCTCTCCTTCTTTCATGATGCTGTCCACACTATGTATCGGGCTAAGCATGGAAGTATATTAAATAAATACAGTAACTATGTTAGTGCCGCCACTGGTGTCACTGGGCTATATACTGGAGATGATGGCAGATGGGGAGGTTTGGAGGAGGAGTGCATTATTAAGAGATATTGAATAAAGGTAAAACATAAGTCAATATAATCCACCACATTTTTGTTTGGCAACCAACAACCAACAATTAATTAAATAGGTTTATGTAAAAAATAAAATGCGCAGTGACTGGGGTGACACCAAGCAAACGTGAAAAAAAAAAAAGCTAATGGAAATAGAAAATAAGATACATGCACACCCATCACTTTGGATATATAAATGCAGTTTATACATGCAGTACATGCACTAATATATTTTTTTTCATTACAGTACAGTATATGGTCAGCAAAGATTTGCCTTCAGTTACCTGTGCTTTTTATGCTTACAGAGGCAAAAAAAAATTGAAAGATCAGACAAAAAACTGGAAAAAAATTATACTTAAAAGGATGTAGTCAATATAAATGATAGTTGACTACAATATAGCTATAAACTATCTTTTAGTTTTGGTAGCATATATCTAAGAAAATCTGCATCGTTTTAATCTGTTCTCTTTTCATTTGTGCTATCAGTGTCCTTTTCCCAGCATAGCAAACTTACTGCAGCCATCAGTGGATTAGGTTTCATTTATAGTGCAATTATGGCCACATTCACCTGCTGCCTATTTGTTGAAACAGTTATTGAACCAAACTTCCTTTTGTCTCTGATTCCAGGTATGTGTACTGGAGAAAATGACTTCAGTCCAGCAGCTCTACCAGGCCTTGTCCATCACTCCTTGGTTTCTGTGTGAAACATTTGTCCCGACAGTTAAGGCACTTCAGATGATAATGCAAAACCTGATGGATAACAACACTACCATCTCCAACCTGTTGTTTGAAACATTTGTTGGGGACCCCAAAACCTACCAAATCAACAACAACTGGCAAGGAAGAACATGCTAATATTGACTTTTCTTCATAACTGATGTTTCTATTACCTTATATGTCTTTGTATCATTCTCCACAGTGACTATGTGGTTTATTTGTTTGACTGTTTGACTTTTTTTGTTCCAGGACCTCTATCATCTCCAGTAGCCTTGGCTTTAATTTGAGCACTCTATCATTTTTCAATATGACAGTCAGCCCTCTAGGTACTGATCCATCCTTTATTATCAAGTACTCTTGTGACATAATACAAACACAACCCTGACAAACACAAAAACGCTACACATTGAGCTGAAGTTCAATGCGTCAGCATACATAAATCTAGTAATAAATACAATTTTTAGATTTTGTGCTTTGCTGATAAGTGGTGTCATTTGACTTTGCTTTTTGTATTGTTCTCATTTAAAGCATTTGTTAAACATTTATTATTGTTACTAAGCATTTATTTGTGTACAAGTACTCCAAGTGTGGCTTTTGTTCATCCATTTTCTTAACGATATAGCATGTTTCCATCCTTGCATTTGCCTTTCATACAAGTGTATTAACTCAACCAATTCAACTTAAACGATGAATCAGTTTCATCCAACCTTGTTTCTTTTGTTTTTCTTGTGCTCCAAGATCCAGCCATCATATCAGATTTATTGACAAACAAGACAGCATTTTTAATAGATGTCCAGAAAGTCACCAGTGTATCTCCGCAATTCCTTGGTATTTTGATGAACATGGAGCTGCCCAGTAGCAACCTAGAGGTATGGTATCTATTGAGCACTAAGGAAGGCACTTAAGTTAAAAGATAGCTGCAAAAATTAACTCAAATTAACACTGCTATTTTGTGAATTCTTGTTTTATGTGCAGATTCTGTCCTGGATTACCAACATGCATTACTGCAGTAACCCGTCAGTCCTAGGACTAACTCCACAGGAAGAAATGGTCTTCACAACATTTTGCTTATTACCTGCTCAGGAGTGGTACAACTTTATAGTTGTGACAGCTAAATACATTAATTTGGACAACGTCATCTACAGGGTAAGTGCCATGAGAATAATATATATAGTATAATAAAGTTCTTATCATCAGTAAACAGCATGAGTAAAAGCTTTTTGAAAAGCAATGTACGGTATTAGACCAAAGTACAATATGTGAAGCAGCAAACGTCAGAACCTGCCAAAGTTTGTTTAGTCATGAAAGTGAAAACACTTTTTCAGCTTGCATTTGTCCAGTATCACTTTGGTGAACTAACTGTGATTATGTTAAACTTGTAACCTCTCATCTTCTTGTCCTGTCACCAGGTGATGCTGACTAGTGACCTGCAAAGCCTTATTAAATTATTACTAGAAATGCTCACATTCCTTAATGATGTGTTGAATAAGCTACAGCCCTCTGCCAGTGTTCTGCTGGAGTATGTATCAAACATTCACAGCCTCAAGCTTGCAAACAATTCTGAATTCCGGAGTGTGAGTTCCCCCGCTGTACTGCCTGCTTTTAATTTCTAATAAATCACTATAAAATGTGGTTTGAGAGTATGTAGTGATGGCAACATGGACAAGCCTGAACAAACCACTCCATTCATATATAGCTATATTCCAAATAGTTTTTTTTGTTGTTGTTGTTTGGGCCAGTTGTACTGTATAGCATTCCAGAAATTACATATTGTCCCTTGCTGCTGTTCACTAACCAAGCTGTTCTGTCTGTACTGTTAGTTGGTCGCTGGGAAAAGTGCCTCCATTTCTACCAAGGCCACCTTTGACACCATATCAAAAGCCATGTGTAGCCAAGGCATTCTGTCACTCTTTGGGATTTCCAATATGCCTGCCACCTCCACCACAGACCCTTCTACCCAGGGAGACCCCAAGATTGAGGAGCTCATTGACAAATTTAACATCCCACGCAATGCCAGTATGACACAAAATACACCACCTCCATAGCACTGCATTTTTTTCTTTTTAAATATACAGTATGCAGGCATTATTAAACAAAGCTGACATGGCCTCCATTCTTTCAGCTCCTTACTGTATGAACTTCTTCCTGGACATGGTGAACACTACAGCTGGTGCAGTGGCATGGGCTTTTGTGAAACCCATGCTTCTAGGAAGGATCCTCTATACCCCTGACATACCACTGACCAGAGAGATCATCCAGAGGGTATCTGCACTTATATACATGAACATTCAGTTTGTTGCATGCATTAGTTAAAAACATGATGAGAAAAATGTTGATGATTAAATTTTGCCTATGAAAATTAAGAGTTTTCAAAGTTGTAAGGCCATATTCATTTCATACCTAAACTATGCATAAATGCAAATATTGCTCCTGCTTATGAATACCTTTACTGCAAGTACTGTATCATCTTTTGCTCAAGTGTTTTAAATAACATCCATATTTGCATTCCAGTCAAATACCACATTACAAGAATTTGCAAACTTGAGGCTGTTTGCGCAAGAGTGGATAAAGTCCTCTTCTTATGTCCTGGATTCTGCACAGCTTCTACAGCAAACATTACCACTACTCAAGGTATTACATAATAATGAAACCAACCAATTTGTAGCCGTTAGTTGTAATTTTGTAATGGATGTACTTTTGTAATAGAAGAAGAAAGATCACTGTAGCATCGGTAACTGAATGTTTACTATATATCTTACTAACGTTTAAATACTGTTTACTCAAAAATGTATGTATTTCCTGCAGAATTCCCTAACTAACGCCTTCATTCAGAACTTCATCCAGCTCCAAACAAATATCGATGTTGGCAAAATGAGGGAAACCCTCAACACCTTTTGTAAGAAATTGTTTTAGTAATCTTTCCTAACTTGACTGGGGCATTCTTTTAATGATTGCTTTTGGTCTTTTTGGATTACTTTGGATCAATTACTGTCAAGAATTTGATGTATTTATGATATTTGCTACCGGCCAAAAGACTTGGTATTTTTATATTATATTATATTATATTATATTATATTATATTATATTATATTATAGACAAGATCAGTGATTAAATTAGAAGGTTGTGAAAATTCCCATCAGTAATGTCATTTTTTATAATCATTTTCCTCATTTGAATTACTGTGTACCCTTTTGTTTAGTATAACATTTATGATAGGAGTTTCCCAGGCCTACCTTAATCATCATTTATTTGTCTCCAGCCAACGTTACTGACCTGTTGGTACAGAACAAGGACATTATCCAGCAGATCACCACCTTGTCCTCACTGATGATGAACCTCTCTTCCTGTGTCAACTTTGACCGCTTCCAAGCATTCAACTCCACCAGTGATCTGAACACCCAGGCTGAGGCTCTTGCGAAAACCCATGATCTCTTTGCCAGTAAAGCTTTTTCCAAACTGTATCTCAGTGACTTAAGTACAAAGATATTGATTAATAGATATTTTATACACAATACCAAACCTATGACACAGTTGGAAAAATAGTTTAAATACATATTTTTAAACCAGACACTTGTATTAAGTAATGCCAAGTTTAAATACCTACATGTACAAAGTGTATATGAAGCATAACTAACCTTGCCCCACAACACTTCACCAAATTCAGCTGTGCAACAAATGCAGCAATTTATCTTTTCTCCTCAGGTATCATATTTAAGATTCCTGGCAACTCTTCTTCATCCCGGAAAAAACGGGATACCTCTGGTAACCTCCTACCTCCAAGAGTGGAATACACCATCCGGATGAACATTGAGAATGTCATGCGTACTGATCGCATACGTAACCCTTTCTGGGTTAAGGGCTCCTACATTTCACCCATCAAGACCCAACGCTACAATCGTGGATTTGTGTACCTGCAGGAGAGCATTGAGCGAGCCATTATTGATATGCAGACAGGTGGCTTAGTGGAGGAGCCTGCTGTTCAGTTGCAGGCTTTCCCTTACCCATGTTACCTGAAAGATGAGTAAGTCCTTTGATTAGACACACACACACAAACTCTTCTTTTAACATCCTTATAGTGTATGTCTTTTGTTTTGCAACTGATATTTGTGGTTGTTGTTGTTAAGTGCCATCAAGTGATATTTAATCAAGATTATATTAT
This sequence comes from Heterotis niloticus, assembly GCA_018136845.1. Lineage (NCBI taxonomy): Eukaryota > Metazoa > Chordata > Actinopteri > Osteoglossiformes > Osteoglossidae > Heterotis > Heterotis niloticus. The sequence continues at coordinate 17,940,912 of CM030901.1, read as the reverse complement.
TTTTTCTTAATGTTCAGATACCTCAACAGCATGTCCTTTGCATTTCCACTGGTCCTCATGATTGCCTGGGTGCTTTTTGTTGCACACTTTGTCAAGAAGCTAGTACAGGAAAGAGAACTCCGTCTACATGAGGTAAAATGTCCTGTTTACATAGCTTTGTAAGTTTGGGCTCTGATCATTAATTCACCACAATAAGCACAGCATTATCCTCTATCTTTTCCACAGTATATGAAGATGATGGGAGTCAACACTGTCAGCCACTTCTTTGCCTGGTTCCTGGAAAGCACAGCTTTCCTTCTGGTGACCATTATTATCCTCACCATAATTCTGAAGGCTGGCAGTGTGCTACCTCACAGTGATGGCTTCCTGCTCTTCCTTTACCTCTGTGACTATGGACTTGCCATCATAGCCATCAGCTTTCTCATCAGCTCCTTCTTTGACAAGACTAACATTGCTGGGCTGAGTGGCAGCCTCATCTATGTCATCTGCTTCTTCCCATTTATCGTAGTTATGTCACTAGAGACCTCACTGTCAGCTACTGCTAAAAACTTTTTGGTGAGTATTCCAGACACAAACTTCATATATTGCTTCATCTGCTTTTTGCTTTAGGACCCACAGTGAACACAGTTTATTTCTCAGCTTTAAATGCAGAAATTTCAAGGACAGTTCATTTGTCTGATATCACAAATTTATTACAAATACTGCAAATTAGCTGCCCAGGACTGAATCTGGCAGGAAATACAAAGGCAGCTGTGAAAAGTACGTTAGGTTCAAATAGCATCTAGAACTGGAGCAGTGTAACACTCCTCCTTATGTGTAGGTAATGATCAGGTCTTATAGGTTTTGGGGTCCAGATTCTTTTAATATTGGCAACTACTGAATGAGAAGGAGAGGTACATAAATCTTCATTTGGTAGGAAGGATGTTAGAATTGCAAAACAGTAGAATGCAGATGGGAGTGATTTTAAGATAAAGAAGAATTGGACAGATGATAACATACCCTAACGCAGTGTATCTACTATAAGAATTCTCCAACAAGGTTTACCTGTATACTTTGTACTTGGGAATTCAGTTCCCACTCTGACATCTCACAACCAAGGCAAGAATGGGAATGCCCAGTTTGGTGTTATTAAAGAATTTTTCAGAACTTTGATTAGTAAACTAACATCTTGATTTTCACATCCGACAGAGTTTGTTTGCACCCACCTGCTTCAGCTATGCCAGTCAATACATTGCCCGCTATGAGAACCAAGGAGACGGTAATATGCTTTTGGGAGATTAAGATATAGATTGTTGTTGCTTTCAATACCAAAAAACATGATGTGTTATGTTGGTTTGCACAGGCATCCAATGGAGCAACTCGTATGTTTCCCCCCTCACGGACGACAGCTCATCTTTTGGCTGGCTCTGTTGGCTGCTCCTCATTGATTCTGTGATCTACTTCCTAGTTGGCAGCTACATACGCATAGTCTTCCCAGGTATGCAGAATACCGGATTTTTGCATAATAAAATAAGTAGGGGCTATTTGGATGTGTAGAGTAGATAAATATTTAGCTAGTTACACAGCCGGGCAAACGGATAGATTTAATGCTAATGCTCCGTTCGCAACTTGAGATAGCAGTGATTTACACTGCAATCTGCCTTTCTTCTGCTAGGGAAATATGGCATTGCAGCACCTTGGTACTTCCCAGTGCTGCCATCCTTCTGGGCAGATCTGTTTGGATGTGCCAAGAAGCACAACAAGAGACAAGGCTTGCTTTTCTCTAACATCATGCATCAGAATGCTTTGGTTTTCCCCAGTGACAAAGACAAAGGTAAGAACCACACAGTAATTGTTCCATCTTGTTATGGCTAATATGTTTCTACTTCTTTTCATATTAGCACAAGTATTCCTCTTTTACGGTTAGAGGTTCTAACTCATTTCCTTATAACATTTTCACTCTTCTTTTCACAGCTCAGGGCAGCTTCTCATCCCAAGATGAGGCTGAGTTTCAGGGCCTCCCAATAGGGGTCTCCCTTCGTGGCCTGACAAAGATGTACGGCAGCAGAGCTGCCATTAACAACCTCAACGTTTCCTTCTACGAAGGCCATGTTACAGGTCTGCTGGGCCACAATGGGGCTGGAAAGACCACCACCATGTGAGGCTGCTTTTACTGAGCTAAATGGAATTCCTGTTGCAAAAACTTAACAGAAAGGAAAATGTTTCAGGTTATGGGGCACTGTAACGGTGCTTTTAATATATATATATATCACACATTTCTTAAAAGGTCTTTTGAAATATTGTTTTTGAACATTCATATATGCATTTTAACATTTACTGTAACCACAGCCCTCCTCAGGATTAAGCTGTTTACCGAGATGGATGGATGGATGGATGGATGGATGGATGTTTAAAAATTACTGACAGAACTGAGAATTCTGAGATAACTACCTACTTAAAAATGAATGATGCCTACAAAAGTGAATATACTGCCAAATAATATGCATACATCTGTGAAACACATATTTATGCTGTATATGTGAATGACTTTCTGATAGGTCCCTGCTCACAGGGCTCTTTAGCCCCTCTTTTGGGTCGATTCAAGTATATGGCAAGGACATGCAGACCCACATTGATGATATCCGCAAACAGCTGGGCATATGCATGCAGTATGATGTCCTCTTTGACCACCTTACCACCAAAGAGCATCTGATTCTCTATGGACAAATCAAGGCCCCACACTGGAACCATGAGGAGCTGCAAGAACAAGTTCGCAAGTAAGCGTTCAGCACTGCCCATACACCTACTAGTGCATAATTTTTACCTTCAGGCAGATTTAAATTGTACAAGTAAAAGTAGAACAAAATAAAATAAAACAATAAGTCAGCTTACATAAGATGATTAGATTATTAAATGGTGAATTGCTCAATAAATGAAAAGTGTTGGCATGACTTAACCCTGGTGTACTATAAATATATATTTGTTTTATTTTAGCATCCTGCAGGATACTGGTTTGTACAACCATCGACACAAACGTGTTGGCACCCTTTCGGGTGGCATGAAGCGAAAACTCTCTATCTCGATTGCCTTCATTGGTGGGTCTCGGTTAGTAGTCCTGGATGAGCCCACTACAGGAGTAGACCCATGCAGCCGACGCGCCATTTGGGACATCATCATTCAGCATAAGAAAGGTGACCATCTTATTTTACTGCTTGGGTTTTAAGTGTCTCTCTGCATTTCTATTTGTGCATTATCATCACCACGATATAGACCTAAATTCAGAATTACAGCTGTCTTGACACTTGCATCCCAGATCGCACCATCATCCTGTCCACCCACCACCTGGATGAGGCTGAGGTTCTGAGTGACCGCATTGCCTTCCTGGAGCGTGGAGGATTGAAGTGCTGTGGTTCACCATTCTATCTCAAAGATAAACTGGCGCAAGGCTATAACCTCATCCTCACAAAGAAGGTACTTCTGATTCTTCAAAATGTCTTGACCCTACATTTTTTCTTTTAGTTTTTTAAACGTACAGTACATGATTTTTTACCACAGTTTATTTTCACTAATGAATCAAGTAACCAAGCTGTTTACATTCTCGTAATATTCTTTTTTTTTATTTCTGTTTAGGTCCAAACTCCCGACTCAGAAGTGCAATTTGATAGTGAAGAAGTGAAGGCTTTTGTCAAATCCTATGTCCCTGAGGCTCAGTTCAAAGAAGGTGAAGTGGGCGACATTGTCTGCACACTGCCTCCCTTCAGCTCACAGAATGCTGTTTCATACCAGTCCCTGCTCACCAACCTGGACAAAAACATCGATGCCCTACAACTTGGCTGCTATGGCATTTCTGACACAACATTGGAAGAGGTAAGACAAAATCAATCGCTCTTGTATGGCAAACACTCACCTAAGATCAATGCTGTTGGGACCCATCTAGTAAGACACAGAAGCACTTAATAGAGGCAAACATCTATACTAATGTTAATCAAAACTGTCACTTTGTAGGTTTTCCTCCAGCTGACCAAAGATGAAAGGGAGCATGAGGGAGGACGGCCAAGCTCCGTAACATACTCACTGACAGACCTGTCCATGGACAGAGACGGAATGCCGGAGGAGTTCTCAGGGAGCAGCTACAGCTTATCAGACAGACAAAGTGAGATACCGACATTAAACTAGCTGACCACTAGAATGGGCTAAGTTAGGCCCAGTATATTTCCAGGACAGTCCGCTATCCACCACTGTAAAATTTAGCTGATGAAAAAGGTGGGGTTAACTAATGTAATTTTCCAGATTATGTTGAAAAAACCTTTTCCACAACATGTGCTAAAGATAAACCCTGTGCTTCCAGCGTTGACTGGCTCCCTAACAGTGCGAGGCTTGGCCCTGTTGGGGCAGCAGGTGGGAGCAATGCTGCTAAAGCGGGTACATCACTCACGGCGGGACTGGAAAGGGTTGTTTGCACAAGTGCTGCTTCCTGTCCTGTTTGTCATCGCTGCCATGGGTCTGGGCTCCATCCAAAGCAACTTGCAGGACTTCCCTGAAATGCAACTGTCACCAGCCCTTTACCATTATGGAAAGTCGTACAGCTTCTTCAGGTCAGCAGCTACACACATTTTAACAAACCACTAATCCAGAACTGTAGTGCTGGTGCCTCACAGCTGTTGGGCTTTGGATTCAGACTTGGGTTCCAAACAGGCTTAATCAGTGTGGAACTAGTATGTTACACTGCTCTGGTTTAAAAATGGTTAAATAATTGTGGGTAGTTTTTTTTTTTTCCTTAATAAATAACATCATCACTTAAAAACTGCATTTTATGTTTACTTTGGTTATCTTTGTCTAATATTTAAATTTGTTTGATGGTCTGAAACATTTAAGTGTGACAAACATGCAACAACATAAGAAATCAGGAAGGGGGCAAATACTTTTTCACAGCACTACATGTAAAATTGGAATTTGCTGTTAAGGTACCAGATACTGTAAATGAGGTCAATAATAAATTATGTGTACTTAAGATGGAACTCACAGTTGTAAACCTATTTGTCGTGATGTGAAACTGAACCACAGGACTTCATCAGCATATGCAGCTACATGTAATATACATGTAAATAAATAAGGAATATATGTCATGTGATGTTCAATATTTATGTAATTTTCACTGAAATTAGTCATTTTGACCCTATGACAGAAAGATCACCAACTCAGTAGTAGGTTAGGATATAGAAAGTCATACACACTCATTAAAGTCCTGTATTGTAAAAATAATTCTTACCATACTGAAATCTTGTAACTCTTTAATACTGCAGCCAGATTAATTACACAGATATAAATATTACCAAAGTGTGACATTGTAATCAATACTGCACTGTCATACATTTCTCACCTGCCTTCAATGTCCTTAACAGCAACCAGAATCCAAACTCCAGTGACCTGGTAGACACCATGCTGTCCTTCCCAGGACTAGATAACTTCTGCCTGTATAACCCTGATGATCCGTATGTATTCCGGTCACCCAAATGAAATCAAGTTCTGGTTAAGGATTGCAGAATTTGACTCTTTAACTACTCCATCTTTCATGTTTTTCTTGGAATAATTCTTTATTGTTGTTAGATCTTCACAGAGGTTTATCAATCCACTTACTGCATATAATAATTTGTATTTTAAAACTATGTCAGGGATTCTGTTTCATTATTTTTACACTATATGGCCAAAAGTATGTGGACCCCTTTCTAATGATTCAGCTGTTTCAGCCACACCCATACAGCATACAAGCACATTCTAACCAAATGTGTTCTTCTAGCTTTGTGGCCAAAGTTTAGGGAAGCTCCTTTCCTGCTCCAGCATGATTGTCTTATTAATATGTCTCTTTATGGCATTGGCTCTTCAGGGGATGTTTGAAAAGTGGTAATTATGAAGCTGATTCCTGGACTTCAAGTGGGAATTCTTCAAGTCCTTTTGAAACATGCAAATGCACAGTAACAGAACAGGTTAGTGACCAACTGCAGCCACTATTGATGAATGATAATGCTAATGATAATAAGCATAACTTTGCTTTTTTTAAATTCACAGTTGTACTTAACTTTGGAGGAGTGTGCACTTCAAAAAATTGAAAAACAAAAATAAATAATAATAATGTTTATCATGACACTCTTTTCAGGTTTGTCATCGTAATGACTATCAGCCCCCCCACAAGAAAATCCCATCTTCCCAGATTGTTTACAACCTGACTGGTATCAACACTGAGGACTACCTGCTTTCCACAGCCAACAATTTCATCCGGGACAGGTGAACACAATGCCATCCCTGCACTATTTACACTGTATCTATCTTAATATTTACACCGCTGTTTTATTTTATTTAACTTTGTATTAACACTTGATTTTGGTGCTATTTACACTGTATAAAAAATGAAAATTTATGGATGAATGGAAATCTCATATTATACTTTTAGGTCTAAATGAATATAAATAGTATCAGTGATTTTTGGCTTCATATGTTAGAAACATCCCTTTAGAGATGCTTTAATGAATCACAAAAGACAAATACTGACCTAAAGGTCTTTTGCGATAGTACTAGATATAATTTTACAGAAAGGTTGTTGACTGCAATGTGAATAAACATTAATGCTTGCCAGTTTTACTTGCCTAAATTTGAATTTTGAGTCAAAACATTTGGCAAGATAATAAGGTAGTAGCATTTGAACAATGAATTATTACATTATGGAAATTTAAAACAGGTATTTTTCCAAGTCTGTTTCAATGACTTGGTGAAAGCTTTGTGCTTGTGGACAGAGCCAGCTCATTGTCAAACTATGTGCAGGTATGGTGGCTTTGAATTTGGTGATACCCTCCCTGCTGACCTCAAAACAGACATCACAAGTGTGCCTCTCAACAGAACCCTCACCAAGGTAAGTAGCACATTCAGCTTTCAGATTTACACTTTATTTAGTCAA